>CM054150.1:15355380-15360380 GCA_028751875.1 Rapana venosa | reverse complement strand
GTGATGTGTTGTACTGAATTGAATTAGAATTGTATTGTATATGTATTGCGTTGTGTTGTATTATTGCATTGTATTGTGTTGTACTACATTGTGCTGTATTGTATTGTGTTTTATTGTATCGTGTTTTTAATGTGTTGCGTTGTATGTATTGTGTTGTGTTGTAATACATTGCATTGTATTGCGTTTTATTGTATTGTATTATATTGTATTGTATTGTGTTTTATTGTACTATACTGAATTTATTGTACTTATTATATTGTGATAATCGCATTGTATACCATTTTAAGTCACGGCAGATTTCTCTGCATGAAATTCGGGCTGCTCTCCTCTCCCAGGGTAGAGCACGTCGCCACAAGAGCAGCGCCACCCAGTATTTTTTTCTGTATGCATGCGTATTTCTTTTCCTTCCAGAGTGGCTTTTTTGGTTTTTTACTTCATAATTTTGGCTAGAGACAGCTCTCTTTTTGCCGCAAGTTCAGTTACGTGTGCTAAATTTGTGTTGCACACAGGACCTCGGTTTATCGTCTCACCCGAAAGACTAGCACCCATACCACCATTCATGGTCTTGTGAATTGGAGGGAAAAGTTCTGGTGGATATATATAGATATAGATATAGATAGATAGATAGATAGATAGATAGATAGATAGATAGATGGATGGATGGATGGATAGATAGATAGATAGATAGATAGATAGATAGATAGATAGATAGATAGATAGATAGATAGATAAATAGATAGATAGATAATAGATATAGATATATATCGTCATTATATCCGGGTAAAACAAAAACAAAACCAATGAACACTCAGAATACGTTATTCAACAACAAAAGAAAACCAACAATCAAATTACCTCGAGTTTGGACTACAAACAAACATAAAGAAGAAACGTGAAGGGAGTGGGGAGTGTTTGCATACAACAGTTATCGGGTAGCTGAACGTCTCCTGGTTCACTCTTCACCCCACGGACCATCCCATGTCCCCAGTGAGGCAGCCCTCAGGCAGCTGTGGAGAGGACTTGATGCCCTGCCCCTGGGGGGCCACTCTCCAGCGGAGTCCTGCTGCTGGGAATAGTTAGGCTGTATGTAGTAAATATAGTGAGGCTGTATG
Organism: Rapana venosa; assembly: GCA_028751875.1. Lineage (NCBI taxonomy): Eukaryota > Metazoa > Mollusca > Gastropoda > Neogastropoda > Muricidae > Rapana > Rapana venosa. The sequence continues at coordinate 15,359,268 of CM054150.1, read as the reverse complement.
TAGTCAATATAGTTAGGCTGTAAAGGAGAAAGAAAGGAAGACCAAAAGCGACGTGGAGGAGGACTGTAGAAAGTGAGATGAAGGCCATGCAGCAGCACTCTTGGGGATCAGTGACTAGGTTGGCCCAGGATAGGAAGGAGTGGAAGCGCTTTGTTGCTGCCCTACACACCACTGGGTGTAATGGTGAATGATGATGATGATGAGTAAAGGATGTTAATGGGACGGGGGGGTAGTTTAGCTCAGTGGTCAGAGAACTCGCTTTTCCCCATAAGCTAGGGTAAAGCAGCATCGAGCGTGGTTACCAAGTAGATGGGGGACCATTTGCACTGCCTTGGCTTCAGTACAGTCCCCCCCCCCCCCAGTTCGCCCAGTTGTAAGTGGGTATCTGTCCTCTTTTGGGTCAGGGAAGGTAAAGCAGAGAGGGAGGGGAGATAGCCGCCGCCCTCAATATTTATTTATTTAATTTATATTCATACCACATTAAGTCACGGCAGATTTCTCTGCGTGAAATTCGGGCTGCTCTCCCTGGGGAGAGCGCGTCGCCACAAGAGCGGCGCCACCCATTTTTTTTTTCCTGTCTGCGTATGTATTTGTTTCCCTTTCAGAGTGGCTTTTTTCTTCAGAATTTTGCCAGGGATAACTCTCTTGTTGCCTTACGTGCGCTAAATAATTATGTGTAACACGCGGTTTATCGTTTCATCCGAAAGACTAGCACCCAAGCCACCACTCATGGTCTAATGGATGGGGATGAGGGGGTGGGAGGAGGTTCGGGCCCAAACGGGATTCAAACCACCGCACACTTCCGACCCGAACTTTTCGCTTTCTAGGCAGGCGCGTTACCTCTAGACCACCGATCCCCCGATCCAATACACTGGCCCCTGGAGAAGCTGAGGTCTCTGACATGTCGCTCCCTAACGACCGCATAGGTTGTGGGAACCTTTCACCTTTTAAAGGATGCTGGATATCCCCTTTACCCTCTCCCAGCCAAAGCATTCTGGGGCACAGTCGTTCCATCTTTGTCGTGTCGTCTTCGAACACTCAGAGTCAGACAGCAAACTGTGGCTGCTCTGTCTTACGAGCGACAATGCGTTGTGCTGCCTTTATGGCGCCTGACAAGTCAGGTCTAGAGTGCCCTACACACACACACACATGTTCACAAAACACACACACACACACACGCACACACACACACACACACACACATACACACACAACACACCCACCTTCGAATATCACAACTTGTGAAAAGACGTTAATGTATTTGAAAACACATACATACACACTCTCGCACGCACACACACACACACACACACACACACACACACACACACACACACGCACGCACACGCACACACACACCCACACACACACACACACACACACACACACACACACACACATCAAATATCACAACTTGTGAAAAGACATTTAATGTATTTGAACACACACACACACACACACACACACACACACACCACACACACACACACATACACGCACAAACGCACGCACGCACACACATCATTCGAATATCAAACTTGCGAAAAGACATTAAATGTATTTGAACATACACACACACTCACTCACACACACACGCTCACTTAAACACACACTTACACACACACTTAAACACACACCTACACACACACTTACACACACAACGCACACACACACGTACACACACATACACATTTACACACTTAACACACAAACACACACACACACACAAACACACGCACACACACACACACACTCACAACAACACACACTTCACATACACACATTTACTCACCCTACATTTTTATCATACTTATCACCATGAAACTTGATAGTCAGTACAGCGCTGGTGCCTCAGTTCAAACCCTGTATCTCACATCACAGGCACGGATGTTAGAACCTATCAGCTTTCATCAATACCCCTCTACCATAACTTGAAACTTGGAAGCGAAAGACAGATCTCAAAGGAGCTCAAAGAGCACTGGGTGTGTGGAACAGAGAGCAGGGAACAGAATGTAAAATCCCCCTCTGATAAATGATAGCCGATATCCAGGGAGTTCAGATCTGAGAAGAAACTTATAATGAAGAAAGAAGATAATGATATCAGTCCAGCTCTATGGAATGCTCTTCCCTGCTTTAGATTGTTAGAGACTGCACGACTATCACATCTTTGAAAAAAAGGAAACTTCATTATCGTTCTTATAATTGTCATCCCCCCCGTGAGGATGTCGGGGTTGCCTTTACGTATAAGTATTATTCCCACCTTCTGGAAATGTTGTGCTAGGAATTCCCTCTTTTCTATCCCTCTCTTTGTTTCTGTCCTGCGTGTGGAGGGTCGTGGTGGGGGTTGGGGAAAGGATAATAGGGAGTAAGTGGAAAATAATAATAATATGATGATGGTGATGTTTAAGTTGAAGTTGACAATGGAGGCGATGGTATGGATGATGAAGATGATGATCATGACAATGATGTAGTCATTGAAGATGATGATCGTGACGATGATAATTATACAGGTCGAAGAAGACGATGGCAGTGCAGATGATGAAGAAGATTTCGATGATGACAACGTAGATGATGATAGTAATGATGGTTATGTTGACGATGGTGACTTAGATGCTGAAGATGAGGATGGGGATGATAATAACAAAAAGATATTGTATAGTGTACTTCTGATGCTTGCAGAACTGTAAATGGAAAAGAGAAGCAGGGTTGCCTGGTATGTTGACTACTTACCCCCTACCCCAACTATGTTTTGTATCGTGGCCTAAGGCCGAAGAACAATACAACTGTTCAGTGTTCAGTGTTCTCTCTCTCATATAGAGATAGCACACGTAACATTAGGCTTGTCCATACACCTTAGAGTGTAATAATGTAGAAAACTAATGTTGAAATTGTACTGGGTTTTTTTTTTTAATTTTGCTTTGTTTTCACACATTTTTTCCATGTATTAAATGATGAGCGTTTCCTCTGTCTCTGTCTGTTTGTTTGTCTGTCTGTCTGTTTGTCTGTCTTTTTGTCAGTCCGTCTGTCTGTCTATTGTCTGTTGTGTGTGTGTGGTGTGTGTGTGTGTGTGTGTGTGTGTGTGTGTGTGTGTTGTGTGTGTGTGTGTGTGTGTGTGTGTGTGTGTGTGTCTCTGTCTCGTTGTCTGTCTGTCTCTCTCTCTGTCTCACACACACAAACACACACGAACACACACACACACACGAACACACACACAAACACACACACAACACACGAACACACACACACACACACACACACACACACATTTCCATGTCAAAATTTCAGTGTGAAGTGTTTTGTTGTTTTTTTTGTTGTTTTCACATTCCTCTTTTAGAAGGAAGAATCGCCATAGCAAACTACAGCCCAGAGCCAGCAGAAAGAACAGGACTAAGGAGGCTTAGCCAGCCAGCTAGCCAGCCAGGAAGCCAGCTAGCTATCTGATTCTATCAGCAAATAGATTCTAACGCAGGAGCGAGCGCTCTTTGTTCAGACCAACTTTCCCAATTGCTACAAATTCGTTCACACGTAAGCAAACTTTGCAACTGGCCCTTAAAACGAGTTACCACCTTCTTCTTTGTGAGTGTGTTGTGGGGGGTGGGGGTGGGGGTGGGAGGGGGTGTGGAGGGGTGGGGGGTGCAAGGGGTTGGTGGGGTGAAGGTATGTGTGTGTGTTGGGGAGGATGTATGTGTATGTCTGTCTGAGTGTCTATCTGATTTTCTGATTGTCTGATTGTCTGTCTGTCTGTCTGTCTGTCTGTCTGTCTGTCTGTCTGTCTGTCTGTCTGTCTCTCTCTCTCTCTCTCTCTCTCTCTCTCTCTCTCTCTCTCTCTCTCTCTCTCTCTCTCTTCTCCTCTCCTCTTCGTTTCCTTAAGTATAACGATAACGAAAT
>CM054150.1:15345380-15350380 GCA_028751875.1 Rapana venosa | reverse complement strand
ACAGTCTCACTTTTCCCATCCCACGCACACTACACACTTCTCACACACAACTTTTACACACACACCTCTCTCCCACTCTCAGACACAACACACCTTCTCTCTCACACACACACATCCCTACAACACAAGTCACACTACACCACAACACACACAACACAGTTTCTCGTTTTGTCCAAACCTGCAGTCTATCCTTTCATTTGTGAACAACTTTTTAAAATTGTCTGAATTCAATAGGTTTTTTTATTGAAAAGCTTTTCATTGCCATTAATAAATAAAAAGTCCTAACTAAAAGCCAACTTTTTTTGGCATGAGAAATCATTTTGTGGAGCGTCCACAATATGATCAAAGTTGTTATAATAAGTTTCGTGTAAGCAAAGAGGAAGAGGGAAGGGTAGAAAGTGCAAATGCTCGCGAACCAACACACCACACACAGGTATAATAAGTTATGTCACGTGGACATTTAGTCACAGGTACAGTTCCCTCCCCTTTTCTCCCCCCCCCCCCCCCCCCCCCACTCCTCCAACAATTGAATGGAGAGAGAAGAGGGAGAGAGAGAGAGAGAGAGGGAGAGAGAGAGAGAGAGAGAGAGAGAGAGAGAGAGAGAGAAGAACAGACAGACAGACAGACAGACAGACACAAAGAAAGATAAATAGAAAGAACGAAAGAGAGAGAGAGAGACAGAACACACACCCACACACACACACACACAACAACAGCACACACAACAGACACCACAACACACACACAACACACACACAGAGAAACAGACGACGGACGGACAGAGACAGAGAAACAGAGAGAGGGGCAGAGACATAGAAACACAGAGAGAGACAGAGACAGACAGTCAGACAGACAGACGAGAGAGATAACAGAGGACAGAGAGACAGAGAAGAGAGAAATGAATGAATGAATGAATGAATGAATGAATGAATGAATGAACGAACGAACGAACGAATGAGAGGATCTTTTCTTTTACGTTTTCCACAAACAAACATAACATTAATGTGATATCAGACGGGGAAAGTGATAAAACAAAATTTTAAGTAAAAGCAACAATAATTAACCATTTACACAGAGAGAGAGACAGACAGACAGACAGACAAACACAGACAGACAGACAGACAGAGAGGTAGAGACAGAAAGACAGACAGACAGTCAGACAGACAGACAGACACAGACAGACAGACAGTCAGACACAGAGAGTCTTGAAATAAACAAAGCTGTATGATTTTCATGCACTTTTCAATTCTCGATCATGAATGACGTCAGATAGAGAATGGGAAGGGGTGGGGGATGGGGGGGGGGGGCGCTTAAACAAGGAAGGCATTACCTAAACCGTTTTACTGACGTCCGTTCATCAGAATATTATTCACAGCACGCTTGGACCTGTTCTAGTCGGTGGCCTTGTCCCCCCCCCCCCCCCCCCCACCCACCCCCCAATCGCTTTGGTTTGTATCTCCCATCCCCTCCCATCCCACACACTCACACACACACACGCACACACACGCACGCGCGCACGCACACACACACGCACGCGCGCGCACGCACGCACGCACACAGACACACACCTGTATCTTGTGAAACATGACTGTGTCCATCATTACACATATAGCATTTATAAACGGTCTGCATGTACTGTGTTGTAGTAGTTGGGTGGCTAGAAAAGCGTACACGTGCGTGCATACACACACACGCACACGCGCGCACACACACACCCACACACACGCACATACACACAACCACGCACGCACACACACACACCAGCCGCACAACACACACACGTATCTTAAACATGAGGAACTACCTATTCTTGTAAATCTCATGTCTGTGATTGACATAAGCACGCGCGGCAGCATCAGGGTGCGTGTGTGTGTGAGGGTGTATGTGTTTGAGGAGACAGAGAGACATCTATTTCTTTGTATTTTATTCTTTATCTCGAGGATAATGGAATAAGCACTCATGTGCTTTATTCATCCAGTCCCCGTAAGCATTTGTCAATTGTCACCGTACCGGGACACAACGGATCTACAAAATTGACAACACTGCATACACACGGGGACTGGATGTAGTCCAAAAAAAAAAAGCAGGTGAGTGTTTATTCCATTTTCCTCGAAATAAAAGAATAAAATAAAAGAGAGAGAAAAAAAAGAGGACTTAACACTGTACAAGCTCCCTAGTGCATTTCAGCACCCAAAAACAAAAAAGGCCATTGCTTTCATGTTTTAATCCTTCATGACACCCACCCACTAACAACAAACCTAAAACAACAACAAAAAACAAAAAAACCCGTAAACCCAATGCGTTACCTAAACGGCTTACTGACGTCCATGAAAAACTTCATTATAACCACAGCATGAAGTCTTTTAGATTATATTCCCCTGTGCACTCCTGATTGCTTTTTTTTGGAAGGGTGGGGGGTATTTTTTTCTTTCTTTCTTTTGTTTTTTTTTAACAGGTCTCCCATCCTTAATCTTTAGCTTTACAAAAAAATAACAGGTGTATCATTCTATACACTATTTTAATTATAGTGAATGTGATGGTGTGTCTGTGTGTGTGTGTGTTTCTTCTATTTTATGTCTATTCACAAAAAGTGATATTAGACAAGAGAGAGAGGGGGGGGGGGGGAGGCAGTGTGTGTGTGTGCCTACGTTGTTGTGTGGCATAAGTGTGTGTGTGAGAGAGAGAGAGAGAGAGAGAGAGAGAGAGAGAGAGAGAGAGAGAGAGAGAGAGAGAGAGAGAGAGAGAGTGCGAGGGAAAGAATCAAATCAAATTCTTTTATTCCTTTTCAGGGATAACATCACAATACAAACCCCAAAATAATCAACAACAACAAAATCAAACAACAACAACTACAACAACAACAACAGCAACAACAACAAATAAACACAAAAAACTAAATCAGCCAACAAACAAAAAACAAAAGAATAAAACGCAGAGAGAAAGAGAGAATGAAAAAAACCCACCAAATAATGTATTATGATCAACATACACTTCTTAGTTATTTTAGATTTTTTTTTTAAAACACGTTGTTTTGCTCTTTTATTAATTTATGACATCAGCACCCAAAAACATGGAATGCATTACCTGAATATTTTCCTGACGTCCGTTCAAATGTTCATTACAATCACAGCAAGAAACTGGTTGTGTTACATCTCCCTGTGCACTCTCAATAGATTATTTTCATATCTCCGCTCCCCATCCCTTATGTTCGTAAAATATGTGAGTAATTCTAGATAGCATTCTACTGCAAATGATTATGTGTGTGTGTGTGTGTGTGTGTGTGTGTGTGTGTGTGTGTGTGTGTGTGTGTGTGTGGTGTGTATAACATTTGAATTTGTAAAAACTGTTAATTGTAACTTGATGCATGTGTTAGAGTAGGATGAATGCCAGCGCTTTGATTTGTTTTTTGCAAGATATAGCGCTATATAAATTCCATGTATTATTATTATTATTATTATTATTATTATTACTATTAGCGGTTCTTATGTGTCTTAAGTCTCTGGATGAAATGACTGAAGTGTGTATGTGTGTGTGTCGCGCGCGCGTGCGTGTGTGTGTGTGCGCGCGTACGTGTGCGCGTGTGTGTATGTGTGTGCGTGTGCGTGTGTGCGTGCGTGTGTTTGTGTGCGCGTGCGTGCGTGCGCGTGCGTGCGTGTGTGTTATCATTTTACAAGCCACAAAACCACAAGTAATCTCAACATTTCAAATAATCACAAAAAGAACAGTAGCAAAAACAAACAAACAAACAAACAAACAAGCAGTAAAACTTTACCACCACCACCACAACCTCAGAAACAACAACAACAACAACAACAGCAATGACAATGACAATGGGTACCTCTGCTTCAATCTATTCTCAGGTTCTTCTTCTTCGTCGTCAAACGCTCGATCAGTGTGTGCTGACATTTGTGCATCGTGCTGCCGTTAAGCGCCTGACATGTCAGGCCCAGCGCATTCGACTTCGGTGTGGGGGAGAATTGTTAAATTGTATGCCTTTCTGGTAAAAAAAACAACTGGTTCTAGAGAACAGAAAATCGACATAAGGAGGAGATGACAGGAAGAAAAGGAACAAGGCAGAAACAAAGTGAAGGATTTTTTTTTTTAAAAGAGGGAATTCCTGGCACAGAATTTCCAGAAGGTGAGGATGCCATTAATTTTATCCTGACAGAATCCCCCACGGGGAAAATCTGTTCTGAAATGAACCCGACTGATTTTTTTTTTCCTAGGACAAAAGCAGAGATAATGGAGCCATTAGAAACACTACACACACACACTACACACACACACACACTATACATACACAAACACACACACACATACACACACACACACACACACACACACACACACTACACACACACACACACACACACACACACACACACACACAGCGAGGTAGGACCACAATTTCCATAGTTGTCCCAGGCGTCTCTTTCTAGCTGGTGAATATTTTCCCATTTCGCCAGCAAGAAAACTCAGTGCAGTGATTATATGTTTGGGGGGCATAGTTTTACATCTGCATTGTCTGTCTGGCCTTCTATATGTCGGTATGTCTGTCTGTGTGTTTTCCTTCTGTGTTTGTGTGTTTGTGGGTCTGTGTTTCTGTCTGTCTGTCTGTCTGTCTGCTTCGCTTGGGTATTTTTGTTTTTGGTGCTTTTTTGTGCTGCCTCATCTTCTGTGACGTCCCTGTCCTGCTGTTCCCACGCAGCTGACCCCAATCTCCCCGCCACAGCCATACCCAGATTCGTTATGTCTCATCCCCAGTGTCGGATGTCCACAAGGTGGCTATCGATATCAGGCCGCCGTGGGGCCTACAGCCAGAGGGGCCCTGCACTGCTGCAGTGTCTGTTTGCTTCTGTCTGAAAGGTTGGGGGCCAGACATTTCCTGGTGGTGTGTGTGTGTGTGTGTGTGTGTGTGTGTGTGTGTGTGTGTGTGTGTGTGTGTGTGTGTGTGTGTGTGTGTGTGTGTGTGTGTGGTGTGTGTGTGTGTGTGCGTGTGT
>CM054150.1:15340380-15342880 GCA_028751875.1 Rapana venosa | reverse complement strand
ACAGTTTTGCGACGCAATGGGTGTGACAGTTTTGCGACGCAATGGGTGTGACAGTTTTGCGACGCAATGGGTGTTACAGTTTTGCGATGCAATGGGTGTGACAGTTTTACGGTGCAATAGGTGTGACAGTTTTGCGATGCAATGGGTTGAGAGTTTGCGATGCAATGGGTGTGACAGTTTTGTGGTGCAATGTGTATGACAGTTTTGTTGTGCAATGGGTGTGACACTTTGTGATGCAATGAGTGTTACAGTTTCGCGATGCAATTGGTGTTACAATTTTGCGATGCAATTAGGTGTTACAGTTTCGCGACGCAATTAGGTATTACAAGTTTCCCGATGCAATGGGTGTTACAAGTTTTGCGATCCAATGGGTGTGGCAGATTTACGATGCAATGGATGTGACAGATTCACGATGCAATGGGTGTGACAGATTCACGATGTAATGGGTGTTACAGTTTCGTGATGCAATGAGGTTTTACAAGTTTCGCGATGCAATTGGTGTGACAGTTTTCAATGCATTTGCGTTACAGTTTCGCGATGCAATGGGTGTGACAGTTGTGTGGTGCAATTGGTGTTACAAGTTTCGCGATACGATTGGTGTTACGGTTTCATGATGCAATTGGTGTTACAAGTTTTGCGATGCAACGGGTGTGACAGATTCACGATGCAATGGGTGTGACAGTTTTGCGATGCAATTGCTGTTACAAGTTTTGCGATGCAATAGGTGTTACAGTTTTGCGATGCAATAGGTGTTACAGTTTCACGATGCAACGGGTGTTACAGTTTCACGAAGTATCGGGTATTACAGTTCCACGATGAAATGGGTATTATAGTTTCGCAATGTAATAGATATTACAGTTCCACGGTGCGATGGATATTGCGATTTCGTGACACAATGGGCGTTACAGTTAACGATGCAACAGGTGTTACAGTTTCACAATGAAATAGATATTACACTTCCACGATGCGATGGATATTACAATTTCGTGACACAATGGGCGTTACAGTTTCACAATGAAATGGGTGTTACAGTTTCACGATGCAATGGGTGTTACAGTGTCACAATGGAGTGGGTTTTACAGTTTCACTACGCAATGGATATCATAATTTAATGATAAATGATAATACGCAATGCCTATTGCATTTCTAGTCAATGAATACCAAAGTTTCATGGTAATAATGTGCAATGGGTGTCATAGCTCCATGTTAATATGCAACAGATACGACAGTTCTCTTGTAGCATGCAATGGACATCAGTTTCATAATAAAATGCCATGAATATCACACTTTCATCCTAACGCTCTATGGATATTTCAGTTCAACAAAATGATGCAATGGATATCACAGTTCCAAGATAACATGCAACAGATATCTCAGTTAAGTTCCAAAATAGTATACAATAGATATCACAATTCCAAAATGATATGCAATGGTTATCACAGTTCTATGGTAACATGCATTGGATATCCAAGTTCCATAATAAAATTCTCTCTCTTTCTCTCTGTCTATCTGTCTGTCTGTCTGTCTGTCTGTCTCTCTCTCTCTCTCTCTCTCTCTCTCTCTCTCTCTCCTCTCTCTCTCTCTCTCTCTCTCTCTCTATCTATCTATCTATCTATCTATCTCTCTCTCTCTTTCTCTCTCTACCTCTCTCTCTCTCACTCACTCTCTCTGTCTCTCTCTGTCTGTCTCTCTTTTTCTCTCTCTGTCTCTCTCTGTGTCTCTGTCTCTCTGTCGATCTCTCTTTCTCTTTCTCTTTCTCTCTCTCTCTCTCTCTCTCTCTCTCTCTCTCTCTTCTCTCTCTCTCTCTCTCTCTCTCTCTCTCTCTCTCTCTCTCTCTCTCTCTCTCTCTCTCTCTCTCTGCTTCCTTCCTTCCTTGCTTCCCCCTCTCTTCTTCCTCCATTCAGACGCTTGTCATCACTCACTCACTTGCCTGTGCCAGCATCTTATCAACAGCTTCAAAACCGTGCAATATAATCTATACGATAACACCATTGTGTCGCTATTTCTGATTGTGTTTCACAGCATACATCAGCTCCTTCAAAGGAAGGTAAAACCACAAAACGAGACAGAGCGTGGCTGAAAATCAATCAATCAACTACTCGTCCTGGCTGTCGGATATTACAATTATAGCAAGAATGTCTTGAAATATACACACACATAACTCTCTTTTAAACGGATCACCAATTAAGTTAAAACAAACAAACAAACAAATAACCCAAACAAAGAAACGAATATAAAATAAAACTAAGGTAGGGGTGAAAATTGTTGTCATATTTTGTCTTATGATCACCACTTTCGTTGTCATCATCGTCATCAGCAGCAGCAGCATCATTACCCCCACCATCATCACAACCACCACCATTAACAGCAACAGCCGCAAAATAGCATTATCGTCATCATCATTTTTTTCCAAGGTAGGTAAAAACGGTTGCATACGGAAAATTCTCACAGTTTAGTGAATTTCGGGGCACAAGCCGAGGAACGAAAGAAAAACATCCTT
>CM054150.1:15325380-15335380 GCA_028751875.1 Rapana venosa | reverse complement strand
GAAAGAAGGAAGAAAGAAAGAAAGAAAGAAAGAAAGACAGACAGACAGACAGAAAAGACAGACAGAACAGAACAGAACGGAACAGGAAAAGAAAAAAAAAAGACGAAGGAAGAAAACAAGACTTAAAACAATAGCCAATACATAACGAAAGAAAAGAGAAGAAAAGATAAAGGACAACAAGAAAGAACAAAAACAAACAAAAACAAAAAAACAAAAAAGTCCAGCCGCCATGGCGCAGTGGTTAAGGCATGGATTACGGACTGGACGGCCGCGGATTCGAATCCCATAAGGATCATAGGGATTTGTTGGACTCCACCGGCTTCTGCCCAGAGTGAGTTTTGCTATGAGCTCATTGAAAAGACACCGTTTGTTTGTTTCTTTGTTGTTGTTGTTGTTGTTGTTGTTTTCTTCTTTTCCCACTTCTTTCTTGCGAAGGATTTTGTTGGGGTTGTTTTTTTTTACCGTATGCTAATTGCCAAACGGGGATTAGCTGTTTGTTTGTTTCTTTCTTTCTTTGATTGATTGATTTGTTTGTCTCGGAGTGTTTGTTCACTGTTGTTTTCTTTTTTCTTTCTTTCTTTCTTTTTTCTTTCTTTTTCTTTCTTCTTCTTTTTTTTCTTTCTTTTTTTCGTTCTTCTTTTTCGTTCTCTTCGTTCTTTCTTTCTTTCTTCTTTCGTTCGTTCTTTCTTTCTTTCTTTCTTTCTTCTTCTTTTTTCTTTTTCTTTCTTTCTTTCTTTCTTTCTTTTTCTTTCTTCTTTTTCTTTCTTTCTTTCTTTCTTTCTTTCTTCTTTTTCTTTCTTTCTTTCTTTCTTTCTTTCGTTCTTCTTTTCTTTCTTTCTTTCTTTCTTTCTTTCTTTTTCTCTTCTTTCTTTCTTCTTTTTTCTTTCTTTCTTTCGTTTCTTGCTTTTTTCTTCGTTTCTTTCTTTCTTTCTTTCTTTTTTCGTTCTTTCTTTCTTTTTTCGTTCTTTCTTGCTTTCTTTCTTTCTTTCTTTTTCTTCGTTTCTTCTTCGTTTTGTTCGTTCTTTTTTCTTTCTTCGTTCTTCTCTTCTTCGTTCGTTCTTCGTTCTTTTTTCTTTCGTTCTTTCTTTCTTTCTTTCTTTCTTTCTTTCGTTCTTTCGTTCTTTCTTCCCCACCGTTGAGAGCTGTATCCTTATAGTCCTTGATCACCCTGCACGAAAAGAAATTTGTCTCTGATTCAGTGGCTTACAGAAAGTGAAGCAGCCAATTCAAAAACCAGAAAAAGAAAGGAAAAGACAGAAGAAATGAACAAAGAGACAGAGACAAAAAAGGAAAGATAGTAGAGAAAAAACGAGCAACCAAACCAACAAAAGAAAGAGACAAAGAAGTCCATCAAAGGAACAAAGAAGCAACATGGTAATCCTGTTGGCGAATTTAGCATGTGCAAAAGAAAACAAAGCCTTTGCAGAAAAGAAAGAAGAAAGAAAGGGAGGAAAGGAAGAAAGAAAAGAAAGAAAGGAAGAAAGAGAAAGAAAGAAAGGAAGAAGGAGAAAAAAGAAAGAAAGAAAGGTAAGAAGGAAATAAGAAAGAGGAAAAGGAAGGAAGGAAGGAAGAAAGAAAGAAAGGAAAGGAGGAAGGAAGGCGAGAGAAAGGAAGAAAGGAAAGAAGGAAGAAAGAAAGAAAGAAACGAAACGAAAGAAAGAAAGAAAGTAATAAAGGAAGGAAAGAAAGAAAGCAAGAAAGAAAGAAAGCAAGGAGAGGAAGGAAGAAAGAAGAGAGAGAGAGAGAGAGAGAGAGAGAGAGAGAGAGAAAGGAAGGAAGGAAGGAAGGAAGGGAAGAGAAAGGAGAGAGAGAGGAAGAAGAAAGAAGGAAGGAGGGAAGGAAGAAAGAGAGGAGAGAGAAAGGAAGGAAGGAAGAAGGAAGACAGAAACAAAGAAAGGAAGGAAGGAAGGAAGAAAGAAAGAAAGACGAAAGAAAGAGAAAGAAAAGAAAGAAAGAAAGAAAGAAACAAACAAACAAACAATCAAGAAACAAAGAAACAAACAACGAAACAAAGAGGGAAAACAAACAAACAAGCAAACAAACACTCCGAAACAAATCAATCAATCAAACAAAGAAAGAAACAACATGCAAATCCCCCGTTTGTAATTAGCATGCCGGAAAACAAAAAGCCTTCGCTAAAATGAAAGTAGGATAAAAAATAAACAAATAAACAAACAAACAGACAGAAACGGTAAGACAGGAGCAGAAACGAACAATCAACATAACAAAGGCAAGAAACAATTCTGTTAAGCAAACAAACAAACAAAGAAAAAAACAAACAAAGCAACAAAACGTTAATCTCATTGGCAAATTATTAGCATACTGAAAACAAATGTTATGCAGTAAATACGTGAACGAGAGGGATTTTTTCCTTTTTGGTAATCATTCTTCGCTAAATCTTTCTCTAACAAACAACACATTGAGAGTAAACAAAACACAACGAGGTGGGGGGGGGGGGGACGTGAGGAAGGAGAGGTAAAAAATAAAAAAATAAACAAAAACACGCAAAAAGGACAGAATAGAACGTAAACAAACAATCCATCAAACTAACACACGAGCCAAACAAACATTTGCGTGAGAGAGTGATCCGATGCTTGCTCGTGTTTCTTTTCTTTGCGATACTTTTCACGTAGAGGAGGATGAAGAAGCGCTCGGGTAGGGTTGTTTTTGTTTAACATTCAGGCCCCCGTGTGCGTGCGGTTTTCTCAATTTTGTCATCCATTCCCAACGGAACACAATGGGCTTCTTCTCTTCCGAAAAGCGGAACGGATTTTAGCCTGTGCGCAAGATGTTCTGCGTGTGTTCGCACATGGGACCTCGGTTTATAGTCTCACCTGATGTTTTTTGTTTTTTTTTTGGGGGGGGAGGTTTGTCTGTCCGTCTATTTGTCTTCCTATGTCTTCTCTCTTTCTGTCTTGTGTTGCTGTCCCTGTTTAACTGCATGCCCCTCTCTCTCCTCTCTCTCTCTCTCTCTCTCTCTCTCTCTCTCTCTCTCTCTCTCTCTCATCTCTCTCTTCTCTCTCTCTCCTCTCTCTCTCTCTCTCTCTTTCTTTCTCTCTTTCTCTCTCGAGACTGGATGTAAAACTGCACATGGGTGCTTATTCATTATTCTCGAAATAAAAGAATTTGTCATTTTCATCTCTCTCTCTCTCTCTCTCTCTCCTCTCCTCTCTCTCTCTCTCCTTCTCTCTCTCTCTCTCTCTCTCTCTCTCTCTCTCTCTCTCTCTCTCTCTCTCTCTCTCTCTCTCTCTCTGAGCTCCCTGCTATCTCCTCTCTCTGTTCTGTTCCCTCCAGTTTAATCAATGATCATAATCAATGTGTTCATGTTAATGCTTTTGAGCCAGCTAAGGAGTGTGTCTATCTATGTTTGTATAAGTATAGTGTATGCATAGATAACGACTAAAAAAAAACTTCTTTTAAAAAAACAAAGCACCTTCCACATAAACAATTCTCCTATCCAAAGAAACCCCACAGATTCACTGTCTCAACTCCCACCCTCACCCCACCCACACCTCACCCCCACCCCCATCCCCCACCCACACCCAACCACCCAACGCCACCACCCTCAAGATACCAGAAAGGAAGTGAGAAGTAATTTGCCGACGGCACCTCCCCCCCCCCCCACCCCCACCCCTCTGTCTTGCAGTCTCCGAGATAGCAGCAGTCACTGTCAGGGGGTGTCTGTGTCAGTGTCTGTGTCAGTGTCAGTGTCTGTGTCAGTGTCTGTGTCAGTGTCTCTGTCAGTGTCTCTGTCTGTGTCTGTGTCAGTGTCTGTATCAGTGTCTGTGTCTGTATCTGTGTCAGTGTCTCTGTCAGTGTCTCTGTCAGTGTCTCTGTCAGTGTCTCTGTCTGTGTCTGTGTCAGTGTCTGTGTCAGTGTCTGTGTCTGTATCTGTGTCAGTGTCTCTGTCAGTGTCTCTGTCAGTGTCTGTGTCTGTATCTGTGTCAGTGTCTCTGTCAGTATCTCTGTCAGTGTCTGTGTCTGGTGACTTCGACTGCATGTGTCAGTGTCTGTGTCAGTGTCTCTGTCAGTATCTCTGTCAGTGTCTCTGTCTGGTGACTTCGACTGCATGTGTCAGTGTCTGTGTCAGTGTCTGTGTCAGTGTCTCTGTCAGTGTCTCTGTCAGTGTCTGTGTCAGTGTCTCTGTCAGTGTCTCTGTCAGTGTCTCTGTCAGTGTCTGTGTCTGGTGACTTCGCCTGCAGCGGGTTTGAAATTACACTGGAACCTGTCACTTGACTGGTCCTTGGCCAGTGAATGACAACTTGCACTTCCATTTTTTTCGGGGTGGGGTGGGGTGGATGGGGTCTTTCCTCGGCTAGAGCCTCCGAGGTTTACCAATGGTGAGATTTTTAGTGTATGTTATTCCCACACACACACACATACACACACATACACTCACATAAATACACACCACTCACAACACATACACACAATACACCACACACACTATACACACATAACACATATACACACAACATACACATACACACTACATCATACACACTCCTCACACATACATACACATCCACACACATAACCAATACACACACATACACACACCATCACACACACTCACACACTTCACACATAACACTCACATCACTCACACACAATACACACTCACACACACATACACACACAATCACACAAACACATACACACACACACACATACGCACACACATACACACTCACACACTCACACTCACACACATACATACACACACATACACACACATACACACATACATACACATACACTCACACACACACACACTCACACACATGCACACTCTCACACACATATACACTCACACACATGCACACTCTCACACACATATACACAATCACACACACATACACACTCACACACACATACACACATGCGCACACACACATACGCACACTCTCACACACATACACACATACACACTCACACACACTCACACACACTCACACACATACACACACCTACACACACGTACACACACATGCACACACACATGCACACACATACACACACACTCTCACACACATACATATTTGCTTTATCTCGCTGACAGGGTCTTAAATGCGCAACAAACATCGATCAAAAGTTAGTTGATATCATCAAAGAATGCGCTTTGCGGAATCCACTGAGAAAGAGAAAGGTCCCACAAAAAAACAAAACAAAACAAAACAAAAAACAAACAAAACAAACAAACAAACAAACAAACAAAAAAAACAAACAAAAAAAAACAAAACAAAAAAAAAAAAATATATATATATATATATATATATATATATATATATATATATATATATATATATATATATATATATATATATATATATATATACTTTAGACTCTCTACAACTGCTTCCAGATATTTATAGGTTTAAAGGAAGCGTTTAGAATCCAACGACTTCTCTCTCTCAACAGTAAGCAGCTGAGAAGGAAGGAAGGAAGGAAGGAAGAAAGGAAGAAAACTGACTATTCCCACTAGAATGACTATAGCTAAGACTGTCCCGACTTTCTCTGTTCACTGACATTAATTGAAGAGAGAAATGGACTGGCCTTGAGTGGAACGATTTGCTACGGAAAACAGGGAGTGGAGGAAGCTGGTTGCAAAATAGTTAGTGGTCCTTCCGCCCCCTCCCTTCCTCCAATGGTCTACAGGTCTAGAGGATGGGTGAGGGTGAAGGATTTGATTTTTAGTTTCCATCTATAGTTTGTTTCTGAATAGGGACAGGTTTTACTACATGCAACACTGACTTATGGATGGGTTTTTTTTTTCGTTTCATCGTGTGTGTGTGGTGTGTGTGAGTGTCGTGATGTGTGTGTGTGTGTGAGTGGTGTGTATGTGTGTGTGTGTGTGAGTGTCGTGTGTGTGTGTTTGTGTGTGAGTGGTGTGTGTGTGTGTGTGTGTTTAACCTCAGTCTGAGTGTCTATGCAGTTTTGTCAATTTTGTCATGTGTTCCTACCTGCACGTAATGGCCTATTCTTCGGAGAGTGTATATGTGTGTGTGAGTAAGTAAGTAAGTAATATAGTAAGTGATTGAGTAAGTAAGTAAATATGTTTTAATCGTATTCCAAATGATAATACGTTCAAAACAATCTTTTCTTTCGCTTTATTGTCTTCCAACACCCCCACCCAACCCCCTCCAATAACCCCCTCCCCCTGTTTATTTTTTTTATTATTTTTTTTCCAAAATGTGGCATGACTGTTTTATTTTTCCTCTTTAATGCAACTCTTTTTCTTCTTTTAAAATTGGGCTGTCTTGTTTCAGCTATGGTCACCTGCTTTAATTAATTCAAGTCAAGTTCGATAACAAACGCGAAATGAAATATCTGACAGTACCATGACTGTCTCGACAGTTGATTACAAAGAATGTGGACAATGAACTTGTTTCCTTCAAACCAGCATCCTAAGTCAAAAAGAAAAAAGAAAACCCACTAATCTGCTTTTGTCAATCTGGACCTCTGTTGTTGTTTTTTTAGCGAAATCTGGACTTTCGCAATTCCAAATACAAACATTATTTTCTGTGTTTGCATGCTTTGTCTTCTTCAATGGTACTTACTGTTCTATTCATTCGTATGAATAAATCACTACTGGGGAGACTATCTCTATATCTGTTTTATTCTCAGTGGGACTGGATTTTACATAATTATCTACCAAGGGGGAAACCGAGGAGAGATAAAGGAGGTGACTGACCCTCTAAGCAATAAATCCACAGTGCTCGCTTTCCACTAAATTGATTACACCTGTCGGCTTGTCTGTTCCCTGTCCTGGGCCCTTTTCTATCCTGATGGAAGCCGACAATACCAAAGTCTGATGCCCCTATGTGTGTGTGTGTGTGTTGAAATCAGATCATGAGGACTGGGCAGTCAATTGGGTTTTGTGGTTTTCATTCCTCAGCTAAAGCTCTAAGGTTCACACGAATGGTGAGAGATTTTGCATATGCAACAGTCGTTTGTTTTGTTTTGTTTTTGCACACTATTAATGTAGCCACATTCCGACTTCGGGGAAGGACAGTACATCAAGGAGAAGTACAAAAATGTATGAGATAATTGTCGAGTAAAATTGTTTTGCAGTCATGTTAGATTTTTTTTCAGCGTAAATTTCTAGGTTTTGTTTTTTTTGCTCGTGGACAATGTATTGTGACAGCGTAGAGCTGCCCTTTTTTTTCGGTGTTTATTTGTCTGGAAGGTAGGGTGTGATTTTGTGTGTGTGTGTGATAGTGGCCTTGCATTTTAAAGACGTCTGCCACTGACATGACAGTTTCCTGCAAAAAATGGAGACGAGGTATTTGTGGTGCTCCACGTAGAATCAAAGGAAGAACAAAAACCCCCAGTCAAATGACATTAGTATGCTAGTTTCTAACAACAACAAAACCAAGTCAAATGACATTAGTATGCTAGTTTCTAACAACAACAACAAAACCCAGTCAAATGGCATTAGTATGCTAGTTTGTGACAACAACAAAAAAACAGTCAATTGACATCAGTAGGCTAAGATTGTGACAACACCAAAAACCCAAGCTAATGACATTAGTAGGTTAAGTTTGTGACAACACCAAAACCCCAAAAGCAAATGACATTAGTAGGCTAAGATTGTGACAACACCAAAAACCCAATGCTAATGACATTAGTAGGCTAAGTTTGTGACAACACCAAAAACCCAAGCTAATGACATTAGTAAGTTTAAGTTTGTGACAACACCAAAAACCCAATGCAAATAACATTAGTAGGCTAAGTTTGTGACAACACCAAAACCCCAAGCAAATGACATTAGTAGGCTAAGTTTGTGACAACAACAAAAACCCAAAGCTAATGTCATTAGTAGGCTAAGTTTGTGACAACAGTCGAGATCTATGTGGAACAATGGCCTTTAAATCCCAATGGGTTGGGGGGGCTTTCTCTGGTCTGAACAGATGATTTGGCGACACTCAAGGAGTGTGGGGGGGGGGGGGGGACGGCTGTGATAAATCTAGTCTGATAGGGCTGACTGACTAACTAGTTCTGCTTCCCCCCAACCCCCCAACCCCCACCCCCATCTCACTCCTCGTAGGACTATTTACCTATCTTTTCTTCTGCCTTTCCCGTATAAATACTTGGGTTTTCTCTTTGTCTTGGTTGGTTAGTCTGTGTGTGTGTGTGTGTGTGTGTGTGTGTGTGTGTGTGTTGTGTGTGTGTGTGTGTGTGTGTGTGTGTGTTTTGTCTGTGTGTCTGCCTGTCTGCCTTCTGCCTATCTGTGCACTGCCTGTCTGTCAGTGTGCCTTTTTGTCTCTGTGTCTGTCAGTCTGTCTGTCTGTCTCTCTCTCTTTCTTTCTCTCTCTCTCTCTCTCTCTCTCTCTCTCTCTCTCTCTCTCTCTCTCTCTCTCTCTCTCTCTCTCTCTCTCCCCTCTCTCTCTCTCTATCTCAATCTATCTATCTATCTCTCGTTAGTTGTTGGGTGTTTTTTTATAAACATTCATTCAGGAAAGCTGCCTGCTACTTAATCGCCTTCTCTGTGTTTGCCACCAGATCTGTCAGGTCTATTTGCCTCCTGGATGACAATGTGTGAACAGATGGCAATACTACAGTATCCAGGATGAATGTATTTGCTTTGCGGGGTCCTTGAAGAATGAGGCTTTACAGATGTACCTTTACCGTGGTGGATGCCGCGGATCTAGCAGTATAAATAGCATCACTCACCTTCTGGGCTAAAAATTCCCTCTTTTCAACCCCTCTCTTTGTTTCTGCTTTCTCCTTTTCTTACCGTCACATTTCTCTTGTCTTTCCTTCTGCTTTCTTGGTCCATTGTTCTGCCTTTTCTGTCCAGAAAGACTTAAAAGATAACAAATCTTCCCACGCCAAAAGTTGGATGTGCCGGGCCTGACTTGTTAGGTGCTTAAAGGCAGCGTGACGCATTTTCACTCGTATGACAGTTTTAAAAAAAGAAGTAGTTGCTGTGTGAGCGTTCGAAGAAGAAGAAGAAGAAGAAGAAGAAGAAGAAAAGAAGAAGAAGAAGAAGACGAAGAAGAGAAGAAGAAGAAGAAGAAGAAGAAGAAGAAGAAGAAGAAGAAGAAGAAGAAGAAGAAGAAAAAGAAGAAGAAGAAGAAGAAGAAGAAGAAAGTGTACGCATATTATCTTGTGCTGACTTGTCAGGATTTATGAAAGATCCCTCTTTCAGGATAAAATATTTCATTGGAAATACATGCCCAAAAGAAAGCACATACAGATATCTATGCGCGTAATATGTGTGTGTGTTTCACTATCTTTTCAAAAACCAAGGAGAGATAAAGAAGGCCAGTGCCCTCGAGCAATAAGTCCAGTGTGGCCCTCTGTCCTTTGTTTTTTTGTTTTATTATCACATCAATGACATATGTCGGCTTTACCGTTCGTGCTGGCATAGACTGTTTTTCCTTGGCTGATAGAAGCAGACGATACAGATGTCTGATGCGTGTTGGGTTAAAATCAGATCACGAAAAATAGGCAGTAAATCAATGAAAGAAAAACCTATCTTTGGTGGCCTACAGATATACAAAGAGGACTATTGTATTATTGCTTCACGTTGTATTGTATAGCACTTCGAGTCGTAGACGATTTTGACAAGTTAAAAGTCAAGCTGCTGCCCTCTCCCTTGGGGAAAAAAGCACCTCGCCACAGCGCAGTGCCACGTCGTTTTGCTGTTGTTGTTTTTGGTTTCTTTGTTGTTGTTTTATTGGTTTTTTGGGGGGTACTATTTGTATTTAAAAAATCATGTACATTGTTTTCTTTTGAGTGCGCGATTTTTCTACAAAATTTTGCCAGTGGCAATTTTTTTCGTTTTTGGTTAACTTTCAGGTACTAAACACGTGATGGTGCAGACGCTATAGCAGAGTGATCAACAGCGCTTCACTTAAATCCCATGGGCGTAGAAAGTCGTGAGTTTGAGTCTCGGCAGTGGCTTCTGTTTAAATAACTGTGCGATCGCCCTTGTCAGCTTCAAAATGCAGAACTGCTACGCCATGATTTTCTTTATGAATGAATATTATAC
>CM054150.1:15317880-15320380 GCA_028751875.1 Rapana venosa | reverse complement strand
CAGTACAGTACAGAACAGTATAGAATAGTAGAGTAGAGTAGAATACAGTACAGTACAGTACAGTATAGTATAGTACAATACAGTATAGTATAGTATAGTATACTACACTACACTACACTATACTATACTATACTATACTATATTATACTATACTATACTATACTATACTATACTATACTATACTATACTATACTATTGTAACAAATGCATCTTGTCATTCATTTTAGCAAGATTTACAGAGTGTTTGTCTCTCTCCCTCTTTCTCTCTCTCGCTCTCTCTCTCTCTCGCTCGCTCTCTCTCTCTCGTATTGCGGTTTTATTTTTTATTTAATTAATTATTATTATTATTATTATTTTATTTTTTTAAATTTTTTTTATCATAACATATTTTTTGTATGAGTAATCAAAATAAGTGTCCAAGGTGATCGTGTACTGTTTTGAGAATCTTATCTTTAGTACCATCTCTGAAACACACACACACACACACACACACACACACACACACACACACACACACACGCACGCACACACACACACACCTCTCTCTCTCTCCTCTCTCTCTCTCTCTCTCCTCTCTCTCTCCTCTCTCTCTCTCTCTCTCTCTGTATTATGGCCTAAGACCGATATGCAATTAATTCATTCTCTCTCTCTCTCTCTCTCTCTCTCTCTCTCTCTCCTCTCTCCTCTCCTCCTCTCCTCTCTCTCTCTCTCTCTCTCTCTCCTCTCTCTCTCTCTCTCCTTCTATTGTTATTGTGTATTCTAATAAGGGGCATATTCATACTTTCGATTTTCAATATGATTTTGAACTTGTTGACTGTACTTGAGCTCCAGTGAATCTCCTATTTTAATATCTTATTACCACGTGTAACAACTATGTGTACTATTCTACAGTATGAAGGTGTTCAATTTTATGATCTATAAGTTTGGCTCTCTCTCTCTCTCTCTCTCTCCTCTCTCTCCTCTCTCCTCTCTCTCTCTCTCTCTCTCTCTCTCTCTCTCTCTCCTCTCTCTCCTCTCTCTCTCTCTCTCTCTCTCTCGTGTGTGTGTGTGTGTGTGTGTGTGTGTGTGTGTGTGTGGTGTGTGTGTGTGTGTGTGTGTGTTTGTTATTGCTGTAGTTGTTACTTTGTTCTTTGTTGGTTATTTGTTTGGGTTTTTCGCTTGTTAGTTTTTTGTTTTGGTGTATGTGTGTGTGTGTGTGTGTGTGTGTGTGTGTGGTGTGTGTGTGTGTGTGTGTGTGTGTGTGTGTGTGTGTGTGTGTGAAGGGGGAACGGTGCTGTTTTTTTTCTGTTTTTTTTATTGTTGTTTTTTGTTTGTTTGTTTATTTGTTTGTTTTTGAGTTGTTGTTTTTTTCTCATTTGTTTGTTTGATGTTCTTGTTTTTTTCTTGTTTTTTTGTTGTTTATTTGGAAGGGTGTTTATGTCTGCTTTTTTGTTGTTGTTGTTGTTTTTTGGTTGTTTTTTTTCTTGTTTTGTTTTTCTTTTTCTTTTTTGTTTGTTTGCTTGCTTTTTTTTTTTTTTTTTTTTTTTTTTTTTTTTTTTGGGGGGGGGGGGTTCTGGGGTATGTTTTGTCTTTTGCTCGTCTGGGGTTGTTTGTTTGTTTGTTTGTTTGTTTGTTTTCTTCTCTCTTTTTCTTTAAAAAAAGTTTTTTCCCTTTGCTTCTTCTGCTTGAAAGTATGAGTACTGAGTGCATTTTTAAATATGACCCCATGGGCGGCGACTGGATGTAAAAAAGAACATGAATACTTATTCATTATCCTGGAAAAAAAGAATTTGTTTCTATTACTTACAATGTGTAGATGTTTCTTTTATGACTTTATTGGCTTTTCCCCCCTCTTTATTATGAGAGTGTATGGGTATTGCTCTTATTTTATTACCATGACATTCAATTTGCATGAACATAATTAAAAAGTGTTTGTGTTGATCGTGTGCTATGTGAGTATTACATATTTAGTATTATCCCTGAAACACCCTCCCCCACCCCCCCCACACCACAACTCAACCACAAACACACACTCACACACACACACACACACACACACACACACACACACACACACACACACACCACGCGCGCGCGCGCGCGCTCAAACACACACACACACACATACACATACTCACTCACTCACCCACCCATATTCTCTCCCTAAACGACTGTATAGTTTTTAATTTCTTCTTGGTTTGTTTCTTGTTTTATTGTGTGGATGTATGGTATTAAATTTATTTCATTATCATGACATATAATTTGAAACGAGTATAATCTAAAATGAGTGTGATGGGATCGCATACTGTTTTTGGGATTTATATATTGGATATTATCTCTGAAATACACACACACACACTCTCTGTCTCTGTCCTCTCTCTCTCACCTTTTATCGTCCTGCTTATAGTCATAGTAATATCCTGATGAAGGATTCATATTTTTATATTTTCAATACTTTATTGGACATTGCCTCTGTACTAAGTTTTAATGAGTGCCCTATTTCCAATATCTTATAATTAGT
>CM054150.1:15290380-15312880 GCA_028751875.1 Rapana venosa | reverse complement strand
GGCGCCGCGACACACACACACACATGCACACACATGCACGCTCGCACGCACAAACACACAAACACACACACAAACACACACAAACACAAACACACACACAACAAAAACACACACACACAGGTCATTGCCCACACCCCTCCCTTCCCCCAAACTCCCATCCCCACCCTCCACTCCCAGTAAATAAAAATTTAAAAAACACAAACTACTTTTCTTGCCCGCCCCGTTTCCAATCAATCAACCCTTATGACTGTTGGCTTGTCCATCCATGTCTTCTGCCTTCCTTCCTTCCTACCTTCCTTCCTTCCTTTCTTCCTTCATTCCCCTTATGCTGACTGAAGCAGTGCACAAACAAACACGCATGCACCACACACACACACAAACACAAACAGAATAAAACACACACACACACCACACACAACACACACACACACACACACACACACAAACACCACACACCGTCTAATATCACTATAGTGCACAGACGTTAAATACAAGAACGAACACACACACACACACACACACACACACAACACACACACACACACACACACACACACACACACGTCATACACTATAGGACAGACTTAATACAAGAACGAACCACCAGCACAGACACACAACACACACAGAGGAGAGGGGAGGAGAGAGAGAGAGAGAGAGAGGAGAGAGAGAGAGAGAGAGAGAGATGAAGACGCAGAGAGAGAGAGACTGAGAGATAGATAGAAAGGAAGAGGAGAGAGCGAGAGGAGGAGGAGAAGATGAGAGTGAGGATGTGAGGAGGAGAGAGAGTGAGAGAGAGGATGAGAGTGAGAGAGATGAGAGAGATGAAGAAGTGATGGAGTGAGGAGAGAGAGAGAGAGAAGATGGAGAGGAGACAGCGAGGATAAGTGAGATGAGAGGATAGAGGAGAAGGAGGAGTAGAGAGAGTGATAATGTAGAGAAGCAGAGAGAATATGGAGAGATAGAGAGGAATGAGAGCATGCAGCCTTCAGACAGATCTAACTATGTCATCTCTAGATGTACACAGCATCTATCTTCCGCATTCATTTTCTTTTCACTGACTAAAGAGCCGGATTGATTTGGAATGTGACTGATCTGTGATGCTTGATGTGATATGATCTGATGTTGATGCTAATGACTTTAACTGATACTTATGGCAGACGATACTGATGTTGATACTTGTGCTAATGCTAATGTTAAACACTATGCTATATGCATATGCTACTGTTGATGCTGATGTACTAATGTGATGCTAATGCTGATGTTGATACTGATCTTAATGCTTCTTGTAATGCTGATGCTCATGCTGATGCTATGCTGATGCTGTACTTTGTCTGATCTAATGCTGATGTTGATACTATTGCTGATGCTAATGCTGATGCGAATGCTTCTTCTAATGCTGATGCTAATGCTGATGCTGATGCTAATGCTAATGTTGATACTAATGTTGATGCTAATGCTACTGTTGATACTGATACTAATGTTGATGCTGAATGCTACTGTTGATGCTGATACTAATGTTGATGCTGCTGCTACTGTTGATGCTGCTGCTGTTTCCTAGTGTAGTCATTCAGTGCCACTGTCTGAAAGATGTCTTTTGTATTCCAGAGTGGTTGGCTTTGCTGCTCTGTTCTTTTCTTTTCTTTTTATTAGGAAGAGTTGATTTCTGAATTGATTAATGATACAAGATAGGCAGCGTGTGGTGAGTGTCCGTTTAGATAGATGGAGAGGGATGGGGCGCTTAGTTGTAAAGATTGTGTTCAGAAATCATCGTTGTCATCTTCTTTGATGGATGGTTCTTTTGAAGTCTGGAATCTTTTACTCTGCTGTCTCTGTCAGTCTATCAGCTTCTCTGTTTCTTTGTCTCTCTGTATCTGTTTATTTCTGTCTGTTTTTCTGTCTGTCTGTCTTCCTGTCTGTCTGTCTCTGTCTGTCTGTCTGTCTCTCTCTCTCTCTCTCTCTCTCTCTCTCTCTCTCTCTCTCTCTCTCTCTCTCTCTCTCTCTCTCTCTCTCAACTTAAGATATGAATGCGTTGCAAAATATATGTTTATACCTCTATTTTATTCTTTATATTTAAACTTCACAGTTTTCTTTTAAAAATCTGACTGATAGGACTCAGCTATGTTCTGTTATTGTACTTTACAATATAATTGTGATAATTATGCTGTAAAATTAAGAGCAACATCAAGCTTTTGTGTTACAAATCATGTTGTCTGTTTGGTCGTCTAGTGAGAGTGGGGACGGGATAGTTCTGTTGTCGGAGCACTCGCTTTTCCCCAGCCAAGTCAAGCAGCGTTGAGCGTGGTTACCACTTGGATGGGTGACCGTTTGCGCGCCTTGGCCTCAGTACAGTCCCCCAGTTCACCCAGTTGTAAATGGGTACCTGCCTCTTCAGGGTCAGGGAAGGTAAAGCAGCGAGGGAGAGGAGATGGACGCCGCCCTCAATATGCTGGCTCCTAGAGAAGTGAGGTTTCTGACGCCTCGCACCTCTACGACCTTATAGGTTATTGGATACCTTTACCTTTACCTTAGTGAGAGTGACATTGCAACATAGCAATACGTTTAGACTTACAAATGTTTGTTTACACTGATAGAATTGTCCATCTCCCGTAGCAAAGTGGACAGTGAAGCAAATTGGTCATTCCCAGTAGAATACGCTAGACCTTGCAGATTTGATTTTCTTCATTTGCGAAGCCTTCTGGCTTAAACTTCATTTCCCATCCCAAATTTGATCTAGATGGTACTGGTTTCAACACAGAGATTCGAAGTATATGTTTCAAGATTACCATTTCAAAGACTACCTCGAAGAAAAAAAAAAGGGGGCATCCCTAATAAAGTGACAATGGACTAAGCAAAGTGTTATTTTCCCAATTTGTGCAGTCTTCTAGTCTGAAACTTAATCTTCACCCTTGATACACCTTATACATACGAAAGCTTTCAACATTTCAATGCAAACTGTGTGTCTCGGAGGTTTGCATTTCATAATCTGACTTGGAAAACGTTTGGTATTCACAGGAAAAACACAGCTTTCAGTTTCCCCCACTTTCAGCTACTCTCAGCTGCTATCCATTTCATCCCAGCTGGTGCCATTTATAGCAGAAACTGACCACTATTGGACTTGGTAAAAGGAAAGGGTGCACTAATTTTAGCACTGGGCCCTGGACCCTTGACTGAGTTATGCTGGATTTGCACACTGTGAAAAACGTAGATGTTGTAGATTTCAATTTCCTAATTTGTAAGACTTCTTATTCTGAAATGGGGTTTAATACTCATCATTTGCTGTTCACAGGACGAAATTCAACACATTGATGCAGATGTACGTTAAAAGGTCGTTTGTTCAAAGTTGCCTCGGGAGAAACAATGATGTCTCCCATAGTAGGACGGTAACTGACTTTGCAAATTCTATTTTTCTAATGTGTCAAATCTTGTCTGAAAACTCATTTACCACCCATGACCTCACTCCCCCCCCTTGCTCTCTCTCTCTCTCTCTCTCTCTCTCTCTCTCTCTCTCTCTCTCTCTCTCTCTCTCACACACACACACACACACACACAGGACTGGTTACAACACACACATCAATGCAAACTGTGTGTCTCAGTTGTCACTAGTTTCTTTTTATTTAAAAGTCTGTCACTAAAGTCACACACCAGACCTTACGTCCCAGTTCCAGTAAAGGCATGGCGAGCTAGAGTGCGTGACCACACTAGTGTCTGACTTGGACAAATCAGGTCAGCACTCTGGGGGATTGTCCTTAATGAGCGCTGGGTGGCGGAGATGTGTGATATTGAATTTTCTGGAAATGTATTTCAAGTCTTGTTTTCTTTTTGTTGGGGTTTTATTTTTGTTGGTATGTTTTTTCCTCGTAGTTGTTGATACATCTGATTCGCGCTGGTGATTAGTATCAGTGTGGTGTTAACTTTGTTACTTTATATATATTATATATATAAAAGGTGACCAAAAAAGCACAAAACTAATACTGCTTTTGCTATGTAGAAGACAGAAAAAATAAAGTAGCAAAGTAACACCACACTGGTGCTAATCACCAGCGCGAATCAGATTTATCAACAACTACGAGAAAGAAGAGAATATATGTATATGTATATGTATATATATATATATATATATATATATATGTGTGTTGTGTGTGTGTGTGTGTGTGTGTGTGTGTGTTGTGTGTGTGTTATAAACACATAGATAGATAGACAGACAGACAGACGGACAGATAGATAGATAGATAGATAGACAGACAGACAGACAGATAGACAGAAGACAGACAGATAAACAGACAGACAGACAGACAGACAGACAGAGACAGGTTGATAGACAGGGGGGAAAAGAGAGAAAGCGCACTAAGAAGACAGAGACAGGGGGGGATAGAAGGCAGAGATGATAGAACCCAACACCAAAGTTAACTAGTCTTTTTTTCAAATCACAGTGTCAGTGAACTACCTCCGGCTAGAGGAAGCTTCAATTCAGACTTTGTACCTCTCTCTCTCTCTCTCTCTCTCTCTCTCTCTCTCTCTCTCTCTCTCTCTCTCTCTCTCTCTCTCTCTCTGCCAACGGGCCTAAAAAGACGCCTCTCCTGGAGCCTGCAGGCAAACAGAGCAATATGCGGGGAAACATGCCTTGACCTTCTGGTGTTGCCTCTGTCAGCAGCCTAGCAAGCACCAGTGATGGAACTGTTCAAAGACTGCAGATCTGATCTGTCTGTCACTCCTCCTTCTTCTTCTTCTTGGCCTTCATGCGCTGCGCTCTCTTATTCTGAATGAAGAGCCTTTCCCCGTGGAGCATCAAGAGTTGGCTATATGAAAGATGTTGCCCGATCAAGACAAGTCGTCATCAATGTTCTGTTACTGATTGAACAATATTGTTATTCCCTTTCCGAAGCATGGAGGCAAGGTGAATAATTATCATGTAATAACAGGAAAAAAACACAACTGTAACGAACAAGAAATCATTGTAATATATCAAGCAAATAGTTATTAACGATCCTACACATTTTGACAAATGATGCATTTCTTCTTTCTTTTTTTTAATTCGTAGAGGATATATGTCGATCTCTTAGTAAATGTGATAGGAAAGTGGAAGGGAGAATATGGCGTATTATAACATAATTATTGGCATCTCCTTTTTCGTGTATCATTACAAATAACATATAAGAGCAGGTACGAGGAATATGAAATAGCAAAACGGAAGATGAATGGCTGTTTTTTCCTGTAAAAATGTGCTGAAATTTTGTGACTAAAAGGTACATGCCAACTTAAGGTTTTCAGGTATAGGTTTTGTTTCTTGATATTTGGTACAATCTTTCATATCCCTAAAAGGATAAGAGGACGCACAGAATTTTCACTAACAGAGAAGATACGTCATAAACATGAATTGTTCTGTTTGTGAGGTGATAGCGTATTTGAATTGAATTGAACTGACATGAATAACAACAACAGCCAACGGTATTATATATTTTTATAACTACAGACTTCTTAACAGAAGTTTCCCATTTTTCAGTCGCGAGTCAGGAAGAGTTCCTACACTACAGTAGCTGACCTTTCCAAGAATGTATGGACAGAAGTGTCCAATACCGAACGTAGCTTACTTTTGTAGATATGATAAACAGAAATGGTCACACCCTCCATAAAATCATGCTGATGGTATTCCAAACTTTTTTTAAAAAGCTCTCAAATCCAAACAGCAAGTTATTGGGTGGGGGGAGGGTGTCAGGATTATAACATATTGGTGTCATTCCTAAATTTACGAGCCATAATCTAGTTCTAGATAAATTTACAAATCAAAAATATCAGCAAGAACAGATCCAGCCTTAAGGATCAATTTTACAGAAAAGCTTCTGACACTGACATTTGATATTTTCTTTTCAAATGAGTCGTTTTTCATAGACTTTAGTATAACTCGGAGATAGTCTGAGAAATGTTTGATTTAGATGGCAATGTTAACTCCAAATGTGTGTAGTCATGAACGGTTTCCATCGATCTACTTCAGAGGCTGAACGCCCAGCCCTCGCCGCCAGACAAATAACAGACGTGTCAGCAGAGTAGCACTCGTCTGCATGAATATTTTGACTGAAACTATCTACCTGTGTGCTCACACTGTGCTGCTGTTTCTGTGGTATTTTGGGGGCAGTATCATCAGCAAATATAAAGAGGATATTTTTACTGTGACCGCAGCAAACTGTGTTCGTTCAGAATCATTTTTATCAGACTGTGTGATACTTTGCCAAAAAACCCTTTGACTTACACCCATTTGGCTGTCAAAAATTAAATCATTCCATTTTTTTAAGGCTGAATCTCTGACATAGATTTGATTGTTCTGTTCAAATCTCACAACGTTCTTCCTGTTGTCCCTTGTTTCCTTACAAAACGTCTTAGAAAGTCGTTGTGTGCGTCATCATATGCCGTGCTAAAATCCACCACAGTAATGCACATGTTTACCTGCTGATTTTGTTAAAGACGATGTTGGTGGTAGATAATACTTTGTGTTGTCCTTTTCATTCATTTCTTTCCTTTTTTAATATAATTCAAAATACCTGTTTAATTCTTACTGGCATTGCTTAGCATGAATATTAATTACCATGCCCAATTCAGAGAGTGTTAGTGTATCCTTTGGGAGCAAAAGGATACATACTAAAATTAGACTTTCGACGTAGAAAGTAACTATCTATAAGCAGCTATATGACTGATATATTCCGTTACAATACAAAACATGAGTCCTATTCTGAGCATACTTCCTAAATTCCCCATACCTAACCATCTACTTCATATGGTTCCCTCGCAACTTTACCATTTTTGATGTGCTTACAAGCCGGCTCTTAACCTTTGTCATAGATCACGGCCAAGCTACTTTTGCATTTATTCATATGCGTTTCCAACTGTAATCATCTGGACATACATCAGTGTGACTGGAAAAACAGTGTTTCCCAAGGCTGATTTTGCATTGTTATTTAATAAAAATGTTGGGTTCGAAACGTATAATTCCTTTTGTTTTAGTGGGAATTGTGTTAGCTCTGTGATCATTCTTCTCTTTAATACTTTAAATAACTTCCAGACATACAGTTGAATACATTAACTGTTACTCAGCGCCTGTGACTTTTCTGATTTGAATGTCTCTGTTTAGCTGAATAAAGAGAGAAAGAAAAAAGGAAAGAAAGAAAGAATGAAGAATAGAAAGAAAGAAGAAGAAGAAAGAAATATAAATAGGGAGAAAGAAAAAGGAACAAAAGGAAGGAAGAAAGAAACAAAGATAAAAAGAATGGAAGAGAAGAGAGAAAACAGAAAGAAAGAAGAAAGAAAGAAAAGAAAGAAAGAAGAAAAAAGAACGAAAGAAAAAAAGAAAAAAGAAAAAGAAAAAAAAAAGAAAGAAAGAAAGAAAGAAACATGAAAAGAAGAAAATAGAAAGAAAAGACAAGCAAAAGAGAAGAAGAAAGAAAGATAGAAGAAAAAAGAGAGAAAGAAATAAAGAAAGAAACAGAAACAAACAAACAAAGAAGAAAGAAAGAAAGAAAGAACAAGAAAAGGACCTAAAGTACCAAGGACACAGAACAAGGGAAGAAAGAAGACCTCGGACAAAGAGGAGACAGACACAGACATAAACAGACATGGACAATGCCATTTACTACAAGCATTCTCAACCTAAACTCACACCACAACACACACACACACACAACACACACACACACAACACACACAACACACACCACCACACACAACACACACACACAAAATGCAAATTCCCCAAAAAAAGTTCAACACTTACTCGAAGCCTATGCATAAAGTACTAACTCGGATTTATCTATCACAAAACAGCAAAATGTCAGGGAACAAAATTCAAATGAAAGCAATAATTTTACGAGCCTCTGGAGAAGCCAATAATTCTTGAAATATTCAGCGCAGTGGCTGCATCAGGAAGTTCTCAGAGTCTGTGGGGAATAGCACTCGTGCCAGAATGACTGCTGATTTCACATGGCACTGGAAGAGCTTTGGTGCCAGGCAACCACCAAGCACACTTATCTTCAAGACAGTGAACATTGGGATGGGATGCACACTAACTTGTATCTTTCGGACGAGACTATAAACCCGAGGTCCTGTGAGCGAACGTTCTGGTACAGTCCTTTAATCATTAAATCTTTTACCATCACAAACTGCATTGCTGCCAGTTAGAATTAGTTTTCTCGAAATGATTCATGTCAAAAGATACAAAAAATGGTATTTTGACAAAGTTTTAACCTAACCAAAGAGGAATGAAGACAGCAAACTTAACATTTTCAAACCGTTTAATAGTGTTGAAAAAAACGACAGCAATAAAATGAAATAGGACAGAAAGAGCGATGAATTGAATTAATCCGAAGAGGGAAATATCTTCAAACGGATAATTGAGTGTTGACTTGAACTCGCCCAGTCAGATTGAACCAGGTCTCAGTATGTCTTAGTAGAGAGACAGACAGAAAAGGGGTTACCTTGATGAGAGAGAGAAAGAAGAGGAGAGGAGAAGAGAGGATAGGAGAGGAGAGAGGAGAGAGAGAGTTGTTACCTTGGTTACAGAGAGAGGTTATCTGGATTCTTTAGACAACATATTTCCTATAATTATTATGATCTTCGTTTTAGCAATTAGATTCTTTCTTTTTTTCTACCCCATCACTGGTGGTCCTCACTTCCGACTGTCACCTTCAGTAGATAATGTATCAGTATAATTCCTATCCTGCACTTCGCCAGCCATAAAGACCCTACACTTCCATCAAAGAGTTTAAAAGTTATACATTTACGTGCACACTCAAGACCAAAGCGTTTCATCTTAAAGTTTATAATCTCATCCCTGAGAGGGTATACATTTGCGCGTAGACGCGAAGCCAAAGCTTTTTCATCCAAAGTAATACTTGCAAACGAAACAAAGTGGAAGCTAACATTAACTCAAGGGGAAAAAATTGCTTCAAGCAAATAGCTTAGCAGTACCCAGTATAGTATCAAGTGAAATAACGAGTCCCACGTCCTAAAGTGTTCTGCTTCTTTGAACTTTGTAGAAGGAGACATGCAGAATCGTAAGGGAGTATCTCACTGGACTCTTGTGAGAGTGACTTGCTTCAAAGGTCAGAGCGTTTCTGTGTATATCTACACTCTCAAGGCACATGCTTTTGAAAGCGCTCTTCATAGCTAAGAGACTGGTATCACAAGTTCGCACAGGATTCCCGTTTTAGACATGTGCATGATGTTGTAAACATTTTCAGAAAAAGCAGGAAACTTAAAGATGAAATAAATATGTACTTTTTTGTGTATCTTTTTTTGTGTTGCAAGATTCTACAGAAGGTAGATTTTTTTAAAGTGAAAAATTCCTTCCCTGTATGCTTTCTTGTCTTTGTCAAACGCTAAGATAGCAACCATTCTTTGTCTGTCATCATCATGAGCAAAATTGCGTTGCGCTGCCGTTAAGCGCCTGACAAGTCAGGCCTTGCGCATCCAACGTCAGCATGAGAGAAAGAATTGTTTATCTTTAAAGTCTTTATTGGGGGGGTGGAGGAAAGCAGGAGAATGGATCTAAAAGGTAGAAAACACAGACATAAATGAGGTGACAGGAAGAAAAATAATCAGGCAGAAACAAAAAAGAGGGGGATAGAAAAGAGGGAATTCCTAGCACAGACTTTTTAGAAGGTGGGGGATGCTGTTTTATCCTGACAGTAACCCTGACGTCTCCACAGGGGGACAAAGCTCTATTTGGTGATGGAGGTGAGGGCAGCTTTGTGCTAAGTTCCCAAAGAAAGTGCTGTCTTATCAAGAAAGGGTGAGACAGCAGATGTGCTGGCCATTCTGTCAGAAGAGGTAGCAGTCACACCGTCACTACAGTGCTCCTCCCTCTCCTTCCTCTCTTCCTTCCTCCTTCCTTCCTTCCTCCCTTCCTCCCTTCCTCTCTCCCTTCCTCCCTTCCTTCCTTCCTCCCTTCATCCCTTCCTTCCTTCCTCCCTTCCTCCCTTCCTCCCTTCCTCCCTTCCTCCCTTCCTTCCTTCCTTCCTCCCCTCCTCATAGCTTGCAGACACTCGCTATGTCTTTCACTTTCACAGGCAAGGGGAAAAGGGGTTGGGGGGGCTTTTGTAAGTCTTGGTTGGTCTGATTTTCAAATTATCAGGCCTTCTTTTCTTTTTATAAGCTGGTAGTGGGTGTGTGGGTGTGGGTGTGTGTGCATTTGTTGATGCAATTATGCTAACAGAGGACAAGATCAAAACCACAAACAAGCAAACAAAAAAGATGCACGGTGATATTTCCTACATGCCAAAGTCGGATACGCTGGGCCTGACTTGTCAGGCGCTTAACGGCAGTACAACGCATTTTTTTATCACATGACAGACAACGGTAATGGGAGTCCTAGCGATTGGGCAAAGAAGAAAATATGTCCTCAACCTTTTATCTAGCGCAATCAACTAGTCGTGTTTCTGACATCTTGAAACCACCACCACCACCACTAGCTACATAACAAGTAAACATAACAACCAAAACATCAACAAGACAGAAAACTACTTTTGTGTTTTACACGAGAATTTTTTTTTTAATATATACCTTTTCTATCTTCGCATGTGTCTATAGTCTATTTTCTTCATTCTATACCGTGAAGATTCTGTCCTGTAGTTTAAAAAGGTTAAGGTGTCTCGTAATCTATGTGGTCGTAGGGAAGTGAGGCATCAGAGACCTCAACTTCTCAAAGGGCCAGCATATTGAGGGCGGCGCCCATCTCCTCTCCCTCGCTGCTTTACCTTCCCTGAACCTAAAGAGGGCAGGTACCCATGTACAGCTGGGTGAACTTGGGGAACTGTACTGAAGCCAAGGCGTACAAACGGTCACCCATCCACTTGGTAACCACGCTCGATGCTGCTTAACCTTAGCTGGGGGAAAGCGAGTGCTCTGACCACTGAGCTATCAATATTATCCTACAGTTTACACAGACAGATTCAAAGATAACAGCAAAGTTAGATCTTGACACAGACTTCACATGACAACCTGGAAGCAGAGAGAAAATGGATGTAGTCACTGGAGTCTTTTCTACAACCTTCTTGACATGTTGGGGGGGGGGGGGGGGGGGGGATGATGCAATCACTCTCTTTCTCTTGGTGTAAGGGGTATTGGAAGATGGCTTGTTGTACAAGTCTTGGCCGGTCTTGACTTACCTTGGGAGTATTATACGCTCTAAGCTGTTTACATCTCACACACTGTGGGTGGGTGGTGGGTGGTGTGGTGTGTGTGTGTGTGTGTGTGTGGTGTGGTGTGTGTGTGGTGTGGTTGTGTGTGTGTGTGTTGGTGTGTGTGTGGGTGGTGTGTGGTGTGCTGTTGCTGTCTCTTTGTCTGTCTGATGAGACTATAAACCAAGGTCCCGTGTGCGAACGCATGCAGAACATCTTGCGCACACGTTAAATACTGTTCCGCTTTTCGAAAGAGTAGGCCATTGTGTGCCGGTGGGAACAGATGACAAAATTTACAAAACCGCATACACACGGGGACTGGATGTAAAAAAAGCACATGAGTGCTTATTCCATTATCCTCGATATTTTTTTTTAAAGTCATCTGACTGTCTCTCTGTCTGTGTGTGTTGGTTTGGGTTTTTTTAATTGATTGAATATGTCTGTAGGTCTATCTGCCTTTGGTCTGTGAGACAGGATTTGTTGGATTTGTTTTGAGAGACAGACAGACACACAGAAAGGCCGACAGACAGACAGACAGAAGATAGAGACAGAGACAGAGAAACAGACAGAAGGGTGTGTGTGTGTGTGTGTGTGTGTGTGTGTGTGTGTGTGTGTGTGTGTGTGTGTGTGTGTGTGTGTGGTGTGTGTGTGTGTGTGTGTGTGTAATTGTGTGTGTGTGTGTGAGTGTGTTCGCGCGCATGCGCGTGCGAGAGAGAGAGAGGCGTGTATGTCTGTCTTACCATTATTTCTGGTTTTGTTTAGAGCATATGTGTTAGTTTTTATATTTATAGACTAACGATGTGTTCATCAGTTTTGAACTCATATCCACTTACGTTTCGACCAGGTTCACATATTTGAATGTCTTAACCCAGTTAGCGACCTAAAATCATTTAAGGACATCACACACACACGCACACACACACACACACACACACACACACACACACACACACACACACACACACACATACACACACACACACTGATAGACAACTTTAAGCAGCGAGATAACACTAAACACACTCAGTAAGCTGACAGACATACACGCAAGGTCATACCGACAAAACAACCTCCGAATTTTCACAACAAAACCATGAGCCACCAAACAGCTTTGTGGAGAAGGTGGTGTGTGTGTGTGGTGGTGTGTAGTGCTGTAATGCTGATTGTGTGTGTGTAGTCGTAAGTCGTGTGGTTGTGTTAGATGATGCGCCAAGTGGGGAGAGGGGTGTGTGTGGTGTGTGTGTGTGAGGGGGGTGAGGGTGTTGTGTGTGTGTGTGTGTGTGTGTGTGTGTGTGTGTGTGTGTGTGTGTGTGTGTGTGTGAGGGGGGGAGAGTGTGTGTGTGTGTGTGTGTGTGTGTGTGGAAGGGGGGAAGGAGGGGGTGTGGAAGGAGAGAATGCAAGAAGAGACTAGCAGAAGATTATTTACAGTCACAAAGCCCAAACACACTAACAGACATACAATAGAGAATAGACGATTATTTACAGTCACAAAGCACAAGCAAACTGACAGACATACAGGGAAGGGATACTCTGGTGGTTAGAGTGATGGACATTGCATTCGTGATCTGCTAACCCGGGTTCGAATCTCGTTCATGAGGATTTTTTTTCTCCATCTGGTGTTAAAATCAGTGCCGACTCCACTTCTCCCCCCTACCCATAAAAAAGTCCTTCGGATGAGACTATAAAACGAGGTCCCGTGTGCGAGCGAACGGATGTAGAACATCTTGCGCACACGTTAAAACCCGTTCCGCTTTTTGGAAAAGTAGGCCATGTGTACCGGTAGGAAAGGGTAACAAAGTATATATATAACTGCACACATACAGGGACTGGGTGTAAAAAAATCGCATAATTGCTTATTCTATTTTCCTCGAAATAAATAAATACCTAAATATTTAAATAAATAAAACAATAGGGAACACAAGATCATTCGCAGTCACAAAACACAAGACAAACTGACAGACATAATTATAATAAGGAACGCGATGGGGGGAAAGAAAACACAACAACAACAACAAAACCCAAAACCCAGGCCACTTATTGGTGTGATGGAAGAAAAATGAACCCTCTCTAATTGAGCCCAGACGGCCAAAAACAAGCCAGGGCTTCTCTACCTGAAGACCAGCCGGTTATAGGAGTCTCAGGAGTGTGAGACAGAAAATGAGAAAAAGAAAACGGATTTAGTGACTATATTGGGGACAGAATTACACATTGATTCGAGGGTCGGACTCATGATCTTTTGTTCGTTTTTAGTAATTTCTTCTTCTTTTTCTTCTTCTTTGCATTTTCTTCTTCTTCTTCTTCTTTGCATTCTTCTTTGCTTCTTCTTTGCATTCTTCTTCTTCTTCTCTCCTCCTCTCCTCCTCCTCCTCCTCCTCTTCCTCCTCCTCCTCCTTCTTCTTCTTCGCAAATTCTTCTTCTTTGCGTTCTTCTTCTTTGCATTCTTCTTCTTTGCATTCTTCTTTTTCTTGTTCTTCTTCCTCTTCTTTGCATTCTTCTTCTTCGCAATTCTTCTTCTTCGCAATTCTTCTTGGTCTTCTTCTTCGTCGTCGTCGTCGTTGTCGTCGTCGAACGCTCTGACAGCAGCTATTGTTTGTCATATGAGCACAAATGCGTTCCGCTGCCGTTAAACGCCTGACAAGTCAGGCCCATCACATTCGACTTTGGCATGGGAGAGAACTGTTATCTTTTAAGTCTTTCAGGGAAAAAGGCAGGAGAATGGACCAAGAAGGCAGAAAATAGACAAGAAAGAACAGCAGCAGCAGCAGCAGCAGCAGCAGCAGCAGCAGTAGGAGTAGGAGAATTGTTGTGTTCCCTAATCAGGACCTAATCAGGACAAGTGCTGGATGATATAAAACAACAACTATATGAATGCTTATGTGTAACCGATACAAAATAAAGATCTCTCTCTCTTACCTAAGTTATAAACTTCCTAAATGATTACTTCCAAGTTATGCTGTTGTTATTTTATTTTATTCCCTACATTTACAGGCAATATCTAACCCCTTTTTTTAGGATCGATGATGCATTAAAAGCGATAACCTACGGCTACCATTAAATATGATTTAATGTATTTCATCAAACTTGAATGACTTTTAGAAATATTATGCTTGGAAAATATTAGCCCCCTCCGCCTACCCCCCACCTCCCCACCCTTCCCCCTTTCCCTTCAAGATAAAGTTCTACTCTTACATTTCATACCAGAAGATATGATGATCATTATATCTTTCATATTTTTTTTTTTAATTTATAAACGATTTGATGAGTTTATCAACTATCCCCTATAACCAATTACGCTACAAGGAGATAGTGCAAAGAGCATTGATTTCACTCATTATTTCTGTTATTATTCTCAGTTTTCAGCGGTTAAAATGAAATTTTGTGTGCAAGAGGAGTTCATTATTCTTCAACCCTCCTAATATTTCGGTTAAATGAACGTTTTAGAGCGTAAATTTTCTGAATGTGTGCTTGCTTATTATATAAATCAGGATGTGGTGTCAATTTTCCGCCTGTTAGACGAGGGTTTTGCTCCAAACTATTTCAATTACTACAATACAGTACAGTGAAATATAATACAGCACAGTGAAATGCAATACAATACAATACAATACAATACACCACAGTGCAATGCACTACAATACAATACACCACATTGCAATGCAATGCAATACAACAATACACCACAGTGCAATGCAATACAATACAATACAGCACAGTGCAATGCAACACAATACAATACACCACAGTGCAATGCAATATAATACAATACACCACATTGCAATGCAATACAATACAATACACCACAGTGCAATGCAATACAATACAATACAATGCACGACAGTGCAATGCAATACAATACAATACAATGCACGACAGTGCAATGCAATACAATACAATACACCACAGTACAATGCAATACAATACAATACAGTGCAATGCAATACAATACACCACAGTGCAATACAATACAATACACCACAGTGCAATGCAATATAATACAATACACCACAGTGCAATGCAATATAATACAATACACCACAGTGCAATGCAATACAATACAATACAGCACAGTGCAATGCAATACAATGCAATACAGCAATACACCACAGTGCAATGCAATGCAATACAATACATCACAGTGCAATGCAATACAATGCAAAAATACACCACAGTGCAATGCAATACAATACAACAATACACCACAGTGCAATGCAATACAATACAACAATACACCACAATGCAATGCAATACAATACAACAATACACCACAGTGCAATGCAATACAATACAACAATACACCACAGTGCAATGCAATACAATACAACAATACACCACAGTGCAATGCAATACAACACAACAATACACCACAGTGCAATGCAATACAATACACCACAGTGCAATGCAATACAATACAATACACCACAGTGCACTACAATACAATACAATACACCACAGTGCAATGCAATACAATACAATACAATACAGCACAGTGCAATGCAATACAATACAATACACCACAGTGCAATGCACTACAATACAACAATACACCACAGTGCAATGCAATATAATACAATACAACACGGTACAGTACAACACAGCATAGTACAGTAAAACACAGTACACTTCTACCGTACAGCACAGTACAGTACAATACAATACAAGACAGTACTGTAAATACAATACAATACAATACAATACTATGCACTATAATACAGATGGATCGGTGGTCTAGAGGTAACGCGCCTGTCTAGAAAGCGAAAAGTCCGGGTCTGAAGTGTGCGGCGGTTCGTACCCCGTTTGGACCGGAAATTTTTCCCCCATCCATTAGACCATGAGTGGTGGTCTGGGCGCTAGTCTTTTGGATGAGACGATAAACCGAGGTCCCGTGTGTTACACGTAATTATTTAGCGCACGTAAAAAAACCCACGGCAACAAGAGAGTTGTCCCTGGCAAAATTCTTAGAAAAAAGCCACTCTGATAGGGAAACAAATACAGCTGCAGAAAAACAAAAACAAAAACAAACA
Source organism: Rapana venosa (assembly GCA_028751875.1). Lineage (NCBI taxonomy): Eukaryota > Metazoa > Mollusca > Gastropoda > Neogastropoda > Muricidae > Rapana > Rapana venosa. Next base: position 15,296,694 of record CM054150.1, on the reverse strand, counting down.
AAACCAAAAAAAAAGGGTGAAAGGGTGGCGCAGCGCTAAGTGGCGACGCGTTTTCCCGCTCTCCCCGGGGAGAGCAGCCCGAATTCAAATCTGAGCGCTTTGATTTGTTGCTTTACAAGATTCAGCGCTATATAAATTCCATACATTATTATTATTATTATTATAATACGACATGCTTTGAACTGAGCTTTCTTCACAAGCATAGTACAATCTAATGCTATATACTATTTATTCATTTTTGTTTCATTTGTTTTATTGTTTTATATCAGCCTTTTTTTATAATTCTTTTATATAGAGGATAATGGAATGTGCCTTTTTTACATCCAGTCACCACCCTGTGCAAGCGTTTTTTGGTAGATTTTTGTCATCCGTTCCCACCGACACACAAAGGCTTACATTTCCGCGAAGACAGAACAGGCTTTTAACGTGTGCGCAAGATGTTCTGCACGCATCCACACAGTACCGGACCTTGATTTATATATAAACAGTCTCCTCCGAAGGATGTTCGGGAGAGTGGAGTCGGCAGGGGAAAATCCCCTTGGACGGGATTGAACTCGGGCCGTCAGATTGCGAGCACAACGCTCTAACCACGAGGCTATCACCCAGACCACCACACAAGGCCTAGCATGCAGGACTAGGCACAAAAATCTGGTTTGGGGAAGAACTCAAACCGGGGATATCATAATTATTATAGCGACTTTCGGCTGGCTGGTTGGTTTGGTAGGGTGGGTGGGTGGATGGGTTGGTGGGTTGGTTGGTTGGGTTGGTTGGGTTGGTTGGGTGGGTGGGTTTGGTTGGGTGGGTTGGATGGGTGGGTTGGGTTGGTTGGTTGGTTGGTTGGGTGGGTTGGTTGGTTGGTTCGTGGTTTGGATGGATGAAAGGACGGAGGATTGGTTGGCTAGTTGCTATTTTGCCATTTTTTTCAAGAATAGATTCCTGTCTTGTTTTTTTGTCTGCCTTTTGTCTGTCTGTTTGTCTATCTGTCTGTCTTTCTGCCTATCTGTAAGTCTGTCTGTCTGTCTGTCTGTAAGTCTGTCCGTCTGTCTGTCTGTCCGTCTGTCCGCCTGCCTGCTTGCTGGTCTGTCATAAACCCCTCTCTTGATGAACTGACTGACTAGCTGACTAGCTGACTGACTGACTGACTGACTGACTAGCTGACTGACTGACTGACTGACTGACTGATTAGCTGACTGACTGACTGGCTGACTGGCTGACTGGCTGACTGACTGACTGACTGACTGATTGACTGACTGGCTGGCTGGCTGGCTGGCTGGCTGACTGACTGACTGACTGACTGACTGACTGACTGACTGACTGACTGACTGGCTGGCTGGCTGACTGACTGACTGACTGACAGTATCCATTTTGCCTCATTACACAAGAGGATTACGTTTCTTAAAGAGAACATCTTGATCATATGATTTCATTACTCATAATTATACTTCGCGTCTCAAGAATATTGTGTCCCTTACTTGCTTTTGAATGATGGAAAATATCGACAAAAACCCAAGAAGCTGTTTTAATTCAAGCTAAGATAGCACGTAAAATGGGGCTTGAATAAACTTGGTCGGAAACGTCAATGCTGTGAGGAAAGACATTAAGAAGTTGATTTCTTGAATATGCATCGATAGATATAGACACACAGACACACAGACACAGACAGTAGTGGAGTGGAAGGGAGTGTGGTGTGGTGGGGTGAGTTGTGGTGGGGTGGGGTATGTTGGGGTGTGGTGTGGTGTGGTGGGATGGGGTGGGTTGGGTGTGGGGTGGGGTGGGGTGGGGTGTGGTGTGGAGTGGGGTGGGGTGTGGTGTGGAGTGGGGTGTGGTGTGGTGGGGTGTATTGTACTGTACTGTACTGCACTGTGCTGTACTGTTGTGCAGTGTATTGTACTGTACTGTAGTGTTGTATAGTGTAGTGTAGTGTAATGTAGTGTAGTGTAGTGTAGTGTAGTGTAGTGTACTGTACTGTACTGTACTGTACTGTACTGTACTGTAGTGTGCTGTAGTGTGCTGTAGTGTACTGTAGTATAGTGTAGTGTAGTGTAGCGTAGCGTAGTGTAGTGTAGTGTAGCGTAGCGCAGCGTAGTGTAATATAGTGTAGCGTCACGTAGCCTTGCGTCACGTCACGTCACGTCACGTAGCGTTTGTCTAGTATAGTTCGCGTAACATTGTGCAGAAGGATGCAGTGTTATTCAAAGACGAAACGATAAAAACCCAACTCTTTTTGTGTGTTGTTGTTGTTGGCGTGGCCGGTCCATTAGACTGGTGGGAAAAAAGCAGAAAGTGCGGTTACTGAGCTAATATTGCATGGGACTTCCTTCCTTACATCCCGAAAGAAAACTGCAACAACAACAACAACTAAAGGATAATTCTAAGAAAATTACGAATGGTCTTTGTAGATTTAGACTCTTACAAACTCCAATTAAGGTGATTCCGTGTTTATTTTTGGGTTTTTTTGTTTGTTTGTTTTTGCTGCCTCATCTTCTGACGACCCCCTTCCTACTGTTCCCACGCCGCTCATTCCAATCTCCCCGCCACAGCCATACCCAGATTTGCTATGTCTCATCCTCAGGGTCGGAAGTCCACAGGGAGCCCATCACTATCAGGCCGCCGTGGGGCCACCAGCCAGAGGGGCCCTGCACTGCTGCTGGGTCACTTTGGTGGTGTTCAGTGGTGCCTGTTCTGAGCTAACATACGCAGGACACCACCTACTAAGCCCCCTACTAACGACAGTATTAGCTCAGTCGCGGAGCCAGACTGAGTGAGTTGCCCACCCAAGGTGGCAACCACCACAACGTCCCTCCAACGACCGTCCCCCGCGAACCTCCAACCCCAAAGGCTTTGACACAAACTCACCACAGGCACAGAAGTGTATGGGCAAACCGAATCTGAGGTCACCATGAGACCAGAGAAACCGGGACCACCGAATCAGAGGCAACTTTTTTTAATGCATGATGATCAATGACAATGAGGATGACGTAACAATGCTGCTATGGAAGTGCATATGCTTTGAGACTACTTGACAGGGTTGTACTCTACGCTTACTATCATAATATATCCCGGCGTCAACCGGGCCCGAGAGATACAGACACCTGCAGTGTTGGTCAGGTAATTTGAGCAACACTCTCAAACTCGCATCCGTTAAGTGGATGAAACTCGACTGTGTGGTCCCAGTCTTCCCACTGAGCCCACAGCATACTCACTCTGGGTAGGAGCCGGCCGGAGTCCGAAAAATCCCTATGACTCTTAAGGGAATCGAACCCGCGACCTTCCAGTCCGTAACCCAAGGCGCTAACCACTGCGCCATGGCGGCTGGTAGGTGATTCCGTTTTCTGTTTCAAGGCAGTTTTTGTCGGGGTTTTTTTTTTCGGGGGAGAGGGGGGGGGTGGAGGCGAGGGGTTGTGGGATGGAGGGGGGGATTGGGGGAGGGGGTGGGAGGTGGGGGAGGGGGTGGGAGGTGGGGGGGGGTTAATTGTGTCTCTCTGTGTCTTTTTCTCTGCGAGTATGCGTGTGCGCGCTTCCCAGCTAGCGCTCCGAGGTTCACCAATGGTGAGATGTTGCCGATCCGACCGTTTTTTTAACCCACCGTTTAGGTACCCGTATTCCGACTTCAAGGGTAGTGTCTCAACATCACTCCTGTATGCATGTTTGTTTGGGTTGGGTTTTTTTCCATCACAGCACGAAATGGCCTACTCTTTCGAAAAGGCGGAACGGGGTTTTAACGTGTGCGCAAGATGTTCTGCGTGCGTTCGAAACTCGGGGCATCGTTTATAGTGTCGTTCGAAGGATTTTAACATTTAGTTCGATTTTCTCGTCAAACTGGGAAGAAAGGGCGAGGCCGGGAATCGAACCCAGAACCTCAGGGTGTACTTGTTAGAGAGGTTAACGTCTTAATCTTTAATCGTTGTCCTTCCAGCTTCCTTCTTACTCTTCTGGATAGCACCGTCCCAAAGCGAGGTCTGTAGTTGAGGAAGTCATCAGTCCCAAGCAAGTAAGAGGAGAAAACAATAAACTAACAGTAAATAATGTGCAGGGCAGGGCCTTGTCTACCTGGTGACCTGTGGCTGCCTAAAATGAACAGCTCCAGTTTGGGGGGTGGGGTCGCTTTTATTCAAAAAGGGTAAGAAGGAAGGTGGAAGGACAGTTAAGACGACCACCTGCCTAGCAAAGACACTCTGAGGCTCTGGGTTCGATTCCCGACCTTGCACAGTCCTCCCAAGAAGTTAAAATAAGCTCGGTGTGATGTGATCGGAATGAGCTGTGTTTGCAAGCAGCAGCAGCAGCAGCAGCAGCAGCAGCAGCAGCAGCAGCAGCAGCAGCAGCAGCAGCGCTGAAACGTCATGAGTATTAATGCAACAACAAAAAGAGATAATAACTTCATTCCAAAAAAACAACAAAACTTTGAGATGAGAATGTTGTGGAGGTTTTCGATTTGTGTGTGTGTAGGGGGGGGGGGAGGGGGGGGGAGTCGCAGATGAAGCCAGATAGCAACTGTCAAATGTCAGAGTCAGGGACCGATGATGAGATAGAGAGAGACAGAGACCGAGACAGAGACAAACACAGACAGGCAGACAGACAGACAGGACAAAACACGGAAGATAACACACACACACACATTCACTCACTTACACACACACACACACACACACACACACACACACACACACACACACACACACACACACACACACACACACACACACACACACACACAGATAGAGAGAGAGAGGATATACACAAAAAAACATAAATACAAAGACAGAAACTGAGACACAGATAGACAGACAGACAGACAAAGACACTGACAGAGACAGACACACAGAGAGAAGGACAGGCAGAAAGAGAGACACAGAGACCGATCGATAGACAGACAAATAGATGGAGGAAGACCTTCTGGAATACCGAGAGGGAGGGAGGGAGAGAGAGAGAGAGAGAGAGAGAGAGAGAGAGAGAGAGAGAGAGAGAGAGAGAGAGAGACGGACAGACAAACAGACAGACAGGCAGATAAAGCTCAGAGAGACAGCGAGAAAGTGTGGGCGTGGATTCACAAAGACACAAAGACACAAGGACATGGCCGATGGGCAGAGCTAGGACATGAAGTGTTGACGCTCTTGGCGAGATGAAAGACACATCCAGATGGATTTTTATTGCTTAATTACAACTATGAAATCTGAATCCTTGTCAGGCTTCAAGTTTGCTTTAAAAAAAAAATTCTATTGACATTGTGTGTGTGTGTGTGTGTGTGTGTGTGTGTGTTGTGTAAGTGTGTGTGTAAGTGTGTGTGTGTGTGTGTGTGTGTGTGTGTGTGTGTGTGTGTGTGTGTGTGTGTGTAAGTGTGTGTGTAACTTTACCTTTGTTTTATATTCCTGTGTAAATGTGTATTAATTATTCATATGATGGTTTTCTATGTACTTAGGCATGAAAGGTAATGGTCTGTGTGTGTAAACAAAAATTCAACATCTTATCTTTTTTTTAAAATGCTGACCTATATGTCTATGCTTTTGCCCAGGCTATGTGGTAGCCCAACAGATAGATATACAGACAGACACACAGAAAGACAGATTAACGGGCAGACAGACTGAGACAGATTAATGGACAGGCAGAAAGACAGACAGACAGACAGACAGACAGACAGATAGATAGATAGATAGAGAGACAGATAGATAGATAAATAGATAGATAGATAGATAGATAGATAGATAGATAGATAGATAGACATATAGATAGATAGACAGATAGATAGACACACACAGACAGACAGACAGACAGACAAATAGATAGATAGATAGATAGATAGATAGATAGATAGATAGATAGATAGATAGATAGAGAGAGAGAGATAGAGAGAGAGAGAGATAGATAGATAGATAGATAGATAGATAGATAGATAGATAGATAGATAGATAGAGAGAGAGAGAGAGAGAGAGAGAGGAGAGAGAGAAGGGGAGAGAGAGAGAGAGAGAGAGAGAGGGAGAGAAATTGAGAGATAGATAAACAGACAGAAGACAGATAAACAGACAGACAGACAGAGAGCTATGCAAAAGTATGCATTGATGGAAGCTATTTATCTATATTATGTAAATATCCATCGGCTGAATGACTCTAGATCATCAATATAGATAGAGGGATAGACAGACAGACAAAGAGACAGACATAGATGCAAAGTATTATTTAATGGAAGCAATTCATCATCAGTCTGTGAATATTCAATGCTTGTTTACTCTAGATGGTAATTGGTTTTGCATATTCATTCAGCTTACCAATTAGAATGAATATTCATGAAGGTACATGACTGTGGTTTGTGAATACCTAGG
>CM054150.1:15262880-15277880 GCA_028751875.1 Rapana venosa | reverse complement strand
ACAGAAGAGGAAGCAGCGAAACAAAAATGATGCTGGAAGCATAATATTTACAATCCTTTGTAGTAGTCTATGTGGATGGTTGGGTTTTTTAGCCTCAGAATGTGTTCTGGAGTTTATCTCTGTTTATAACTGGTTGCTGTTGAGGTTTGTGTTGAAGCGTTATTGCAAGAGGATCGTAGAACAATCTTGTTGGGTTTTTTTCAAACGCTACGTGTGTGTGTATTTCTTGGACAACTTTTTATCTTATGTTATTTGTTTCGGTTTGTGTTGAGCCTGTGACCAGTTTATGGCGTCTGTTTGTTTTCGTCTGGGTGAGTTTATTGGACTTTCTGTCTGTTTGGTTGTTGATTTTTTAAATCTTGATTTAGTGCCTTGTTTACCAGTCGGTTCTTTTTCTGTGTTTGTCTTTGTCTGTCTGTTTGTCTGTCTTTCACCTGCTGTCTGTCTGTTTGTCTGTCGCTCTCTTTCATTCTCCTCTCTCTCTCTCTCTCTCTCTCTCTCTCTCTCTCTCTCTCTCTCTCTCTCTCTCTCTCTCTCTCTCTCTCTTTCTCTCTCTCTCTCTCTCTCTCTCCTCTCTCTCTCTCTCTCTCTCTCTCTCTCCCTCTCTCTCTCTCTCTCTCTGAGTACGAGCGCGCGCGCGCGCGTGTGTGAGTGTAAGTTAACGCGCGCGCGCATGCATATATGCACTAGACAATAGTTTGCGATGGTTTGTGTGTGTTTGTGTGAGTATTTGCATGTGTGTATCTGTGTTTTCTCTGTGTGTGTGTAAAATATACATACACACACACACACACATATATAAAAAATATTAATATAATATATATATATAATATATATATATATAGATAGATAGATAGAAAATAAAAATAGTTGTGTGTTTGTGTGTGGTGTGGTATTGTGTGCATAATGGGTCTATGGGGCACGCGCGCGTGTGCACTCTCACACACATAACTAGGGATACAAGCGCACTTAGCTGATGTTTTCATGCATAAACAAAGGGCCTTTCTACAAACGTAACTCACTCCTCTCTGACAGAAAGAAAAACACACACACCACACACATACACGAGAGAGAGAGAGAGAGAGAGAGAGAGAGAGAGAGAGAGAGAGAGAACCTCCTCGCCAGGAACTATCACCCTCTCCTTAATGATGTGAGAGAGAGACTTCAGGGGAGGCATACATCAAGAGTAAACGACCCATTAGAGGACTGCAGATGACAACCCCCATCCCCCCCCCCACCCACCACCCACCCCCGCATATGAACGCATCTTTACCACAGCCCACAAACACTGCACCGGGAGATCGACCGTTAATGGCTAACTAGCATGTTGTGGACAGCCAAGAATTCTTCCCCGCGTGTTGAAGAAGATGTTGTGTATTGATCACGGAGTTCGATGTTTTATTATGTTATCATTCACCTACATCATTACTTCGGACATGTGCCCCAGGAGGGGATCAAAGGGTTGGAGGGAGGGGGTGGACCGGGATCGGGGGACGGGGAGAAGGGGGGTTGTCCTTGTCGACATCATGATCTGGGAGCTGCACCCGTACCCCGAAAAGGGATCAAGAGAGAAGAATCCAAGCCGCGAAAATGAGCCGCGACGGCAAGGTAGCTGCTCATAGCGGGTATAATACAGATGTCACTAATGAGCTAGTGTAGAGCGCCATTTTGGCGGAATGGTGATCTTCTCGAAGACGTTATGATCTTTCATTCACGTTCCTGTACCCGTGTGTCAAAGTCCAATGGCTTTGGGTGACACTTTTCTTTTTCTCTCTCTCCAGGAAATAGTCTTGTTTTTTCTGCAGGCAATGTCAATGACTTGAAATATCTCGGCTCGAAAGCACGAGACTGATTTCATGAAGACTGTCTTTCAAGCAAGACTGGGGCAACAATGTCAATGACTTGAAATATCTCGGCTCGGTCAAAAACAAAATAATGGATCATGTACCAAAAAAAACAACTGAACAAGAATAGGGCATAGCTAAAAGCAAAATGATCCTACTAAATAACATATGGACAGATTGGAGCATTTCGTACCAGCTAAAAATTAAAATAGTATGCCTAGTATGGTCCGCCATGTTGTACGATTGCGAATCCTGGACACGAATAAACGGTGCTGACTAAAAGAATCGAAGCTTCTCAGATGTGTGTGTGGTGGGGGGGGGGGGGTTAGAAGGCTCCTCTAGGTCAGTTGAACAGATAGGAAAACAAATGAAAGCATACTGCACAAACTGGAAATATCATAAAAACCTCTATCTTAAATTGATGCAAAAATTCAAGATGTTGAGGTCATACGATACCAAATCACGAGACTGATTTCATGAAGACTGTCTTTCAAACAAGACTGGGGCAACAATTAAGAAAATAAAAGCAGACCAACAGCTTCTCTCAATGGCAACGTTAAAGAATCCTGTGGCTTGAGAATCCATGAAGTCTGCAGGGCCAGAGAAGCCCGGAACAAAATGATAGAAAAGGAGGACCAAGTGGGTGTCATTGAACACAGCGGCTAACAGGGTAGGCTACCCGTTGATGGCGCCAGGTGAGACAGGTGGCCAGTCTTGTTTACCTGGCATTTGAAGAATCAGGCTGCTAAGCCTCGTTCTTGTCGTTTTTATTCCTGTTGTTCTTTTCCGTGCTGTTGTTGTCCTTCAGAAATGTTTCTTCTGTAGAATTTTGTCTCTTCTTTTGCAATTCTTCCTCACAGTTTTTCTCCTTTGTTATTCTTCTTCTTCTTCTTCTTCTTCTCAATTCTTCTTTACATATCTTCTTCCTCTCTTTTGCAAGCCTTCTTCTTCTTCTTCTTAGTCTTCTTCTTCTTCTCTTCGTCTCTTCTCTTCGTCTTCTTCTTCTTCTTCTTCTTTTCCTTCTTTTTCTTCTTCGTCGTCTTCTTCTTCTTCTTCTTCTTCTAGTTTTGATGATAATTTGTTAATCACTTTATCTTGACTTTTACAAAGTTAGGTAACATCTACTTGTATAGATATATTTTAAACAAGTCAGTCGTCTTAGACGTCATTTTGTGAACTTATATTTTTTGTAAGAATTAAACTATGCAATTCCAATGACAATGAACAGATAATCCAATTTTTTAAAATTTTGACTACAGATTATATTTAGAGAGGGTTTTTTTTTTGTAATGAAACGTTAAACACCTGTGTGTGACACTCATCTAACATTTACAAATAAAACAACGAGAACAACAACAACAACAACATTAAGAACAACACCACCACCAACAAGAGGAAACTACACAATACAAAATAACACAAGGCTACACTTTACACAAACCCACAGTTACCCCCAAAACCGGTGACAAATTTGCAGTCTTTTCCTTACACCAGCCAGCAAGCGGAAGCGCCTTGTCACGTGACCGGAAGTGAGCGTAGATAACGAGCGAAGGAGGAACACACTTAAGAGGGTGATTCATTAATATTTTATTTTGGTGTGTTTTTTAAAACAGAACATACTCACAGATAAGGAAGCGTCTACACTTGAGCTCTCAGCGAAGAGGAGACTAGCACGTACACATTCTTGAGATAAAGGTTCTTAGATCATGCCCTGGTGCGTTTGGTGGATGGAGGGTGATGGGGGAAAGTGGGGGGAGGGAGGGGCGTTCAGGGGCTACTGACAGAGACAGACAGACAGACAAAGTAAGAGACAGCGACAAAAAGGACAGAGAGTGGAAGAAAGAGTTAGAGAGAGAAAGAATGAATGAATAATAATAATAATAATAATGAATAGCATTTATATAGCACATTTCTCAAAGCAATGACTCAATGCGCTTTCATACCATGCGCATCTATACACATGCACACACAGCACATAATAACAACAACAACAACAACAACAATGATAATGAGCATTTCTAAAGCGCAAATAAATTTACCAGAGATACCTATCGCACTGTAGAGGCACACACTTGCGTCCGGGCACACACTAGCAGGGCAATTAACAGTACACTCAAGAGAAAAGGCACTAGCAATAACATAACTAACAAACAAACAAAAACCCATAACCAACAGCCAGGCATGCACATGAAGTAGCCTACAGTGTGACAAACGGCGACCGTCAAGACAAGCACAATATATTAACTAGCTAAGAAATACATTAAAGAGATGTGTCTTCAATGAAGACTTAAACTGAGATAAAGTGGGAGCATGTCTGACGGCTGGTGGCAGAGAGTTCCAGATCGTGGGCGCAGCAACACCAAAAGATCTACGACCTGCGGTTTTGAGGTTGTAATGGGGTACAACAAGTAAGTTATCATTCGAAGACCGCAGGGTTCTAGTTGTGGTGCGTGATTTCAAGGCAGCTGACAGAGATGGAGCAAGCGAGCCTTCAGAGTGACGGTTATGCCAAGACCGCAACTTTGTACTGACAGCGTGCCCTTACAGGTAACCAATGAAGCTCCCTAAGCATGGGAGTCACATGTCCCTTTTGCTCTTTCCAAGGATGAGCCTGGCAGCAGAGTTCTGAATTTGCTGCAGGCGTGTAAACTGGTCATCACTTATACCGATAAAACAGGAGTTGCAATAGTCCAGTCGCGACAAGACGGTCGCTGAAACAAGCTTGATCACTGCATCACGAGGCAAGAATTTCTTAATGTGTGCAATACGGCGCAGCTCTAGAAAGCATCCTCTGCAGACGTTACTAATGTGGTCTTTCATGGAGAGAGTAGGATCTAGCTGAACACCCAGATACCGCACAGAACTCTGAAAAGCTATGTCACAGCCACCCAAGACCACAAAACTCTCCGACACCCGCATAAGACTAGATGGTGAACCAACTGCCATAACTTCTGTCTTGGTTCTTCTGAATTGGTTAATCAATTGATTAATTAATTAATTGATTTATGAATTGATTGATTAATCAATCGGTCGACTGAATGGACAGTCTTTCAGTACATCAGTCAGTCAACCAGTCAGACACTCAGCATCATAGCCACTCCTATAGACATGAACACACACACACAGATAGACAGAGATACAAAGAGAGGCACGGGGTAACCAAAAGACATAGACACGTTAAACAGAGACACACAGACACACGCACGCACACACACACACACACGCACGCACACACGCACACACACACACACACGCACGCACGCGCGCACACACACACACACACAAGAAAAACAAGCACACACAAATGAACAAACACACAGACAGGAGTCTAGAGAGAAACAGAGACACGCAGACAGGTGCACAGACTAGACTCACAGACAGACAGGACATTGAACACAGACATACAGACAGACAGACTGGCCAACTCTCTCAGCTACATAGAGCCATTCACTTTGCCGCACAGAAATGAAAGATCACATGAAAGATCAATCTGGAAAATCTGCACTTCAAAACTTCTTTTGATATTAAAGAGAGGGAGGAGACAGACAGACAGACAGACAGAGACAGAGAGACAGACAGACAGACCGAGACAGACAGACACAGAGAGACAGAGAGACAGACATATAGATAGATAGATAGATAGATAGATAGATAGATAGATAGATAGAGATATAGTCAGACAGACAGACAGATAGATAGATAGACAGACAGACAGACAGATAGATAGATAGACAGACAGACAGACAGATAGATAGATAGAAGAAGATAGATAGATAGATAGATAGATAGATAGATAGATAGATAGATAGATAGATAGATAGATAGATAGATAGATAGATAGGCATGGGGGACGGGATAGCCTGGTGGTTAGAGTGATGCGCTCGTGATCTGCTGACCCGGGTTCGAATCTCGCTCAAGTTTATTTTTCCCTCTGGAGTTAACACGACTCCACTGCCCTCCCCCCCCCCCCCCCCCCCCCCCCCCCCCCCCCCCCCCCCCCCACACACACACACACAAAGTCCTTCAGATGAGAGTATAAACCGAGGTCCCATGTTCGAACGCGCGCAGAACATCTTGCGCACATGTTAAAATCCGTTCTGCGTTCTGCTTCTTTAGCCTGCACCCAAAGCCAGGCAGGTTGCTGTGGGAAGGAAGGAAGGAAGGAAGGAAGGAAGGAGCAGGCAGGCAGGCAGGCAGGCAGGCAGGCAGTTCTTCAACACAGGTTTGATGTGCCTGCCACACTTTGATGCTAGCTAGCCTTTGCTGGGGACAGGCAGGCAGGCAGCAGGCAGGCAGGAAGGCAGAGAACGAGGTGGGGAATTCTATCAACATGGTCGATAGATGCTCGTCCTCTGATAAAATAATGATGGATGGATGGATGGAGGATGGATGAATCTGTCTGTCTCTCTGTCTGTCTCTCTGTCTCTCTGTCTGTCTGTTTGTCTGTATGTCCAATTTCCATGTCAAAGTCGTATCCATTTCTAGAGAGCTCTTGTCTTTTCATGACGTTAAATGCATCGTGTAATTTTTCTTGTGTTTTATTTGTATTTACAAATGAAAGTCGATGTAATGCCCCCCACCCTCCTCCTCCCTCCCCACCTTGACAATAGGCCACATTGGGCAATGACAATAAATTGGTCAAAGCGTCTGTCTGTCAGTGTCTGTGTCTGTGTCTGTCTGTCTGTCTGTCTGTCCCTTCCTCTCTCTCTCTCTCTCTCTCTCTCTCTCCTCCTCTCTCTCTCTCCTCTCTCTCTCTCTCTCTTCGTCTCTTTCTCTTTCTGTTTGTCTGGCTGTCTGTCTGCCTATGTGTCTGATCCTATGTGTCGTCTGTGCCTGTCTGTCTGTCTGTCAATCTGCCTCTTGTCTTCTTCTCTGCCTCTTCTTTCCTCTTTCTCTCTCTGTGTGGTTCTGTCTCTTTCTCTCTGTCTATGTCTGTCTGTCTGTCTGTCTGTTTTGATGTCATGCGAACACTTTGATATTTTTTTTCCTGTAGGGATTATGCTGGGAAGTTCTGTAGTAATAACTATCGATAAAGGCTCCTCATCTGACTGTTTGTTTCAATGGTGTTTTGTTTGTTGTGTGTGTTTGTTCGTTTGTTTATTTGTTTTTGTTTGTTTGTTTGTTTGTTGGGTTTTTTTTCTTTGATGTGTTTGTGTGAGTCATGAATAGTGCCACCACATCTTTCAAAAGTGGACGACGCTAGCTTTCAGGCCTACATGTTTGATATGTGATCTGCACGCATACACATATACACACGGGGATTGGATGTAAAAAAAAAAATTGTAAAGCACGTGAGTGGTTATTCCATTTTCCTCGATATAAATAAATAAATGAATAAATATGCAATCTCTTTCTGTCTGTCTGTCTCTGTCTCTGTCTCCCTCTCTGTCTCTGTCTACTCTTTCCCTGCCTCCCTGTCTTTTCTCTGTCTCTGTCTCTAACTTTCCCTCCCTACTCTCTCTGTCTCTCTCTCCTCTCTCTCTATCTCTCTCTCTCCCTCTCCCCCTCTCCTCTCCCCTCTCTCTCCCTCTCTTCTCTCCCTTTCTCTCTGTCTCTGTCTCTCTCTGTCTGTCTCTGTCTTCTCTCTATCTCTCCCTCTCTTTCTGCCTCTTTCTCTCTCTGTCTCTGCCTCTCTGTTTTGTCTCTATGTCATCTCTCTCTCTCTCTCCTCTCTCTCTTCTCTCTCTCTTTCTCCTCCGCTCTTCTCTCGGCTCTCTTTCTCTCATCTCTCTCTCTCTTCTCTCTTCTCTCTCTCTTCTCTCTCTTTGTTTCTGTCTGTCATCTGCTTGTCTGTCTGTCAGCCTCTCTCTCTCTCTTCACCTCTCTCCTATCTCTCTCTCTCTCTCCTCTCTCCCCTCTTTGTTTCTGTCTGTCTATCTGCTTGTCTGTCTGTCAGCCTCTCTCTCTCTCTCTCTCCTCTCTCTCTCTCTCTCTCTCTCTCTCTCTCCCCTCTTTGTTTCTGTCTGTCTATCTGCTGTCTGTCTGTCAGCCTCACTCTCTCTCTCTCTCCCCTCTCTCTCTCTCTCTCTCTCTCTCTCTTTGTTTCTGTCTGTCTATCTGCTTGTCTGTCTGTCAGCCCTCTCCCCTCTCTCTCTCTCCTCTTTTCTCTCTCTCTCTCTCTCCTCTCACTCCCCTCTCTCTCTCTCTCTCTCTCTATCCCCTCTTGGGGCTGGATGTAAAAAAAAAGCATGTAATGCTTAATCTACTACCCTCTGAAAATTAAAATTGTTCAAAAAATTGTTCATTGTTCTTCTCTCTCGCCCTTTTTTTTTCTCTGTCATTTTCTGTCTGTCTATCTGTTTGTCTGTCTGTCTGTCTCTGTCTCTGACTGTCTCTGTCTGTCTGTCTCTCTCTCTGTGTCGGTCTGTCTCATAGAAAGATGATAACATTTTGTTTTCTTGTTGAGGCTGATGAACAGTCTTGATAAAATCTTTCATCAATGAATGATGTTGCACGGCTTTCTGTTTCAGGTGTGATCAGTATTCCATCTGTGGGGGGCCGGGGGGGGGGGGGGGGAAGTTTGCCTGCATCTCAGTTCGTCTGTCTGTCTTTTTATCTGTTTGCATGTCTCTGTCTCTGTCTGTCTGTCTGTCTGTCTGTTTGTCTCTCTGTCTGTCTATTTGTCTGTCTGTCGGCGGTCGGTCAGTCTCTGCCTCTGTCTTTTTGTCTGTCTGTCTGTCGTCTGTCTGTCTCTCTCTCTCTCCTCTCTCTCTCCTCTCTCTCTCTCTCTCCTCTCTCTCTCTTCGTCTGTATCTCTCTGTCTCTTTTCTTTTTAGTCTCATCTCTTTTATTTTGTCTGTATCTCTCTCTTTTTTTTCTTCTTTCTCCCTCCCTCTCTCTCTCTCTCTCTCTCTCTCTCTCTCTCTCTCTCTCGCTCTGTCTCTTTATGTCTTTCTTCTCTCTGTCTCTCCGTCTCTGTCTCTATCTCTCTCTCACACACACACATACACTCACACATATACACACACTTCACACATGCACACACGCATCCCATTTCTCCTTTACACTTTAACACAGTCTTTCATATGCCGTTCGGACATCTTCAAAAAAAATCCATTCGCTAATCACGTTCTTTAAGGCTCGTTTACATTTAATGCAATGCCTAAAAACTGTGAATGATAGAAGCACTTTGAGCGGCATATTCAGTCAATATTTGCTAGTGGAAATGTGGGTTGTTTCTTTTCCTCAGTTTTTTTTCTTTCAAATTTGCAAGGTGTCTTTGGTTATTTTCTTTTTTTCAACGTTTTTTTGTTTGTTTGTTTGTTTGGTGGTTGTTTGTTCTTGTTGGTTGTTTTTTTTGTTTGTTTGTGGGTGTGTTGTTTTGTGTTGTTGTTTTTTTGGGGGGGGCGTTTTTGCGAGAGAGGAGAGGAGGGAGAGTTGGTTTCGTCTGCTTGTTTCGTTTTGTTATGTTTTGTTTTTGTTTTTGTAGGGGTAGTGTTGTTGTTGTATAGTTTGGTATGGTTTTGCTTTGTTTGTTTGTTTGTTTGGGGGGGGCGCTTTTCTTGGTGAGGGGGGGGGGTCATTTTATGTGGAGATCAGTGTGTTTTTACTGTGTTGGGGTTTTTTAGGGAATTTTTAAGGGGGAAAGTATTTGGCTGGTTTTTAGCTGGTTTGGGATTGGGTTTTATCTTGGGGTGGGGGGGAGGGGGGTGTGAAGGTGGGGGGTGGGAAAGTAGGGTTGCTTTGGTCACAGAATTCTAAAAGAGCGAAAGAGGAATGATTGCTGCATTCAGCTCCAGACAAGGTATAGGAAGAATGCAAACATGTCTCCACAATTCTCTCTGCCTCTCTGTGTCTATGTTTCTCTCTGTCTCTCTCTGTGTCTCTCTGCCTCTGTCTTTCTTTTTCTCTCTGCCTCTGTCTTTCTCTCTCTCTCTCTCTCTCTCTCTCTCTCTCTCTCTCTCTCTCTCTCTCTCTCTCTCTCTCTCTCTATCTTCTCTCTCTCCTCTCTCTCTCTCTTCTCTCTCCTTCTCTCTCTCTCTCTCTCTCCTCTCTCCTCTCTCTTGTATGCGTGTGTATGTGTGTATGAATGTAGGTGTATTTGTGTGTGGGGTGTTGTGTGCGCTTGCGCGTGCGCGTGCGCGTGCGCGCGAGTGGGTGTGTTTCATATGTATGTGTGTGCGTGTGTCGACGCGCGCTTGCGCACGCGCCCATTCGCTCGCAGGCGTATGCATGTTTAACGTGTATGAATGTTCAGGCACTCAGCAGGCTGAGCTGTGTCTGTACATTCTCATCATCTTTTCCAAACCTGACACCAGAATAATGCTTTATTTCATTCATTCTTCTCTTTTCTTTATTTATTTTATTCTTTGGACGGGTTAGCTCAGTGGTCAGAGCGCTCGCTTTCCCACAGCTAATGTTAAGCAGCGTCGAGCGTGGTTACCAGTTGGATGGGTGACCGTTTGCGCGCCTTGGCTTCAGTACAGTCCCCCCAGTTCACCCAGCTGTAAATGGGTACCTGCCCTCTTTAGGGTCAGGGAAGGTAAAAGCAGCGAGGGAGAGGAGATGGGCTCCACCTTCAATATGCTGGCCCCTGGAGAAACTGAGGTCTCTGACGCCTCGCTCCCCTACGACCTTATGGGTTATGGGACACCTTTACCTTTTTATATCGAGGATAATGGAATAAGCACTCATGTGCTTTTTATTACATCCAGTCCCCGTGTGTATGCGGTTTTGTAAAATTTTGTCATCCGTTCCCACCGGCACACAATGACCTACTCTGAAAAAGCGGAACAGCATTTTACGTGTGCGCAGGATGTTCTGCGCGCGTTCGCACACAGGCCCTCGATTATGATTTCTGCTGTCAACAAATCGCTTTCTGAACAGCTGGCATCAAAATCGGGGAATTTTTTCCAAGCTACGCTTTGCCGACGGTACTGATGGCTTAGGTGACTGGCCAAAAATAAAGAAACAAGCAAAGAAACAACGGACAAAAAGCCTCTGCTAGCTATGTGAATTTCAGGACAGACCAGCTACACACATTGGGATGGAGATCAGTGCATGAAAGATCAGTTTGCGATGACAAGCGAATCGAAGACCTCATCACTGTAAAGAACACAAAAGCACACACACACACACAACACACACACACACACACACACACACACACACACACACACACACACACACACAAAATATTAATGATGAAGAAGAGCAGATGCGCACTAAAGATTTGGATCAATGTTTTTGGAGGCGGTGAAGCTGTCTGTGTGTGAATCTCAGTGCAGGTGTAATACATTTTTATTGATCGAAACAAGAGGTTGTTTTTTTTTCTTCTGAGAATTGCAGACACTTTAACAGTGTAGAGATCTGCACTGATGTTAACTCCAGGGGGAAAATCCCCATTGAACGGGAATCGAACCCGGGTCGTCATATTGCGAGCGCAATGTTCTAACCACTAGGCTATGCCGTCCCCCCAAGTCAAAGAGACATGCAGACACACACACGCACATACGCACGCACGGACGCACGCATGCACACACACACGCACGCACGCACGCATACACACAAATAAAATAAAGAAATCAATAACAATAATAATAATAAACACGATGATAATAGTGACAGTAACGATGATCATGATACAAAAAATAAAGTAAATGATTAGAAAAACAAAGGAACAAATCAAAACAAATAGATTTTTTAAAATGCAAAACAACCATAAACAAACAAACAAAACCAAAACAACCTCAAGAAGAGGTTTCTAATTTCAGTTCCGTTTTAAGATCCTGACAGGAACAAATTAAAAATAGACAGATAAATACAAGCAAACAAACATAAAGAAACAAACAGAATCAAAACAGCCACGAGGATGTCTCTCAGTTCAGTTCCTTTTTTAACGTCCTGTCTGGGTTCATCCACCCACAAGTAAACGACACACACTGTGAGGGCTACTTGTTTTGTCTCTGTCTCTGGGGGACGGCATAGCCTAGTGGTTAGAACATTGCGCCCGCAATCTGACGACCCGGGTTCGATAAACCGAGGCCTCGTGTGCGAACGCACGCAGAACATCTTGCGCACACGTGAAAACCTGTTCCGCTTTTCGGGAGAGTAGGCCATTGTGTGCCGGTGGGAACGGATGAAAAAAACTGACAAAACTGCATACACACGCGGACTGGATGGAAAAAAAAGCGTGTGAGCGCTTATTCCATTATCCTCGAAATAAAAGAATAAAAGAATGAATAGACAAATCCGCGCGCTCATGTACACACCCTAACCTGAAGATCTACGTATGGCTAGAAGAAAAAAAATTGAGAAGAGAAATTACTGAAGCAAAACTGACGTGCACAAACACGTATCCATAAAAATTGATAGATAGTTGTTGGTTTTTTTTTTTTTTTTAAAAACAGAAAGAAAAGTGTGCTCAAATATGCGGACCTGTTATTCTGGAAATATTGAACGATTCGCGCTCTATTTCATCCTTTTACTGTACAAATATCTGTCCCTTTGGGTTTATGTTTATTTACTCTAAAAAAAATCCATTCCTTCAAATATTACATTCGTCTGTGTTTGTTTTTGTTTCTTTGTGAAAAAAACATTGTTCGATCGTTTCTTTGCTCGGCTTGTGTGTGTGTGTGTGTGTGTGTGGTGTGTGTGTGTGTGTGTGTGTGTGTGTGTGTGTGTGTTTTGTGTGTGTGTGTGTGTGTGTGTGTAGCTGTTGCTGTTGCTGTTGTTGCTGTTGTTGCGTGCTGCGCTGTACGTACGCACATGTGTATAAATTCAATATCTGTTTTTCCTCATATTTGTGGATGGTTGCATGCGTGTGAAGGATTTGAATGCAAGCGCTTCGATTTGTTTACTTTACAAGATTCAGCGCTATATAAATTCCACACATTATTATTATTATTATTATTATTATTATTATTATTATTATGGTGATGATGGATGATGGAGGATGGATGATGATGACGGATGATGATGATGATGATGATGATGATGATGATGATGATGATGATGATGATGATGAGAATCACTCCTGAAATACATGGCAATTTGTTTTATTGTTGGTTTTTTCTTACTCTATTCTTTCTTCTCTTCTTGAAGCACGGGTTTGCAATCAAACGATCTTTAACCACTCGGCTAAAGCGTCCGTCTGCTGCAGTATACGGGTGCCTACACTCTATCGAACGTCTGCTTTCATCGATCTTTGAGACACCCAAACTATTGTGTTTGGGTTTGGGTTGGGGTTTCTTTCTTTCTTCTTCTTCTTCTTCTTCTTCTTCTTCTTCTTCTTCTTCTTCTTCTTCTTCTTCTTCTTCTTCTTCTTCTTCTTAGCAATTCTTCTTCTTCTTCTTCTTAGCAATTCTTCTTCTTCTTCTTCGCACTTCTTCTTCGCACTTCTTCTTCGCAATTCTTCTTCTTCTTTCTTCTTCGCAATTCTTCTTCTTCTTCTTCTTCTTCTTCTTCTTCTTCTTCTTCTTCTTCTTCTTCTTCTTCTTCTTCTTCTTCTTCTTCTTCTTCTTCTTCTTCTTCTTCTTCTTCTCCTATTATGTGAAGCAGTGGACTGCAACCGCTACAGTTTTGCGTATGCGATTTCAGCGTCTGCTGAGAAACAGCGATGATTTATGTTGTGGATTTATTTTTTTCATTCCTCGGCTAGAGCTCCGAGTCCGAAGTTCCCCCGTGTTGACATTTCGCGTATGTGATCGTTTGTATCCCACCATGAAGGCAGCCGCATTCCGATTTCGGGGATGGTTTTTAAACACAACACCTGTGTGCATGCACGGGTTCGATTCCCGTTCAAGGGGATATTTTCCCCCTGGAGTTAACATCAGTGCAGACTCCACTCTCCCCAAAAGTCTTTCGGATGAGACTATAAACCGAGGCCCCGTGTGCGAACGCACGCAGAACATCTTGCGCACACGTTAAATCCTGTTCCGCTTTTCGTAAGAGTAGGCCATTGTGTGCCGGTGGGAACAGATGACAGAATGTACAAAACCGCATACACACGGGGACTGGATGTAAAAAAAGCACATAAGTGCTTATTCCATTATCCTCGATATAAAAGAATAAAATCAAAATCAAAATCAAAAATCAAATGCAGGGGGGCTTTTTTAATATAATTTTGTTGTGCGTTCTTACGGGTACAAGTGGCTTACTCTTTTGAATGGCGAAACGGGGTTTTAACGTGTGTGTAAGATGGTGTGTGTGTGTGTGTGTGTGTGTGTGTGTGTTCCGGGTATAGGGTATTGGGTTGTAGTCTCATCTGAAGGACTGTGATGTGGGAAGGATAGCTAAGGTAATGTTGGGTGGAGGTAGTGTGTGAGTGTGAGTGAGTGAGTGAGTAAGTGTGTGTGTGTGTCTGTGTGAGTGAGTGAGTGAGAGTGTGTTGTTGTGAGTGTGTGTGTGTGTGTGTGTGTAGAAAGAGAGAGCGGTGGTAATTAGTTTACTTCCAATTTTTGGTTCAATTCTAGTCCACACACTCCCCACCACCACCCTCAAAGAAAATAAAAGGATTTAAGAATAGAAAATTCAACATCTGCTGGGGAATTTTTGTTTCTCTCTCTATCAAGTGTGAAATCTCCAGTTTCCTTCCCCGTCCCTTTTTCTTTCTTTATCAAGATTGTTATCTTAAAGTATGTGAGGTTTTCTTTTCGAGAGAGAGAGAACAATGAACAATGAACAATGAACAAATTTTATTTATAGAGGGTTATAGAATAAGCATAACAATAGCTTTTTTACATCCAGCCCTCTGGATAGAGAGAGAGAGAGAGAGAGAGAGAGAGAGAGAGAGAGATGAGAGAGAGAGAGAGAGAGAGAGAGAGATAGAAACAGGGTCAGAGAGAGAGACAGAAAGAGACAGAGAGACACAGAGAGAAAGGCAGACAGACAGACTGACAGACAGAATAGAAAACAAAATTTAATATATTTTATTAATAATAATAATAATAATAATGTATGGAATTTATATAGCGCTGAATCTTGTAAAGCAACAAATCAAAGCGCTCAGATTTTATTTCATACCACTTTAAGTCACGGCAGATTTCTCTCCGTGAAATTCGGGCTGCTCTCCCCGGGGAGAGCGGGAGAACGCGTCGCCACTTAGCGCTGCGCCACCCTTTCACCCTTTTTTTTTTTTTTCTGCAGCTGTATTTGTAACCCTATCAGAGTGGCTTTTTTCTAAGAATTTTGCCAGGGACAACTCTCTTGTTGCCGT
>CM054150.1:15237880-15252880 GCA_028751875.1 Rapana venosa | reverse complement strand
ACAAGCAAAACAAAACAATCCAACATAAAACAACAACAAAAAAATTCAACCACGGCCGTGATGACTCGGTTTTAAGGGGTATTTTTGCATTTTTTTCTTACTTTGTTGCATTATTTTGTATTATATTGCATTGCATTGTATCTATTGTATTGTCTTGCATTGTGTTGTGTTGTACTGTTTTTCCTTGTATTGTATTGCATTGTGTTGTATTACATTGTATTTATTGTTTTGTCTTGTATCGTGTTATGTTGTGTTGTAATGTCTTGCTTTGTATTACATTGTATTGTATTGCAATGTATTGTATTGTATTGTATTATTTATTTATTTATTCTTTTATTTCGAGGATAAAGGATTTTGCACTCATGTGCTTTTCTACACCTAGTCCCTGTGAAAATGCGGTTTTATCATTTCTGTCATCTGTTCCCACCGGCACACAATGGCCTACTCTTACAAAAAGCGGAACAGGATTTAACGTGTGCGCAAGATGTTCTGCGTGCGTTTGCATACGGACCAAGGTTTAGAGTCTCATCCGAAGGACTTTTGGGGAGAGTGAAGTCGGCTCTGATGTTAACTCCAAGGGAAAATATCCCCCTTGAACTTGGAATCGAACCCGGGTCGTCAGATTGCGAGCGCAATGTTCTGACCACTATTGCAGTATGTCTCTGCAGTGAAATGTACTTGACAAACAAACAAACAAAAATACCATAACCCGGACCACAAGCGAGGTCTTGGATTTGTTCTGGATAGTTTTCCGCTTCCACACCCTGCCAAACATTGACATCAAGGACATGGTCTTTAACGTGCATATGTGATCCTTTGCATCCCTACATACTCGAAAAATAAGGCACTGGCAGCACTCTAGGCTTGACCAGCGCATCAATGATTTAGGAGGAAGGGGTGGGTGTTAGCTTGGTGGTTAGAGTGATGGTCATTGCGCTCGTGATCTACTGACCCGGGCTCGAATCTCATTCAAGAGGATTTTTCCTCTGGAGTTAACATCAGTGCCGACTCTACCCCACCCCCCACCCCCACCCCCACCCCCCAAAAGAATTTAAAATAAATAAAAGTAAGGATAAGACTATAAACCGAGATCCCGGATGCACACGTTAAAACTCGTTCCGCTTTTTGGAAGAGTTGGCCATTGTGTGCCGGTGGAAACGGATGATAAAATTGACAAACTGCATACACACGGGGAATAGATGTAAAGAAAAGCAATTGAGTGCTTATTCCATTATCTTCGAAATAACAGAATAAGTCAAGATAAAAATCAGGGTTTGGCCAAGCATGTGCTGGGTGAATTTTAGAACACAATACATCTTTCTTCGTTTTATTTATCAATTGTATCCTATCCAATTCAGACGAGATTCGAACCCACGTCTTTTTGTCTGCTTCAAAACAAGTGAGTTACTGTCAGATATTAATCCACCATCTCTCCCCAGAATCACAATGCAGCTACCTTTTAATGGTGGGCCCAAAACGGTCGCATAGGCACAGATCTCACCCTTGGTAAACCTCAGAGCTCTTACCCACGAATGAATAAAAAAAAAAGAAGTCTACCATTTGATGACGGATCGGTGGTCTAGAGGTAACGCGCCTGCTTAGAAAGGGAAAAGTCCGGGTGGGAAGTATGCGGTGGTTCGAACCCCGTTTAGGTCCGAAACTGTTTCCCCCATCCATCAGACCACTCTGGGCGTTAGTCTTTCGGATGAGACTATAAACCGAGGCCCCGTGTGTCACATAAAATTATTTAGCGCACGTAAAAGAACCCACGGCAACAAGAGAGTTGTCCCTGGCAAAAGTTCTGTAGACAAAAGCCACTCTGATAGGGAAACAAATACGGTTGCAGACAGGTAAAAAAAAGAAAAAGAACAAATAATGGGTGGCGCTGCTCTTGTGGCGACACGCTCTCCCTCGGGACAGCAGCCTGAATTTCACGCAGAGAAATCTGCCGTGACTTAAAGGGGTATGATTTTTTTTTTAATCAATAAAAAATTTACACCACCATCATCATCACTACCACCAGCCCCAGCCCCCTCCTCTTAAAAAAAACAACTTTATTTTGTCATCCCTTTCCACGAGTTAGCAGCGGTGCTGTGACGCCTATGGATTTTGTTTTCCACGCACTCAGACTTTCCTGAGGTACTGAAAGTAATATCGAATATCGATTAAAAAAAAAGACTCTCTCTCTCTCCCCTCTCTCTCTCTCTCTCTCTCTCTCTCTCTCTCTCTCTCTCTCTCTCTCTCTCTCTCTCTCTCTCTCTCTCTCTCTCTCTCTCTCTCTCTCCTCTCTCTCTCTCTCTCTCCTCCTCTCTCTCTCTCCTCCCTCTTGCCGTCATCATTATTGTTTCATGCCAATCAGTTTGGATGTTTATAGCCCCGTCGACCACAGAGGCCGTATTGAGGCTGTCGCCTCGTAGTCTTTCTAACTCTCAATTTAAAACTGGGCAACAATCATACAAATTAAAGCAGGGCTTTAAACTTCTCTCTCTCTCGTCTCTCTCCTCTCTCTTCTCTTCCCCTCCCCCCCTTCTCTGTCTCTCTCTCTCCTCTCTCTCTCTCTCTCTCTCTCTCTCTCTCTCTCTCTCTCCCCTGTTCTATTACTCTCAGCAAAGAAAGCATCTCCCTCCCTCTCTCTCTGTCTCTCTCTCGGTCTCTCCCCTCTCTCTCTCTCTCTCTCTCTCTCTCTCTCTCTCTCTCTCTCTCTCTCTCTCTCTCTCTCCCTTCCTCTCTCCTCTCTCTCCTCACCCCCCCTCTCCCTCCTGTTCACCCCCCACCCCGTCTCTCCCTCCCTCCCTACTTCCCCCCCCCCCCCCCCCTCCCCCTCTCCTCTCTCCTATCTATACCCTTTCATCACTCACCCCCCCTCTCTCCCACCTCGCCCCCCCCCCCCTGCTCCTATATTTTTTAATTAACCTTGATTCTTTCTTCTTCTTCTTATCTCTCTCTCTCTCTCTCTCTCTCTCTCTCTCTCTCTCTCTCTCTCTCTCTCTCTCTCTCTCTCTCTCTCTGTCTCACGTGGTCTAGATCATCCTGGTCATGGTGTCTATCCTCTTCCTCCTCCTCCTCACTCTCTCTTTTCATCTCTCTCTCTTCTCTCTCTCCTCTCTATCTCTATCTCTCTGTCTCTGTCTCTGTCTCATATTGTCTAGGTCATCCTGGTCATTGTGTCTATCCTCTTCCTCCTTCTCCTCACTCACTCACACTCTCTGTCTCACGTTGTCTAGGTCATCCTGTTCGTGGTGTCTATCCTCTCCTCCTCCTCACTCACTCACACTCTTTCTGTCTCTCTCTGTCTCACCTTATCTAGGCCATCCTGGTCATTGTGTCTATCCTCTTCCTCCTTCTCCTCACTCACTCACACTCTCTGTGACACGTTGTCTAGGTCATCCTGGTCTATCCTCTTCCTCTTTCTCCTCACTCCCTCATTCACATTCTATCACTCTCTCTCTGTCTGTCTCACGTTATCTAGGTCATCCTGGTCTATCCTCTTCCTCCTTCTCACTCACTCACATTCTCTCTCTCTCTCTGTTTCTGTCTCACGTTATCTAGGTCATCCTGGTCTATCCTCTTCCTCCTCCTCCTCACTCACTCACACACTCTCTATCTCTCTCTCTCTCTCTCACGTTGTGTAGGTCATCCTTGTCGTGCTGTCAATCCTCTTCCTCCTTCTCCTCACTCACTCACACTCTCACTCTCTCTCTCTGTCTCACGTTGTGTAGGTCATCCTGGTCGTGGAGTCTATCCTCTTCCTCCTTCTCCTCACTCACTCACACTCTGTCTCACCTTATCTAGGTCATCCTGGTCGTGGTGTCTATCCTCACCCTCACCGCCATATCCGTGGAACGCTACTTCGCCATCTGCCGCCCCATGACTTTCAAGCAGACGCGGACGCGGGTCATCATCTGCCTGGTGGTCATCTGGCTGGCCGCCCACCTCGCCGCCGTCCCGCGCCTCTTCGTCATGGTCCTGCACCACGACACCCTCATCCCGCGCAACGTCACCGTCCTCCTGACGTCCTGCGCGCCGGCAGCCTCCATGGCGGCGGTGGCCCTGCATTACGAGATTTTCCTGTGCGTGGTGTTCTACGGGCTGCCCATTGTGGTGATGGGCTATGCCTACACGGCCGTGGCCCTGTGCTTGCGGTCTTCTGCCAAGACGGGGATTCTCACGGGTGAGTGAAGGAGAGTAGTGTGTGTGTGTGTGTGTGTTGGGGGTGGGGTGGGGAGGGGGGTTGTGGTTGTGGGGGTGGGGGGGTGAGGGTGAGGGGGTGGGGGTGGGTGTATGGGTGTGGGTGTGGATAGGGTGTGGGTGGTGGTGTGGGTGTGGGATGTGTGGTGTGTGTGTGTGGGTGGGGTGGGTGGGGTGGGAGGGGGGGGGGTATGTGTGTGTGTGTGGGTGGGTGGGTGTGGGGGGGGGGTGGGGGTGTGTGTGTGGGAGGGGGTGGGGGTGGGGGGGTGCGTTTGGGTGTGTGTAGTGGGTGGTGTTTGTGTGTGTAGTGGGTGGGTGGGTGGGTGTGTAGTGGGTGTGTATGTGTGGGGGGGTGTAGTGGGTTTGGGTGTGTGTGTGGGTGTGTAGTGGGTGTGTGTGTGTGTGTGTATAGGAACGGGGGGGGGGGGGGGGGGTAGAGTGTGTTGGGTGTGTGTTTGTGTCTGTGTATGTGTGTGGGGGGGTGTGTGTTAGTGGGTGGAGGATGGTTGTGGGGGTGTCGGGGGATGAGGGGGTGGGTGGGTGAGTGGATGTGGATAGGGGGTATGCGTGTACGTCTGTGTGTGTGGGTAGGTGGGTGGGTTGGTGGGTGTAGTGTAGTGTGTAGTGTGTGTGTGTGTGTGGATGTTTATTTTTTATTTTATTTTTTTATTCTTTTACATCGAGGATAATGGAATAAGCACTTATGTGCTTTTTTACATCCAGTCCCCGTGTGTATGGGGGATTTGTGAATTCTATCATATGTTCCCACCGGCACACAATGGCCTACTCTTACGAAAAGCGGAACAGGATTTAACGTGTGCGCAAGATGTTCTGCGCGCGTTCGCACACGGGTATTTGGTTTATAGTCTCATCCGAAGGACTTGTGGGGAGAGTGGAATCTGCACTGATGTTAACTCCAGAGGAAAATATCCCCTTGATGTGTGATGTGTGTGTGGGTGTGTAGTGGGTGGGTGGGTGGGTGGGTGTGTTTTGTGTGTGTTGGAGGGTGGGCTTGTGGTTGTTGTTGTTGTTGTTGTTGTCGTTGTTGTTTTTGAGTGCCTGTTTCTGCAATGGCTGGGATACTCACGGTGGTGATGGTGGTGGTGGTGGTGGTGGTGGTGGTGGTGGTGGTGG
Organism: Rapana venosa; assembly: GCA_028751875.1. Taxonomy (NCBI): domain Eukaryota; kingdom Metazoa; phylum Mollusca; class Gastropoda; order Neogastropoda; family Muricidae; genus Rapana; species Rapana venosa. The sequence goes on along the minus strand of CM054150.1, from coordinate 15,247,558 downwards.
TGGTGGTGGTGGTGGTGGTGGTGGTGGTGGTGGTATGTGTGTGTTGATGGTTATGTAAGTATGTATTTGTCTGTGCGTACGTCCGCGATGGCTTACCTGTGGGTGCGTGTGTGTGTGAGTGTGTGCACTCGTACGTAGGTTTATGTGCTCTTGCGCAAGACTATCAGGTACATAATGACATGATGCTGTCTTGTTCATATTCATGGATTCTGCTTTATGCCGTGAGCCTGGCTGCAAGCAGTAACACTGCAGTGGTTCCCCCTAGACAAACATAAGGATGACAATACCAGCTGCTCTATACAAAACAAAAACAAAAACCCATGTCGGTAAAAGTAACAAAAATAACCCTCAAGACTTCAGATTTCAGAAAGACTACACACACATACACACACATGCACACACACACACACACACACACACACACACACACACACACACACACACACACACACACACACACACACACACACACACACACACACGCACACAACACCACACAACACACACATATACACCTAGCAAAAATCCAGCAGATAATTTTCCCACTTCTCACGCGATCATTGTTACTAATTGTAATTAATAATTATCTTAAAATCTTTACAAACCCAGCTAAGCTGAGATATACTTCACTTCCCTTAAATTCCAAATTAGCCGACTTCAAAGACTTTGGAAAGGGGAAGGGGGCGATATGTATGTTTGTCCGTCGTGTCCGACGATGACCTCCAAAACAGCAGAGGAGGCAGCTGCTGTTTTGGAAAATGGGCAGAAATTTGATTATAGTGGATATGCCTTGCCCACAGCACATCCCCACTCTCTCGGCCAAGTGGGCATAAGGACAGTCAGCGTTGGAGATGTTCTCCAAAGGCCAACCAGCCCCCAGGGCTGCAGCACATAAGGACTGTGCAAGTCAAGCCTCCTAGTCAGAGAGTCATAGTTGATCACTAAAGACTAAGCTGTAAAGTGGAATTCCATGAGTGGGAAAGGCACTGGTCATACAGCCTCTCACCTTGCTGTTGCCCCCAGCGTCAATGGTTTAATCAAGAACAGTGATAAAGCCCAGGCGCTGACGGCACTAAGGGGGCGATAACTAACCACACTTACAGCTAATAAGAATGATCTATAGCTATAGCCTTGGCTAGGAAGTTTGTGGGGGGTCTTCAGTACTTATATTGACAGACTTTTAGTACCCCTTCTCCTGATTTTCTTTGATAAAGAAGAGACTAATGGACATACAATTTTTGTTAGACTTAGGATTCAGCTTAAAAGAAATATAATGAAAGACTTGTATAAAGATTAGATGGATTCTTTTTTTAGATTCGTTGTAGGCAAATGGTCAATATCAATCGCGTTTTCTTAATATATATAAAAGTGCACTGATGGCTGTCCTTGTTTTCTTCTTTGTTTTGTAAGTGTTTTGTTGTGTGTGGTTGTTGTTTTTTCATTTAAAGGCGCATAGTTGGTTAGTGTTTTGGGGTTTTCTTGGTTGGGTTTTTTGTTTTTGTTTTTCTTTTGGTGTCTTGACGGTGGTGGTGGGGGGGGATGTCTGGGGGTTGCCTTTATTTTGTGGTTTTCTTTTTGTTTTGGGGGTGGAGGTGTAAGGGTTATGCACCGTCTAGAGAGTGAGACATTCTATCATCTGAAAGCTAAATCCCAACTTGTTTGTCCTGTTTTACTTGGCAATGCCACCGGGGATCGGGGTAGCCCAGTGGTTAGAGCATTGCGCTCGCGATCTGACGGCCCGGGATTGATCCCGGGATCAAGCCACCTCTGAGACACCAGTTGAAGGAGACTTTTCAAGGATAATGGAATAAGCATTCATGTGGATTTGGTTTTTTTGACAAACAGCCCCCGGGTGCACACGGTTTTGTGAATGTTAGCATCCATTCCCATCGGTACAATCTGCCTACTCTTCGGAAAGGAGGAACAGGTTTTAACATGTGTGCAAGATATTCTCTGAGCGTTTGCAGACAGTACCTCGGTTTATAGTCTCACCCGAACGGGGGGGAGGGGATCGACACTGATGTTAACTCCAGGGGGGGAAAAAATCCCCTCGAATGGGCGTGTGGGTGGTGGCAGTGGGCTCGAACCCGAGTTATTTATTTATTTATTATTTTATATCGAGGATAATGGAATAAGCACTCATGTGCTTTTTTACATCCAGTACCCGTGTGTATGCGGTTTTGTCAATTTTGTCATCTGTTCCCACCGGCACACAATGGCCTACTCTTTCGAAAAGCGGAACAGGATTTAACGTGTGCGCAAGATGTTCTGCATGCGTTCGCACACGGGGCCTCGGTTAATAGTCTCATCCGAAGGACTTTGACATTCAGTTCGATTTTTTTGTCAAACTGGGAAGAAAGGACGAGGCTGGGATTTGAACCCAGAACCTCACGGTTTACTTGTTGGCAGGCAAACGTCTTAACCATCCTGCCACCTTCCTTCAGCGCAAGCGCAACGCTCTAACCACTAGGCATAAGTAAGCATAACCACCACGCCCGTCACATTACCCACACGACTCTTAGTCACCGACCAACTGACTGACTGACTGGCTCTAAAACCCCAAGGCACTCAACCTGGCACTTTACAAAAAAACAAACCCTTGAGATTTCCGTTCGAACACAGACCAAGCCACGGCTGTCTTAACGATCTGAGGCCAGACACTTGTCTGACTGTACCGCCCAGACACGGGCTCACGTAAGAGATTGTGAATGGAAGTCCAGACTTTGAAGGGCCGTGCTTGACCCAATCTGACAGCTGATTTCGACGTCTGTGACATCCGAGTACTTAATGGAGTGGGAGTTCGAATCCCAATGACGTGGTGTGTGGATTTAGAAGTACAACACCCCCTGTCTGGGCTGAGAAGTGGCTGTGGTTTTGATGTCGGTCTAAGACGATGTGGTGTCTTCTAATATATATATATATATATATATATATATATATATATATATATATATATATATATATATATATATATATATATATATATATATATTATGGTGCGGAGTTTGAGGAATGGCTAGTCTTTTGAAGGTAACACGAAACTGATATTATAAATAGTACATAAAGTTTAAGGTATATAAACAAACATACGACTGGAAGCGTGTGTCTTTTTGTGTGCAAACTCCTGTTTTTAAAACATCCCATTTTAGGATCATGTGAGAACAACAGACAGCAAGGGAAGACGTCAGCTACAACTATGTGCTATATTCGGGGTAAAAAAAAAACCACCGGCCCAATTTTTCATTTTCATTCCAGTTGTTTTAAGCCCTGACGACCATGAAGGCTGTTATCAAGGCTTATCAAGGCTGTCAGCTCATTTACTTCCAAAGCTCGTATATACTGAATGCTAAACAGCGAAATCGGCTACACTTACTACGCTACAGGTTTTAGCATATCACTAAAATGCACATGTAGGGGACGGGATAGCTCAGTGGTCGGAGCACTCGCTTTCCCCCAGCCAAGGTAAGCAGCGTCGAGCATGGTTACCAGTTGGATGGGTGACCGTTTGTGCGCCTTGGCTTCAGTACAGTTCCCCCAGTTCACCCAGCTGTAAATGGGTACCTGCCCTCTTTAGGGTCAGGGAAGGTAAAGCAGCGAGGGAGAGGAGATGGGCGCCGCCCTCATTATGCTAGCCCCTAGAGAAGCTGAGGTCTCTGACGCCTCGTTCCCCTACGACCTTATAGGTTATGGGACTCCTTTACCTTTACCTATTTTTAAAATGCACAAGTCATTTTTGGCATAAAATAACATTTTGTTAGTTGTATGCACGTAAATTATCTAAATGATAAAATGACTGCATTATTTTTATAACTTACATTTTTATTCAGATTTAATGTAAATTATAGATGCAAGGATAGACCATAACCAGAACAAAAAAACAACCAACCAAAACAAATACAGGATAAAGGCACGCAAAATAAGCAGACACGCCAATGCACAGACATTTAAAAAAAACAAAAAAACAATGCATCCATGTTCTTTCAACTTTATGACTGCATTAATAATATTAAAAAGGTCAAGTCGGTTTTGAAAAGAGTACAGATGAAGAAAGCTGTGGGTGTGGATGGTGTTAGCCTAGTGGACGTTTGTTAAGAGCTGGTGCTGAAGAATTGTGTCATGTTGTTAGTGCTCTCTTCTCTTTGTCTTTGAAAACATGCTGTGTACCTAGCCTGTGGAAAAAAGTCAATCATTTGTCCTGTACCCCAAAGCAACAAACCTAAGTCTCTAAATGAAAGTGAGAATGGATAAAAGGCACGAAATAAAGAAACAGAAAAGCTAATCAAAACAAAGTGAAAAGACTTTTTGAAAAATATAATCATGAAAGAGAAAACAGAAACAAAAACTACATTACAAAGTCAGAAATATGCTCTTAAAAAACCGTGCACCGTTTCAATTATTTTTGCATTATGAAAACTGTGTTAATGGAATGATAACTTCATACTTTATTGCCAGATTTTTACATACACAACTTGAAATGGGCCATGAAAAAAACTCATTACATTCAAAAATGCATTGTTCATTCAAAATACTTGGCCCTCCAATACTTCAACATCGTCAAATATGCTAGATAAACTTTGTGTTTTGCATTTTCATGAAAAGGAGGGGTGGGGACGGAATAGGCCAGTGGTTAGAGCATCAATGCTCACGACCTGAAGACGTATGTTCGAGCCAGGAGATTTTTCCCCAGGAGTTGATATCAATACTGACTCCACTCTCCCCAAAAGTCCTTCCAATGAGACTATAAACCGAGGCCCCGTGTACGAACGCGCGCAGAACATTTTGCGCACACGTTAAAACCCGTTCCGCCTTGTATTTATTTATTCTGTATTTATTCTTTTATATCGAGGATGATGGAATAAGCACTCGTGTGCTTTTTTATTACATCCAGTCCCCGTGTGTATGCGGTTTTGTCAATTTTGTCATCTGTTTCCACCGGCACACAATGGCCTACTCTTCCGAAAAGCGGAACAGGATTTAACGTGTGCGCAAGATGATCTGCATGCGTTCGAACACGGGGCCTCGGTTTATAGTCTCATCCGAAGGATGAGAACATTAGACTATTACGTGCCGGTAGGAATGGATGACAATATTTAAAAACAAAACAAGCAATAACGCACGGACACTGGTGCTTGGACACATGGCCATGGACACACACACATCATCCCCCGAAGTTAGAATGCAGCTACCTTAAATAGGTAAACGGTGGCGTCGCGTACGCAAAACCTCGCCATGCCATCGGTCAACCTCAGAGCTCTCGCCAAGGAACAAAAGAAAATGCTAATCACAAAACTTTATTTTTTTTCTTTTACAGGGAAACATATTTCTTCATACTTACAATTTTCAAAGTTTCAAAGCCTCTAACAAAATGTTGCTATGCTTTCAAACAATGTCCTGAGATGATCTTGACCCAGGACAGGCTCTTACCCTTACAACGTGTACTCGCTGAGCGAGTGTCTCTTCCAGCTTAGAGAGGTACTACACTACTACAATATCGCTTACTTACGGGTGAGAAAGAACAGAAGAAAACAACTAGAGGCAGAGAGGTTTATGATGGAGTAGAGAAGGGCAAGGACGCAAGAGGGGAACAGGATTACTGGAGAGAATTAGGGGTCGAGAGGGGTGGAACGAAAGAGGATAAGGGACAAAAGGGGGGAAACATAGGGTTATTTAGGGAGAAGAGGGATAGAGAGAGGACAGGGGTATAGATGGAGAATGGGGGAGAAAGAGTGCGTAATATGAGGGTAGAGGAGGAATTTGAGCATAGGAGAAAGAACAGGGTTAGTTGGAAATAGTGTTTGGGGTTTGGGGGGGGGGGGGGGGTTTGGTTGTTGTTTTTTGTTGTTGTTTGTTTGTTTGTGTTTGTTTTGTTTTGTTTTGGGGGGTTTTGTTGGGTTTTTGTAATTGTTGTTGTTGTTGTTGTTGATGTGTTGTTGTTTTTTTGCGGGGGGTAGCGTATACCAGGGTTGAGGATGTAGGAGGGTGAAAGGGAATTTAATCTAAAGTAAAGCTGTCAGATAGTCTGATAAGCCATCCAAGCAAAGTTATGCTACGCATTGCCTTGCTACGCATTGCCTTGAACAGACTGAAACCACAAGCAGAAGAAATCCTATCAGAAGAACAGGCAGGATTCAGACCAGGTCGAAGCACTGTCGAACAGATCTTCAACATCAGAATGCTCATAGAGAAGCATCTCCAACATCAGCTACAGCTCTACAACAACTTCATTGACTTCAAGAAGGCCTTCGATCGAGTGTGGCAAGAAGCTCTGTGGCAAGTCATGAGAGACTATAGCTTCGACGAGGACCTGATTCAAGTCATCCAGGCGCTGTATTACAGCTCCCATAGTGCAGTCCTCATGGGTGGAGAAATCGGGGAGTTCTTCCGGACTTCAGTTGGAGTTCGACAAGGCTGCCCGCTATCCCCCGTTCTTTTCAACGTGTTCCTGGAGAACATCATGCAGGAGGCCCTCCTTGGCTTCAAGACCACAATCACAATAGGAGGAAGGCCAGTCTGCAATCTTCGATTCGCAGACGATATTGATCTCATGGGCCGCAGTGAAGAAGAACTCCAGGATCTCACCACCAGACTGGAAACATCAGCCAATGCCCACGGTATGGAGATCAGCACAGAAAAGAGCAAGATCCTAGTGAACAGTACCACACCGACCACTCCCACCAGCATCAAGATGAGTGGCGAGACACTAGAGGAGGTGGAAACTTTCAAGTACCTTGGAGCAGTCATCACCAAAGAAGGCACGAGCACACAAGAGGTGAAGATCAGACTTGCTGTGGCACTCTCCTCCATGACTAAGCTGGCGAAAGTGTGGAGAAACCACAACATCAGAACCCACACTAAGGTCAGACTCTACAAGGCACTCGTCACATCCATTGCCTTGTACAGCTGTGAAGCATGGACACTTACTGCCGATTTAGAACGTCGCATTCAAGCCTTTGAGATGAAGTGCCTCAGGCGGATCCTGAACATCACCTACAGAGACCGCAAAACCAATGACTACGTCTGGCAGCAGATCGAGGCACTGGCTGGCAAACAAGAACCATTGCTAGATACAGTCAAACGGAGGAAACTGAAGTGGTTTGGCCACACAACAAGGCATAACAGCCTGTCAAAGACAGTACTGCAGGGAATGGTGGAAGGAGCAAGGAGGCAGGGACGACCACGCAAAAGCTGGATATCCAACATCAAGGAGTGGACCGGCCTCACTGTACCAAGCCTCCTGAAAACAGCCCAGGACAGAACCATTTGGCGGTCCACTTGCAGCGTCCATGCGGGTACCCCAACGGTTGTCCCGACCAAGGGATGAGTGAGTGATTGAGTGAAAGCTGTGAAGGAGGCTCAGATGGGAAATATGATAACGGGGTAGGGAGTTGAAGGAAAAGTCCTTTGGATGAGACTATAAACCGAGGCCCTTGTGCGAATGCATGCGGAACATCTTGCGCACACGTTAAATCCTGTTCCGCTTTTCGAAAGAGTAGGCCATTGTGTGCCGGTGGGAACAGATGACAAAATTTACAAAACCGCATATACACGGGGACTGGATGTTAAAAAAAAGCACATGAGTGCTTATTCCATTATCCTCGATAAAAAAAAAAATGTCATCTGAGCGCTTTGATTTGTTGCTTTACAAGATTCAGCACTATATAAATTCCATACATTATTATTATTCATTAATAGCACTGAAGAGGTTGTTGAAGGGGGCGTGGAAAGGTAATATGCTCAGGAGGAGGAAGGGGGTAAAGAAGGGGGAATAGGATTAAGCAGAAGGGGATCGCAGAAAGACCAAATATTGAGAAAGATCATAGAAGGGACAACGATTAAGAGAAAGATCAGAAGGGTCACAGAAGAGAAGAGTAGGAGAAAGATCATAAAAGGGAAGATTAGGAGAAGGGTCATAGAAGGGAAGAAGATTAGGAGAAGGGTCATAGAAGGGAAGAAGATTAGGAGAAGAGTCATAGAAGGGAAGAAGATTAAGAGAAGGGTCATAGAAAGGAGTAAGATTAGGAGAAGGGTCATAGAAGGGAGTAAGATTAGGAGAAGGGTCATAGAAGGGAGTAAGATTAGGAGAAGGGTCATAGAAGGGAGTAAGATTAGGAGAAGGGTCGTGGAAGAGAAATAGGAGTAGGAGAAGAGGAGGAAGAAGGTCATAGAAGGGAAGAAGACCAGGAGAAGAGTCATAGAAAGGAATAAGATCAGGAGAAGGGTCATAGAAGGGAGTAAGATCAGGAGAAGGGTCATAGAAGGAATAAGATCAGGAGAAGGGTCATATACGGAAAACAGGAATAGGAGAAAGGTCATAGAAGGAAAACAGGAATAGGAGAAGAGGAGGAAGAAGGCCATAGAAGGGAACGATATAAGGCAAAAGGGTCAATCGGAGGACTACGATTATGAAGTGGGTCATGAAATGGGAATGAAATCAGACGAAAGCTACAGAAGAGGAGCTAGAGTCAGAGGAAGGCAGACAGGGGACAGAGAGTGGACCTGGTCTTCGAGAGAAGAATGCGGTATCAGAGAGCACTAAATTGGAGGGAGGGTACGGGGGGAAGGAGGGGGGGGATTGAGGAAGGAAATAGGGTACATAAGGAAGTTTTGGGAGAAAAATAAGGAAGGAGTAGAAATATTATTAAAGAGGCGGGGGGACGGGTAGGGTTGAAAGTAAGATGGGCATAGGAGAAGGGTAGGGCGAGAGGGAGAGGACGGGAGGTGGGGGAGAGGGAGGGAGCTGTTGCGATGAATAAGGGAAGGATGGGCACAGCTGTCAGTTTCCCCCCACTTTCAGCTCCCCTCAGCTGCTATCCATCCCATTCCAGCCCAGCTGGTGCTAATTAAAGCAGAAACTGACCACACTTTGGACTTGGTAAAAGGAAGGGGCTGATTTTAGCACTGGGCCCTGGACCCTTGACTGAGTTATGCTGGATTTGTGTACTGTGTGGTGTGTGGGGGGGGGGGGGGGGGAGAAAGGACAGGTAGAGGGATAGTGAGTTTAGGAGATGAATACACTGAGGGGGTGGGGGTGATTAGAAGCGAAAAAGGGTTACAACTTCTTCAAGACTTTAAGATTGTTTACTTCAAGAAAAAACAAAATGGGGGATTCGTAAAATTTAACAGTTACTAGAACTTAGCATCTGGGCTTGTGAAAGTAGTCATATCATAATTCATTTATTCCACAGTGCAACTATGTACTGTACTATACTATACTATACTATACTATACTATACTATACTATACTATACTATACTATACTATACTATACTATACTCTACTCTACTCTACTCTACTCTACTCTACTCTACTCTACTCTGTTGCACCCACTTATTCCACAATGCAACTATGTACTATACTATACTATACTATACTATACTATATATCTATATACTATACTATACTATACTATACTATACTATACTATACTATACTATACTATACACTAATTACTATACTATACTATACTATACTATACTATACTTTTAACTATACTATACTATACTATACTATACTACACTACACTACACTAACTACACTACACTATACTACTACTATACTATACATATACTTACTACTATACTACACTATACTATACTATACTATACATACTATACTATACTACTTACTATACTTACTTACTTTACTATACTATACCGCACCGCACCACACCGCACTGTG
>CM054150.1:15222880-15232880 GCA_028751875.1 Rapana venosa | reverse complement strand
CCTTTATTTCGTCATCTTTAGTAATATTGCAGAAATGCGCACTTGGTCATTAGACAGAATGGTTTAGAATTTTAAAAAATTCAAAATTCACGTCTATTTCTTTGAGTTTCTTTTGAAGGAAAAGGAAAACCTCCCAATCGACACTCATTTATTTGCCATCTAAATCAATATGTATCTCAGAATTAGGGACAGTTAGAATAACACAGTTGAGAAAGAAGGGAAAACGAAATAAATAAGAAAGGAAACCAATATATAAATATATAATATATATACATATATATGGATACAAACAAACAAGCTGAGGGATAGAAGATCTAGAATAAACAGCAACAACAACAAAATGTCAAGGGAGTAACAACGAACATGATTGCAATAATAATGGAACGAATGAATAAATAACAAGCAAAAGAAAGTAATACGTAATAGAATACACAAAACCACGTAAACACTATGCTTTTAGAACTCATAACAAAATTAATCTGAACACTCGTAACGGAAAAATAGTTTCCAACAACAAAACATCTCCCAAAAATTTTAAGCTAAACATAATACGACATCAATTCCGGTGAGATTCGGGCATTCAAATCAATTGAGTAAACTGAAAAATCGATAGAAAACAACACGAAAATGATAAGAAAAAAAAGAATGCACTGAAATGAAACTAATTTGAAATAAAAGGGTAGCAAAGTACAAAATACCCGTAAAAGCCTTAGGGGGTAAACAGATGCAACGTTCTTGTTGCTTCAAGCTTATCATTGTCTTCCTGGGAAGAAAAGGAACGATCTGCAAACAAAAGATCACATTCAGAGCAAGTGATGTTTGGGGGAAAAATACTTGATATTTTTGGTAACACTGATGGCGAAAAGACAGAATAATTATTATTATTTGTATCAGCAATCTACTCATCTGGATTCTTCTCCTTCTTCTGGAAACTCAAGATCTTGATCTTTGACTACGTTCTTGATTTTGTTTCTATTTATCTGCTAAATGTCTGTCTGTATGTTTGTCTGTAAGTATGTATGTATGTATGTATGTATGTGTGTGTGTATGAATGTATATATATATATATATATATATATATATATTTATATATATATGTGTGTGTGTATGTGTGTGTATGCGTGTGTGTATGTATGTATGTATGTAGGTGTGTATGTATCTAGGTATGTCTGTCTGTCTGTCTGTAAGTCTGTCTGTAAGTCTGTCCGTAAGTCTGTCTGTAAGTCTCTCTGTTTGTCTACATCTCACTGTCTCTCTTTGCATATTACTCTGTGTATATCTGTCTCTGTATGTCTCTCTCTCTCTCTCTCTCTCTCCTCTCTCTCTCTCTCTCTCTCTCTCTCTCTCTCTCTCTCTCTCTCTCTCTCTCTCTCTCTTGTGTTCTGCACATTTTTAAAAGCTGTTTTGAGCATGTAATATCAGATACAAGCATTATAAGAAAATGACGTAAGGTCTTCGTTTAACAAGCTTGTTTAGATAAGCCTTTTAATGTACTCCCACATCTACAAGCTTATTTTTGAAAAAAACACCAAATGCTTACGAACGTTGATTTTGTGCGATATGAATCAAAATATGTCGCCCAGAATTAGGAGAGATGGAATAGATAGATCACAGAAAGATATAAAAAGGAAAAAAAATGGACAAAAAGGAAAAAAGAAGGAGTTTATTGACGCAAACAAACATGCAAGAGAAGGAAACAAAACAGAAAGTTGGTTTTAATTAACAAGATTGTTCAGCTAAGCCTTCAACATATACGCCCATTTCTACAAGTTTATTTTGAAAACACACACACACACACACCACACACACACACACACACACACACACACACACACACACACACACGAGCCGAGACTGCTTTAAACGCCATCTACATCAATACCTGTTCCTCAAAAGTATGATAGAGAGAATAAATGGATCGCAGAGAGAAAAGAGAGGATGAACGGGGAAAACGAAAGAAAGGAAATCTCAAAAGTGTATTGACTCGAACGAACGGTCCAAGATATGAAAGAGTTGAAAGAAACAACAAGAGAGTAGAGACGACGATGACTGCAGAAAAAAATCAATGAATAAACAATCAACGCAGAAATAAACAGATCATAAAAGATACAATAACACGTAAAATACGAGGTGGTTTTTTTAAAAGATAACGTAACAGATCTGAACGTTTGAAAAGGGAAACAATTCTTTCCAGAAACGAAACTCGCAGAAATCAAAATTAGCCAAAACATGTCTTGAATCCCGATAAGATATTTTCCGAGTAATAGAATAAATAAAGGAAAAGAAATGTGAAATACTCTAGAACAATAAATGAACAACGTATAACAAATCAGCATAAAAGAAAAACATTAGAATGAAACAAGCAAGCTAAAAATAGGATGTAATAGAATACAAATAAACTTGGGAGATAAATGCATGCAGTATTCCAGTTATATTCATCCTAGTTTCTTGATACGGGTTAAAAAGAAAAGAGTGATTTGAACAGAGAAAACCTAGACCAGATTGTGTTTCGTGGCCCTGTTGGTAACTCTGATGTCCATTGTAAATCGGTAGTCTAAATATCCGGATTCTTGTTTCTTCTTTATCTCTCTGTCTGTCTGTATGTCTGTCTGTCTCTCTCCCTCTCTCACTCTCTCGCTCTCGCTAGCTAACTATCCCTGAGTTATTATCTTTCTAAATCTGCCTCTACTTCTCTCTCTCTCTCTCTCTCTCTCTCTCTCTCTCTCTCTCTCTCTCTCGCTCTCCTGCTCTCTTCTCTTCTCTTCTCTCCCCCCTCTCTGTCTCTGTCTGTCTGTCTGTCTGTCTCTCTCTCTCTCTCTCTCGAAGAAGAAGAAGAAGAAGAAGAAGAAGAAGAATCCAGACTTCCACGAAAGGCCTACAACATGCTTTTGTCTCTCCATAATGATGGTAAAATGTGTTGGGTATCACATATTTGTAAAATGCTATACGAGACTGGTTTCGGCTTTGTGTGGGAAAACCAAGGTGTCACTAGTCATAAAGCTTTCTTAAGCCAGCTAAAGGCAAAGATTGATCGATTGCTTCTATCAAAAGTGGAATGAACATATTAACAATAGCACAAGATTCAGTGTATATCGTACATTTAAATTATCTGTATCTATGGAAACGTACTTCCTTGGTGCCTAATAAGCATATCCGTGACATTTGGATCAGATTTAGACTAGGAATATCAGACCTACAGACGCACAGAAAACGCTACACAGCCGTTTCTGAGCAAGATCTTCAGTGCTCATTTTGTCATAGTGCTATAGAAACAGAAATGCACTTTCTTTTTCACTGCAGTTTTCTCAGTGACTTACGACTGAAATTCATCCCGAAAAAATATAGTATGTATCCTTCGCTAACTTCATTTCAAAGATTAATGCAAGATGATATGTGTGTCCATGATCTTGGCAGATATGTTTATCATGCCAACAAACGCCGCTAATGTCATTTGGAAACCCAGTGTTGATTCCTTTGATTTACTGCTGTTTCCTTTACAATGTGTTTGCTCTACTGTAATGCCATATTCAACACATCCAGTCATTCCTGATTGCCCACATATTTGTAACGGGTTGTATGGCCTATGCAATTAAATTCTTGAGTTCTTGAGTTCTTGAGTTCTCTCTCTCTCTCTCTCTCTCTCTCTCTCTCTCTTCTCTCTCTCTCTCTCTCTCTCTCTCTTCCTCTCTCTCTCTCTTCTCTCTCTTTTTTGGATGTAAAAAACAAATAAGTGTTTATTCCATTATCCTCAATATTAAAGAATATTTTTTAAAATCTGTCTGTCTGTTTCTCTGTCTGTCTGTCTGCTCTCTCGATATATATATATAGAGAGAGAGAGTGCGTTTTTATCTAGATCTCTCTCTCTCTCTCTCTCTCTCTCTCTCTCTCCCTCTCTCCCTCTCTCTCTCGCTCTCTCTTATATCGAACGTTTTATTTCAAAAGCATTGGAGTGTGGAGCGTTTATTGTGGAATGTTTGATTCGAGCTGCAAGCATTTTTAGAAAATTGCATCGAAAAATTAACGATAAGATGAATTTACGTACACAGAGGCTGTGGACCGTGAAAGATTTTGCTTTTCTTTCTTTCTTTCTTCTTTCTTTCTTTCTTTGCTTTGCTTTTTGCGCTCTCTCTCTCTCTCTCTCTCTCTCTCTCTCTCTCTCTCTCTCTCTCTCTCTCTCTCTCTCTCTCTCTCTCTCTCTCTCTCTCTCTCTCTCTCTCTCTCTCTCTTCGTTTTTTCTTTCCGTTTGTTCATCCTTTCATACTTTTCTTTCTATTTTTATTTCATTCATCCTCTTTTCTTTTTTTTCTTTTTTCATGTTTTTTTATGGTCTTTCTTGTATCTTAGGCAGATGGCACCACTATACCTGTTACTACTTCTTCCACTGCTTTGCCTGCAGTTTGCAGTTACCATTATGTCTATGTTGCTGCTGCTACTGCCACTGCTGCTACTTCTACTTCTACTGCTACTGCCGCTGCTACTGCTGCTTCTACTGCTATCGTTGCTGCTGCTACAACTATAGCTGATGCCTTACTGCTACTGCTATCGCCAATCTTGTGAACGCTACTTTACTGTTTCTATAACCTTCACAAGTCATAACCATAACCAACACTACACTGCACTATACTGCAATACACTACATTACACTACATTACATTACCCTACAATTACACTACACTGCACTACACTCCACGACAGTATACTACACTGCACTGCACTACACTACACTACACTATACTATACTGCACTACACTACACTACACTATACTACACTGCACTGCACTACACTGCACTACACTGTACTACACTACACTGCACTACACTGCACTACAATACACTACAGTATTCTGCATACACTGCACTACACTACTCTACACTACACTACACCTCACCATACTCACTACACTGCACTACACTACACTACACAAAACTACACTACACTACACCACACCATACTCTATTCTACTCTACACTACACTGCACTATATAACACTACGCTACACTACATCATATCATACTACACCACACTACACTACATTACACTAACTACACTACACTACACTACATTACACTACACCATACCACACCATACTACACACTATACTACACCACACCTCACCATACTACACTACACTACACCTCACCACACTACACTACACTACACCACACCACCCAACATTACACCACACCACACAACACCACACTACACTACACTACACCACACACACTACACCACACCACACCACATCACACAACACAACACCACACCATACCACACAACACCACACCACATCACACCACACCACACTACACACCACACCACACAATACCACACTACACTACACTACACCACACCACATCACACCACATAACACCACACCACACCACACACACCACACTACACCCACTACACACTACACTACACTAACACCACACCACACTACACCACATCACACAACACAACACTACACTATACCACACCACACCACACTACACTACACTACACCACACACCACCACACCACACCAAACTACACCACACCACACCACACTACACCAGACCACACCACACTACACTACACTACTCCACACCACACAACACCACACCACACAGCAACACACCACACCACACTACATCACACCACACAACACCACACCACACAGCAACACACCACACCACACTACACCACACTACACTACACTACTCCACACCACACAACACCACACCACACAGCAACACACCACACCACACTACATCACACCACACCACACCACACTACACCAAACTACATCACACCACACCACACTACACCACACCACACCACACTACACTACACTACTCCACACCACACAACACCACACCACACAGCAACACACCACAACACACTACATCACACCACACAACACCACACTACATCACACCACACCACACCACACTACACCACACCACACCACACTACACCACACCACACCACACCACACCACACTTCACTACACCACACCAAACTACACCACACCACACTACACCACACCACACCACACAACACTACACCACACCACACCACAACTACACACCCCAAACACACACACACCACACCAACTACACCACACCACACCACACCACACACACCACACCACACTACACTGCTCTCCTGTCGCCCATACTTGAACAAAACCAACAACAGGCTCTGACGGTACTTCGTCCATACCACTAGCCATAATTATCTTTGTGGGCAGAAACGGAATCCAAGGCCAACCAGACTCAACTGAAAGCGAGGAGGAGAACGGCGAAGATGCTCATCGTCGTCGTCGTCGTCTTCATCGTCTGCTTCTTGCCTGTCTACATCTGGAATATGATTCGGTGAGTAGTGTGCCAGTTCTTAGACATTGTCTGTCTTCTCTGTGTTTTGGTTTAGTTTGGGGTTTTGTTGTTGATCTTTCTCTCCTCCTTCCTCTCCTCCTCTCCTCCCTCCTCCTCTCCTCCTCTCCTCCTCCTCCTTCCCTCCTCCTCCTCCTCCTTTTCCGCCTCCTCCTCCTTCCTCCTCCTCCTCTCCTCCTCCTCCTCCTCCTTCTCCTCCTCCTCCTCTTCCTCCTCCTTCCCCCTCCTCCTTTCCCTCCTCCTCTCCTCCTTCTCCTCCTCCTTCCTTTCCCCCTTTCCTTCTCCTCCTCCTCTTCTCCTCCTCCCTTCTTCTTCAGTATTTCTTTTCTTTTGTTTTTTGCCTCTGCCTCGGTAGGGTGTATCCGCCTTCACTTACTCCTCTCCCTCTCCTTCCTCCATCACCTCCACTCACTCCTCCACTGCCTCTCTCACACTCCTCCGCACACGCACCGCACTCGCGCACGCAGACACACCATACCCCAGACACCCCTACATTCCCTCATCTTCCACACCTCTCCTCCCCCACCTCTCTATATATATCTCCTTTCCTCCTCTCTCCTCCCCCTTCTCCTCCCCCTCCTCCTTCTCCTCCTTTTTTCTCCTCCTCCTCTTCTCCTCCTCCTCCTTCTTCTTCAGTGGATTTTTTTCTTTTGTTTGTTTGGGGTTTGTTTGGCGGATAGGGGGAGGGGAGGGGTGTGGAGTAAAACGCGCGGCTTCAACATGTACACCTCTCCCTCTCCCTTCCGGCATAGCACGTATGCACGCTCACATACACACACACACGCACTGGCACACTCGTGCACACACACACGCACGCACGCACGCACGCGCACGCGCGCACGCAGGGACACACACATACGCCAGCAGACACACACGCGCGTACATATTCGCACATGTACAGACATCTATTCACACACGCGTGCTCGCGTGGACACACACACACACATACAGATAAGTATTTTTCATATATATATATATATATATATATATATATATATATATATTATATATATATTATATATATATATATATATATATATATATTTTTCACTTGGGTGAGCTTATTCTTTTCTTTCTTTTGTTCTTTCTTTCCTGTTTTCTTTTTTTGTCTTACTTGATTTTTTTATATTCTTTCCCTCCTCCTCTACCTCCTCCTCCTTCTCCTTCCTATTGTCTTTCTGCTTTTGTTTCTTCTCTTTTTCATTTCCTTTTTCTGTATTTTCTCTGTCTTTGTCTTCGTCTGTTTCTCTGTCTGTCTGTCTGTCTGTCTGTCTGTCTGTCTGTCTCTTCTCTCTCTCTCTCTCTCTCTCTCTCTCTCTCTCTCTCTCTCTCTCTCTCTCTCTCTCTCTCTCTCTGCCTGTGTGTGTGTGTGTGCGTGTGTGTGTGTGTGTGTCTCACTCTCTCTCGCTCTACTTCTCTCTCTCTACTCTCTCTCTCTCTCTCTCTCCTCTCTCTCTCTCTCTCTCTCTCTCTCTCTCTCTCTCTCTCTCTCTCTCTCTTCATCCTCTCCTCTCCTCTCTCCTCTCCTCTCCTCTCCTCTCTCTCTCTCTCTCTCCTCTCCTCTCCCTCTCTCCTCCTCTCCTCTCCTTTCTCTGTTGTTCTATATTTATACAAAGATGAATTTCGATAAAATTGTTGTTGTTTTTTTATGATTTATTTATCACACCATCTAGTTGTTTGGGGGGTTGTTTGTTTTTTCTCTGGAGCAGCAGAATATTTGTCAACGTACGTCGGAAGACGCAGAGACAAAAATAACCTTTCTGCAAATTCAGCTTCGATTTCTCTCTGCGCGAAGATGACACCTCGAGCAAAGGCAATCTGTATATGGTAAACCACGGAGAATAAAATAATAATAATAATAATAATAATAATAATAATAATAATAATAATAATAATAATAATAATAATAATAATAATAATAATAATAATAATAATAATAATGATGAATGGGATTTATATAGCGCTATATCTTGCAAAAACAAATCAAAGCGCTTGCATACAACACATCTGTACACAAACATCCAATACCAATTAACAGAATTCACAAATTCAAATGTATACACACGTGCGCGTGCGTGCGCGCGCGCACACACGCACACACACACACACACATACACACACACGCGCGCACGCGGGTTATACACTTTGACAGGATGGTGGGGATTTCGGCTGTTGAAGGCTGGGACAAATTTGAGATGAAACAGGAGGGAAAAATCTTAGGTTTGGAATAAACATGTCTTGAGGCTGGATTTAAAAGTGTCATAAGTAGGCTTTTGGCGAAGGGAGAGAGGGAGGTCATTCCAGATCACTGGACCAGAAACAGAGAAAGAGCGACGGCCAACTGTGGACTGGTTGAATCTAGGTATTCGTAAGCACAGGGTATCTGCAGCAAAGCTACAGGCGTCATATCTGCAGATCCCACGCTATACCGTTTATTTAGTTATTTATTCATTTATTTTCTTATCGAAGATAATGGAATAAACACTCATGTGGGTTTGTTTTTTTACATCCAGTCCTCGTGTGTATGCGGTTTTTTTGTACATTTTGCCAACTGTTCCCACCGGCAATGGCCTACTCTTACGAAAAGCGGAGCAGGATATAACGTGTGCGCGAGATGTTCTGCGTGCGTTCGCACACGGGGACCTCGGTTTATAGTCTCATCCAAAGGACTTTTAGGGAGAGTGGAGCCTGCACTGATGTTAACTCCAGGGGAAAATATCCCCCTTGAACGGGATTCGAACCCGGGTGGTCAGATTGCGAGCGCAATGTTCTGACCACTAGGCTATCCCGTCCCCAATACTGTTGTTAGACCTTGAAGACAAGTCAATTTAAAAAGATGAAGAATGCGGGTTATGTTTATGGTTGGAGAGTGAGAAATGAGCGGTGGGAGGGTGGTGGTGTGGGAAGGGGGGGGGGGGTAGCGGGAGAGTGGGGGGGGGGGGAAGAAGCGGGGTAGCTTATTCGGAAGAGCGGGGGGTAGGGGGGGGGGAAGGGGGTCGTTGTGAGAAAGCAAGAGGGAGGAGATAGTGCAATTTTTTTCTTTCAGAAAACAATGTGCAATATATTTATAGAAAAACAATACTGCAGATGTGAGGATTTTGAGAATTGTTGCTGGTTGTTGTTGTTGTTTGTTTTGTTGTTTGTTGCTGTTGTGCTGCTGCTGCTGCTGTCGCTTTCGCTTTTGCTGTTGCTCTTTTTCGGGATGAGAGCGAATTTATTTTTCTCTTGTCAAGGATTTAGGCATTGAGTTTTTATGTTTTAGTTTAGTTTAGTTTAGTTTAGTTTAGTTTAGTTTAGATTAGTTTAGTTTAGTTTAGTTCAGTTCAGTTCAGTTCAGTTCAGTTCAGTTCAGTTCAGTTCAGTTCAGTTCAGTTCAGTTCAGTTCAGTTCAGTTCAGTTCAGTTCAGTTCAGTTCAGTTCAGTTCAGTTCAGTTTAGTTTAGTTTAGTTCAGTTTAGTTTAGTTTAGTTTAATTCAGTTTCGTTTCGTTTCGTTTCGTTTCGTTTAGTTCAGTTTAGTTCAGTTTAGTTCAGTTTAGTTTAGTTTAGTTTCGTTAAGTTTAGTTAGATTTAGTTGGTTTGGTTTGGTATGGTTTGCCACCCTTTCACACTTTCTTTCGAACATAC
>CM054150.1:15215380-15217880 GCA_028751875.1 Rapana venosa | reverse complement strand
TTATTATTATTATCATCATCATCATCATCATCATCATCATCATCATTATATCTTCATCATTCATGTTGTAGCTACAATTTCAGTTGCTATATCATTATTTTGTTGGAGGGTGTGGTAGGGGTGGGGGGGCCTACGTATCAGCACTACTCTTTATCATTTTGACAGTTACCATTTTCACCATCACCACCCCCCACCACAATCACCCCTTTCACAATCATTAATAAATATCGAATTGTTGTTTTTTTTCTCAATTGTTTTTTTTTCAGCCAAGTTTCGACGCGAGTTTCAGACAGCCTGTCGCTGTTTCTCCTGTTTGTTCCGCTCACAACGTAATGGCAATTCTTTTGGACGTGAGTATTTCACCCCCATTCGTTTTGTTCTTCTCTAACTTACGTACTTCTTCTACCCTCCTTCCTTCCTTCTCCTCCATCCCTCCTCTCCTCACACCCTACAATCATGGTCTATATTTTTCCCGAAAATTCCTCCGCTCTCACTCTCCCTCCATTTCTCTCTCTCTCTGTCTCTCTCTCTCTCTGTGTCTCTCTCTCTCTCTCTCTGTCTCTCTCTGTCTCTCTCTCTCTCTCTCTCTCTCTCTCTTCTCTCTCTCTCTCTCTCTCTCTCTCTCTCTGTCTGTCTGTCTGTCGTCTTCTCTCTTCTCTCTCTCTCTCTCTCTCTCTCTCTCTCTGTCTCTCTCTATCTCTATCTCTATCTCTCTCTGTCTCTCTCTGTCTCTCTCCCTCTCCATCTCTCTCTCGACTCTGTGCAAGAATTTGGAAACGGTTAACTTTGAAAGGGAAACAAATCTGTCACTTGTGCAGGTTGAATAACCCACGTCGACTAATGCTTAAACTTGTTCATAATAATAATATGTACGTTGCACGCTCGTGCCGCTGGTGAGCGTGCGTGCGCAAGCATGAACATGCACGATGCACGCACGAACGCACACATAATAACATGCTTGCACGTACACATGCTTACGCACACGTGTATTGAAGAACGTGCGTGCGTACACCCGTAACCCTCAACACGCAGGCACGCACGCATGCATGCAAACACACGCACGCACGCTCACACGTGGGCGCGCGCGTGTGCCCCCCACCCCACCCCCCACCCCGGCACACACACACACACACGAGTGCGCGCGCACACACACACACATACACACGCACGAACGCGCACACACACACACACACACAAACACACTCATACATACGCACGCACGCACGCATACACACACACACGCACGCACCCCCCCCCACACACACACACACACACTACACATACACACAAACAAACGCACGCACGCACGCACCGAAAGATACAGCAGGAACAGACTTATAACATCTTCTGAAAAAGATTTTTTTTAACTATTTCTTGAAATAATATCGTTTTGTACTTTTGTATTGTATCGTTTATTTTGTATTGTATTGTATTGTGTTGTACTGTTTTTTGTTTTGAGTTGCTTTGAACGGGAGTTTAGTTATGAAGAAAGATACATTGCGCGCACATTGATGCTGAGAGCAGCAGCAGGCAAAGTGGGCTTGTGACAGAAAGAGTTCCACTCAAAGAGTTATTATGCATCTTGTAGGCAAATGTGCATAGAGTTAAACATTGTCCTTCTTTTTGTGTCCTTTTGTATTGAGTCGTATTGTATTGTATCGTATGTCTTTGTAATGTGTGGCATTGTATTTGTTGTCTTATTGTAGTGTGTTGTATCGTATTGTATTGTGTCGTACTGTGTTGTGTTGTGTTGTATTGTATGTCTGTGTAATGTGTGGCATTGTATTTGTTGTCTTATTGTAGTGTGTTGTATCGTATTGTATTGTGTCGTACTGTGTTGTGTTGTGTTGTTTTGTATGTCTTTGTAACGTGTGGGAATCGCATTGTATTTGTGTCGTGTTGTAGTGTACTGTGTTGGATCGGTTTGTGTATCAAAAGTACTACATTGTATAGTGATACATTCAGTCATACTGTTCTGTATTGTTGTGTCCTAAGTATTGTAAAATTGTACAGTGTTACATTCAGTTACATTGTTCTGTATTGTTGTGTCCTAAGTATTGTAATATTGTACAGTGATACATTCAGTTGCGCTATTCAGTATTGTTGTGTCCTAAGTATTGTAATATTGTATAGTGATACATTCAGTTGCACTATTCAGTATTGTTGTGTCTTAAGTATTGTAATATTGTACAGTGATACATTCAGTTACATTGTTCTGCATTGTTGTGTCCTAAGTATTGT
Organism: Rapana venosa; assembly: GCA_028751875.1. Taxonomy (NCBI): domain Eukaryota; kingdom Metazoa; phylum Mollusca; class Gastropoda; order Neogastropoda; family Muricidae; genus Rapana; species Rapana venosa. The sequence goes on along the minus strand of CM054150.1, from coordinate 15,215,639 downwards.
AATATTGTACTGTGATACATTCAGTCATACTGTTCTGTATTGTTGTGTCTTAAGTATTGTAATATTGTACAGTGATACATTCAGTTACATTGTTCTGCATTGTTGTGTCCTAAGTATTATAATATTGTACAGTGATACATTCAGTTACATTTGTTCTGTATTGTTGTGTCCTAAGTATTGTAATATTGTACTGTGATATATTCAGTCATACAATACTGCATTGTTGTGTCCTAAGTATTATAATATTGTACAGTGATAC
>CM054150.1:15202880-15207880 GCA_028751875.1 Rapana venosa | reverse complement strand
CTTTTGCCAACCGTACAGGTATCCGCAATTCGTCTTCGTGGATGATATCTAAACACGACACCAGTGCGGATCTGGGTTTTTGTTTTTAATTTTGTCATCCTTTCCCATGAGCATGTAGCTGCCTACTCATCCGAAAGTCCTTCGGATGAGACTATAAACCGAGGCCCCGTGTTCGAACGCATGCAGAACATCTTGCACACACGTTAAATCCTGTTCCGCTTTTCGGAAGAGTAGGCCATTGTGTGCCGGTGGAAACAGATGACAAAATTGACAAATCTGCATGCACACGGAGACTGGATGTAAAAAAAAGCACATGAGTGCTTATTCCATTATCCTCGATATAAAAGAATAAATAAATAAATAAATAAATAAATAATAAAATAAATAAAGGCAGAGCAGGTTTTAGCGTGTGTACAAGATGCCCTGTGTACGTTTGTAAACGGGACCTCTGTATAATAAATTATTGTAGTCTTATCCGAAAGGCTTTCGGGGAGTGGTGCAGTTGGTAGTCTTGTAGCCTTTCAAGGTGCTGCTAGAAATGTTGGCCTCCCGGTGATGCTATTGTACATCGCAGAAAACTCATTTGCTTTATGTTTGCATTGTATTTGTTAAGCGAAAATAGCGTGCTCGTAAACTGGGGAATCTTGGGAACTAGTGGTGTTTTCTTAGGGCAGAGTTTTAAGTCTCACTGTCTTTGCATGATTTCTCAACAATATGCCAGAAACTGTCAACTGTTTCACACCATACCACACCATTCCATACCACACCACACACGAGCACATTTATGCATATGACACCACACCACACCAAGAATATTACTTTACGGTATTTGCTGCTGCTGCTGCTGCTGCTGCTGCTGCTGCTGCTGCTGCTGCTGCTGCTGCTGCTGCTGCTGCTGCTGGTGGTGGTGGTGGTGGTGGTGGTGGTGTGGTGGTGGTGGTGGTGGTGGTGGTGATGATGATGATGATGATGATGATGATGATGGGTGGTGGTGGTGGTGGTGGTGGTGATGATGATGATGATGATGATGATGATGATGATGATGATGATGATGATGATGATGATGATGATGATGATGATGACATATTACATAATAATTAAAGTATAAGACGACTCGTGAAGTGCATATTGAAAACTAGATCATAGAGAACAAAAACTGTCCTTTCCAGGAAAGTACTGTAGTCTGATACGATGGACGAAAGAGTTACACATTATTTATGTGGGGAAACAAAAGGAAAATCATTAATACCGTAAAATAATACAAATACACAATCTGTTGTAAATACTCGTAGGATTAACAGAAAGAATAAGCACGATGCGTACTGAAACATTTCAGAGCACTAAACAAACAGTGTAAAAAAATGATAATATTTAAGTACCCCCAATCAAATCTACATACAAGAAAATTGTTCGCCGTGTTGCATTAACATCACTAAGAACGCAAAAAGATGTTTTATATCAGTTTTCTCTCCTTCCCCACCTACCCCCTCCCCCTCCCCCGCCCCCCGCCCCACTACACACACACACACACACACACACACACCTTTACGTGTTACATATTAATCACTTCAGTGTTCGTGTGAGTTACGTTTTTAAAAAGTGCATGATAAACAATGACTAAACTTGGTGTCTTCATTACAAAGCTACGTTACCCAGGACAAAAGTGTTGCATAGAAACTTGTTTTTCAATGTACATGTATGCACAATTAAAATATCAGGCAGAAAGGCTTAAAGCCCAAAGTATGAGTCTGTTGCGCTATTTTGTTGTAAAATATCCCATTCAAATGGCATCCAAATTCTCTTCACACAGACACACAGACACAGTCACACACACACAGAGTCTCACACCCACACACAGTCACACACACACTCATACATAACACACACTCTCTCACACACATACACACACATAACACGCTCTCACACACACGCACACACATACGCACACACACAGCGTTAAAGTTTGTGTCATCATCTATCACTTCCTTTATGGTGTCATTGCATTGCATGAAAATTAATGGCATCATTGTTTGGCATGGCATTGCATAGCATGGCATGGCATAGCATGGCATGGCATGGTGTGGTGTGGCGTGTGGCGTGCTGTAAAGCAATTGTTCTTGATGTGGTGTGGTGTGATGTGTATGACTGTGCTCGTGTGTGGTGTGATGTGGTGGGGTGGGGTGGGGTGTGGTGTGGTGGGGTGTGATGCGATGTTATATGATGTGTTGTGGTGTGATGTGGTGTGGTGTTAAGTGGTTTGGTGTGGTGTGGTCTTATATTATGTGGTGTGGTGTTATATGTGGTGTGGTGCGATGTGTGTGATGTGTTATGTGATGTGACGTAGTGTGCTGTGGGGAGGTGGTGCATGTGACGTGGTGTTACGTGATGGGGTGTGGTGTTGTGTGATGTGGTGTGGAGTGGTGTGACGTGGTGTGATGTGGTGCTGTGTGGCGTGGTGTTACATGATGTGGTGCTGTGTGACGTGGTGTTACATGATGTGGTGTGATGTGGTGCTGTGTGTGACGTGGTGTTACGTGATGTGGTGTGATGTGGTGCTATGTGACGAGATGTTACGTGATGTGATGTGATGTGGTGCGGAGTGATATGCTGTGGTGTGGTGTGATGATAATTATGTAGTCGGGTGTCTGTTGGCGAGAACAAGGTGGTAAACTTATGGCAGTTCTTTTTTTTTAAATATGTGTGTGTATGTCTGTCTGTCTGTCTGTGTGTCTGTATGAGTGTGTCTGACTGTCTGTCTATCTGACTGTGACTGTCTGTCTGTTTTGTGTCAGTGCCTGCCTGTATGTGTGTCTGTCTGTCTGCCTGTCTGTTTGTCTGTGTGTCTGTCTGTCTTCCTGCCTGTGTGTCTGTCTGTCTGCCTGTCTGTTTATATGTCTGTGTGTCTGTCTGCCTGCCTGTCTGTCTGTGTGTTTGTGTGTCTGTCTGTCTGTCTGTCTGTCTGTCTGTCTGCCTGCATGAAAGTGCACCATCGCTCTGGATTGAAATAATTGTCTGGATCCGTTTGGAAAATAAACAACACCCAGAACCAATGGGTTGTCTTACCCATAGAACCACTGATTAAAACCATTCTAACCATTACTATGTTGTATTGGTTGGAGAATTTGTTTCGTGTGTTTGTATGTATGTATGTATGTATGTATGTATGTATGTATGTACGTATGTACGTATGTACGTATGTACGTATGTACGTATGTACGTATGTATGTATGTACGTACGTACGTACGTATGTATGTATGTATGTATGTATGTATGTATGTATGTATGTATGTATTGTTAGTTCTTCAGTTTAACGTCCTTCCACTAAATAGGGATATCAGACGTGTGTGTGTGTGTGTGTGTGTGTGTGTGTGTGTGAGTGTGTGTGTGTGTGGGGGGGGGGGGGAAGGGGTATTATGTGTATGTGTGTGTGGTGTGTGTGTATTATGTTGGATGTACGTGGTGTGTGTGTGTGTGTGTGTGTGTGTGTGTGTGTGTGTGTGTGGTGGTGTGGTTGTGTGTTGTGTGTGTGTGTGTGTGTATTTGTGTGTGTGTGGTGTGTGTGTGTGTGTGTGTAGGTGCGTCTCAGTGAGATATCCGCTATAATATATTATGTATGTATGTAGGTATGTATGTATGTATATATGTATGTATGTATGTATGTATGTATGTATGAATGTATGTATGTATGTATGTATGTTGGGTTTGTTTTGTTTTGTTTTGTTCTTGTTGTTTTGTTTGTCTGTTGTAGTTTGACATTGTTGTTGCTGGTTTGTTTCTTTTTTGTTTTGTTTTGTTGATAGTTTTGTTTGCTTCGGGTTGGTGGAGGTGTTATTGCTGGTTTGGGAGATGGGTATTTTTTGATTGGTGGGGAGGGGGGGTTCTGTTTTCTTCGTGGGGTGGGGGGGGGGGGGGGTGGAAGGGGGGCGTGCGGGGCTATTCTCCCATATTGAAGAAGAAAAGTTAAGAAGGAAGAGGTCAGGAGAAAATTTGGGGGAAGGGGGGGTAAAAATGGGAACAAAATCTGTTACTGGATAGACTATCTTTCTGTTGTTTGTTGTATTGAGTTGTTGTTGGGTTTTTTTGCATACAGTTTGTTTGTTCGTTTATGTGTTTTGGGGGTTGCTTATTTGTTTGTTTTTTGTTGTTGTTTTTTGCTTTACTTGTGTTGTTTGTAAATGTGTGCGTTTTGTTTGTTGGTTTGTTGTTACAACAGAATGTGTTTGTTTTCGTGTGCGTCTTTGTATTTTGTGTGCGTCCTTTTTTGTGCGTCTTTGGGGGTGCGTCTTGTGTGTGTGCGCGTCTGCGTTTTATGTGCGTCTTTTGTTTCGTGTGCGTCTGTTTTTCGTGTGCGTCTGTGTCTTGTGTGCGTCTGTGTCTTGTGTGCGTTTGTTTTTTGTGTGCGTCTTTGTTTTGTGTGTGCGTCTGTGTTTCGTGTGCGTCTTTTGTTTTTTGTGCGTCTGTGTTTCGTGTGCGTCTTTTGGTTTTTTGTGCGTCTTTGTTTGTCTGTCTTTTTGGCAGCTCGTCTGTTTTACATTGTCTCTTGTTTGGCTTTTGGTTGTTGTTGTTTTTTAGGGGGGAAGGGTGCTCCTATTTAGCTTGTTTGTTTGATTGTTCTTGTGTTTCTCTGTTTGTTTGTGTGTGTGTGTGTTTGTTTGTGTGTGTGTTTGCTTGTTTTGTGTGTGTATGTTTGTTTTGTTGTTTGTGTGTTTGTTTTGTGTGTGTTTGTTGTGTGTGTGTGTTTGTTTTGTGTGTGTGTTTGTTTGTTTTGTGTTTGTTTTGTGTGTTTGTTTGTTTGTGTGTGTTTGTTCGTGTGTGTGTGTGTTTGTTTTGTTTGTGTGTGTTTGTTTTGTGTGTGTGTGTTTGTTTTGTTGTGTTTTTTGTTTGTGTGGTGTTTGTTTTGTGTGGGTGTTTGTTTTGTGTGTGGGTGTTTGTTTTGAGTGGGTGTTTGTTTTGTGTGTTTGTTTGTTTCTTTTGCTTTTTTGGTTGTTTGTTGGCTTGT
>CM054150.1:15180380-15197880 GCA_028751875.1 Rapana venosa | reverse complement strand
AGAGAGGGGGTCGGTTACGACCTCTCAGGTCACTCAAAAGTGCAGACCTGCCAGTGCCTCTGTTTACATGCACACACACCAATTCATATTCACGTTAAAGATCCCGCGATTCATGTCAGCGTTGGTGGGCTACAGAAGCATGAACATACCCAGCATGCAGCCCTGTACCTGGAGAGGGATGGGCTCCGCCAGCTTCAACTTGCCCAAGAGACTCGGCCTGAAAACTTCAGTGCAGTGTCCACCAACAACTCCTCAGGGAATGAAGGGAGACAGAGGAGAAAATATGTAAACAAAAAGTTCTTCAAATACCAGCCGCCATGGTACAGTGGATAGCGCCTTTGGGCAAATCAAGCAGCTTTAACATTCAACTCAGAGTGGAAAGAGCGTAATTGAATACATTGATCACTTAGAGATTCATACAAATGTTGTCAAAGAAAGACAACTGAAGGCATTATTTTTCAGGATAAGATTAAATGCATTCACAACAAAATTCAGCAAGGATGTCAAATGCTTATGTGGTGAATATATTTCAAATACCCATATCATACTTGAATGTGAGAATTTAAAACCTTATCTCCCTGCCTTTTCTGAGAAGACCATTGACGAAGTTTTGAACAATGTAAAGCTAACGTTTGACATTGCTAAAGGTTTATTGTTAAGTCCTATAGGGCATTTATTGTAGTTGTAGTTCTCTTCAAATTTCTTTGTTTTAAAATGTTGTTCTTGATCTGTTTATGTTAAGAATACTATTTGTGTATTTCCCTTGTTATTACTCTTTATTGCACACACACACACACAACACACACACACACACACACACACACACACACATACACACACACACACACACACACACACACACACACACACACACACACACACATGCACGCACCACACAGAGTAGATCTGTCTTTCGCACACAGGACCTCGGTTTATAGTCTCATCCGAAGGACTTTTTGGGGAAAGTGGAGTCGGCACTGATGTTAACTACAGGGGGAAAATATCCCCCTTGAACGGGAATCGAACCCGGGTCGTCAGATTACGAGCGCAATGTTCTAACCACTAAGGCTATCCCATCCCCCCGGCTACTTGCTGTAAGGTCGTGGGTTTGAATTCCATATCTTCTTCTTCTTCTCTCCTCTCCTTAGTTTTTTACACCGTCAGATGTGTTTGGGGGTAATAATGGCATGTCCTTTCCATATGAGTCTGGGGGGGCGGGAGGGGGGGGGTTTCTGACTACAGCCGGCTCACACTACTCAGAGTGAGAGAGCTGTGGGCTCAGTGGGAAGACTGGGACCACACACAGTCGCTCGAGATTCATCCACTTTACGGGTGTGATTTGCTTTAGATCACCTGACCAACACTGCATGGGTCTGTGTTTCTCGGGCCTGGTGTGTATGTACTATGCTAGGAAGCGTATAGTGCAGCCAGCCCTTCATGCAGTCTCAAAAGCACATCCTGTTCCGCTTTTCGTAAGAGTAGGCCATTGTGTGCCGGTGGGAACAGATGACAGAATTTACAAACCGCATACACACGGGGACTGGATGTTTTAAAAAAAAAAAAGCACATAAGGGCTTATTCCATTATCCTCGATATAAAAGAATAAAATAAAATAAATAAAAATAAACATGCACTTCCATAGCAGCACCATTACGTCATCCTCGTCACCATTGATCATCATCATGCTGCAAAAAAAAAAAAAAAAAGGAATTGTCTCTGATTTGCTGGCCTCGGTTCCGTCTGGTCTCTTGGTGACCTCAGTTTTGAGGTTGGGGATGTTTCACCCACTTCTGTGCCTGCAGTGAGTTTGACTCACAGCCTTCAGGGGTTTAGAGGGGTTCGCTTGAGAAGGTTGTTGGCGGGCGGGACGTTGTGGTTGGTCGTCGCCACACAGGGTGGGCATCTCACTCCTCCACTGAATTGTTACCGTCGTCAGTGGGGAGCCTTGAGAGGCGGGTTCCTGACCGGTGTGCCTACAGTAGCTCAGAACAGGCGTCACTGAACGTCACCAAAATGACCCGCAGCAGTGCAGGGCCCCCTCTGGCCGGTGACTCCACGACAGCCTGACGTTGATAGGCTCCTTGTGGACTTTTGACCCTGAGAATGGGACATAACGAATCTGGGTGTGGTTTATTCTCGCTTTTTTTTATGTCAAGGATAATGGAATAAGCACTTATGTTGGGGTGGATAGATTGAAATGAATGGTGTGGGGAACAGTAGGCCCACAAAAGACAGGTGTTCGAGAATGGAAGACAGGAGAAAAAAAGACAGGAGAAAGGAAGAGAGAAGAAAGGAAGACAGGAGAAAGGAAGAGAGAAGAAAGGAAGACAGGAGAAAGGAAGACAGAAGAAAGGAAGACAGGAGAAAGGAAGACAGGAGAAAGGAAGACAGGAGAAAGGAAGACAGGAGAAAGGAAGACAGGAGAAAGGAAGACAGAAGAAGGAAGACAGGAGAAAGGAAGACAGAAGAAAGGAAGACAGCAAAAAGGAAGACAGGAGAAAGGAAGACAGGAGAAAGGAAGACAGGAGAAAGGAAGACAGGAGAAAGGAAGAGAGAAGAAAGGAGGCAGGAGAAAGGAAGAGAGAAGAAAGGAAGACAGGAGAAAGGAAGAGAGAAGAAAGGAGGGCAGGAGAAAGGAAGACAGAAGAAAGGAAGACAGGAGAAAGGAAGACAGGAGAAAGGAAGACAGGAGAAAGGAAGACAGGATAAAGGAAGACAGGAGAAAGGAAGACAGCAGAAAGGAAGACAGAAGAAAGGAAGACAGGAGAAAGGAAGACAGGAGAAAGGAAGACAGGAGAAAGGAAGACAGGAGAAAGGAAGACAGGAGAAAGGAAAGGAAGACAGCAGAAAGGAAGACAGGAGAAAGGAAAGGAAGACAGCAGAAAGGAGGACATGAGAAAAGGAAGACAGCAGAAAAGAAGACAGAAGACAGGAAAGGAAGACAGAAGAAAGGAAGACAGGAGAAAGGGAGACATAAGAAAGGAAGACAGCAGAAAGGAAGACAGCAGAAAGGAAGACGGGAGAAAGGAAGACGGGAGAAAGGAAGACAGGAGAAAGGAAGACAGCAGAAAGGAAGACAGCAGAAAGGAAGACGGGAGAAAGGAAGACGGGAGAAAGGGAGACATAAGAAAGGAAGACAGCAGAAAGGAAGACAGCAGAAAGGAAGACGGGAGAAAGGAAGACAGGAGAAAGGAAGACAGGAGAAAGGAAGACAGGAAAAAGGAAGACAGAAGAAAGGAAGACGGGAGAAAGGGAGATAGAAGAAAGGAAGACAGCAGAAAGGAAGACGGGAGAAAGGAAGACGGAGAGAAAGGGAGATAGAAGAAAGGAAGACGGGAGAAAGGGAGATAGAAGAAAGGAAGACAGGAGAAAGGAAGAGAGAAGAAAGGAGGGCAGGAGAAAGGAAGACATGAGAAAGGAAGACGGAAGAAAGGAAGACACAAGAAAGGAAGACACAAGAAGGGAAGAAACCAAAGAGACGAGCAATCAAAGAAACAAAGAAAGAAAAATACAGCAGTTTGAAATAGTTTGATGAATTCTGGCAATAAATCTTCACGCACGTGTGCGAAAGAATGATTCAAACACAAACAAACCACCACCACCACCACCAACAACAACAACAACAAAACCCACACAAACCAGCCTAGCCTTTGTTGATCACGCACGCATGAAGGGTGTTATGTGCATGCATATGCGGAGGTGCTTGTGCGTGTTAGGTTAGCACTACGCGTGCATGTCATATTATGAAATGCTTATGATAGCAAAGATTCTTCCCATTTGCAAGCGAACGTGTGGGGTGTTGTTTTTTTAATGTAATGGCATGTGCTTTAGTTTCAATCTTGTTATGCATTCATATATAGCCTTGAGCGAAATTTCGTGCTATAGGTGGTTGTGTATGTGTATGTAAGTGTGTGTTTATGTGTGTGTGTGTGTGTTTAGGTGTGTGTGTGTGTATGTGTGTGCGTGTGTGTGTGTGTGTGTGTGTGTGTCTGTGTCTGTGTCTGTGTGTGTGTTGATGCTTGTATGTGTGTGTTCTTTAGTTTCAATCTCATTTTATGCATTCAAATATACTTGAGCGCATTGTTCTGCTATGGGTGGATATAAGTGTGTGTGTTCGCGCGCGCGCGCGTGCGTGCGTGTGTGTGTGCACGCGCGCGCGCGCGCGTGTGTGTGTGTGTGTGTGTGTGCGTGCGTGCGTGTGTGTGCATGTGTGAGCATATGTATGTGTGTGAGTGTGTGTGTGTGTGCATATGTGTGTGCGTGCATACCTTGACAGTGTTGTGTGTGTGCCTGTAAGTGTGTAAGCGTGCGTATGTGTTTGTGCATGCGTGCGTGTTGCCGCGTAAATGCGTGCGTTGCCAGCTGCGCGAGTACATGCATATAATTATGCAAGCGTAGATAAGCACCAGCCTGCAAAGCGTGTGCTTGTCCTGCGTGCCTGCGTGCCTGCGTGCCTGCGTGCGCGCGTAACTATGTGTGTGAAGTGTGCGCGCGTGCAGAATATATCTTCGGGGTTTTGTTTTTGTTTTTTTAATTTATTTATTTATTCTTTTATATCGAGGATAATGGAATAAGCACTTATGTGCTTTTTTTTTAATCCACTCCCCGTGTGTATGCGGTTTTGTCAATTTTGTCATCCGTTCCCACCGGCACACAATGGCCTACTCTTACGAAAAGCGGAACAGGAATTTACGTGCGCGCAAGATGTCCTGCGTTCGTTCGCCTCGGTATCTAGTCTCATCCGAAGGACTTTGACATTCAGTTCGATTTTTTTTTGTTGTTGGTCGAACTGGGAAGAAAAGGGCGAGGCTGGGAATCGAACCCAGAACCTCAGGGTTTACTTGTTGGCAGGCGAAGGTTTTAACCACCCTGCCACCTTCCTTCCTTTGTTGTGGTGTATGGTGTGTGTGCCCTAGAAAAGAGGCAGCTTGCCTTGCAGAAGGCAGGCAGGTAGAGCTGCCAGGCTTCCTGTGCTCGCCCCACATTGCACGTTGCACAGAGCACAGGCCCCGTCATGTCTAGGTGTGTGCTGGCTGCCTCTCTGTCTGTCTCTCTCTTGTTATATGCATTGACTTCGTGTTTTGCTTTCAAGGTTTATCGTCTTATTGTTTTGGTTAATTGGATGATGTACTTGGTGTGATGTCACCAGGAGAGCTGGCTTAGATGGAAAATGTGACGATCTCTTTTTGCATTTTGTTTCCTTCACTTGCCTTTTTGCCTTGCCCACTGTATGTATTGCGGCCAAAGGCCGATGTACATTAAACCTGTTCAGTGTTCAGTGCTCTCTTCAACTGTTCTGTTCTTTTGTGTGGTAGGTGTTTTTTTTTCATCTGCTATACTAGTCTGTCTGTCTGTCTGTCTGTCTCTCTTCAGCTGTTCTGTTCTTTTGCGTTGGGTGGGTTTTTTTTTCATCTGCTATACTAGTCTGTCTGTGTGTCTGTCTGTCTGTCTGTCTCTGTGTGTTCGTTAGGTTTAGGTATGTCTTTAAACCTGTCTGTGGTTTTTGCTCATGCATACAAGAACTAGTGTTGTGGGTGTGTGGGTGTGTGTCTGTGTGAGGGCAGTACTGTTTGTTAGTTTGGGTTTTGTTTGGGTTTGTTTGGGTTTGTTTTAGGTGGTTGTTGTTGTTGTGGGGTTTTTTTGGAGGGGGTTGTTTGGGGTTTTTTGTTTTGCTTGTTGTTGTTGTTGTTTTTGGGGGGGGGGGGTTGTTGAGGGGGTGTGGTTATCTTTTATCTTGTATGCTTGTTTTGTGTGTGTTTTGGGGTTGGGGGGGGTTTGTGATGGGAGAATTTATTTTCACTCTCAAAACAACGAATTTTACAAAGTCCGTTTCGACCATTATGGGAAGCAAAGAGCCCACCCGTTTCAGAAACTGTCCCTTGAATGTTTTTAAAAGACAAAAACATATTTGTTTTAAAGGAAGACCATGTTAAAATGGACCAGCCGTACGAAACTGCTCTGCCAGTTCTGTCCATAGATTTTGATTGCTGTTGAGGGACGACTATTTATTTCAGAAATGTGCCCCACAAGTATCTAAAAAAATGTACCTTATTTCTTTTATTTTTGTTTTGAACGCATTGGTCTAATGCGCGTTAAATTTGGTCGATAATCACCTATTTACTAAGGTGAAGGTGTCCCATAACCTACGCGGTCGTTAAGGAGTGAGGTGTCAGAGATCAAAGCTTTTCTAGGGGCCAGCATATTGAGTGTGGCGCCCATTGCCTCTCCCTCGCTGCTTTACCTTCCCTGTCCCTAAAGAGGGCAGGTACCCATTTACAGCTGGGTGAACTGGGGGACTGTGCTGAAGCCAAGGTGCACGAACCAGCTGTCTATCTGGGAGGCAACCACAGTCAATACTACTGAACCTTAGATTGGGAGAGAGCAAGACAAGTGTTCTGACCACTGAGCTATCCTGTCCCTTTGCATATTTTATCAGCAGTTTCGATAGTAATGTATGGCTATTGCACACAAACAAACAAAAATAGATAAACTGAGCTGTTAAAGAGTTAAGAATCTTTTTTTTTAAAGAAATCTCACCTGTGTGGTCTGTCAGTGTCGCCACCTTTGCTGTTGACCTCTGTACTTCGTGTCACTGTCAGGTGCCTCTTAATCTGTTTTGACTTTTGTAAACAAGTCATATCCCTGAATAATTATTCTGGTCGCTGATATCGATAATAATTATTCTCCATGTTATGTAAACGTGACATCCAAAAACTTCTAGGATTCTTCTTCTACTTCGTCATCGAACGCTCAGACAGCAACTATTGTTATCTGTCATATGAGCGAAAATACGTTGCGCTGCCGTTAAGCACCTGACAAGTCAGGCCCAGCATATCCGACTTCGGTATGGGAGAGAAAACTTTTAAGTCGTTCTAGAAAAAAAAAAAGACAGGAGAATGGTCCAAGAAGGCAGAAAATAGACAAGGAGGAGGTGACAGGAAGAAAAGGAACAAGGCAGAAACAAAGAGAGGGATAGAAAAGAGGGAATTCCAAGCACAGAATTTCCAGAAGGTGGGGATGCTCTTTATACTGGCAGGCCCCCGGCATACCTACGGGGAAAACTATTCTGGGATAAACTTGGTTGCTGATGATGATGGTCGACCTTCTGGATTTTGTATTTATTGTATTGTATTGTATTGCACCGTGTTGTATACCACTTTAAGTCACGGCAGATTTTTTTTTTTTGCGCGCGCGAAATTCGGGCTGCTCTCCTCGGAGAGAGCGCGTCGCCACAAGAGCAGCGCCACCCTTTTTTTCTGTCTACATGTGTATGTTTCCCTATTAGAGTGACAGTTTTTTTCTACAGAATTTCACCATGGACAATTTTCTTGTTGTGTTCTTTTACGTGCGCTAAATGCGTGTTGCACATTGGACCTCGGTTTATCATCTCAACCCTGAAAGGCTCGCACCCAGACCACCACTTACGGTCTAGTGGATGGAGGGGGGGGGAAGTTTCAGGTACAAATGGGGATCGAACCACCACACCACCACACACTCCAAAACCCGGACTTTTCGCTTTCTAGACAAGTGCGTTACCTCTAGACCACCGATCCACGTAGATGAAAGTTTCTTTTTTCTGGTTTATCTTGGGAAACTTGGGGATCTATACTTTAGTTTATTTTTCTGTGTGTTGAGTCTTGAGTCAATGACAATCACCCCACCCCCAAAAAATATATTTCTTGATATCAGTGTTTAGTCTGCGGCGGTAACATTAATTTAACGCGCGTGATGATGTTCTTGATGCTGTGTTGTCGTTTCGTGTCATTTGTCTACTACCTCATTGTTTGTCCCTCTTCCCATGTGTCGCAACATTCTGTTTTTTCTCTCACCTTTTCCCCACAATTAAAAGCTATTCAAAGACCCTGCTTGTCTACCTTTTACAAGACACATGGTGTTGCAATCTCTTCCACCACCACCACCACCACCACCCCTCCCTCCTCCCACCCACCCATCTGCTTTTCAGTTTTTCTCCAAGTCCATTTTCTCTGAGTCAATTTCGTGTCTTTATGCAATGAACATTTTCCAATTTTCTCATGTTCTTGTCTTTGTTAAATTGCGTCGTACCCAAGTCTTTCTTTTTGTTTTGTTTTTTATCAATGTCTTTTTTTGTGTGTGAGTCGTATAAAGCCTGTGTGTGTGAGGGGGGGTGATGGGTTCTGTGACACATGGTGGTTTCTTTTTGTAATTTTTTAAAGTGTAATACACATTCAATGTTAAGGAGATAAAACTAACGAGAGATTTTGATTCTGTTGAAAAATGAATCATGACTGTGTGTAGCTTGTGTTTCTCAAAGCCTGTTTAGTTCCTTCTGCTTTTAAAAGAAGAAGAAGGAGAAGGAAAAAGAGAAGAAGAAGAAGAAGAAGAAGAAGAAGAAGAAGAAGAAGAAGAAGAAGAAGAAGAAGAAGAAGAAGAAGATGATGATGATGATGATGTGATGATGATGATGAAGAAGAAGAAGAAGAAGAAGAAGAAGAAGAAGAAGAAGAAGAAGAAGAAGAAGAAAGAAGAAGAAAAAGAAGAAGAAATAATTACACAATTGGTGTAAGCAGTTTTGAAATGATACACTCTTTTTCTAATTTTGTGTTCCTGTTTCGTTAAAAAAAAGTCTTGTAATAGGAAGCTATTTCATGTGTCATCATTCTTATGGTGGGATTGGTTAGTAGTTTGAATGAGAGAACTATCGGGTTGGTGTTGGAACGGTGGTTAGGTTCGGTTGCCTTGTTTGTTTGTCTGGCTTGTTGGTTAAATGGTTGATGGGTTGAATGGTTGGCAGACTGGCTGGTGGGTTGGCTGACTGACTGGCTGGCTTCTTCTGCCATGCTTTTATTGATTTATTTGTTTGTTTGTATAAGTATTTGTTGTCAAAAAAGTTACTTATTCGATTCGTTTCGTGTGATGCTGTTTTATTCCTTTCTTTTTGTTTGCTGGTTGGTTGGCGTGTTGGCTGGTTGACTGGTTGGTTGGTTGGTTGGTTGGTCGGTCGGTTGGTCGGTTGGATGGTTTGTTAGCTGCCTGGCTGACTGACTGGTTGGTCAGTTGGTTGGTTGGCTGGGTGGCTCATTGGTTAATAATTGGTCGGCGAGTTTTCATCTGCATATTTTGCAATACGCTTAGACGTTTTAGACATTTTGCTGACAATGAACGTCAACAGCATACAACATGATTTCAGTCTGATGATTTTTTTAAGGGGAAAGGCAAAGGAAGAACGGAAACGAGGAAAGGGGTGTGGGGGAGGGGGGAGAGAAGAGAGATGTAGGGCGAAGAAAGTTGAGAAACACATTGCATTGCTACTTAACGATCATTACGTATTGGATGTGAATAATATTGTATAATATGGTAAAGCAGTTGTGGGGACGTGAGAACGTATTTATCTGTCTGTCTGTCTGTCTGTCTGTCTGTCTGCCTGTCAGCCTGTCTGTCTATCTATCTGTCTGTCGACATATCTTTCTGTCATGAAGAAATGAGGGTTGTTGTTTTTATCCCTTAATTATAATAATTTTGCGTTCACAGAAGGAAATCTATGTACACTTACCAAAAGTGTATTTGTTTCTATAACAATAACGTAAACGTGTTTGTGTGACATACATCCAAGTCCTTAAACACTAACAGGACAGAAAATGGGAAGAGACGACAGACATGACAGACAAAACAGAACACGTAGAGTTGTAAAATGACAAGACAGACTGACAGACAGACAGGGTGACTGACAGACAGGGTGACTGACAGACAAAACTCAAGACTCAAGGAAACTTTAATGTCTCAACTAGAGAAATTAACAAAGACAGACAGACGGACAAAAAAGACAGATAGACAGATAGACCGACAGACAGACAAAACAAAGACAGACAGACAGACAAGCAAAGGACTCAGATATACTGACTGATCGACACAACAAGGGTTAGACTGCTTTAGTATTGCAATGTTTACAAAGCAAGTATGCTAGCTTACGTTTTTATGCTTGTGTGTGTGTGTGTGTGCGTGTGTGCGTGTGTGTGTGTGTGTGTGGTGTGTGTGTGTTGTGTGTGTGTTGTGTGTGTGTGTGTGTGTGTGTGTGTGTGCGTGCGTGTGTGTGTGTGTGTGTGTGTGTGTGTCTTTGTGCGTGTGTGTGTTTTGTGTGTGTGTGTGTGTGCATGTCGGCCTGTCTGTGAGTCTGTGTGTGTCTGTGTGTTTCTATCTGTCTGTTTGTATGTATATCCCTCTGTGTGTGTTTTTGTGTGTGTGTGTGTGTGTGTGTGTGGTGTCCGTGTGTGTGTGTGTGTGTGTGGTGTGTGTGTGTGTGTGTGTGTGTGTGTGTGTGTGTGTGTGTGTGTGTGTGTGTGTGTGTGTGTATGGTGTCCGTGTGTATGTTGTGTGTGAGTGAGTGTGTACAACGTGCGGATGTGTGTGTGTGTGTGCTTGCACATGCATGCATGTGTGCCGCTTGGCTTGTGCGCTCATGCATACTCGCCTGCTTGCACGCCTGTGTGCGTACATACCTGCTTACCTGAATGGTTGTTTCTGTGTGTTTGTGTGTGTGTGTGTGTTTGTGGTGTTATGTGTGTATGTTTCGTGTGTGTGTGTGTTGTGTGTGTGTGTGTGTGTGTGTGTGTGTGTGTGTGTGTGTGTGTGTGGTGTGTGTGTGTGTGTGTGGTGTATATGTATATATGTTCGTGTGTGTGTGTGTGTGTGTGTGTGTGTGTGTGTGTGTGTGTGTGTGTGTGTGTGTGTGTGTGTGTGTGTGTGTGTGTGTGTGTGTGGTGTGTGTGTGTGTGTGAGTGTGTGTGTGTGTGTTTGTGTGTATGTGTGTGAATGTTTGTGGTGTATGTTTGTGTGTGTGTGTTTGTGTGTATGTGTGTTGTGAATGTTTGTGGTGTATGTGTGTGTGTGTGTGGTGTATGTGTGTATGTGTGTATGTGTGTGTGCGTGTGTGTGTGTGTGTGTGTGTATGTGTGTGTGTGTGTGAATGTGTTGTGTATGTTCGTGTATGTATGTGTATGTATGTATGTGTGTGTTGTTTCGTGTGTGTGTGCTTTTGTGTTGTATATGTATGTGTATGTGTGCACGTGGGTGTGTACGTGCGTGCGTGCGTGAGTGCGTGTGTGTGTTTGTGCACAGAAGCCGGAGCCGACTGTACGACTATGACAGCGGCAATGCAAAGACTACCGTCACGGAAGCTTGAGAAAGAGCTGATCCACGCTCCTCCTCCTCACCCCTCCTCCCACGGCCCCTCCCCCTCCCCCTCCTTCAGTCTCTTCTGGGGAGCAGCCCCCGCCAACGCCTGTGCCGCCCATCGCTCCGTCATCATGTGACGGGCGCTGCTCTGGCTCCCCATCCACGCTAGAATCAGTTGGAAAGTGAACAGAGGGAAGGAAGCCTGCCTGCCTGCCTGCCTGCCTGCCTGTCTGTCTGCCTGCCTGCCTGCCTAAGTAGAAGTCTCTGGATGTGGGGGGGGGGTTGGGGGGGAGTGGTTTTTTTGTTCGTTGTGGTCATTTTCAATGTGGCTTTGATAGTTTCTGGCTTTAGATCTAAGCTAGAATGATGGAAATACAAGGGGGTTGTTGTTTTTGACGAAATATGTAAACCAGAGGGTAGGGGGTGTGGAGAGAGAGAGAAACTTGAAAAGTTATTTTGGTTCATGTCTTTAAAATTTCTTAACAAAGTTGTACCTTGCGACAATGGTTTTTTTTTGTTGTTGTTGTTTTATGTATCAACGTCAACTGCTATATCATGAAAATGAAAAAAATGAATGAATGTGAAATTTTTGACTATTTCGTTCATTTTCTTTAGTTTGAAAACTCTAAAGCATGACTATAATTGCTGTCTGAATGTTGTCTTTGGTTGTTTTTGTGTTTTTCGTTAGTATCGGATCAGTGTGGCTACAAATAATATGGACTGTGATTATGGAGGTCACAGAAATAGAGCAAGAGAGAGAGAGGGGGGGGGAGGGAGGAGGGGTGGCTAGAGTGGACCAGGAGAAGAAGAAGAAGAAGAAAGAAGAAGAAGAAGAAGAAGAAGAAGAAGAAGAAGAAGAAGAAGAAAGGAGGAGGAGGAGGAGGAGGAGGAGGAGGAGGAGAAAGAGAAGAAGAAGAAGAAGAAGAAGAAGAAGAAGAGAAGAAGCAGAAGCAGAAGAAGAAGAAGAAGAAGAGTACTGATCAAGCTTAATGCTCTCCCTTTGGTAAACAGCAACTTTGCAAACCCCCCCCCCCCCCCCCCCCCCCCCCCCCCCTTCGCTCCTCTCCCTCCACTCCTAGAATTCACACTGGTTGCTGGAATAAGCCTCAAACAACGACTGATGAGCTCTCGGACTGTAACACAATACTCTAACCCTGATCTATCGAGTTCAGGCCTGCCCAGCACTTTCAGGCTTGTGCAGGCCTGGCCCTGTTGCCTCCAGAAGTGTGCTAGTATTAGTCTGGCCCGTGGCGCCAAAGTGGAATACCTTGCGACCGCAGTCCCCAAATCGGATCACTCCGCTGGGACTCTAATACAATCTCAAACAAAAACTCTCTTTTTTTTTAAACTTGAGGGTTTAGCTTGTATTAGAAGCTGACCTAGAATATATCCCCCCCCAAAAAAAGCATCAATGTTTATCAGTCAGAGAAATGAGATAAACAAATTTTCTGGAAAAAATTTTTTTTGATAAAAACTTATTTTTATAGTTTGTCTGCTTTGTTGCTGTTGTCTTTTTTTTTTTTACTGGCGTGGTATCTGGTGAGCTCTAACAAAGGTTGTTGACCTACAAGGCAATAAACAATCCATGACGGCAATAGAAGACTGCTCAAAGCCTTCCTTGATAACTGCAATCAGTCATCATAATTTTATTTGCAGATGGTACATTGAATAAGCAATGCATTTGCTTTTTTTTGTCAAGCCATCTATCTAGGAGCAAAAGTACTTAATGATATTTAACTACAACATGATTACAACCTTGACAATAAAATGTACCAATAAGAGTGAGTGAGTGAGTGAGTGAGTGAGTGTGTGTGTGTGTGAATGATGCTGATGCTGGTTATGACATTGCAGTAAACCGAGAAAATGTCATTTTATGTCAGGAAAACAGTTTTAGAGTGTTTTACCTTGATATGTCCTGAAGTTCTAAGATGCAATAGCATAAACAGCAATAATGAGACAGGAGAAATGTATAATCAATAATGGCAATAGGGTTTAAAAAGATAGAAATCAACGAGCATGATCACAAAAAATACACAGCAATCATGATTTTGTGTGTGTGTGTTGAAAAATCGGTCAAAATAGCATTTAGATAAATTACACAAGCATTCAATGAAGTACTCAAGACAAGGATAGTGTGTAAATATGGGCTCAATCTGCAATAGTACAGACTCAAAACCAAATTAAGTTCTACAGGATTGTTTCTTTTCTTGATGAATTTTTATTATTAATATTGATGTGCTCATTGATCTTTGACACGTATAATTCAAACAGGATAAAAGTAATACTAAATATGTCCTTTTCAGAATTTGATTTCCTTTCATGATTTAACATGGCTAGCTCTTTTATTGATTCTATATCCCTCAACATTTTCTGAAAAGGAGTAATGGATGAGGGGTGATACACCTTCAATCCATTTGTTGATATTTCTGTAACGGCATGAGCAATAATGACTTTTGTCATCAGTTTGACAACCAAATGAATTTTTTATTTACACTTTTTGTTTAACGTGCTTTCACGGTTGTGATATTAGACAGGGATAATATCGTTGTTGTTGTTGTGCGTTCCCAAGCTTTACACCCTGGGGGTCACCCAGAACATGCACTCTGACTCACTCATCCCACCTGGGAATCACTGTGAGATAGGAAATAC
The DNA here is from genome assembly GCA_028751875.1 of Rapana venosa. Lineage (NCBI taxonomy): Eukaryota > Metazoa > Mollusca > Gastropoda > Neogastropoda > Muricidae > Rapana > Rapana venosa. The sequence goes on along the minus strand of CM054150.1, from coordinate 15,184,080 downwards.
ACCGGATGAGAAGTTTGCGTGTATGACTCTTTTCAAGCACCTCGCCATATAGGCAGCCATACTCCGACTTCACAGGGATTTTTTTCTCCTTTAACAAAGGAGAGTGCAGGTTGCTATGTTAAGAGCTTGTCATGGCTGAAGGCAATCTCCACACAACATTTTACAGCATAACAACATGTTAGTGTAGGCCTTGGCACTTAGATGACATCAATAATAACTGATACAGCTTTTGGCCTGGGCCACAGTCGCGGGAAATGGTTATTGTAAGAATAAAAATGAAGTCAACAATAACAACTTTCATCTATAAGAATAAAAATGAAGTCAACAATAACAACTTTCATCTATAAGAATAAAAATAAAATCAACAATAAGAGCTTTATAAGAATAAACATGAAATCAACAATAGCAACTTTAGTCTATAAGAGTAAACATGAAATCAACAATAACAACTTTCACCTAAAAGAATAAAAATGAAATCAACAATAACAACTTTCATCTATAAGAATAAAAATGAAATCAACAATAACAACTTTCATCTATAAGAATGAAAATGAAATCAACAATAACAACTTTCACCTAAAAGAATAAAAATGAAATCAACAATAACAACTTTCATCTATAAGAATAAAAATGAAATCAACAATAACAACTTTCATCTATAAGAATAAAAATGAAATCAACAATAACAAGTGTAGTCTATAAGAATAAAAATGAAATCAACAATAACAAGTGTAGTCTATAAGAATAAAAATGAAATCAACAATAACAACTTTCATCTATAAGAATAAAAATGAAATCAACAATAACAACTTTCATCTATAAGAATAAAAATGAAATCAACAATAACAACTTTCATCCATAAGGATAAAAATGAAATCAACAATAACAACTTTATCATCAAACTACAAAAGTCTACCAACTGGTAATGCTATTATTTTTTGTGAGAGAAATTACAGCATCTCTGCGACTCAAAAATAATGATAATGTTGCTTGCATCATTTGAATGTTTTCATAAAATCAATCATGCTTTGTCCATATTTGACAATCAAAACAACTTCAGAAAGAAACCAGACTGATCTTTATCATAATACCAATATCCATTCTCTCAGGTTCACAATTCTTCATGACCTCCTTTTTAAAATTTAAATTCCTTAATTTCTGTCATCCTGTTAGGGACACAGAGGATTGTACAAACTATCAAGAAACACAGCATCACAACAGAATTCCTAAGTTAACATGTAACATTTCATCATGGTATTTAAAGACAAATAGCTGAATGAAAAATATTAATCTCATTTTTGTTTGAATAAATTGTAATTGCCCAACTTTTTTTTTGCTTTTGCTCAAACTTTTTTTTTACACTTCCTCATTAATGTCATCAATAAACTCAACGATGCTTTGCAATTTTTTTAAATTTGATCATGAAGAAGTTGTTGACGTTTTTTACTATGGCATAGATTTTGCATAATGAAAATTTTTTCATGAAATTAATTGAAATCTGGAACATAAAAAGGATAAAGAAATTCATTATCAAAATCACCATTCATGCTTTTTGCACAATTTTGTTTTCAACGATTTAACATGGTCTAATGCTGTTGACTTTGCTGACTGCTGTAATGATGCTTCTGTTGGGATCTGACTTTAATTGCTTTTGCTACTTTATGTTTTGTTTGCACAAGGTGGGTTTTTCAGAGCATTTATCGGACAGCGGTGTTTGGCTTTCTCTGTGATTTTGCACCACAATTCTTGTGGGGATTATTATCAATGTTTGCTGTTCTGAAGCTTTTTGTATTCAGAACTTTTGATATAGGCAAAAACCATTATATATTAACCACCCCTACTTACAGAAGAAACTTGAAACATCCTCTACACATCTATAGTAAAGGTAAAGGTAAAGGTGCCCCATAACCTATAAGGTCGTAGGGGAGCGAGGTGTCAGAGACCTCACTTCTCTAGGGCCAGCATATTGAGGGCGGCGCCCATCTCCTCTCCCTCGCTGCTTTACCTTCCCTGACCCTAAAGAGGGCAGGTACCCATTTACAGCTGGGTGAACTGGGGGAACTGTACTTAAGCCAAGGCGCGCAAACGGTCACCCATCCAACTGGTAACCACGCTCGACGCTGCTTAACTTGGCTAGGGGAAAGCGAGTGCTCCGACCACTGAGCTACCCCGTCCCCCAGTCATCATTCTCTTAGCGTCTGCTAGAAATATTTTTTTGGCTGGACACCGTTTGCAGCACAAAGTTTTGCAAGTTCATCAATTCAATACAGTGGCCATGGTATAGGGACAAGAACAAGAGTACTGCAGATGTGGGAAACACGTGGTGTTAACGCACTACCACTTAAGGCAAAAGACGTATTTGAAAACCTTGTCGCCATTGTTTGACCCTACCCACCTGCAGCTTACTTCCTCCTCCTCCTCCTTCCCCCAAATCCACTCCCTACCCTCTTCCAATCTGGCATTGAATCAGTATGATTATGAACAGCAGCCAGTACACTGGTTGGCTTGAGAGGCCTAAGTGGGTCCCGTCAGCGCATGCGCTGTATTTTTCAGATTCTGTCTGTTTTTTTATCCAGTCCTTGCTTTACTGCAGAAGCTGGGTACGTTGTGTTTGCTGCTGGACCTTATGGATTAGCTGAATAGGAGACTGTGAACTTCACTTTCACATTAAAAGTTTGCCATTAGCCATCAAACTGAGAGACCTAGAAAAAAATAATGGATAGGTCATTAGCAGGTTGTTTTGGTGGGGGGGTTTTGTCCAAATTACTATTGCACCTGAATAAAACTCTATTGTCTGTTGATATTGTATTCATCATCATATGCATTTTTCAATATAAGTTTCAAGAGTGTTCATTATCTGTTGTCAGACTGTGACAATTTGGGTGTGAAATAACCAACAGACTCAGCTGTGTATAGTATGCTGCGTTCATTGTGAGTTGTTGCTTTTTTTATTGTTATCAAAGTAAGTCTCTTGTACTGTATCTATCTACAATAATAATAATAATAATAATAATAATAATAATAATAATAATAATAATAATAAATGGAATGTATATAATGCTTGAATATTCTGGTCATGCTGCTTTGCTGTTCGTGTGAATTATTTATGAAACTTGTTATTTAAAAAAAAAACGAAAAAAAAAACGAAAGCTGCTTTGTTACCAGGGTGATTGATATGTTAGAGAACCGAAAGGAAAGCTCAGTCTACTGGGTAGTCTTTAGCTTTCTGGTTCTGAAGGTCTAGTCCATTCTAAGAGACTCGAGTGTTCAGATCAAGAGGTGTGTGTGTGTGTGTGTGTGGTGTGTGTGTGTGTGTTTATTTCGAGGATAATGGAATAAGCAATCCATGTGCTTTTTTGTCATCCAGTCCCCGTGTGTATGCACTTTTGTAAATTTTGTCATCGTTCCCACCGGCCCACAATGGCCTACTCTTACCAAAAGCGGAACGGGTTTTAACGTGTGCGTGTGCGTGTGTGTGTGAAGTCAAGTTATTTTTTTATTTCCAGATGGTACATTGAATAAGCAGTGACTTGCTTTTTTTCATCAAGCCATCAATCCAGGAAGAAAAACAACTTGATCAATAATATCTAACTACATTATTACCATAACCAATGTGTCTGTGTGTGTGTTTTCAAACAACACATTTTTATGACTCAGTCTGTATTTCAAAACTTATGTTTTTCACCTAAGCAAGAACTGC
>CM054150.1:15095380-15175380 GCA_028751875.1 Rapana venosa | reverse complement strand
TCTCTCTCTCTCTCTCTCTCCCACACACAAATTCTCTTGTTTTTTCTCCTTTTATTTCCCCTTGTTCATACATTCTGCTATCTCCCTGCACCCCCTCCCCCCACCCTCCACCTCCTCTTCTTCTTCTTCTTCTTCTTCACAGAAAGAAAAAATGTACAAACAAAAGACTGGAAGAAAAAGACAAGGGAAAAAATGAATAAACAAACAGGAATGTTAAAGAGAGAAATGCAAGAACGGAAATTGAGAAGAAGAAAAAAGACAAAAGAAAAGCAGTAAAACTTTTTTCTTTAAAAAAATATCACCATAAATAGGAAAAGAAAAGAACTGGGGAGGGGGGGGGAGCAACACAAAAAAAGAAAAATAATTGGGAAAAGGAAAAAGGAAAAGAAACAACGATAAAAGAAAAAAATCAAAGAGAAAAAAAAAGCATGGCAGGAAAAAAGCAAGTCTCTACAAAGTGGGAAAAGAAGATGCAAAAAAGACAGAAAGGTAGGAAGACAGAAGAAAGAAAACTTCAGAAAAGAAAAAAAGATTGAAGAGAGAGAGAGTGAGACAGACAGACAGACAGACAGACAGACAAAGACAGAGAGGCAGACAGAGAGGCAGACAGACAGACAAACAGTCAGTCAGACAGAAAGACAGACAGAAAGACAGACAGAGATCCATAAAATGTAACCACAACCACAATGGAAAGTGTGTTTTTTTAAAAACAGTAATTAATGTATATGTTTGTCCGTCGTGTCCGACGATGACCTCCAAAGCAGCAGAGGAGGCAGCTGCTGTTTTGGAAACTGGGCAGAAATTTGATTATAGTGAAGATGCCTTGCCCACAGTACATCCCCACTCTCTCGGCCAGGTGGGCATAAGGACAGTCAGCGTTGGAGATGTTCTCCAAAGGCCAGCTAATCCCCAGGGCTGCAGCACATAAGGACTGTGCGAGTCAAGCCTCCTAGTCAGAGAGTCATAGTCGATCACCAAAGACTAAGCTGTAAAGTGGAATTCCATGAGTGGGAAAGCCACTGGTCATAATTAATGTGAGTAAATCCTTTTGGCATGATGCCTTTTCTTTTTTATTCTCTTCCCCCCAAAAAGGACTGGCTTATTCTGAGACCGACGCTGTAAGTGAATGAGGGGGGTGGGGAGGGGAAGGAGAAAGGATAGATGGGAGGTTGGGGGGGGGGCTGTTGATGAATCGACTCCTCTGGGGAAATGGCTGTTCACCCATCACTGAACGCTGCACCCACAGTACAGGAAACGTTCCATTCAATGGCCGGAAAATTCCCCGCCATCAGAGAGTCAGAGAGACAGAGAGATAGACAGACAGACACACAGACAGACAGACAGATAGAGACTGACAGAGACAGAGACACAGAGAGACAGACAGACAGACAGACTGACAGAGACTGACAGAGACAGAGACACAGAGAGACAGACAGAGAGACAGACTGACAGAGACAGAGACACAGAGAGACAGACAGACTGACAGAGACAGAAAAGAGAAAGACAGACAGACAGACAAGACAAAAAAAAGACAGAGAGAGAGAGAGAGAAGAGAGAGAGAGAGAGAGAGAGAGAGAGAGAGAGAGATTCTTTTATTTCGAGGATAATGCAATAAGCACTTATGTGCTTATTTTTCATCCAGTCCGCGTGTGTATGCAAGTTTTGTCAATTTTGTCATCCTTTCCTTCGGCAAAACCATTTTGGCTATATTTACGAAGAGACGAAACGGTAATTAAAACAGGCGAGGCAAGATGTTCAGGAGCGTTCAAAGAGGAGAAGGTCGGGGGTAGTAGCTTTCATAAGAAAGACCAAGAACCAAAATATTACGTTTATGATTACTTTATAAATGTAGTTTCTCTTTTTCTAGGGTACTTTTTAAATTTGGGGAGGGGGTAATGTGTGGGTGGTTCTCTTTCCAAAATGAGAAACAGACAATTTTTAAACAGACAGGAGCAGACTGTTGTGACAGAATCACACCCGTGGACCAGACCGAAACAGGAGACACACAGGGGAAAAGAGAGAGAGAGAGAGACAGAGGCAGAAAAGAAGAGAGAATAGAAGAGAGAGAGAGAGAAGAGAAGGAGTAGAAAAAGGAAACAAACTAAGAAACAAGCAAAACAAAAGAGAAGTCAGAAGAGACATCAGAAAAAGAGAGAAACGATGAACAAAAGAAAAAGAAAGGGGCAGGGGGGGAGGCGTTGAGAAGGATTTAAGGAAAAGTACAGAGGAGAAGAAAGGAGAAATAAGAGAAGAGAAGAAGGGAAAAAGAAAAGAAGAAGAAGAAGAAGAAGAGAAAGAAGAAGAAAAAGGAGAAGAAGGAGGAGGAGGGGAAGAGTGTTCAAACTTTTAAGAAAGACCAAAAATAAAAGAAATCAAAATCATTGCATAGCGTAATGACTACTTTTTATATGTCAGTTTCTCTTTTTTTCAGTTTGTTTTTTTTTTTAATTCGTGAGCAAGGCCAGTTAAATGTGTGAGTGTTTTTGTCTCTCTTTCCAGTAAGGGTATAACAAGCTGACCCCACTCTTAGGGTCTCCAATTAAACCAGTCTACAGCTCTGAGGGCGACAGTTCATGCTGTGTTGTGTCGTGTCATCACACCAGTGGTCAATTCGGCAGGGCCAGAAACAGGGACAGCCAAGAGACAGAGACACAGAGAGAGGGGCAGATTGCAGAGAGAAAGAGAAAATATGAAACAAAAAGAGACAGGAAGAATAAGAAGAAGAAGAACAAGAAGAACAAGAACAAGAACAAGAAAAACAAGAAGTAGAAGAAGAAGAACAAGAATAAGAAGAACAAGAACAAAAAGAAAAAAGAAGAGGGGGAAGGAGGAAAGGGGGGGAAGGAAGAAGGAGGGGGAGGGAGAAAAAGAAAGGAGGAAAGAAGAAGAAGAATAAAAAAAAAGAAAAAAGAAGAAGAAGAAGAAAAAGAAGAAGAAAAGGAAGAAGGAAAAAAGAAAAGAGGAAAAAAAGGAAGGGGGAAGAGTGTTTCAAACTTTTAAGAAGACCAAAAATAAAAAAAAAAACAAAATCATTGAAGCAAAGATCTTTTTTTATGTCAGTTTCTCTTTTTTTCATTTTTTTTTTTTTTAATTTCGTGAGCAAGGCCCTTAAATGTGTGAGTGTTTTTGCTTCTTTCCAGTAAGGGGAAAACAAGTGACCCCCCTCTTTGGGGCTTCAATTAACCAGTTAAAAACTTGAGGGCGCAGTTTATGCTGTTTGGTTTGTGTCATCACACCCGTGGGCAATTCGCAGGGCCCCAAAAACAGGAAAAGCCAAGAGACAGAGACAGAGAGAGAGAAGGCAGATTTCAGAGGAAAGAGAAAATATGAAACAAAAAGGACAAAAAAGAAGAAAAACAAAAAACAAGAACAAGAACAAGAAAAAAAAATAAAGAAGAAGAAAAGAACAAAGAAAAAACAAGAACAAAAAAAAAGAAAGGGGTTTGGGGGGAGGGGGGGAGAGGGGGAGGGGAAAAGGAGGAGGGTGGGGGGGGAGGAGGAGGAGGGGGATAGAAGGGAAAAGAAAGAAGAAGAAGGGGAAAAAAAAGGAAAAAAGAAAAAAGAAAAAGAAGAAGAAAAGAAAGAAAGAAAAGAAGAAAAAGAAGAAGAAGAAGAAGAAAAAAGAAGAAGAAGAAGAGAAAGAAAAAGAAAAAGGGGAAAAAGGAAAGGGAAGGGAAAGAGTTTCAAATTTTAAGAAAGACCAAAAAAAAAGAAACCCAAAATCATAACGAATGATACTTTTTTATATGTCAGTTTCCTTTTTTTTTTCAGGGTTTTTTTTTTAATTCGTGAGCAAGGCCAGTTAAATGTGGGGGTGTTTTTCTCTCTTTCCAGTAAGGTTATAACAAGCTGACCCACTCTTAGGTCTCCAATAAACCCGTCCCACAGCTCTGAGGCACAGTTCATGCTGTTTGTGTTTGTGTCATCACACCAGTGGTCAATTCGGCAGGGCCAGAAACAGGGACAGCCAAGGGGGAAGAGACAGAAGAGAGAGGCCAGATTGGCAGAGAGAAGAGAAAATATGAAAAAAAAATGAGACAAGAAGAAAAAAAAAAGAACAAGAACAAGAACAAGAAAAACAAGAAGTAGAAGAAAAAAGAACAAAACAAGAAGAACAAGAACAAAAAGAAGAAGAAGTAGGAGGAGGAGGAGAGGAGAGGGAAGGGGAGGAAAAAAGGGGAAGAAGAGGAGGAGGAAAAAAGAAGGAAGAAGAAAAAGAAGAAGAAGAAAAAAAAAAGAAGAAGAAGAAAAAAAGAAGAAGAAAAAGAAGAAGAAAAGGGGAAAAAGGAAAAAGAGAAAAAAGGAGGAGAAGAAGGAGGAGGGGAAGAGTGTGTTCAAACTTTTAAGAAAGACCAAAAAAAAAGAAACCAAAATCATAACGTAATGATTACTTTTTATAATATGTCAGTTTCTCTTTTTTTCAGGGCTATTTTTTAATTCGTGAGCAAGGCCAGTTAAATGTGTGGGTGTTTTTTTCTCTCTTTCCAGTAAGGGTATAACAAGCTGACCCCACTCTTAGGGTCTCCAATTAAACCAGTCTACAGCTCTGAGGGCAACAGTTCATGCTGTGTTGTGTCGTGTCATCACACCAGTGGTCAATTCGGCAGGGCCAGAAACAGGGACAGCCAGGAGAAAAGAGACAGAAGAGAGAGACAGATGGCAGAGAAGAAGAGAAAATATGAAACAAAAAGAGACAAGAAAAAAAAGAAGAAGAAGAACAAGAACAAGAACAAGAAAAACAAGAAGTAGAAGAAGAAGAACAAGAACAAGAAGAACAAGAACAAAAGAAGAAGAAGTAGGGAGGAGAGGAGGAGGAGAAAGGGGGAGAAGAAGAAGGAGGAGGAGAAGAGAAGAAGGGAAAAAGAGAAGAAGAAGAGAAAAGAAGAAAAGAAGGAGAAGGAGAAGAAGGAGGAGGGGAAGAGTGTGTTCAAACTTTTAAGAAAGACCAAAAAAAAAGAAACCAAAATCATTGCATAGCGTAATGACTACTTTTTATAATATGTCAGTTTCTCTTTTTTTCAGTTTGTTTGTTTTTTTCATTCGTGAGCAAGGCCAGTTAAATGTGTGGGTGTTTTTGTCTCTCTTTCCAGTAAGGGTATAACAAGCTGACCCCACTCTTAGGGTCTTCAATTAAACCAGTCTACAGCTCTGAGGGCGACAGTTCATGCTGTGTTGTGTCGTGTCATCACACCAGTGGTCAATTCGGCTGGGCCAGAAACAGGGACAGCCAAGAGACAGAGACAGAGAGAGAGAGGCAGATTGCAGAGAGAAAGAGAAAATATGAAACAAAAAGAGACAGGAAGAATAAGAAGAAGAAGAACAAGAAGAAAGAACAAGAACAAGAAAAACAAGAAGTAGAAGAAGAAGAACAAGAATAAGAAGAACAAGAACAAAAAGAAGAAGAAGTAGGAGGAGGAGGAGGAGGGAGAGGAGAAGGAGGAGGAGGAGGAGAAGGAGGAGAGGAGAAGAAGAAGAAGAAGAAGAGAAGAAGAAGAAGAAGAAGAAAAGAAGAAGAAGAAGAAGAAGGAGAAGGAGAAGAGGAGGAGGGGAAGAGCATGTTCAAACTTTTAAGAAAGACCAAAAATAAAAGAAATCAAAATCATTGCATAGCGTAATGACTACTTTTTATATGTCAGTTTCTCTTTTTTTCAGTTTTGTTTTTTTAATTCGTGAGCAAGGCCAGTTAAATGTGTGAGTGTTTTTGTCTCTCTTTCCAGTAAGGGTATAACAAGCTGACCCCACTCTTAGGGTCTTCAATTAAGCCAGTCTACAGCTCTGAGGGCGACAGTTCATGCTGTGTTGTGTCGTGTCATCACACCAGTGGTCAATTCGGCAGGGCCAGAAACAGGGACAGCCAAGAGAAGAGACAGAGAGAGAGAGGCAGATTGCAGAGAGAAAGAGAAAATATGAAACAAAATGAGACAAGAAGAAGAACAACAAGAACAAGAACAAGAACAAGAAAAACAAGAAGAGAGAAGGAAGATACAAGGAACAAGAAGAACAAAACAAAAAGAAGAAGAGATAGAGAGAGAGGAGAGAGGGAGGAGGAGAAGGAGAGAAGAAGAAGAAAAGAAGAAGAAGAAGAGAGAAGAAGAAGAAGAAGGAGGCAAGAGAGAAAGGAGGAGAGAAGAAGAAGAAGAAGAAGAGAAAGAGGAGAAAGAGAGGAGGAGAAGAAGAAGAAGGAGAAGAAGAGAAGAAAAAAAGAAGAAAAGACAAAAAGAAGAAGAGAGAAGAAGAAGAAGAAAGGGGAGAAGGAGGAAGAGAGGAGGAAGAGGAAGAGAAGTACAGAATTGAAGAAAGGACAGAGGAAGGAAGGAGAAGAGGAAGACCGAAAATCAAAGAAGAGAAAGACTTACTACACTTACTAATAACAAGTAGTAGAAACTTTCTTGCTTTTTTTTCGCTATTTTTTATTCGTACAAGATGTTAAATATGGGTGCTTCTTCTTCTTCTTTCCAGAAGGGTATAAACACAACTACACACACATCTATAAAAAAAAACAAGGTCCTACAATTAAACCATCTAACAGACCTGAGGCAACAGTTTGCTGTGTTTGCCTGTCATGACATCGTGGTTTCTAATTCGGCGCATGAAATCAGGGAGCGTGGAGTTTTTAGATGAGTATACAGATGAATCCATATGGCGCAGGAAATATGAAACACAACAGGCAAGAAAGAAAAGAAGTACTTAAGACATTTTGAACAAGTAAACAGTTAGTGAGAAGAAGACAAACAACGACCCTAGCAAGCAACAAGACAAAAAGAAGAAGAAGTGAGAGGAGGGAGTGAGGGAGAGGGATAGAATGAGAAGTCCAAAGAGAGGAGAAGATAAGAAATAAGAAGAAGGAAAAGATGAGAAAGAATATAGAAGAGGAAGGAGAAGAATAGGAGGGGGGAAGGTGTAGTTCAAACTTTAAGAAAGACCAAAAAAAAAAAAGAAACCAAAATCATTTGAGCATAAGCTAATGACTATATTTTATAAAATTGTCTACGTTTCTTCTTTTTTTCAGTTTGTTTGTTTTCTTCATTCGTGAGCAAGGCAGTTAAAAAATGTGGGTGTTTTTGTCTCTCTTTCCATAAATGGGTATAACAAAGCTGACCCCACTCTTAGGGTCCTTCCAATTAAACCATTACAGCTCTGAGGCGGGGCAGTTCATGCTGTTTGTTTGTTTCGTGTCATCACACCAGTGGTTTAATTTCGCAGGGCCAGAAACAGGGCAGCCAAGACGAGACACAGAGAGAGGGGGAGATTTCAGAGAGAAAGAGAAAATAAAACAAAAAGAGACAGGGAAAAATAAGAAGAAGAAGAACAAGAAGAACAAGAACAAAACAAAAAAAACAAAATTAGAAAAAGAAGAACAAAATAAGAAAAACAAGAACAAAAAGAAGAGAAAAAGGAGGGGAGGGGAGGAGGGAGAAGGGGGAGGGGGGGGGGGGAAGGAGGAGGAGAAAAGGAGGAGGAGAAGAAGAAAAGAAAAAGAAGAAGGAAAAAGAGAAGGAGAAGGAGGGGAGGGGGAAAAGCAGTTCAAACTTTAAGAAAAACAAAAATAAAAGAATCAAAAAACATTGATACGTAATGACTACTTTTTATAATATGTCAGTTTCCTTTTTTTTTAGTTTGTTTTTTTTTTATTTTTAGCAAGGCCATTTTTAAAAGTGTGGGTGTTTTTGTCCCTTTCCATAAAGGGATAACAACTGACCCCACTCTTAGGTCTTCAATTTAACCAGTCACAGCTCGAGGCGACAGTTCTGCTGTGTTTGTTTGTGCATCACACCATGGTCTTCGGCAGGGCCAAAAAGGGACAGCCAGGGGAAAAGAGACAAAGAGAGAGGCAATGGCAGAGAGAAAGAGAAAATATAAACAAAATGAACAAGGAAAAAAAGAAGAAAAGAAGAAGAAGAAAGAAGAAGAAAGGGGAGGAAGGGGGAGGAGAGGAGGAGGGGAAAAAAAGAAGGAGGAGGGAGGGGGAGGAGAAAAGAAGAAAAAAGAAGAAGAAAAAAAAAGAAGAAGAAAAGGACGAGGAGGAGAGGAGAAGGAGGAAAAGAAGAAGAAGAAAAGAAGAAGAAGAAGAAAAGAAGAAAAGAAGAAGAGAAAAAAGGAGGGGGAGGAAGGGGGAAAGAAGAAGAAGAAAAAAGAAGAAGAAGGAGGAAGGAGGAGGAGGTGGGGGAGGAGGGGGAAAGAAGAAGAAGAAAACCCAAAACAAAACAGAAAAGAACAAGAAAAAGAAAAGAAGAAGAAAAAAAAAAGGAGGGGGAGGAGGGAGGGAGGAAGGAAAGGGGGAAGAAGAAGAAGAAGAAAAAGAAAAGAAGAAAAAAAGAGGAGGGGGAAGGAAAAAAAGGGGGAAAGAGAGAAAAAGAAGAAAAGAAGAGAAAAAGAAGAAGAAAACAACAACAACAACAACAAAAACAACAATAGGGGGAAAATGTCTTGTTTTGTTTTCCTATTTTTATTTTAAAAAAAAAAAGTTATTTAATCAAAGGTCATTGCTTCCTTCCACTCAAAGACCCAAAACTAAACACACAAAAAAAACAACAAAAATTATCACAAAACAAAAAAAACTTGTCCTTACAATTGAAACCCCCAGACAGACCCATGGCCCCCGGGGGGTTAAACCGTGTGACTTCAAAGCCCTGGGTTTATAAATCGTGGGTTCTAATCTCGGGGTCCCGGTGAATTAGGGGGGTTTGGGGTTTTTTTGTTTTTGTTGTTTTTACATCTCCAAAAAGGGGCTTGTGTATGTATACACCATGCAGAAAAAACAACATGTGCTTTAAACATTTGTGACCACTCAGCCGTTTGGGAGTTACGGGAAAAACAACGTACCAGCCAACCGTACAGTGTAATAGCTCTCTGAAATTGGGAAAGGTCAACGGCTGGGGCCCGTGGGGGATTAGACCTCCTTTCAAAGCACAAGCACAGGAGAAGACCGGACTAAAACACCCCTCTTTTTAAGGAAAACAGAGTGAAAAAGAATACCCATCACTTGATCAAAATTTTTGGGTTTTTTTTTGTGATTACAATAAAGAACCCCTTCATCTACTGCTGCTTTAGGGGGATTTGGGGTTTAAAAAAAATCACACACAAACAACAAAGCAACAAAAAAAAAAACCACAAAGCACACACACAAAAATTTCCCCTTTTCAAGAGAAGGAAGGCCTTTCTTTCGAAGTAGGCATGTTGGGTTTTTTTGCGATGTAAATCTGTGCGTGGAGCTCTTTTTACTTCCGGTAATTGACAGATGTTCAACTCCTTGTGTCTGTTTCAAACTCTCAATATCTCTGTCAACAGTGGTTAAAAAAAAATTCTGGTTTTTTTTTTTTTTTTGGATGTTGTTGATATTTTAATTTGCTTTGTTTGGAGAAATTTAGGTACCCCCCTTCCCCCCCCCCCCCCAAACATTCCTTTTGTGGAAAGAGGGGTGGGGAGGGGGGGGGGAGGGGATGAATGAATATTCGTTTTCCAAATTAAACAGAAAAAGTTATATCAGATTTTAATTTTATTTCAGGGAGAGGTGTGTTCCGTTTTGCGAAATACGGTTTTTCTTCTCTCTCTCTCTCTCTCTCTCTCTCTCTCTCTCTCTCTCTCTCTCTCTCTCTCTCTCTCTCTCTCTCTCTCTCTCTCTCTCTCTCTCTCTCTCGTCTCTCTTACTCTCTTCTTCTCTCTGTCAATCTGTCTCTTCTCTCTCTTCTCTCTCATCTCTCTCTCTCTCTCTCTCTCTCTCTCTCTCTCTCTCTCTCTCTTCTCTCTGTCCATCTTATCTTCTGTCTGTCTCTCTCTCTCTCTCCCCTCCTCTCTCTCTCTCTCTCTCTCTCTCCTCTCTCTCTCTCTATCTATCTATCTATCTCTCTAGCAGAGCATCTTACGCACACGTTAAAACCCGTTCCGCTTTTCGGAAGAGTAGGTCACTGTGTGCTGGTGGGAACGGATGACAAAATTGACAAAACTGCATACACACGAGGACTCCATGAAAAAAAGCACATGAGTACTTATTCCATTATCCTCGAAATAAAAGAATAAACTAAATAAATAAAATAAATCAAATATCTATCTATCTACTTATCTATCTGTCCATCTCTATCTATCGATCTATTTATCTATCTATCCACACACACACACACCCACTCACCCCCCACCCCCGCCCTTCTCCTCCTTCGCTTTCACTCCCCCTATAGATTAGGCCTACCACCAGAAGAGAGCGAACAGACTTTGAACGAATCAAATCAGATCAAATATCTACCCTCACACCCCCCCCCCCCCATCCCTCCCCCACTCCACTCCACCCCACCCACCCAAAAAAAAAAAAGTCCAGAGGAAAGAAGAGGTCGAGACAGGAGAAAAAAAGCGCGAAATGGAATAGATCTATAGATGTACATGAGCATTAAGGGGACAGTATTTGTTCTCTTTCTTTAGTTGCGGCCCTTCCTGGGTGGTACCATAATGGCGGCTTTCTGCTACCAGTTCTCCATAGATTTTCAAAAGAAGTTCAAAGGCCGCATATAAATAGATAGATAGATAGATAGATAGATAGATAGATAGATAGATAGATAGATAGATAGATAGATAGAGAGAGAGATAGATAGAGAGAGAGAGATAGATAGAGAGATAGAGAGAGAGATAGATAGAGAGATAGAGAGATAGATAAATAGAGAGAGATAGAGAGAGAGAGATAGAGATAGATAGATAGATAGATAGATAGATAGATAGATAGATAGATAGATAGAGAGACAGATAGATAGAGAGACAGATAGATAGAGAGACAGACAGATAGATAGATAGATAGATAGATAGATAGATAGATAGATAGATAGATAGATAGATAGATAGATAGATAGATAGATAGATAGATAGATAGATAGATAGATATGCAAAATATCACCATTGATGAACCAACCCTAGAGCTCTAGGCTAGGAACGAGAACTGGGTGGGGGGGAATTGATAAAGAAAAGAAGTTAAGTTCTCTTGGTCCTCTTCCTGGATGGGATTGCACAGTGTGCATGTGGTGACACAGGCGTCAGTGTTGGGATGAAACTGTTTGAATGTGACGTTTTCTTTCCGAAAGTCGGGGCTGACCTGGAGACGGTAGCATGGGACACACTAGCTTGATTTGATTTATTGCAAGATATAGGTAAAGGTAAAGGAGTCCCATAACCTATAAGGTCATAGGGGAGCGAGGCGTCAGATACCTCACTTCTCTAGGGCCAGCATATTGAGGGCGGCGCCCATCTCCTCTCCCTCGCTGCTTTACCTTCCCTGACCCTAAAGAGGGCAGGTACCCATTTACAGCTGGGGGAACTGTACTGAAGCCAAGGCGCGCAAACGGTCACCCATCCAACTTGGTAACCACGCTCGACGCTGCTTAACATGGCTGGGGGAAAGCGAGTGCTCCGACCACTGAGCTATCCCGTCCCCATTGCAAGATATAGCGCTATATAAATTCCATGTATTGTCATTATTATTATTACAACAGCTTGTATTTATAATGCGGTGCCAACTAACGCAGCACGGTGTGATACGAGGTAGTACAATACAATACGAACCAGTACAGTACAATATAATACAGTGCCAATTCGACACATGCAAAATATATTAAAAAACCCAGTGCCGAAGACACTCAACAATGCCATACAACAATCTAACATAATAGTAACAGTATGGTACAACGCAATGCGCTACAATGGAGGTTCACACATACAGCATACACAACACCGATACACAATACCATACATACCACCCTAAACTGCACATTCGCGTGTTCACTACATGTGTGCTTGCGTGCGTGCACATTCGTGCATTCACACACTACAAAGCCCAAGATGATTTTGATGTTAGCGATTTCCATGCAAGTATAGTTTACCTTGCACAGGGCCACTCCCCCCCCCCCCCCACACCTCTCTCTCTCTCTCTCCTCTCTCTCTCTCTCTCTCTCTCTCTCTCTCTCTCTCTCTCTCTCTCTCTCTCCTCTCTCTCCTTCGCTCTTGCTTCTTGCTGTCTCCCCTCTATTTAACTTTATCCATATTACTTAATTATATAAACAGTGTATCACTTTTCATGTTAATGTTCAATTCTTTTGAGAGTTATGTGTTTATTAACGCATATATCTCTTTTCTCAGAAAAAAAATGTATAGTCTATAATTATGTCTCTTGACATTAATGTTCAGGTCAGTTAGGTGTTATGTATTGTTAAATGTACACTTATATTTTTTTTAAATCATGTTGCTGTTGTTGTAGTAGTAGGGGTTTTTCCCCCTTGTTTTGTTCAAAGTCCCTAATCAGGGCAAAGGCCCGGATGAAAAATAAAGTATGCGTATGCTTATTCTGTTACCCTTGAAAAAATAAAGATTCATTCAAAGATTCATTCATTCATTCTCTCTCTCTCTCTCTCTCTCTCTCTCTCTCTCTCTCTCTCTCTCTCTCTCTCTCTCTCTCTTTTGTGTGTGTGTTGTGTGTGTGTGTGTGTGTGTGTGTGTGTGTGTGTGTGAGGAAAATAAGAATGTGTATGCTTATTCTGTTACCCTTGAAAAATAAAGATTCATAAAGAGAGATTCATAAAGATTCTCTCTCTCTCTCTCTCTCTCTCTCTCTCTCTCTCTCTCTCTCTCTCTCTCTCTCTCTCTCTCTCTCTCTCTCTCTCTCTCTCTCTGATGAAAATAAGTATGTGTATGCTTATTCTGTTACCCTTGAAAAATAAAGATTCATAAAGAGAGATTCATAAAGATTCTCTCTCTCTCTCTCTCTCTCTCTCTCTCTCTCTCTCTCTCTCTCTCTCTCTCTCTCTCTCTCTCTCTCTCTCTCACTCTGATGAAAAAAAGTATGTGTAAGCTTATTCTGTTACCCTTGAAAAAGAAAGATTCATAAAGATTCTCTCTCTCTCTCTCTCTCTCTCTCTCTCTCTCTCTCTCTCTCTCTCTCTCTCTCTCTCTCTCTCTCTCTCTCTCTCTGTGAGATGAAAATAAGTATGTGTATGCTTATTCTGTTACCCTTGAAAAATAAAGATTCATAAAGAGAGATTCATAAAGATTCTCTCTCTCTCTCTCTCTCTCTCTCTCTCTCTCTCTCTCTCTCTCTCTCTCTCTCTCTCTCTCTCTCTCTCTCTCGCTCTCTCTCTCTCTCTCTCTCACTCTGATGAAAATAAGTATGTGTAAGCTTATTCTGTTACCCTTGAAAAAGAAAGATTCATAAAGATTCTCTCTCTCTCTCTCTCTCTCTCTCTCTCTCTCTCTCTCTCTCTCTCTCTCTCCCTCCCTCTCTCTCTCTCTCTCTCTCTCTCTCCCCTCTCTCTCTCCCTCTCTCTCTCTCTCTCTCTCTCTCTCTCTCTCTCTCTCTCTCTCTCTCTGTCGCTCTCTCTCTCGCCCTCCATCTTGCTCTCAAGTGTACATCATTTCTAAGTGCTGGGGACAACCATAGTTGCTCAGCCTGAGTGGACATTAGCCCATCACGAGTGGTCAGTATGCAATCCTGTGTAGCCTTGGTTCCCGGTCATCGAACTGGACGTTGTGGAGGGATGGGGGGATGGGGGGAGGGGGGAAGGGGGGGGTGGGAAGGTGGGGGTTGCAAAGTGTGCTACTTGTAAAAGATTGTGTGCACGCGACGGTTGTGGTGTGGTGTGGTGCGAAGTGGTGTGGTGTGGTTTGTGGTGTGGTTTGTGGTGTGGTGCGAAGTGGTGTGGTGTGGTGTGGTTTGTGGTGTGGTTGTTGTGTGGTGTGGTGTGGTGTAGTGTGGTGTGGTGTGGTGTGGAGTGGTGTGATGTGGTGTGGTGTGGTGTGGAGTGGTGTGGTGTGGTGCGGCGTGGTGTGGTGCGGTGTGGTGTGGTGTGGTGGGGTGTGGTGTGGTGCGGTGCGGTGCGGTGTGGTGCGGTGTGGTGTGTGTGTGTGGTGTGGGTGTGGTGTGGTGTGGTGTGGTGTGGTGTGGTGTGGTCACTGCACTAAGTGACTTGTGTTTGTGTATGTGTGTGTGCGGGGTTGGGGGGGGGGAGGGGTAAGTGTGTATGTGTGTGTGGTTGGGGGGTGGGGTAAGTGTGTGTGTGGTTGAGGGGGGGTAAAGTGTGTGTGGGTGTGTGGGGGGGTGGTTGGAGGGGGGGGAGGTGTAAGTGTGTATATGTATGGATTTTTTTTTTAATATTCTTTTTATATCGAGGATAATGGAATAAGCACTTATGTGCTTTTTTACAATCAGTCCCCGTGTGTATGCGGCTTTGGGTAAATTCTGTCATCTGTTCCCACTGGCACACCATGGTCTACCCTTACGAAAAGCGGGACAGGATTTGTGTGCGCAAGATGTTCTGCATGCGTTCGCACATGGGGCCTCGGTTTATAGTCTCATCCGAAGGACTTTTGGGGAGAGCGGAGTCTGCACTGATGTTAACTCCAGGGGAAAATATCCCCTTTTGTGTGTGTGTGTGTGTGTGTGTGTGTGTGTGTGTGTGTGTGTGTGTGTGTGGTGTGTGTGTGTGTGTGTGTGTGTGTGTGTGTGTGTGTGTGTGTGTGTGTGTGTGTGTGTGTGTGTACGTGCAACAGGAAGAAAACAACAAACAAACAAAAAGAAATAAGATCACTTCTTTATAGTGCAAAAATGTTCATCTGCCTCGTGGGGTTTTGTTGTTGATGTTGTTGTTGTTGTTGCTGTTCTTGTTGATGATGTTATATCTGTGTTGTGTTAAACTAATTTCGTAGTTTTCTTCTCATTTTCTTAAACAGAGAATGGTTTTAGTCATCATTTAGAGTCATTCAATCCTTTTTCTCTGTTTTCTTTTTCTTTTTTCTTATTTTTTCTCTTTATTGTTGTTGTTGTTGTTGCTGCTGCTTTATTAATATCTCAAAACTTATTTCACACATTTTCATTATATCTTATTTGGATATTAACCTCTGTTGTTGTTTTTTTTAAATCATATGCTGTAAGATTCTTGACTGTAACAATACATTATTCACATCTATTTTTTTTATTTTTTTGCAAAACATGTCTCAGTGTTATTGGATTGTATTAGTCTCACTGATGACGTCTCTAATATTCATTGCTTGCGTTTTGTCATATTTTTAGGCAAGACATTGTTGCCATGTATACAATCTCGAGCGAACTGATAGGAGTTATATAACTAGACTTATACGTGATTATCATTGTGCTGATCAGGTGTTTTGTGTGTGTGTGTGTTACAACAGATGGTTATCAGCGCTATATGTTGTCTTTATTTTTAGCAGTTGTTTTGATGTTAAATAAAACTGTGTATATAATAATTATTTGGTCATTTGTTGCAAGTCTGACTAACACTGGTTAATACCATGGACATAGTCTGTCAATTCTTGAAGGTCGTAAAACTACTCTGTATATACTTCGTCAAGTCTGCTAGTGTATTAATGTTAAATAATACTATGTTTGTATTCTGTCAGTCTTTGCAGGTCCTGTGCATGTGGTTAGCAATATCTGTATATATCTTTATTTATTGATCAGCACACTCTTATCAATGCTGAATAATACCGTTGTGCATATCTTGTCAACTCATACAGTCTTGTGGTGTTCTTCTGTTATTATTTCAGAAGACTATTCATTATGGTATGGTTCTACGTCAATATGCTTGTGCTGTTTTGAGCAATGTTGTGTTTGTATGGCTACCTGATATGTACATAATCAAAATGGTGATCATTATATAGATTTTGTCCTGAATACTGTATGTGACACCTGCAGTTGTTGGTGGAATTGTTCATTTTACTATTTGCGCTAAGCAAACTAATTTAGATTTAAGACCATACACACACACACACACATCTATCTTTCTCTCTCTCTCTCTCTCTCTCTCTCTCTCTCTCTCTCTCTCTCTCTCTCTCTCTCTCTCTCTCTCTCTCTCTCTCTCTCTCACACACACACACACACACACACACACACACACACACACACACACACACACACACACACACACATGTGTCTAATATCACTTAATGTGAAAAGACGTTAAATTGAAGAACAACACACATACACACACACACCACACACACACACACACACACACACACACACACACACACACACACACACACACACACACACCTGTAAGGGTAGGATGAAAAAAGTAAAAAGTTGTGTAAACTTAATCTTTTACCTCAATAACGATCATTTTGACTTTACTTGTCTTTCTCTCTCTCTCTCTCTCTCTCTCTCTCTCTCTCTCTCTTCTCTCTCTCTCTCTCTCTCTCTCTCTCTCTCTCTCTCTCTCTCTCTCTCACACACACACACACACACCTGTGAGGGTAGGATTTTTTTAAACTTAATCTTTTACCCTCAATAAAGATCATTTTGACTTTACTTGTCTTTTTCACACACACACACACACACACACACACACACACACACACACACACACTCACACACACGCACGCACGACTTCATGTACATGTGTATACACATGCAAAAGACCAAAATATGCTTGTTAAATATCCCGTAATTCATGTCAGTGTTCGGTGAGTTACGGAAACACATACTCAGCATACGTCTCTGAAGTTGGAATACGGCTACCTTCATCGTGGGCAAAAAAAAGGTCGCATACGCAAAATTTCACTCATAATTATTGGACCTCGGAGCTCTAGCCGAGTCCCGAACGAAAAATTGAAATTCAAAAGAAAATTGTAAGTAAATGTAAGAGGTATGACATCATTGAGGAAAATCAAAAATGGTTTTATGGTGTAGAATAAGACTGATGATGACAGTAATCTTTTTTATTTGTCAGGTAATTCATGTGTTCTAGGGATGTGTGGTTTTGTTGCTTTGTATAATCTGAATATGATTTATATATTAGAGATTTGTTATTGTATGGATTTGTTTTTTTAAGTATTGTACTTTTTGTTGTTGTTTTGGGTTCTTTTCTGTGTTTCTTTTTGTCTGTCTTTCCATCTTTGTCTGTCTTTTCCTGATGAAGTGTGTGTGTGTATGTGTGTGTGTGTGTGTTACTATATTTTATATTTATTCTTTTATATCGAGGATAATGGAATAAGCACTCATGTGCTTTTTTACATCTAGTCCCCGTGTGTATGCGATTTTGTAAATTTTGTCATCTATTTCCACCGGCACACAATGGCCAACTCTTCCGAAAAGCGGAACAGGATTTAACGTGTGCGCAAGATGTTCTACATGCGTTCGAACACGGGGCCTCGGTTTATAGTCTCATCCGAAGGACTTTGACATTCAGTTCGATTTTTTTGGTCAAACTGGGAAGAAAGGGCGAGGTTGGGAATCGAACCCAGAACCTCACGGTTTACTTGTTAGCAGGCAAACATCTTAACCTTCCTGCCACCTTCCTTCCTCTGTGTGTGTGTGTGTGTGTGTGTGTGTGTGTGCGTGCCAGTGTGTGTATGTGCGTGCGTGCGTGCGTACGTGTGTGTGTGTATGTATGTATGTATGTGTGTGTGTTTATGTGCACCCGTGCGTGTGCGCATGCATACATTATGTATGCATGAGTGTCTGCCTGCGTCTGTGCATGCGTGCATGCATGCGCGAGCGTGATGTTTTTCCTTCATACTTTCTCTCCTATTTTTTTTCTTCTCTCTGTGCTTAGAATAAAATATCGTTGCTTTTTTCTTTTTAGTTTATTCTCTCTCTTTTTTTTTTAAATTTAAAACAAATGTTAGTCAAGTATTTGTTAATTCTGATGGCCTGAAAATAAAATCAGTGACATGTGATGTGCGAGTGTTGCATAAAATGATTTAAATAAAGATCTGTTGGTTTCAATGTTGTCGTTGTTGCGGGGTTCTTCTGTGTTGACTTAAAGCTGGTCTGCGTGGCTATGTTGGTGGTCTTAGTATTAGGCTTACTTAACTGAGTGAGCTTCAAGGATGACTGTGTACAAGCGTGACATGGAAACAACCAACACAACCTGTAGACAAACTAGGAAGCCCTTGTAGAAAATGGTAGTGGGGAAAAGAGCGCGACAGGTTTCATTTATTTATTTTACCTTGTTTTATTCTTTTATATCGAGGATAATAGAATAAGCACTATGTGCTTTTTTTTACATCCAGTCCCCGTGTGTATGCGGTTTTTGTAAATTGTCATCTGTTCCCACCGGCACACAATGGCCTACTCTTACGAAAAGCGGAACAGGATTTTTAACGTATGCACAAGAGATGTTCTACGAGCGTTCGCACACGGGGCCTCGGTTTATAGTCTCATCCGAAGGACTTTTGGGGAGAGTGGAGTCTGCACTGATGTTAACTCCAGGGGGAAAATATCCCCTTGAACGGGAATCGAACCCGGGTTGTCAGATTGCGAGCGCAATATTCTAACCACTAGGCTACCCCGTCCCCCAGGTGAGGGAATGACTGTGTTAAGGAGTGTAGTGAAGGTACTCCCAACAATTGAAAGACAGACACTATCGCCGAGTGGTCAAGACCTGTTCGGCTACAATCCCATGGGTCCGTGAAGTCGTGGGTTCCAATCTCGGCGTCTGGTGAATTACGGGTAGGGGATTTTTTACGAAATCCTGGTCAGGTCAACTTTAAGTGCAGACCTGCCAGTGCCTTACTTCCCTTCGTGTAAGAAGATCAAATATGCACGTTAAAGATCCCCGTAATTGAAGTCAGCGTTCTGTGGGTTAGGAAACAGGAACATACTCATTGTAGTATAGGCTACATCCCTGAAGTCGGAATGCGGCTACCTTCATGGTGGGCAAAAAAAACCGGTGGCATACACAAACATCTCACCATTGGTGAACCGAGGAGTTCTAGCCGAGGAGCAAAGCAGAAAGAGAAAGAAAGAAAGAAAGAAAGAAAGGAAGGAAGGAAGGAAGGAGGAAAGGAAGGAAGAAAGAAAGAAAGAAAGAAAGGAAGGAAGGAAGGAAGGAAACGAAAGACCAAGAAAGAAAGAAAGAAAGAAAGAAAGAAAGAAAGAAAGAAAGGAAGGAAGGAAGGAAGGAAGGAAGGAAGGAAGGAAGGAAGGAAGGAAGGAAGAAAGAAAGAAAGAAAGAAAGTAAGAAAGAAAGAAAGAAAGAAAAGGAAACAAAAGACAAAGAAGAAAGAAAATATAGAAAAAAGAAAGAAAGAAAGAAAATACAGAAAGAAAGAAAGAAAGAAAATACAGAAGAAAAAAAAAGAAAGAAGGGAAACGAAAGACAAAGAAGAAAGAAAATACAGAAGAAAAAAAAGAAAGAAAGAAAAGAATCGAAAGACAAAGAAGAAAGAAAATACCGAAAAAAAAAGACAGACAGACAGACAGACAGAAGAAAGAAAGAAAGAAAGAAAGAAAGAAAGAAGAAATACAGAAAGAAAAAAAGAAAGAAAGACAGACAGACAGACAGACAGACAGAAAGACAGACAGACAGACCGACAGACAGAAACAAAGAAAGAAAGAAAGGAAACGAAAGACAAAGAAGCAGCCAGAGGAAGGAGAGCCAGCAGCAGCAGCACTGGGCAGACAGACCATGGCACTAGCTAGTGTCCAGTTTGTCTGCAGCACGTGGGTCAGAGACTGCCATGCACGGAGAGGCCTGCTGCACCACTTCAGACCTGGCTGCCCACAATGTCCAGACTGACGGCGAAGGAAGGCGTGACCATTGTCTCCCCTTTATTTTATTTTATTTATTTAGAGCCGAGGTTCGAGATGGATGGAGGAGGCTTACCACGGCAACGTCTTTCGTGTCTCCCCCACAACCGCCAAGGTCACGGAACTGATGATGATGATGATGATTGATTTATTTATTCTTTTATATCGAGGATAATGGAATAAGCACTTTTGTGCTTTTTTTTTTTTTTACATCCAGTCCCATGACAGAATGAGCCTACTAGTGAGCTCTTGTTTATTGATGAAACCTTATGATTACTTCGGCAAAAAGTCAAAGTCAAGTCAAGCCACACCAGTCTCTCTCTGTCTCTGTCTCTCTCTGTCTGTCTCTCTCTCTCTCTCTCTCTCTCTCTCTCTCTCTCTCTCTCTCTCGCGGGTAAGTTTGTGGTTTTTTCAGTAAAGGCTGTATTCACATGGTTCTTTCTGGGTTTTCTAACCTTCAACCGCAATACACATGCGTGGGGGTTACTGGTGTGGGAACAAATATAATCCTCGTTAATTTTGATGCTAATTTCCAACTTTGTCATAATTGTGCTATGTCTTCAATTCCCAGTACATTTACACCGTCCTTTTTTTTCAAATTAAAAAAAAAAATTAACCATTTTTTTCTGAGTAGCACTATATAGAAGAAACTTAACCCGGAAGCTTAAAGGTGAACGTCATCATAGTTATGATTTCCTGGGATGGTCACTGAGAAAACAAGATCAGATAATTGCAGGCCTCATCATTTTGATTGCTTCCCTTGATTCGTCGTCGCTTCGACCATAGTAGGCAATCTTTAAATGCATGGAAGCCGAGACAGATCAAATTTTCGTCGTGATGAGGAAGAGACAGAGAGATAAACGATTAAAATGTTAATCTGTCAAACTCCTCCCACTTACTCATTTCGACTCTCTATCAAACCGGCCACGGCCCAATCAGCTCTGCTTTAAGCAAAATGGGAAGAGGATTGCACGGAAATTAACCTGACTGCAGAGGGGCCCTGGAAGGGATGGGTGGGGAGGTAGCCTTTGGTTAGAGCGTTGCGCTCGTGATCTGGCGGTCCGGGTTCGAGCCTCCACGGAGATACCCCCATTAAAGGAAGTTTTCCGCCTGGAGTTAACATCCCTCTTGACTCCATTCCCCCTCCTCCTGACCCCCCCCCCAACCTCGAAAATCCTCCGATTGCCTACGTGTTCGAAGTGACGACGAATCAAGGGAAGCAATCAAAATGATGGCGCCTGCAATCCGAATGAAACGATAAACCGAGGCCTCGTGTGCGAACGCACGCAGAACATCTTGCACACACTTATAAAAACCTGTTCCTCATTTCGCCAAAGTAGGCCACTGCGTGCCGGTAGAAACGGGGGGATGAAATGAATACTGATAATAATAATAATACAAACAAATGCATGTACACTGGTGTCGTGTTTCAACATCATCTCCCAAGTCCGACTGCCACTTCCTTCATTTGAGGTGGGGGGGGGAGTGGGGGGGGGGGGGGGGGAGGCATGGGTTGAATCTTGCAGCAAATGTATTTGAAAGAGACGAATATCTCAGAGTTCGGATGGCGGCTACTTTACTGGTGGGTAAGAACGGTCGCGTACGCAACATCTCACCACTGGTGTCCTTCGGAGTTCTAGCTGAGGAATGAAAGGAAGAGACTAAACGTTAGCCTTTTTGTTTTTTTCAAGGGAAAGGAGTGTGGTGATGTACGCAACAAATAAGTGTTAGAGTTCTGAAACGGACAAGTCTCTTCTTCTTCTTCTTCCTCTTCATCATCTTCTTCTTCTTCTTCTTCTTCTCCTTCTTCTTCTTCTTCTACTTCTTCTTCTCCTTCTTCATCATCTTCATCTTCTCCTTCTTCTCCTTCTTCATCTTCTTCTTCTTCTCCTTCTTCTTCTCCTTCTTCATCTTCTTCATCTTCTTCTCATTCATCATCATCATCTTCTTCTCCTTCATCATCATCATCTTCTTCTTCTTCTTCTTCTTCCTATCCTTTTCTTCATCATCTTCCTCTTCATCTTCTCCTTCTTCATCATCATCATCTTCTTCTTCTTCTTCTTCTTCTTCTTCTTCTTCTTCTTCTTCATCATCATCATCATCATCATCATCTTTTTCTTCTTCTTCTTCTTCTTCTTCTTCCTATCCTTCTTCTTCATCATCTGCTTCTTCATCTTCTTCTTCGTCGTCCAACACTCAGAGAGCAGCTATTGTTGTCTATCATAATTTACGAAAATGTGTTGCGGTGCTGCCGTTAAGCGCCTGACAAGTCAGGCCCAGCGCATCCAACTTCGGTGGTGGAGAGGATTGTTCTTTTTTTTTTCCTGAAAAAAAGGCAGGAGAATGGACTAAGAAGGCAGCAGAAAAAAAAGACTAGAAGGATGTGATAGGGAGATACCGAACATGACAAGCACACAGAAAGGAATAGAAAAGAGGGAATTCATTGCACAGAATTTCCAGAAGGTGGGGATGCGATTGATACTGACAGGCCCCCGGCATCTCCACTGGGAATTGACTCGGTCTTTTCTTCTTATTCAGACTTTAATTATTCAGCTCTTACTTTCACAGGAGAGAGAGAGAGAGAGAGGAGAGAGGAGAGAGAGAGAGAGAGAGAGAGAGAGAGAGAGACAGAGAGAGAGAGAGAGAGAGGAGAGAGAGAGAGAAGAGAGAGAGAGAATGAATGAATGAATGAATGAATCTTTATTTTTCAAGGGTAACAGAATGAGCATACGCATACTTTTATTTTTCATCCGGCGCTTGCCCTGATTAGGAACTATCAACAAAACAAGGGGAAAACCCTACTTCTACTCAACAACGACAACATGAGAGAGAGAGAACAAGGAACAAGGAACAAGACTTATTCTACAGGCCACCAGCCCCTAGAATGGGGTCAACAAAGCATAGCAAAACAAAGCACAGAAAACAAAGCAGATAATAATAATAATAATAATAATAATAATAATAATAATAATAATAATAATAATAATAATAATAATGATGATGATGATGATGATGATGATAAAAACCTCATGACATAATATGGCGAGAGAGAAAACTTCAAAATTATTGACTGAAGTAGAGCGAGAGTCTGGTATAAGAGAGAATACTCTGCATTCATGCTTAGTAAGAGAAGAGTTGCGTCCCATCATGTCATGCCGCTGAAGACGATTCCCACAATCTGCAACTTCACACCAAAGCGGGCGGCACAGCTCTGTGTGTGTGTGTGTGTGTGTGCGCGCGCGCGCGCGCGGCACAATTCTTATCCAACAGGTTTTTTTCTGTGGGGTAGTGGTTGCATTCTTCAATTATTGATGCACACCAAGGCTGCCTTTTGCATTCTGCACTCGTCAACGTCTGTTTGGAGGGATTTGTTTTTTCTGTGATGCTTTTGAAGACTACAATTATCAGGCTCTGGCACTATGACACAGCCTGTGAGTATCAGTTCTTCTCCTTCTTCGAACACTCGGACAGCAACTATTGTTGTCTGTCTAATCAGCGAAAATGCGTTGTGCTGCAGTGAAGCGCCTGACAAGTCAGGCCCAGTAACCTACATCTGACTTCGGCAGGGGAGAGAATAGTTATCTTTTAAGTCTTAAAAAAAAAAAAAAGAAAGAAAGAAAGAAAGAAAAGCAGGAGTATGAACCCAGAAGGCAGAAAATAGAACCCCCCCCCCCAAAAAAAAAAAAAAATAAATAAATAAAAAATAATAATAAAATAAAATAAAGAAAGAAAGAAAGAAAATAAATAAATAAAATAACATAAAAATAGGTGGCAGGAAGAAAAGGAACAAGGCAGAAACAAAGAGAGGGATTCATCATCATCATCATCATCAATGCCTTTGTGCCTTATTGGCACGTAGGGAAGCAACAAAAGTTATCCACTGCTGTCTGTCCTGGGCCAGCTTCTGAATGGTTCCCCAGGTATGTTGGAAGGTCTTCAGCTCTGCTTCAACAGTCCGACGCCAAGTGTTCTTGGGTCGTCCTCGTTTGGGTTTTCCCTCTGGTGTCCAGTGGAGGGCTGTTCGGGCGATGTTTCCCTGTTCCCGACGGCAGATATGCCCTATCCATCCCCATCGCCTGTGCATGATGATGTTGTCCATGCTTTCTTGGTTGCAACGGGCAAAAAGTTCTTGGTTGGATATGGTCTCAGGCCAGAAGATGCGCAAGATTCTTCTGAGATTCTTCGTGTGGAATGTGGATAGTTTGTCGAGGTCACTCTCAGTCATCCTCCAGCACTCCGAGCCGTACAATAGGGTGGAAAGTACACAGCTCTGGTATAGTCTTAGTTTGGTTCTGGTGCTGTACTGGGACGATTTCCACACATTGTTCAGATTTCTATAAGCATTTCTTGCTTTGCTAATCCGGTTCTTGATGTCGCTGCCTGCTCCGCCGTCATGCCTAACAGTGCTCCCGAGGTACGTGAACTCTTCAGTTGTTGGTAAAACTTCTCCATTCACTGTGACCGGTGAGGGGTTCTGGACGTTCAGTGTCATCACCTCTGTCTTCTTCTGACTGATTTTCAGGCCTACTTGCTGTGCGAAAGTGCTGAGACGGGATGTCTTCTCTTGAATGTGATGGTGGGTATGTGAGAGCAGTGCCAGATCATCGGCAAAATCTAGGTCTTCAAGCGTTGAGAAGGGGGTCCATCTGATGCCCCGTGACTGGTCAGCTGTTGTTTGTCTCATCACCCAATCAATTGTCAGGTTGAAGAGTAGTGCTGACATGGGGCAGCCTTGTCTGACGCCGGTTTGTACACTGAAACTGGTTTTGCTGTTTCCTACTCTGCACGTGAAGTTGTTGTAGAAGCTCTTAATGACTTGGATAATCTCCTGTGGAATTCCATATGCTCTGAGTATGCGCCATACACTTTCTCGATGAATGCTGTCAAAGGCTTTTTCAAAATCTACGAAGTTGATATACAGCTGTCTCTGCCATTCCGTGCACTGTTCGATGATGTTGCGCAGGGTGAAGATCTGGTCTATGCATCTTCTTCCTGGTCTAAAACCTGCCTGTTCCTTTCTGAGTTGTTGGTCCACTGCCTCTGAGATCCGTCCGATGATGATCTTTGCCAGAATCTTGCTGGGAACAGATAGCAGAGTGATTCCTCTCCAGTTGTTACAATTGTTCAGGGCTCCTTTCTTTGGGATCTTCACGATGACTCCTTCTGTCCAATCTGCTGGTAGCCGTTTCTCTTCCCAGGTTGTTTGTCATGCAGAATTCCACCAATCTTTCTCCGTTGTCATTTATGCTGCCACATCCTTCTTTTCCCATGGCTCTTTCTTGATTTGTGTTGTCTTTTCCGACTTTTGCATTTAGGTCACCCATCACTATCCTCATGTCATGATTTGGTGTGGTTTCCATTTCAGCCTGTAATTGCTCATAAAATGTATCTTTGCTTTCTTCTCCACTGTCGTTGGTTGGTGCATAGCACTGTATGATTGTGGTATTAGCATGCTTACCTTTCATTCTTATCCTCATCATCCTGCTGTTGATAGGTTTCCATTCCATCAGGCACTTCTCCATTCCTTTCTTCATGATGATTGCTACTCCCTCATGGTGTTGGCCGTCATCTCTACCACTGTACAGCACTGTCTCTCCTGTGCTGGCTCTGTATTTGCCTGATCCTGTCCATCGGCTTTCACTGATTCCGAGAATATGCAAATTGTAGCGTCTCATCTCTGCTGTAACTTGCGCTAGTTTTCCTGTTTCGAACATGGTTCTCACATTCCAGAATCCTATCTTGGTCTTATTTTTGGCGCTTAAGACTTCCATCTTCCTGTCAGTGGCTTCCTTTCGGCTTTCACCACTGACATTCATACGAGCATCTTCCGATGACTCTGGAAGCCCGTCACACCCAGTATTGTTCATTTCTTTTGTTGCTGTTTCCGTAACAATTGGTTTTTTTACAGAACAGGGTTGTTAGCCCTGTGTCTAACCCCCTACCTGGGGGAAGGGTTCCACCTTAGTCGCCTTTTACGACATGCCTGGTTGGAGGGCAGAGATCCTATTCTTGCGATGCTTGCTTTGCAAGCATACCCCGGGAGTCCCACGGGGGAAAGAGAGGGATTGAATAGAGGAAATTCCTAGCACAGAATTTCCAGAAGGTGGGGATGCTATTTAATGTGGCAGAGAGAATAATAATAATAATAATAATAATAATAATAATAATAATAAATCTTGTAAAAAAAAACAAAACCCAAACATATCGAAGGGCTTGCACTCAATCATTTACAGGCATGCAACTCTCCTTAAACATAATGAACAACAGATTTCAAAATCATGCGTGCGCACGTATGCACGCATGCACGCACACACACACACACACACACACACACACACACACACACACACACACTCGGAATAACACTTAGAAGGTGAAAGATGCTGTTGAAAATTAGGGACAGATATTTGGGGGGAAAGTCTCAGGTAGGAAATAAGTGTGTTTTGAGGCTGGATTTGAAGAAAATGGGGCTAGATCCAAAAATCAGCAGGCAGGAGGTGGGAGGGTGGGGGGGATGGGGGGGGGGGGGGGGCTTTGATTTGTTTCTTTACAAGATTCAGCGCTATATAAATTCCATACATTATTATTATTATTATTATTATTATTATTATTATTATTATTATTATTATTATTTATTTATTTATTTATTTATTTGATACTGAGAGGTTCCCTGCCTGCATCACCACGGGGGAAACATCATTTAAGCAAAATCTTGTGCACTTGGTCCTGATTAGCAGGCAAAGCATCACTCCCATTCAGTCACTCCTCCCTCCCACTTGATATTATCAAAAATGTGATTTTTTCTTTTTCATTCATATTTGAGTGTTCTGTCCAACACCCACCCACCCTCTTAGTAGGATCAGCTCCCAACAATGGTTTATCTAAATGCTATAATTATTATAAACTGGACAACAAGCACCAAGTAGATTTCTGATGAAGTGTACACACACACACACACACACACACACACACACACACACACACACACACACACACACACACACAGTGTGATGCGAACACACACAGAGGATGCTTGCAATGCACACACACTTACACTAAATGCATGCCCACAAAGTGCACACCTTGCACGTGTATGAGAGTGTATATAGTTATCTTCTTCACAGCAAAGCAAGACATTTAATAAATAAAAAACCACACACAGAGAAAAAGTCTGGCCATTATGCATAGACAACAAGACTTATGCTAAACAATAATAATAAAATAGAAAACAAGACTCGGTTTAGTCTCATCCGAAAGACTTTTTGGGGAAAGTGGAGTCAGCACTGATGTTAACTCCATAGGAAAAATCCTCTTGAACGAGAATCGGTGATACAAACATCAAATGCAAGTATAACCTGCATTGTTTTGTAAACTACAGTCACCCTACACACACACTCTTTATGCCCCTCCCTCAAAAATATTTTTTTTTAAACAAAAAATCCAGCTGACAAACAGCATTTTCAATGATTATGATGCATCAACAAGACCTTTACCACGTATTTATCGATTTTAAGAAGGCATTTGACAGGGTGTGGCATGCAGCTTTGTGGGCAACCATGAATTTGTACAGAATCAATGCAAACCTGATCAGAGTCATCAAAAAGCTGTACAGCGAGGCCACCAGTGCAGTGTACTACAACAACAACATTGGAGAATGGTTTCGAACAACAGTTGGAGTAAGGCAGGGCTGTCTACTCTTACCCACTCTTTTCAACATCTTCCTTGAGAGAATCATGGCTGATGCACTGGAACATCATGAAGGATCAGTCAGTATTGGTGGCAGAACGATCACAAACCTCCGCTTCGCAGATGACATTGATGGAATAGCAGGATCAGAAAAAGAGCTTGCCAGCCTAACAGAACACTTGAATAAGGCCTCCAAAACATACGGCATGGAAATCAGTGCAGAGAAGACCAAACTGATGACTAATAACACCAACGGCATTAGCACTGATATCAGGGTTAATGACCAGAAGCTGGAAACAGTTCAAAGCTTCAAGTACCTGGGAGCCATTGTATCAGACCAGGGATCCAAGCCAGAAGTAGTATGCAGGACTGCACAGACAATAACAGCTTTGTCAAAACTAAACACCATCTGGAGAGATAAAAATATCTCACTTATCGCCAAGATCAGACTAATGCGCTCCCTTGTCATATCCATATTTTCTGTATGCCTGTGAATCATGGACCCTGACTGCAGATTTGGAGAGAAGAGTACAGGCGGTGGAGATGAGATGCTTTCGGAGACTCCTTGGCATCTCCTACAAAGACCACATAAGCAACGAAAGCGTGCATAACAGAATCCAGCAAACCATTGGACCCTATGAGAACCTTCTAAGAATCGTGAAAAAACGTAAACTTAAATGGTATGGGCATGTCACAAGATCCAAAGGACTTGCAAAGACAGTTTTACAAGGCACTGTCCAGGGAGGAAGAAGAAGAGGCAGACCAAGGAAGAGCTGGGAGGATAACATCAGCGAATGGACAGGCCTAGAACTCAACAAAACCCTGAGAAAGGCAGAACAGAGAGAGGAATTGAGGGAACTGGTTGTTGAGTCTTTGAGGGTGCCCCCACGGTCGTCAGACTACGGGACAGATAGATAGATAGATGATGCTCTAAAATACTTACAGCAATAATACTGGCCCCAAAACTGAGCCACCAGCTTTCCAAAATACCGCACTTGCAAAACCAAAAATGTCTTAATATAGGCTACACATAAGGGTTAGCAAAAGCCAGTTTTCTTTCTATTTTCACATTTAACTCTTGCATTCCTATTGCACCTACTAAGGCATCCACAGAAAAAAAATTCGCAAAAGACTAGCCCTTGACTCAAAACTCTGCGCAAATTGAGCAAATTTGGTAGGTTTGAACTTTAAAAATTTTTCAGCAAACACGGTCCCCCCCTCCTCCCTCCCCCCCCCCCCCCCGCGGTCTGCTAGCTGCCTAACCACGATATGCATGCGCGGGGGTCAACACTGTAGGAACACAAGCATTCGTCATTTTAATGATCACTTCCCACTTTATCATCACTACCTGGTGGTTAACTATGGCCTCAATCCTAAAAACAAGTACACAGTGCATTTTTTCATACTTTAAAAAATCAGTGAAAACCACTGAACATTTTTTTCTGTCTCGCACTCTATACAAATTACTACGTGACCCGGATCCTAACCCTTATGTGTAGCCCAAGTGTTGGAAGCTAGGCTAGGGCCTAACCGTGATGTGAGACCCTATATCGTCACTTCCTCTTCCGTTACTTCAGTAGGTCTACACCCGCGTGAGAAAGCGTCGTGAGTATCCTTGTGTTTGGAATTATATCTTTTGTTTATTATTTCTTACAATCGAAATCGGCCATTCTATCGGTGAAAATTTTGTCAAGTTTGATTAAGATTAACTTCTGGCTAATATTTTACTTCGGTTTTGTGTGCAGAAGGACTTTGGTGAAAATGTCGGATACCGAAGGGTAAGAACATATCCACGATCACACATGGCTTCAGAAATAATGCACATGCACACCTAATTTTTGCATGCAGAGGATGATGTGCATCGTCTGTCATTTAGAGTGACTATTGTGCCAGTTGTAAAGATCAGGAATGTAGTCGTCTCCGTGGTATATGTGAATGTGTACCCTTTAACACTCGTCAATATTATATTTATAATACTACAAAGTACAATGACTGATGTCATCCGGATGCCTTTTAATTTTAAGCAATTTCTCAAACGAGCTCGTGCGCTGCATATGGGACTGGGAGTTTTACATCTGTATTGAATGAAAGAGTTGTGTGTGTATAGTGTTAAAAATAGTGAAGAAAAAAAATTGGGGGGGGGGGGGGGTTAGCTTTTAAATTAGGTAGGACCAGCAGCTAAGACCCACGGTTAGCTGGGAAAGTGGCATAATTAACCAACATTACACCCCAATTTCTCCATACAAATCTTATTTAAACCTTTAAAAAAAATATTGGGACAAAGTTCAGTGCATCAACGCAACATCTGTAATATTATTTTGCAAGAATGATGACTGGATACACTTCTTCGAGGGATGTGTTAAATATGGGTAATAAACTGTAAATTCTTTGCTGCTGGAGCCTCGCCCCTGACTGAAGCTAAGTGACATGACTGAAGCTAAAAACGGAAGCTAATTTTCGTGCTTTGTCTTCTGTCAACGGAAGCTAATTTTCGTGCTTTGTCTTCTGTCAGTGTCATGAACACAAACCTGTTCATAGCTCATACCATTGGAAAGAAGAAACTTCCCGCTAACCGAATATATGATGGGATTTTTTGTGAATTTTTCAAAGGTATAGTTTTGAGCGTTTAAAAATTACATTTGTTTAAAAATTACATTTGCGTTAGTCCTAGAAATTTCTGTATTGATTGTAGAAAAAAAATCCTAAAGTACCATTAAAAAGCTCGTTTTTTCAAGAACAAATACTCATTTCAGTTTATCGCTTAGTTCCATTCTCGTTTCAATACAATACTTTTGCTAACCAAATGGCAGGATAGGAGGGGAAAAACAAAGATTCACTGGGAATGCCCTTTAAAAAGAGTCATTGTTTGAAGACAAACATTTTGATAGGTGTACCATATCTGTCGGTCAAGTAGAAGCTGAGATATATGATGATATACCTATGTGCAGGTCTTGTGTTATTGTTTGGACAGGTTTTATACATTCACAAATTGCTGTCACAAGAGTGTTTTGGATGATTGCAGTTTGCCTCTACATGATTTTTAGCCTCCAAAAAAAAATATATATATAGCATCTAACCCCTAAGTAATGTATGTACAAGCTGTAATATATAGATCTATCTTAGACACTTACAGGCATTCTTGTGGTTTTGACAGGAGGGTAAAGTACCCCTTTCAAGCTCAATTTGCGAGCTATTTTAAGAATTTTTCTCTGATTTTGATGTAAAATTCCATTTGTTTCCTTTGGCTTATTTTCTTCCTTTAAAAAAAAAAAAATTCTTCAAAGTAGCATAAAACGATATAAAGCTAGTTTCAGCAATGTCAGATTCATAATGGGCATGAGGAACATGTCCAAATAGTGCTTTATATAATGAAATGTCATTTTCTTCGGGTCTTAATATGTTTAAAGTGATATATCTTGAAAACCTTACAGATAATTATTTGAAATTTTGCATGTTGCTTGATCTTGTTATTATCTTGTTGTTATCTTTCATTTGAAATAAGAAACGCCAAATTGATGTTTGAAAAAATGCGTGGTCCTACCTACTTTTAATTTTATGCACTGTCTTTATTTCTACCATGGAGATTGGAACTGGTCTGCATACACTATACAGTCGGATGAGTCTGGTAATTAGGCCTAATTATTATGAAATATCAAGGTGTCCTCAGATTGAGTTGTGCCAGATAATGAACGTCCAGCGGTAAAGTTTCAAAGTTGGTGACAAGAGTAAAGTATGTGAACCTTTAAATTATATTTAAGGTCTGTGCTTGTCCTTTGAAAAAAAAAACAACCACCAAAAAACCTATGTTTTAGAGACGCTGTTGCTGCCCCTGGGGGTGCCGGTTCCATGGACATCTTTACTGCTGTTCAGGAAGTCCTGAAGACAGCGTTGATCCATGACGGCCTTGCTCGTGGAGCGAACGAGGCAACTAAGGCTCTGGACAAGTAAGTGCTCTGTGTATCAAATTCTCCTGTGAAAGAAGGCTGGTACTTGGGTTCAGAGTGGCTGTGGGGAACAGTCACCAGTACTTGATTTTTCTGTTGAACATCTTTTTGAAAGATTTTAACCAGTTTAGACTCATTTCAAGAATATAATTTGTGGCGATGATGGTGGTGGTTTTTGTTGTTTGGTTTTGGGGCACTGGGATTTTTTAAAGCAAACTTCGAAACCTTATTTATTTTGTATGAAAGATCATTATGGTTTTCAAATTGAGTGCATGTAAAGATCTCTTCAGGTTCGGGAAAAGTAAATTTTCATGAACTGATTTCCATGTGTACAATTTTGTCTTCAGATACTTATCTAAATGTAATCTTGAACAAATGTGTATCTCAGGTGCTGGGAAGAAAACAAAAAGGGACAAGCTAACATGATTTGCAAATTGACGAAGACAATTTTTTTTTTTTAAAGAAAAAATGGAGGAAGGGAGACTGTCAAAAGTAGTGACTCAGATTCTAATCATAAGCAAAATGGGTCTAATGTTCTGTGATAAATCGTGTGTACTTTTGTTTGTTTGGGTTTTTTTCCCAAGCAAAACCAAATTCCAACAGCTGTATCTGATTAGTAATTTTAATAACTGTTTTTCGTGTGGTTGAGTTCAGTTTGTCTCTTGAATTGTGGATTGCCTTGATTTAAAATCTGTGATATGGAGTTTTCATATGAATGTTTAATAAACATGTTGTTGCATAGCAGTATAAACATGTTGTTCATAGCAGTTTAACGTGTGCAGGCGTCAGGCCCATCTGTGCATCCTGTCCAACAGTGTGGATGATCCCATGTACAGCAGGCTCATTGAGGCTCTGTGTGCTGAACATGGTATCAACCTTCTGAAGGTAAGTTTCAATGGGATGGTGCCCATTGTAAGATAAAAAGGAAGAACAAAAAACAGACTTGAGCTTTTATCTCTTATTCTCCCAAATTTGCTCCGTCCTCCTAAGCCAGCTTTTTTGTTTTTATTTTTGTCTGGTTTTTGTGTGTGTAGCATAATTATTACTTTGTGCCATTGGTGGTTGTGATGGGTTCCCCGGTGTGTGTGTGTTTAGCCTAGTCCTTACTCTGTGCCCTTGATTTTGTTATGGTTTTAGATGAAAAACGCTAAGTAGCAGCAGCCAAAATTTTATATAGCATTTGTGTACATAAAAATGGTATTTTTTAAAAGAACTTTTTAAAAACAAACACAAGAACAAAATATGTCTCTATCTCTATTTTTTCAAAAGTTATGGGTGTCTAAAGATGGCAGTACATTTTTCGGCCATTTTAATTGTACGGAAAACTTATTTGGAAAGGGCCTATTGTGGAAAGCACTACAATAACACCATTGCAAATTTCCATATACAATGTCTATAATACTAATTATACCTACAAAAATTATCAGCTCTATATCTTGAAAAGGAAAAAAGATATACTTTGTTAAAATTGCCTCATCGTGTGATTGGCGGTTTATTCAAATTGCACGATAAGCCATGTTTGAGGTCCAACAGGTTGGATAAGATAGCATCTTATGGGTAGTTTTTTACATTGCTTAATAGATATGCATACATAGATTATGCCCAATTTTTTCTAGGGCTATACTAGACCAAATGTTTCAAATATTGGGATCTAATTTTGCCGAAAATCCTAAAATGCCCTGCAACAAAATACAGTACATTGTAGATTTTCATTAACTTTTGAACCTGTATAGGTATTGACTTGGAATTTGGTAGTGTAAAATATGGTTGTATATGCTATTAAAAATACATTGAATTTTTTTTTTTTTGCGATCTTGGATTATCTTCTCTTGGTTAGGCTGATCATTCAGCAAAACGTTAAATACCATCGCTATTTCACCATATAACCTTACCAAAACATACACTGTATAGAAATACGTTCAAACTATTTTATTTTGCAATTATGGTGATTTTGTGGAAATATCTGATGAAATCTAGCATGCCTTTTTCTTTCCAGTTTGCACGTCGGAAGATCAACAATCATTGTAATAGCCCTTTTCAGAGTAGCACAAATAATTATGCAAACCACACAATCTTTGTATAAATAAACTGTTATGTCGATTATATATATTGAAATGTTTATAAAATTTACCCTGTAAATCGAAAAAAGTTGTCGATTCTTGACGAGATTGGTTCGCGTAAACTTTCCATGATTTGAACACTTCATTTTTATTGATTTGCGGGTGAACGACAGCCCATGAATACATTAACCCTAGTGGCGCGGTTCCCGGAATATTCCGGGAAAGGCGGGTCTAGGCTGTGTGGCGGATTCCGGGATGACGTGGGTGGTCATAGTTGAAAGCTTACTTTCGCTTTCAAAGGTCAGCCAATGAATGTTAAGGCCGTTGTAGGCCCGCAGAAAGGGGTGAAGGTCGTTTGACACACACAAGCAACGAAGAATCTGATTGGTTAAGAGTGTATTTTTAATTTTTTTCCGACCAGCCGAGATCGTCTTCAACAAAGATGGCGGCCAGCGTTTGCACTAGAATTTCTTCAAGCGTTTTTCGAGCTTTTTTACAAAATTGACAGCGAGGAGGAGTTTTAGAGGCTGGATTTGGTTGAAATAAACAATGAGAGAGACGATGAGGTAAGTATTGTGGAATATTTTTGAAAAACTTGGTAAAAATCGATCGCGATCGGACTGAATCGAGCGGTGCTAGTTTTGCTGGATGGACTTTTTCGCTACTCGGCGATTTCGACGTCACAGATTGTTTTACTTTATTTTGACGCAACCAGGCTTCGAAATAACTGTTGTTGAGTCAAATCGCTATGCTGCTGAGTACTTTGCATCACATGAAATCAAGCGATCTTTGTATTTTTGTCATAGAAAGCCACCACTTCGCACATTCCGCCATGACGGTCGCGATGGCGTCGATCCTGTCGCTGAACTTTTCCGAGTATTTGGTGACCGATAAAGCGATACAAACTCCTTATTTTTTGAAAACTAATGTCAAGAAATAGTGTTTACCTAATCATGACATTTATGCACCGCAAGAACTTTGCTTATCGTGTTAAAATCGATCCGGGGCCCTGACAGTGGAACAGTGATCGGTAGTGCGAACATGATTTTTTTTTTTTGATTTTTTTTTACATAATCATAAACACTACACACTATTATAAAATTATACTCATTTAAAAGCATATTATCTCTTCTTTCCAGTGATCTATAGCTTAACACATTTAATTCAGTTTTATATATCAATATCAAGGGTTGTTTGAGCCCACCATGCTCCAAAACAATGCTAGCCAATGTTAATTCAGCCAATAGAAGTGAGGCTTGTTGCTGTTTATTTAGCGCTACTAGGGTTAACCCTCTACCAAATTGGTACAAATAGGTCGTCTAGTTTGTTTTCACCTTGAGTATTGGCTATTTTAAGCTACAGGTTGTTCTGAGATGACTGTCAGAAATCATGTACCGGCAAAAATTCTTTTTTTTCGTGAAAATTAGCCAGATATGAAAAAACTTTAACCCATCTTGGCATTCTACAATGAAATCTGAACACAGTGATGCCCAATATAGTGACAATAGTTGTCTGTCACAAATACGCATCGGATTCAAAGTGGTCATGTCTCTTTGAAGGTTTGTCCGTGTGCGCGGAAATGGTGGCCGCGCAGTGTTTTTTAGCTGAACATGCGCCTCATTCACACGCTTTGCGTATTGACGATACACAAGCCACAGAAATAAAAATGCTGTCAATGGAAAGAGGAAAGATTGAACTTTTTTCAGATATAGTGTTTTTTAATCGGTAAAACAGAAGTGGGGTAATAAGGAAGTGAAAAGACAGAAAATTTGCCATTTTTCAGCTGTGATGACAGAATTCACCGGGGGTTGCCGCTACCTTAAAAAAAAGGGTGGTTATCACATCTAAGATCATGCCATTGTTAAACATATTTGAAGATAGGTTATGATATGTTTATAATGCAATGTTTATTTATGCTTGCTGCATTTGTGGAACCAGTGATGACAAATATGCTCCCTCTACTGATAAGGATGAGGAACAGCATCTCATGCATTTCTGAGGTTCTCCTTCCAAAAATGGACACATTTGCTGTAGTTACAGTGATTATTATTATAAAGGTGTTGTTAAATTTTGCCTGATGAGGTTGGGGTGTGTTCCCCCCACCCCAAGCAAAATCTTTTTCTTTTTTTTTAATGGAGTCGCAGTCGTCTGTTAAAAATTTTTTTTTTTTATTCCAAGGATGGTGGAATAAGCATTCGTGTGCTTTTTTTTTTTTTTTTTTTCATTGTCTTTGTGTGTATGCAGTTTAGATTTTGTCATCTTTTCCCACTGGCGCACAATGGCCAACTCTTCCAAAATGCGGAGCGGGTTTTAACATGTGCGCAAGATGTTCTGTGTGCATTCACACACGGGACCTTGATTTATAGTCTCATCCGAAGGACTTTTGGGGAGAGAATTACTTGCCATTTGCTTGTCCATCAGGGTTCAGTGATATGTAAAATGCTTTTTTATTTGGTCTGGGGGGGAAAAAAAGGGGCGGGGGGGGTAGTTGGGGTTTTGTTTTGTTGTGGTGGTGTTTATTGTGAAAGTTGGTTGGTTTTTATGTTGGTTGGGGGGGGGGGGGGGGGGGTGGCAATCATAAGTGGTTTCCTTTCTCGTTATGCCTTGTTGGAAATTGATCGTTATCATTAATTCATAGATTTAACTGTTATTCAGATTTGAAGACTGGCTGTAGTATATTCAGGATTACAGTATTTTTGTATGCTGGCATCTGTGGAACCAGTGATGATAAATATGCTCCCTCTACTGAGAATGATGAGGAACAGCATCTCATGCATTTCTGAGGTTCCCCCGTAATATGGACACAATGCTGCCTTGTATTTCATCAGTTCAGTCCTGATGCATGTGAAAGGAGTTGCTGGGAATGAAATGGAGCAGGAGTGGGTTTTGAGAAACTGGTTGTGATGGTGGTGGTGGTGATGATGATGGTGATGCTGTGTGGTCATGCAGGTGGATGACAGCAAGAAGCTGGGAGAATGGGCCGGACTGTGCAAGATCGACAAGGAAGGAAAGGCCCGCAAGGTCAACGGCTGTGGCGTCGTGGTCGTCAAGGTATGGAGGCTGGCAGCACAGCTGTCTTTAACAGTCTATTTTTTTACCATGTAGAATTATTCTTGCCAGCGCCTGGGCTTTATCACAGTTCTTGATTAAACCATTGACGCTGGGGGCAACAGCAAAGTGAGAGCCTGTATGACCAGTGGCTTTCCCAATCATGGGATTCCACTTTACAGCTTAGTCTTTAGTGATCGTCTATGACTAGGAGGCTTGACTCGCATAGTCCTTATGTGCTGCAGCCCTGGGGGCTGGTTGGCCTTTGGAGAATATCTCCAATGCTGACTGTCCTTATGCCCACTTGGCCGAGAGAGTGGGGATGTACTGTGGGCAAGGCATCTCCACTATAATCAAATTTCTGCCCAGTTTCCAAAACAGCAGCTGCCTCCTCTGCTGTTTTGGAGGTCATCGTTGGACACGACGGACAAACATACATAATAATAATGATAATAATAATGTATGGAATTTATATAGCGCTGAATCTTGTAAAGCAACAAATCAAAGCGCTCAGATTTTATTTCATACCACTTTTAAGTCGCGGCAGATTTCTCTACGTGAAATTCGGGCTGCTCTCCCCGGGGAGAGCGGGAGAACTTAGCGCTGCGCCACCCTTTCGCCCTTTTTTTTTTTTTTTTTTTTTTTTTTTTCTGCAGCTGTATTTGTTTCCCTATCAGAGTGGCTTTTTTCTAAGAATTTTGCCAGGGACAACTCTCTTGTTGCCGTGGGTTTTTTTACGTGCGCTAAATAATTACGTGTAACACATGGGACCTCGGTTTATCGTCTCATCCGAAAGACTAGCGCCCAGACCACCACTCATGGTCTCATGGATGGGGGGAAAATTTCCGGTCCAAACGGGGTACGAACCGCCGCACACTTCAGACCCGGACTTTTCGCTTTCTAGACAGGCGCGTTACCTCTAGACCACCGATCCACCAAATATACATACTCGTTACTGTTGAATACAGTAAAAGAGGATGTGTGTATCTCGGTACCAAAATTAATCGTGTATAGCATTCGAATCGTGGGCAGAATTTTCAGTGTGAATGTTTGGTTGATCCTCCCAAGGAGAAAGAGCATTGTGTGGTGCAACATTTTTGTTCTTTTTCTTCTCATTTTGCTTTTCCCCTGTTTTTCTTCTTCATCTCCCATTTGTTTGCAGCTTATGAGAGTAAGGGTTTTAATTTCAGAGTCAGCCAGGGACATCTGTGGTGTTGCCATGGGTTTCTATGTGTGCTATAGGTGTATTGCATGCTCGATCTGTCTGTGTCGTCTCATCATTCAGATGAGTTCTTGTGATTTTTGGATGGAGCAAAAATGTGTAACTTTAGGCATACTTTGAATCAGAGTCATCTAGCTGTCAAGACTTTTTTTTTTTTAATTAAGATATCAATTACAGCTCACGTGTTGGTTTTTTTTAATGTTTGAGGTTCAAATTTTATCCGTGTTCTCCATATTGTGGTGAAACTGCTCTGAGGATGGTAGTTCGATAAAAAGAACACAATTTGCTGTTTTGGAAATAGGGGTGAACTATCTTTTAAGTTGTGATGCATTTTTGAAGGGTTCAGCAAAACGTCTGAGCTTCAGGTTTTTG
Organism: Rapana venosa; assembly: GCA_028751875.1. Taxonomy (NCBI): domain Eukaryota; kingdom Metazoa; phylum Mollusca; class Gastropoda; order Neogastropoda; family Muricidae; genus Rapana; species Rapana venosa. The sequence continues at coordinate 15,137,532 of CM054150.1, read as the reverse complement.
AAAGGTTTTGTTCAGCACTTGATAAGTGCACTCATCTGGATGTGAACTTGTTCATTTTGGTCCAAGTTTTGCATGTTGAACACACACATACTCCAAACAAAAACAGGACAATAATATTCTTTTCACTTGTACTTTTGTTTCTTTCTCCACATGGAAAAATATCCATCTGATATGTCTGTTAGTAGTAGTATTGATTTCTGTTAAATGATGTTGCAATATGTGCATAAATCATATACTACTGTTCTAATTTGTTCTTATTAAAAATTTTAAAAAATTAAAATTCAATGTTCCCCTGAATTTTGAAAAATGGACAGTAAGCTGTCGTTTATCATTATTATCATTATTATTTTTGTTGTTGCAGGACTATGGAAAGGAGTCCCAGGCCTTGGATGTTGTGAACGATTATTTCCAATCCAAGAAGTAAAAGTGTTCAGTATGGCTTTGTATGCATGTTCTGACCAAATGTTAGTGAAAGAATGAGTACATGTTCAGTTGTAATTGAGGAATAAATGGTTAGTATGTAACGGTGCCTTTAGAGTTATTTCTTTGACTTTGTGTGTATGAATGACTTGCTTCTCTGTGTGTGGGGGAATGACTTGGGAGGAGAGAGTTTTACACAGAATATGTAATACCTCAGGATATGCTGACTTTTTTTTTAGAAGTAGGATTCTTCTTCCAATACATTTGACAATTCCTGGCAGAGTTGGAATGCTGAAGAAAGAAAAATGATCACAGCCCATAGCCTGTTATAACTTGCATATCAAGCATGGTGAACAATGTTAGACCTATAAGAGTTGAAATAACAAAGTTATCACATGCAGACACCCAAACTATCTACACTCTCATACACATGTATGGTGGACATGCCATGCATTTATTGCAAGTGTGTGTGTGTATGCAAGCATCCTCTGTGTTCGCATCACACTGAGTGTGTACACTTAATCAGAAATATACTTAATGCTTGTTGTCCAGTTTATAATATAGCATTTAGATGAACCATTGTATATCGTGTCCACTAAAATACCCACACTTGTGGTTTTTCACTTGCAACTCGAGCTGTCTGAAATCTACTTTGGGGAAATTCTCTGACTTTCTTTCATGCTGTTTTCCTTGCTGCTTATTCCAATCTCTTCATCGCAGCCACATAGATCTACACTCGTCATCATGTCAGATCTGCAGGGTCAGAAGCATCAGTGGAAATTTTGTGACTGCACCAATCAATACAATACCTCACCTATAAAACTGTCACTAAAGATGAGACCAATCACTATAATCCGAGGTTCCATATATATATATATTATATGCGAACGCACGCAGAACATCTTGTGAACATGTTAAAACCTGTTTTGCTTTTTTGAAGAGTAGGCCATTGTGTGCGAGTGGGAACAGATGACAAAATTTACAAAACCGCTTACACAGGGGGGGGCGGAATTGCCTTGTGGTCAGAGTGATGTATTCGTGATCTGCTGACCCAGGTTCAATTCTTGTTCAAGGGGATTTTTCCTCTGGAATTAACATCAGTGCCGACTCCACTCTCCCCAAAAGTCCTTTGGATGAGGCTATAAACCGAGGTCCCATGTGCAAACGCATGCAGAACTTCTTGCGCACATGTTAAAACCCGTTCCTTTTTTCGAAAGAGTAGGCCATTGTGTGCGGTGGGAACAGATGACAAAATTTACAAAACTGCATACACACGTGGACTGGATGAAAAAAAGCAAATGAGTGCTTTTTTATTCTCCTCGAAATAAAAGTATAAAAAAAAAGCTCAGAGTGCTGGTCCCATTATCCTTTAAAAAATTTTTTTTCAAATATATATAATACAAACAACACTTCAATGGAATTTAAAGAAAATCTGTAGTCTGCCTGACTTGTCAGCATTAACAGAAACTGCTAAGGGAACAGTACCAGAGCAGAATGTTAGTAAATCGGCTGTACTCTATGTATACTGTTCTGTGGTTTAGAAGGTGCTGTAAAAGAAAGAAAAAGTAGAAAGGATAGAGAAAGCTTTCATCATTTCGGTGGGGGGGGGGGGGGTTATTCCTTCAGTAATTTTTAAAAAATATTGTTTGTAAGGATAGAGGGAGCTGGTTTATATTTTTTGTTGTTGTTATAGTGTACATGAGAGAAAGAGACTGGCAGACGGAAAGACCTAGGGAAGGAAGGAAAATTAAAAGGTTTTTTTCCAAGGGAAACTAGCACAGTAGGCCTACACAAAATTTCCATGCAGTCCTAGGGGAAGGGTAACGCACAAACACAGAAATCTACAAAATATCTTAGCAAAATAGAAGACAGACATCTACAAAATGTTTTAGCAAAATGAATTATGAGTGGAAAAATGAACTGTAAGAGTTGTTTAGTTCCTTGGTGGGAGCTCTGAGGATTATCTTGTGGTTAGGTTCAAATCTCGACCTCACGGCAAGTACAGGCATGGGTTTTCTTCACTGAGCAGTCTCTTCAAGAGATTTTTCTCCACTGATAACTCTCTTCCCCTGAAAGTCCTTTGGGTGAGATTAGAAACCCAGGTCCCATGAGCAAAACACAGAGACCGTTTTGCACATGCATGACAAACCTATCCATCTTTCGCAGAATAGTGAGCCGTCAATGGCTGGTTGTATAATGAATGACTCATATTCCCAGCATGCCATCTGCAGCCTATAGTGATGCCTTAGAGCAACAACGGTTTATCTGAACAAATTAGCAATTTTCTTTTTTTTTCATATTTGGTAGAATTTACTGTAAACTTCCAGATGACAAAAGTATAAAATAAAAGTTTTATTAATTTCAAAGATATCTGAAGAAAACCTTTGTTGCATAACATTATCCTAGCAAATTTCACAGGGTACACTGGACTACAGCACAGCATCCCACTTTTCCTCTAAAGGCTTTAATGCCAATTAGCTGGGACAGGGGTCTGCAACAACGGACATCCAGCTGTGCAAAACCTTGCTGACTAGGAGTCACTTGGACTACTGGGCAGGGTTTATGTAACACAGGCGGGCCTGAAGGTTGTGTGGTTGTTCCTGCTGAAAACTGGTGGCGCTAATGTGATCTTATCTAACAACAAGGGTCAAGCTTTGTGACATGCCCTGTATTTTCTCTGCAAGCAAGGTGGTCTACCTTCACTGCAGTGTTTTTGCTATCCTGGCCTTGACATGAAATTCCACTTTCTGCACTAGCCTAGCCTAGCATCACTTTGAGAGGACCAGACTTTGTGGACATCAAAGTTTCACATGCAGACTGCGAGAAAATTCTGGGCAAAAACAGATCACCAGTTGTAAATATACATTTATGCGCTTTCTTCTATATGTATTACAACATAAAGATGCTATGATAAAGATCGCATCAATACCCATTCTCTTTCCCAAAACTGAATACTTCCGTTGAATCCTCGATTTGTTCTAACCTTTCAAACTTTTTAAATGAGTGTATATCAAAACTTTCGGAAATGGCGGCTCTGTCGATAGACCGTTATTGCTCTAAGGCAACGATAGAGGAATGGACTTCACCAGGCTCAACATGCCCATAACATACTGGCCAAAATATTGTGCATGTTTCAGCAGCTCCACGAAAGAGTGGAGTGCATGTCAAAAGTATTTTACTTATGGGACAAATAAAGAGCACACCCCTAGGCAACACATCTCAAGTCCCATGTCATACAGTCACACACACACAGAAACAAGTCAATGAACAAGCACATCGGGAGAAAAAGTACAAACAAAACACCGTTACATGCTGGTAATGTTTATTCACTCTTTTTGGAGCTGAACGTTTTACTTCTTGGATCGGAAATATTCGTTCAGAACATCCAAGGCCTGGGACTCCTTTCCGTAGTCCTGCAACATTTTTTTTTTTAAAGGGATGATCACACATCCTAACCATTGCCCATAATAAAATTTATTTAGCAAATTTTGAAAATTCTTTATTTCCATAAAACCGTACCGATTTGGACACAGTAAAGTGCAGACAATATGGCGGCATCTTGTTAGCACACAGCAGCAACTCTCACAAGAGTCTCATTTATGTAAACAACAATGGTGGCGCCCACAGTGAGTGCATGTTTGCAGGAAAACTGAGTTATATTTTTACCGCAGCGTTTGCAGGCAACCACTGTGGGGTCGAGTTAAATTGATAACATGAATCGTAGTTTACTGTACTGTACAGAAATACGTAAATCTAAAAATAATTATAAACTGTTAAAGACAGCTGTGCTGCCAGCCTCCATACCTTGACGACCACGACGCCACAGCCGTTGACCTTGCGGGCCTTTCCTTCCTTGTCGATCTTGCACAGTCCGGCCCATTCTCCCAGCTTCTTGCTGTCATCCACCTGCATGACCACACAGCATCACCATCATCATAATCACCACCATCATCACCACCACCATCATCATCATATCATCACCACCACATTCTCAAAACCTACTACCCTCTCCATTTTGTTCCAGCAAGTCAATTCACATGCGTCAGGATTGAACTGATGAAATCCAAGGCAGCATTGTGTCCATATTACGGGGGAACCTCAGCAATGCATGAGATGCTGTTCCTCGACCTTCTCAGTTGAGGGAGCATATTTGTCATCACTGGTTTCACAGATGCTAGCATACAAAAATACTGCGTTATCAATACATCATAGCCAGTCTTCAAATCGAGATAATAATAATTATAATCTACAATGTAATGCCAAAAAATAAAGCAATGCGAGACAGAAAAACCATGTATCAAACACACACACACACACACTTCAAAAACAAAAAAGTACATACTTGCTCTACATATTTTTTCTGACAAGAAATTCATGTCTCTTTTTTTATATATTCAAATGTTGTCTTTGGTGTTGTATCTGAGACATGACTGCATCGTGGAGTGAATTTATAAGCTAAAATGTATGCATGTTTCAGTCGGTACTTCCACACACCCACATCTGCTAACTGTGTGTTAATTCTAATGTTAGATTCAGGGTTCATACAGAACTTCGGGAAGAAAATTTAAGGACTTTTAAGGACCTCAGTCTCATTTTTTTAAGGACCTTCATCGACAAATAGCGCTTGCATTTCAACAATGTTCACACAGTTTGAAGCTGGAAAGAAAACAACATTTACAGCCATTTTGTGCAATTTTCTTCATAACAAGAAATCAATATTTCTACTGCAGTTAATTGGGGTTAAATCAAAAACAGTCTTTGGCCCAATGTGTGCACTTAGCATAAAACACTCTGATCGAAGTGATCACCTCACTTGTTCTTTCATAAATTCATTGCATACTGGTTCTCAAGGTCTAAATAGGTGTAGAGCTCTGTGTGTTACTTCACCAGGAGACTAATAGTTTAAAACAGTAGACATTCATCCCACTGGATAACAGACAGGTGGGAAGGAAAGGGGGGTGGAGAGAGGAGTAAAGCTGGTGGTACTGCTATGGACACAGATCTCATCACAACACACTGACAGAAACAGTGGGATGCCATACACCTGCTGTGAATAAAATGAGAGAACTGTGTGTGTGTGCGTGCATGCGTACATGTGTGTAAATGGGTTTTTTCCTCAAACTCTGTGTGTGTGTGGGTTTTTTTCTCAAACACTGTGTGTGTGTATGCATGTGTGTAGATGGGGGTTTTTTCCCCCTCAAACTGTGTGTGTGTGTTCGTGTGCGCATGTGTGTGTGAGTGTTTGAGAGAGAGAGATGGGTGGCAGGTGGACAGGGCGAGTTAGACAGCTCTGGTACACAACACAGACAACTTCCAGACACTGTACCCAGGACAAGCTCAAAGAGGGAGAAGTGGGGAAAGAGGGGGGGAGGTGGTGGTAGTTTGTCCAGAAATGAGCAGAGTTCAACAAGTCATTAGGCCAGTGTTGAAAAGCTTCCCATCCCTATCTGCTCTCCCCCTTCCCTTACCATCCCCTTCACCCCTCTGCTATATATGATACTGGTCCTTGCTTTCATAACACCAGACACCCATTGTTATGCAAACTGCGTACCCAATGGTCGCTAGCATCCACCACCCCCCACCCCCCCCCAACCCCCCCTACTTCAACTATTATTGTTCCTCCCTACAACCCCTTTACTTGACTCAATATTACAAATAGCGAGACCTCCATCTTCTTCACCTTTCATACTGTTACTTTTCAGGCATGGACACAGGGGGAAAAACAACAGATTTTCCTAAAATAGTTTGGGGGTCAAAGGGCAGAGCCTCTTGTGGAGGTCAAGGTAGCAACACCCCCTGAAGCTGAAGGGGTTTTCAGCAAATCCTAGCCCTGTAAAAAAGCCTATCTTGACCAATTCATCAGTTCTTCCATACTAAGTCAATTTCTATTTCTGCCATAAAAATAAGCTCTCGTAGAATCACATGTACTGTCATTTCTTCACCCAAACGAGAATTCGTGAACCCTAGAATCAACAACTCGCAAAAATGAAGACAATAACATAATCCAAACGTAAACACTACCATAAAGGACAGACAAGACAAAGCACAACAGAAAACAGAGAGAGAGAGAGAGTGAACAAGACGAGAATGTGTGGTGTATTTGAGCCAAGAGAAAGGACGAGACGTAGCAGACACAGAGAGACAGCGATGTAAACAGAGAGAGTGAGGGTGTGTGTGTGTGTTGTGTGCGTGTGAGTGAGTGAGAGAGACAGAGAGACGAACGCAAGACACACAGAGATGGAAACAGAGAGACTGACAGGGGGAAAACGAGAGAAGAGGCGGGGGGGGGGGGGGGGGGGTTTATCACTCCATGAAAAAGAAGGGGACGCAGCTTGGCCAGAGCGATGACAAGGTATGAAAAGAAGTAACACCTCTGCGCACTCTCACCCACACATGCACCCCCCACCCACTCTCCCCTTCCCCCAGCAGACCCTCTGCAGTCCAATTCCCTTTCATGTCACCCGACACTGTCTGGATACATTGCCACATGCCCGTCTGGCAACAGACCGAAAGGTCACTTAGCTACCTCTAAAATGACTTTGCAAGTAAAGCAGGAAAAGGAAGTGAATGGCGGACAGTTTACATCTTCGTGGACTTCCACTTTTTATTCACACCATCACACACAGTTTCTCTTCCACTGACTTCACGTGAAATTCGCAGAGATGCGTTACCACATGTCATGAAATAAACAAAACACCACTACAAACCTCTCTACTCCATAAAATTTAAGCACATTTTTTTAATGCACCTGGAGGCATCTGTCTGATTTAAGGACTTTCAAAGGCCTTGAATGGGGGACCCCAAAAATAACCACATACACACACAAACACACTTGAGCATTCAATGTAAACTCAAAACTGACATAGTCTAAAACTGACGAACAGCGTACTGCACATTATTAAAAAAAAAATCAAAATTTAAACAAAATGCAAAATGATTCATCCAAGCACTTACTGATCCAATGGTCTCGATAGCTACTTAAGAGCGTATCCCGTTGGGCCAAAGCCAGAGTGTATGACGTGTGTGGCTATTCAAATACTTTCTCCACTACCAGGCAAGCCCTCACGGATGGATGCGCGAGGGCTTCCTGAGGACTATCCTGCACCGCTTGTGTAAAATGAAACTAATCAGAACCCAGAGCATCCCCATGGGCATGGCAGCATCTCTGCAACAGACAAATTTTTTTCACAATGTATTTCTTGTGAAGCGAAAGGTGACCAGAGATGGCGTATACAGACGTTTGCCTGCAACAAAAGTAAAACGACCCTGAGGTTCGGGTTCGATTCCCAGCCGCGGCACGCCCTTTCTTTCCCAGTTTGAACCCCAAAAATCGAACTGAATGTCAAAGTCCTACGGATGAGATTATAAAACCGAGGCCCCGTGTGTGAACGCACGCAGAACATCTTGCGGACACGTTAAATCCTGTTCCGCTGTTCGAAAGAGTAGGCCATTGTGTGCCGGTGGGAACAGATGACAAAATTTACAAAACCGCATACACACGCATGAATTTTTTATTAATAAAAAAAATGTCATCTGAGCGCTTTAATTTGTTGCTTTACAAGATTCAGCGCTATATAATAAATTCCATGCATTATTATTATTATTATTATTATTACTTAGTGTCTCTGCAAAAAATGCAAGCTAATTGCTCTGATATCACTCGCTCTGTAACAGTAATGAGTATAAACTATAATTATGAGCCTGTGACAAAATACGGACCTAAAAAAAGCCCCAATAGCTTAATTGTTTAGAAAAAAAGAAATGTTGGCAAAAGTTTTGAGAGCAAAAATATTTTGATGAGATGAAAGACATGACGTTACTTTTTCTACAGCTGCTTGTAAACCGGCCTGGAGAAGGACATCTCGTTGGCTGGAAGGGTGCTACCAGGAGAGACCTGAGAAAGGGGACTATCTCGTGGCTTGAGGGTGTCCCACCAGGAGTGCCTGGAGAAGGACATCTCATGGCTGATGAGGGTGTCTGCAGGAGTGACCTGGAGAAGGGGACCAATCTCGTGGGTTTCTGATGGTGTCAGCCAGGAGTGGCCGGAGAAGGGACATCTCAAGGGCTGTTGAGGGTGACTGCCAGAGTGACCTGGAGAAGGGAACATCTCCTGGGCTGTGAGGGGTCTGCCATGAGTGGCCCTGAGAAGGGAACATCTCTGGGTTGTGGAGGTGTCAGCCAGGAGTGGCCTAGATGTTGATGGTCTTCCTCTGGCTCTCCAGCCAGAGTATCTTTTTTTATGATATACTTATTCTTTTATTTTGAGGATGATGGAATAAGCAATCATGTGCTTTTTTTTACATCCTGTCCCCATGTGTCTGCAGTTTCATCAATGTTGTCATCTGTTGTCACCTGCACACAATGGCCTGCTCTTCCGAAAAGCGGAATGGGTTTTAACGTGTGCACAAATGTTCTCTGTGTCCCTCTTGCACATGGGACCGTCAGTTATAGTCTCAACATCCAAAAGACATTTGGGGAAGTGGTAACTCCAGAAGGAAAAATCCTTTAGAAACGAGAAATCAAACCAGTAATACCAACATCAAAATGCAGGTCTAACCTGCATTGTTTTGTAAACTACACTACATCCTACAGACACTCTTTTATGCCTCCTTCTCCCCCCACCCCCCCCCCACCCCTTAAGCATCTCAACCCCCACACCTCCTGCCTGCTGATTCTTGGATCTCGCCCCATTTCTCTCTGCCACAATTGGCGATTGTATTGTTCTGTGGAGGGTGAGCAGACAGGAGGTGCAGGAATCAGGTTGGTGAAGGAAAAGCGATCAGCAAAAACATCTGAAAACAAAGCAAACTTCTTTTTTTTAAAGTGTAAGCAGCTGATATTCAATATTACCCTAAATGTAAAACATGTCTCTTTCAGGCTTCAGTCATTGTCTCACCATGACTTTTCCTGTTGTGTCCTGTCCTCTACCCCCTTTAATTCACACACACACACACACACACACACACACATGCACACAGTTGTGCTTTCCCTACATCACTAATAATCCCATTCTGCTTATCTTACCAACTTATTAACTGACAATAAGGCTGAATGTAGCTTCATAGTCACCTGCTATTTAGACAAAAGAACAGACAGACAGAGACCTGTCATAATGTAAGGGTCAAAAACTTGTATCCTTCAGCCAGATGAAATGTTCTTTTACGAATTCACTTACAGAAGACATAAAGTAAACACTATTCTCCCCCACCCCCCTCACCCTTTCGTGCAGTTTTATTCTATTCTTGTTATACCAGAGAAGGTGTCTTGTCTGGGCTCAAACCTGATAGGAAAACCTGAAATAAGCATGCTGATGACACACACACACACACACACACAAGGGGCTGTCTATCCCTGTGTGGCAACATGCTGACTCTCAACATCTCACGAAAACTGTTGCGAATACAACTCTGTTTAATGCCCAAGGCATACTGAAATATGTCCCAGATTGGAAACAGAGCTACTTTAAATCCTGACACACAAACCATTCTGGAGTTTCCAGTATGCTGAAAGATGGCTCACACTTCTCTTCCAGAGGTTACGAGCACGTGGTGTAACAATCCCATAGCGGCGTTCTTTTAAAAAAAAAACACCAAAAAAACCAAACCAACAAAACAGCATTTTTCTATGATATATACTCTAAAAAACTTACAGTAACCATACCTGGCCCCAAACCTGATCCTCGCTGTTCCAAAAAACCACCACTATGCCAAAACCAAAACGCTTACTATAAAGGCTACAAGACGCTTATACAATAAGGGTAGCAAAAGCCAAGTTTTTCCTTCTATTTTCAAAATTTTGACTCTTGCATTCGTACACGTTCCACTAACACATCCAGCAGAAAAATAAACTTTTTCTACACATTTGTTAAAGACTAGCCACTTGACATGAAAACTAAGGACAAATTGAAATAAATTTGGCTACAGGAAAAAAAAAAGATCTGCAACTTCTTTAAAATTTACACAAACAGTGTACCCCCCACCCCCCCCACCCCCCCCCCCCAAGTCCTTCTGTACATCTGCTCAGCGCCTGACTGCCAAGAATGCATGCCCCTGGTCACAACAATGTGCGGAAACACATTCATTCTCATTTATGATCATTTCCACACTTATCTCATCACTACCTGGTGGTAATTTATGGTCTCAACCCCAAAAACAAGTACACAGTGTATTTTTTCATACTTTTAAAAAAATCAGTGGAAACCAGGAACATTTTTCTGTCTGGCATTCTATACAAATTACTACGTCACCCGAAACCCGATGTGACCCGGAACGGGATAGCCTAGTGGTTAGAACATTGCCCTCGCAATCTGACGACCCGGGTTCGATTCCCGTTCAAGGGGATATTTTCCCCTAATATCAGTGCAGACTCCACTCTCCCCAAAAGTCTTTCGGATGAGACTATAAACCGAGGCCCCGTGTGCGAACGCACACAAAACATCTTGCAACACACACACACACACACACACACACACACACACGGTAAATCCTGTTCCGCTTTTCGGAAGAGTAGGCCATTGTGTGCCGGTGGGAACGGATGACAAAATTTTTAAAACCGCATACACGTGGGGACTGGATGTAAAAAAGCACATAAGTGCTTATTCCATTATCCTCGATATAAAAGAATGAATAAATAAATAAATAAAACCTTACCCTTATGCTTACCCACCTGCTGGAAGCTGGGGCATAACCGGATGCGTAAACTCAATCGATGAGACCTTGACCTTACACCATAACTTCCTCTTCCGTTACTACTGTACTGAGAAAGCGTCGTGAGTATCTTGTTGGGAATATATCTTTTGATTATTATTTCTTACAATCGAAATCGGCGATTCTATCGGTGAATTGTAAGTCATGTTTGGTTAAGATTAACTTTTGAGCTAATATTTTACTTTGGTTTTGTGTGCAGAAGGACTTTGGTGAAAATGTCGGATACCGAAGGGTAAGAACATAGCCACGATCACACAACACATGGCTTTAGTAACGCACAGGCACACCTTAATTTTTGCATGCAAAGGATGATTTGCATCGTCTGTCATTTTAACTTTAAGGGAAAAGCCCTATAACTCTTCCATGCCTATTCCCTTATCTGTGTTAGTCATCACTCGTGGGTAGCCTGTGAACTTTAACCTGTTGAAAGGGGGGGTGGGGGGGCACGTGGAAAGTATCAACCATGAATATCGATTTCAAGAAAGGGATGCCCAGCAGCTCTATAATATAATTTATATGTACAAGGCAGATGGGTGAAGAGGGTTACTAGGAAGAAGGGGTGGGGGACTTTCCATGGACACCCCCCCTCCCTCTCTGTTTGTTCACACAAAACCCCACTCTTCTCCCCCTTCACACACACACATTTCTTTTCCCTTTTCTCTCCCCCCACCTCCTCCACTTTTTTCCACACTGCACATGTCTCCTTTCCACACACATGCTCTTTGAACACTCTTTCCCTCTCTCAAACACAAAACATTTTCTTTTCCACATACAAAAACCAAACACATGCATTCTTTCTCTAAAACACTCCTCCCTCTCTCCCCACAACACTCTCTCTCTCTCTCTCTTCTCTCCCTCTCTTTTCCTTTCTCTCACACACCCCACATGCTCTTTTCTCACACACACTGCACTTTTTTCCTCCCCAAACAAGTAACAGGGCCCCTTGGGGCTTCTCCCCTCCCTCCCCCCCCCCCCCCCCCCCCCCAAACCACCACCACCCCCAAAACACACCTCTTTCTGTCTTCTTTTCACGCATCATTCTCTCCCTCTCTCTCTCTGTGTAACACACACACAAAAATGTTCTCTTTTCCCCTTAAAAGTAGGTAGCGGCCCCCCAGGCAAAAATTTGTATCACGGCTAAAAATTTGGAAAATTTTTCGGTCTTTTCACTTTCTTATTATTTCCCGCTTCTGTTTTTACTGTTTAAAAAAAACACTGTAAAACCGAAAAAATTTTAAATTTTTCTTCTTTTCTTTGAGTGCATTTTTTTTTTTCGTGGCTTGTGTATGGGTCAAAAAACGCAAAGCGTGTGAATGGAGGGTGTGTTCCGCTAAAAATCGCGGCGCGGCCGCCTTTTTTCCGAACAAAAGTACAAATCTTAAAAGAGACATGCCCATTTTTGAATCCGTTTGCTTTTCGCACAAAACAACTATTGTCACTTTTTTTTGGGTTAAAAATTGGGTTTTCAGATTTTATTTTTAAAAAAACCAAAGGAATGGGTGAAAGGTTTTTTTAAAAATGGTAATTTTCCAAAAAAACGGGATTTTTGGGGGTAAAAACGATTTTCCGCCCGGCGAACCCCCCCAAAAAACCGGTAGCTTAAAATACCCAAACTAAGGTAAAAATAAAAAATAAAAACGACCTTTTTTGTAAAATTTTGGGAAGGGGGTTAAATGTATTCAGGGACTGTGTCCACCTGCAAACCAATAAAACCCAAAGGGTGTTAAAAACGGGGGAAAAGTTCTTTAAACGCAAGGGCAAGGACGAACGGACATCGCACCGATTTTGAAAAAAATCTTGTCAAGGATCGACAAATTTTTTTGGGTTTTTACGGGGAAAAAATTTTCAAAAATTTGTTTAATATAGATCTCGATATTAAAGTTTATTTTATACAAAGATCGCGGGGTTTTGCGAAATTAATTCTTTTTTTGCGATGGGAAAAAAGGGAAGATTAGAAAAGGGGATATTACGATCGTTGTCGATTTCGGAAAATTTTCAAACCCCGGAAAGAAAAAAGCATGCCCGATTTGTCAGATATTTCCACAAAATCACTTCAAAAATTTTACGATGATTGAAAAAATAAGTTTTTTTGGGAAACCTTTATCTCTATACAATGTATTTTTTGGAAAAGGTTACATGGTGAAATGGGCGATCGTTTTTAAAAAGTTTTAAACGAATGACCAACCTAACAAAGAGAAGATAATCCAGGACCCCTTTTTTTTTTCGTGGACTCAGTTTTTTCCCCATAAAAGAAAAACCTGCCCCCGTTTTTTGTTTTGACCAATTCACATTTTTAGTATCTTTTTTGGGTGAATTAAAAGGGGGGTTTGTTTTTTTTCTTTGTTTATTTTTGGGGGGGGGAAATTTTTTTGAGTTACGCAATCTTTCCAAAAATTTAAATGTGATATCCCAAAGATTTTTTTTCCGGCAACATATACAAGGTAGAGGTTTAAAATGTCAGTGAGTAATACTCAATAGTAAAACTTATTATTATTTTTTTTGTATTATTATTACCATACACAATTTCGTATTAGTACATGGGGCTTCAGCCTAGCAAAACCCCCCCCCCCCCCAATCCCATTAATTTCCTTTTTTCCCTTATTTTGGGGGTTTTTTGGCTTTCCCGTGCTAGCATAAAAACACACACACAACACCACACCCCCACACAAAGTTACTTTTAAAAAATGGTTTAAAACAGATGTCTTCAGGTAAATAAATTTTTTATTTCCAAACCCTTTTTCAATCTGTGACAATTTTTAATGCAGTCATTACCACAGTTATAGCACCAATGGAAAAGAAACTTTTTTTGGATTTTTTATGTGTGTCATTTGTGTGTCTCCCCCAAATTTTTTCTTTGTTATGGGATAACAGTTTTTTATAAAAACCTTTTTTGTTTTTCCCTTCTTTTAAAGCGACAATAAAAAGGAAATTAAAAATTAAAAAAGCTGAGGTTTTTTTTTTCTGGCAACTCTAAACAGTTGTCATTCCCCAAAGGGGTGTTTTCCGAGATTTTTCAAGCATTGGGTTTATTCAGTTATTGGGACTAAAACAAGAAGGGGAGAAGACATTTTTGAAAAAAGCCAATTCCCCTGTCAACTCAATTGTATACTGAGCTTCCAGGGTTTCGTGTCTTCTGACTAAGTTGAAAGAAAAAGTACTCCCGGATACACCAATAGAAAGACAAATTTTTTTCCAAGCCGTTCTATAGGACAGCTTTTGCCCCTTTAAAGGGTTTTGTGAAAAGGGTTTTAACCCCCAAAAAATGGACATATCTGGAGACTTAAAGCATCCCCTTTCCACAGCTTTAGGGCCCCTTTTTAAAGTGTTATTGCTTTTGGAAAAAAGGGGGATAGGAAAAAAACCCTAATTTATAAAAAAAGTACCATGGGGGGGCAAAATGAAAGGAAAATTTTGTGGGAAAAGGAGCCTTGTACACAACAGTGGGGGAAAAAATTTCAAAAAAAGACATCAAAAGGGGTTCAACTTTCCCACAAAAGAAAAAAATTAAAAAAAAACTGGAATAAATGTTTGCCCTTTTTTGGTCTTTTCTCCTTTAAAAAGTGTGGTTTTATCTTTTTGTAGTTTAGTGGTTTGGGTGATTCAAGTGATTTGGTTCTTGCGCTTCCCGCATCCTCAGTTTCCTCTAACACGTAGCATTTAAATTTTTTTCCAGCCCAGTTCTCTGCCCTCAGAGGTTTTCAAATTTTGTAGGGGGGCACTGAGCTGCCCATAAATGGCTTTAACCTGTCCCCCCTTTTTTACCACCTGTAAAATTTGGCATTAGTTTAAGCTGGTTTTCGAATAATATCACAAAATGAAAGCATGCAAAAATGATTAATCATTAAAAAAGGGTTTATTCATCGTTAACATTAAAATTGGAATTAAAAAAGATTTTTTTTTTTCTTTTTTAAGCATTTTTTTCACAAAACTGGGGTTTCACAAAATTTTTATTAAATGTTCACCACATATTTGCCCTGGGGGCCCTTTTTGAATCTGGAAAAAAAACATTATGTAATTGAGAAAAAAATCAAAAAATTATTTTTAAATACATAACCCCCATATTTTACACCCCCAAATTCCCAAATCAATATCTTTTTCAGGGTTTAAAGTTATTACTGAAATCTACCATGTACGTCTTTTTTTGGGCCGACGCAGGGCTTTTAGGGTTTTCGGGAAAATTAGCCCCCAAAATTTAAAACATTTGGTCTAGGATAGCCCTAGAAAAAATTGGACATAATCTATGTATGCATATCTTTTAAGCAATGTAAAAATGTAGCCATAAGATGCTATCTTATCCAACTGTTGGACCTCAAACATGGCTTATCGTGCTATTTGAGTGAACCGCCAATCACATGATGAGGCAATTTTAACAAAGTATATCATTTTCCCCTTCAAGATAGAGAGCTGATTCTTTTTGTAGGTATTATTAGTATTATAGACATTGTATGTGGAAATTTTTATGGGTGTGATTGTAGTGCTTTCCGCTACAGGTCCTTTCCAAATAAGGCTTCCATACAGTTAAAATGGCCGAAAAATGTACTGCCATCTTTAGACACCCATAACTTTTGAAAAAATAGAGATAGAGACATAATTCTTTTTTTTGTTGTGTTTGTTTTAAAAAGTTCTTTTCAAAAATACCATTTTTATGTACACAAATACTATATAAAATTTTGGCTGCCGCTACCTACTTACAGAAATTGTTTATATCAGCTGCCCTTAGTGGTACTGTCAGCCTTCCTCTCCACTACCCATCCTCCCCCTCCCCTTCCCCGTTATCCAGGGGGATAAAACTTAGATGTGTTTATTACTGAGTAGGCACATGGTATTGAAAACAGTGTCCAGAAAAAAGGGGTAAAATATAACACAAAATTTGAGAAGCAAGAGATTTTTGAATGGACAGGTGAGCTTTCATGATCACTTAGTTTTAGTGTGTAGCATTCTATGCTAATTGAATAGTCAAATTTTATTTGGGATAAATTGCAGCAAAAATAGATTTCTTATGAAGAAGATGACAGAAAATAGAAAATATTTTATTTTCAGCTTTAAACTGTCTGAACTTTGTTTGAATTAAAGGATTTTTTGAAGAAGGTCCTACTGAGGTCCTAAAAATCCTTACAGCGACAGACACTGAGACACGCACACACTCACTCACACACTTCCTCAGATACAGGTTGAAGATGCTAAGTTTTCTGAAAACACACTCTCCTTCATAAAAGCAGAGCGCTACAAAGGAATCAAAGCCATAATTGGAACCACCAAGTAAACAATGATAATAAGAATACATAGAGAGCAAGAAAGATTGTGAATACTTTTTTTGCTGTCAAAATACTATTTTTGGCCAGCTCAAATACTATTTTTCATTTGCTGGGGTAGGCAGGTCTGCATTTACTAGATTTAAGTGACTATTGTGCTAGTTGTAAAGATCAGGGATCTGTAGTATATGTGAATGTGTACCCATTAGTTTCCACACTCTGTCATCAATATTAATTATAAACACTGCAAAGTAGCCTACAGTGACCAAATCACGTTAGCATCAGGATGCCTTTTAGTTTTAATGTAATGTTTTCTTCCGAAATAGTGCAATTTCTTAAACTAGCTTGTGCGCTGCATGTGGGACTGGGGGATTTACATCTGTAATCTGTGAAAGTGTGTGTAGAATTTAAAAACCATGAAAAAAAAAAGGTGGGGGGGGGGGAGATTAGCTTTTAATGTTTCATGCACCTGCCTTTATCTATTTTCTATCATGGAGATTGGAACTGGTCTACATACACTCTGAGTCTGGCAATTAGGCCTATTATGAAATTACAATTATATCACGGTATCCTCAGATTGAATTGTGCCAGTAGTAGAGTCTTATAAAGTTGGTGACAAGAGAAAGTATGTGAACCTTTGTCAGTGCTCACCCTTTTAAAAAAACAACAACAAACCATGTTTTAGAGACGCTGCTGCCGCCCCTGGGGGTGCTGGTTCCATGGACATCTTTACTGCTGTTCAGGAAGTCCTGAAGACAGCGTTGATCCATGACGGCCTTGCTCGTGGAGCTAACGAGGCAACCAAGGCTCTGGACAAGTAAGTGCTATGTTTATCAAATTCTCCTGTGAAAGAAGGCTGGTACTTGGGGTCAGAGTGGCTGTGGAGAACAGTCACCAGGACTTGATTTTTCTGTTGAACATCTTTTTGAAAGCTATGAATTTGAACCAGTTTAGACTCATTTCAAGAATATTATTTGTGGCGATGATGGTGGTGGTTATTATTGTTTGGTTTGGGGGCAGTGGGATTTTTTTTTCTTTTTTTTTTTTTAAAGCAAACTACGAAACTTCATTTATTTTTGTATGAAAGATCATTATGGTTTTCAAATTGTGTGCATATATTGTAAAGATCTCTTCAGGTTCGGGAAAAGTAAATTTTCTTGAACTGATTTCCATGTGTTCAATTTTGTCTTCAGATACTTGTCTAAATGTAATCTTGAATAAATAAATGTATATCTCAGGTGCTGGGAAGAAAGGGAAAAAAGGGACAAGCAAACATGATCTTCAAATTAATGAAGATAAATTTGTTTTAAATGGGGGGATGGGAGTGGAAGGGAGACTATCAAAAGTAGTGACTCAGATGCTGATCATAAGCAAAATGTGTAGAAAATGTTCTGTGATCTGCTTTAGTGCTGAATGTTAGCTTTATATCAGTGTGTCAAAGGTTATTTAGTTTTTCAAAGGTTTTGATGACAGTGTCTAAAGATGATCTTGTGATTTTGAAGAACTCGTATTTTTGTTTGGGGGTTTTTCCTAAGCAAAACCAAATTCCAACAGCTGTATCTGATCACTAATTTTAATCACTGTTTTTCATTTGGTTGAGTTTAGTTTGTCTCTTGAATTGTGGATTGCCTTGATTTAAAATTTGTGATATGGACAGTTTTCATATGAATGTTTTATAAACACGTTGCTGCATAGCAGTTTAATGTGTGCAGGCGTCAGGCCCATCTGTGCATCCTGTCCAACAGTGTAGACGAGCCCATGTACACTAAGCTTATTGAGGCTCTGTGTGCTGAACATGGCATCAACCTTCTGAAGGTAAGTTTCAATGGGATTGTGCCCGTTGTATGATAAAAAAAGAAGAAAAAAGAAACTTAAAAAGGGAAGAAAAAAAGAAACTAAGTTTTTATCTCTTATTCTCCCAAATTTTGGTTTGTGTGTGTGTGTAGCCCAATTATTACTTTGTGCCCTTGATTGTTGTTAATAGGTTCCTGGTGTGTGTGTGTAGCTTAGTCCTTACTCTGTGCCCTTGATTTTGTTATGGTTTTAGATGAAAAATACTGTTGATTAGGGTGGTTATCACATCTTAGATTATGCCATCGTTATACAGATTAGAAGATTGGTTATGGTGTGTTTATAATGCAATGTTTATAAATTTATGCTTGCTGCATCTGTGGAACCAGTGATGACAAATATGCTCCCTCTACTGATAAGGATGAGGAACAGCATCTCATGCATTTCTGAGGTTCTCCTTCCACAAATGGACACATTTGCTGTAGTTACAGTGATTATTATTATAAAGGTGTTGTTAAATTTTGCAAATTCTTTCTTTTTTTAAAATGGAGAGTCGCTGTTGTCAAAATTACTATTTATTTATTCTTTTATTTCAAGGATAATGGAATAAGCACTCATGTGCTTTTTTTCCCCATCCAGTCCCCGTGTGTATGCAGTTTTGTAAATTTTGTCATCTGTTCCCACCGGCACACATTGGCCTACTCTTCTAAAAAGCGGAGCGGGTTTTAATGTGTGTGCAAGATGTTCTGCGTGCGTTCGCACATGGGGCCTCAGTTTATAGTCTCATCCTTGCCATTTGCTTGCCCATTAGGATTCAGTGATATGAAAAATGGTGTGTTTTTTTCTTTGGAATGGGGTAGGGTGGGAGGTAGTTGAGGTTTTGTTTTTGTTTGTTGTTGATGGTGGTGGTTTACTGTGAAAGTTGGTTGGTTTTTTATGTTGGTTGGGGGATAGTCATAAGTTTCCTTTCTTGTTATGCCTTCATGGAAGTTGATTGTTATCATTACTTCATAGATTTTACTGTTATTCAGATTTGAAGACTGGCTGTAGTATATTGAAGATTACAGTATTTTTGTATGCTGGCATCTGTGGAACCACTGATGACAAATATGCTCCCTCTACTGAGAAGGATGAGGAACAGCATCTCATGCATTTCTGAGGTTCCCCCGTAACATGGACACAATGCTGCCTTGGATTTCATCAGTTCAATCCTGATGCATGTGAATTGAGTTGCTGGGAATGAAATGGAGCAGGAGTGGGTTTTGAGAAACTGGTTGTGATGATGGTGGTGGTGGTGATGCTGTGTGGTCATGCAGGTGGATGACAGCAAGAAGCTGGGAGAATGGGCCGGACTGTGCAAGATCGACAAGGAAGGAAAGGCCCGCAAGGTCAACGGCTGTGGCGTCGTGGTCGTCAAGGTATGGAGGCTGGCAACACAGCTGTCTTTATCATTTTATAATTACTTCTAAATATACACATTTCTGTACAATACAGTAAACAAGGATTTGTGTTATTTAAAAAAAAGTTCTTGTGTAGCATTCATAATGTGGACATGTTTCATTTTGAAGGCTTGGCTGCCCCTTCCAAGTAGAGTGAATCATGTTGTTCAACTGTGGTGGTGTTTTTTTAATTGTTACTCCAATTTGCTTGCAGCTTATGAGACTTAACATTACCATTAACCCTTTGCTGGGCACAGCAAAATCATTTGATCACTTCCTGCTGGGCAAGCAAAATGGAGGTGGATGGCCTCTGAGTGTGTGTGTATTTAACATGCAATAACTCCACAATGGCTTAACCCTTTGCTGGGCATAGCGTCCCAAAACGTCCGAACCTATCCTTGGGCACAACGGCCAAAAACGGCCGGCGTCGTGACCATCACTTCAGTGCGTTCATACATTCGAAATTCCCGCCAATCTCGCTTCAAATCTCGTCAAAATAGAAGCAACGAGACTGCCCACGTGACTTCCGCATGTACATTGCAAATGGCGGCGGTTGGAATGTGTTTGTGGCATGTTTTGGAGGAAAAAAATCGCAATTTTTCCCAAGCTGGACGCTATCTTCGAATCCGACATGTACAATCGTTTTTATGGCTTTCATGCCAAAAATATGACGCTGTGAGATGTGTATCCAGGCTCAAATATCGATGTAAGCGATCTGAGTAGTGTGTGCGCTTCTGACTTTGTTGATTGAAGCGAGAAAGACGGCTTTGACAACAACGAAGTTCGAGACGTAAATCGATCGTCAAATCTAACTCGGCCGATGCGCGTTTTGAATTCTGCTCATAGAATTGGGGAAATAATCGCGGATTTCGAGTTTGGCAATGGTTCACAACTTGATATATTTTGTGAATTGATTGCTATTTGGGACTTTTGTTATGGTAGCGGCTCGAACTGTAAAGTTAACATGCATCGCAATCGTTGGCAAACAAAATGGCGACCGTCGGAATGTTTCATGTTTTCGTGCATCATTCATAAAAAAAAAATAAAAACAGAACAGTAGGTTGAAAACTTTTCTTCTGTAATTGTTTCTGAATGTTTTACTTTTTATTTTATCAAAATCCATGCATGCATTCCAAAGCTATTGCAACACTAACTGTGACACATACAAACCGATCAATGACCTTGTGTGTTTATGCATTATAATTCTTTTTAAAAAAAATAACAACACACAATAGCAAATAGCAGTTTCTTTATTCATTTCTGCATTTTGCTGTTTTTATTTCATTAAATCCATTAAACCATTGTGGAGTTATTGCATGTTAAATACACCCACCCACCCAGAGGCCATCCACCTCCATTTTGCTTGCCCAGCAGGAAGTGAACAAATGATTTTGCTGTGCCCAGCAAAGGGTTAATGGATTTTAATGAAATAAAAACAGCAAAATGCAGAAATGAATAAAGAAACTGCTATTTGCTATTGTGTGTTGTTATTTTTGTTTATTTTAGAATTATAATGCATAAACACGAAAGGTCATTGATCAGTTTGTATGTGTCACAGTTAGTGTTGTAATAGCTTTGGAATGCATGCATGGATTTTGATCAAATAAAAAGTAACATTCAGAAACAATTACAGAAGAAAAGTTTTCAACCTACTGTTGGGTTTTTTGTTTTTTTGATGAATGATGCACGAAAACATGAAACATTCCGACGGTCGCCATTTTGTTTGCCAAAGAACGCCGACGATCATGATGCATGTTAACTTTACAGTTCAAGCCGCTACCGTAACAAAAGTCCCAAATAGCAATCAATTCACAAAATATATCAAGTTGTGAACCATTGCCAAACTCGAAATCCGCGATAATTTCCTCAATTCTATTAGCAGAATTCAAAACGCGCATCGGCCGAGTTAGATTTGACGATCGATTTACGTCTCGAACTTCGTTGTCGTCAAAACCGTCTTTCTCACTTCAATCAACAAAGTCAGAAGTGCACACACTACTAGGATCGCTTACATCGATATTTGAGCCTGGATACACATCTCACAGCGTCATATTTTCGGCATGAAAGCCATAAAAACAATCGTACATGTCAGATTCGAAGATAGCGTCCATCGTGGGAAAAATTGCGATTTTTTTTTTTTTTTCCTCCAAAACTTGCCACAAACACACTCCAACCACCGCCATTTGCAATTTACATGCGGAAGTCACGTGGGCAGTCTCGTTGCTTTTATTTTGACGAGATTTGAAGCAAGATTGGCTGGAATTTCGAATGTATGAACGCACTGAAGTGACGGTCACGTCGCTGGCCGTTGTGCCCAAGGATAGGTTCGGCCATTTTGGGACGCTATGCCCAGCAAAGAGTTAAGCATTAAACTGCCTCTGAAAACACAGACTACTGAATAATAAATAAAACTGAAAGAATGTTGGAGGGGGGGGGGTGAATACTAAATAGCCCAAGTCAAAGAGCAAACTGTACAACAGAAATAAAGGCTCTACTGTATGCTTGCTAAGTTCCAACAACATATAACTTGATAGGAAAAAAGTTGTCGGCTATGTTCCCCAAAAAATATATAAATCGACGGAAAATGTAGCTCTTCAAGTTTGTCTACCTTTGGCTCGCAGTTTGTAACACTTTGTGCGCTGTTATGTTGTCACCAAACTTTCTAAGGTTGACACATCAATGATGATATTCTACTTTTGTTTGAAAAGTTGCCACTCCCAATGGATTGGTTTACTTTTCTTGCACAACGGCTCTTTATCAGAACTAGTGTCGGTGCCAGCTATTGATACACGTTTTATGGAGAAAAATTTCCAATTATCAACATCGGAGAAGTAAGCAAGTGGTTATCAGTTTCATCACGAGTTGATGTGCATGGCACAGCAAAAGTTGATCACCACTTCAGCTGGCGACCATCAGTCTATTTTCTATTTCCTCTGTTTTCTATTCTTTCTGCTGAAGGCGTTGATAGTTCATCACTTGGTTTTGGCATTTTTTAGACTGCCATTATAAAAACATAGGTTAAAAACTGGTCCAACTCGTGTGTCAATCGAACTCAGGAAGAAAACATCCACCATCTTGGATAAAAATCATGTGACCCTTAGAACCAAGCAGCTATTTTTTTACGGCCACAAACCAAACAGAGACTTCGACTTGACCATATGCGCAAATAAATTTACAGAACCACATGTATATGGGGGTAAAAGGCACTCAAATACTCTTGCAATCTGACGACCAGGGTTCGATTCCTGATCAAGGGGATATTTTCCCCTGGCATCAGTGCAGACTCCACTCTCCCCAAAAGTCCTTCAGGTGAGACTGTAAACCGAGGCCCCGTGTGCAAACGCACGCAGAACATCTTGCGCACGTGTTAAATCCTGTTCGCTTTTCGAAAGAGTAGGCCATTGTGTGCCAGTGGGAACAGATGACAGAATTTACAAAAACCACTAACACAAGTGCTTATTCCATTATCCTCGATATAAAAGAATAAATAAATACATAAAAATAAATAATAAATGTCATGCAGGAAATACAAGATGGTAAGCAAAAAAATGTAATAAGCTTTTATTTCAGATAGCACTGAAGTAGCTTCACTCTTGATTTCAGCTGGGATTTTTAAGGGGGGTTGGGGGCAGGGTTGTTTTTTGTCTTCCAGTTTTCCCTCATGGAGAAAGAAGGGGAGAAAGACAATAGCTGTAATTGCAATGTCTTTGTGCCCGAGAAGTAAAATGGAAATTTAAAAGTTTGATGGCTCAGTTCATTTTTAGGCAGTTTGTGTGTTGTTCTGTTTCTTTGTGCATGGAGACGGTCCACAGATAGGAGTTTGTCATTGTAAATAGTAGTAGTAAACAGTCCACAGATAGGAGTTTGTCATTGTAAATAGTAGTAGTAAACAGTCCACAGATAGGAGTTTGTCATTGTAAATAGTAGTAGTAAACAGTCCACAGATAGGAGTTTGTCGTTGTAAATAGTAGTAGTAATGATTCAAATTTGATGGTGATATACTTGGTAATTGCATGTGTGTGAGTGTGCAGCTGTTCTGATGAAAGAGACAGAATGTTTTACATCTGTTTCTTTTCCTGAATTTGGTGTTAGATATTCTTAGATTATCCCTTTAAAAAAAATTATTTTGTTGCAGGACTACGGAAAGGAGTCCCAGGCCTTGGATGTTCTGAACGAATATTTCCGATCCAAGAAGTAAAAAGTTCAGCTCCAAAAAGAGTGAATAAACATTACCAGCGTGTAACGGTGTCTTGCTTGTACTTTTTCCCCGTTTGCGTGTTCATTGACTTGTTTCTGTGTGTGTGACTGTATGACATGGGACTTGAGATGTGTTGCCTAGGGGTGTGCTCTTTATTTGTCCCATAATTAAAATACTTTTGACATGCACTCCACTCTTTCGTGGAGCTGCTGAAACATACACAATATTTTGGCCAGTATGTTATGGGCATGTTGAACCTGGTGGAGTCGATTCCTCTGTAGGTTGCAGATGGCATGCTGGGAATATGAGTCATCTATACCACCGACCATTGACGGCTCACTGTTCTACGAAAGATGGATAGGTTTCTCACGCGTGTGCAAAACGGTCTCTGTGTGTTTAGCTCATGGCACCTAGGTTTCTAATCTCATCCAAAGGACTTTCAGAGGAAGAGAGTTATCAGTGGAGAAAAATCTCTTGAAGAGACTGCTCAGTGGAGAATAAAACCCATGCCCGTACTTGTTGTGAGGTCAAGATTCGAACCTAACCACAAGATAATCCTGCCCTTTAAGCTCCTCTGGATCACTAGAGACCTTGTTCCTAGATGATAAAATCTGAAAGTGGCAATTCATTCCATTTAGAAAAAATAATAATTTTTTAAAAGCCTGCTACATCCATGAAATGCCATTATCTGCAGATAGCTTCATGGTTTCATGTACATAATGCACTTGTGAAGCTCCTTCATTCTGAAAGTTGTATACAGACAAGGAAGACCAGGTTATTCTCTTTATTTTCCTCCAATCCTCGGCTAGAGCTCCAAGGTTCACTAATGGTGAGGTTTCTTGTATGCAACTGTTTTTTGCCCACCATGAATGAATCGGTATTCTATCAGGAACTGATTTATATAAAATGATACCTATTGTACCTTGCCTATAAAAAATTATGAAGAACAACTCTGGAACAGCAAAAGTTGAAACAGCAAATAAAAGATCACAAAGTTAACACACATGCTGCACCTACACTAGCACACTCAGTATGCATACATGTATATATATGCAAGAAGGAAGCAAAACATACACAGAAATTTTGCCAATGAATAGTTGAAATGATAGAAAATACTCAAAACAATTGCATGCATGAATAACATGTTACAACTGTGGTCATGAAGCAACAAGGAAAACAGGCTGGCTACCTCCTCTGGACTTCATGGCTTAGATAGTGTGCTTTAGTAGTTAAAGTAACCAACATAAAATGACACAACCCATCCTTGAGACAAGACTGGAGAATTTCCAGTCTTTGAAGTAGTTTAACCCTCTTGTTGGATTCTACGGAGCTAAACTGCCTGTAGATTTTGAATTCTTTGAAGGTTTTCTACCTCCATCTGACTTACTTTACTCCTAAGACAATTGTGTGTGTGCATGACAAGTTATCAAGCTGAAATTTTGTCACAAGCTAGGTATGTCTTTGTACTTACATTTAGGCGCAAGTTTATGTGTCTGGTCACCAGATGTCTTGTCATTGTCACCTTATTTGTCACCAATCACAGGTAAAAATATTGGTATATATGATAAAACAGCAAGTCCTGCATGGATTTGACAATAGTTCATGCATGTTAGTGTCGAATAAGGAAGTGATACCCAGCTGATGTGTTTACCAATGGTTATGTGCAATAGTACTTCAAGGATGTGTCACACAATGTCCCCATAGCACCTGTTGTTTTATGGTATGTCTTGAGGAGACAGAAGTTTTGTTTAACTATTTTTTCTTTTGAAAACAAGTCATATTCGTGACCTTTATACTGTACTTCATATCTGCGTGTGCTACCACATGTTTGTTAAGTGTACAGAAGTGTATTGTTGTACATGACTGTCACCAGTGTCACAGCACAGGTGTGACAAATTCAAAACAACACAGAACTTCTGTAAAATTTTAATGTTGGTAGTCTCTAAAGTAGTCGTAGTGGTGGCACAGGGTCACATCACATCACAAAAAGCACAAATTATGGATGTGTGTGTGGGGGGGGTGTACCCATTGCTCTCACCTGTCGAACCTTGGCAGACGGGAGACCTATTTTCTTTTCCTTCTTGCTATTTTCATTACCGGCATATCTGTTCGTTTCTGCCATTGCAGTTTCAAAGCAAAAGTGTAGTAATAATTAGAAAACAGTCAAAAGGCATCACGTTTTCAGGCGTCTATGCTGCGGACTGGCCAGGAGGTCAAATTTCTCCAGTCTTGTGTGTAGCACAGGTCAGGAATGTGCCCTGTAGCACATTATTTTCAGGCTCACTCTTCTCCCTAACTGCATTTCCTTCCTCCTCTTCCTCGTAAGCGTTTAATATCGGACTCACTTAACAATTCTCGTTCAAGTGTTTCTACTTTCAAGACAATAACATTCAATTTATCGTCTCGCTAATCAGATGAATCGTGTGCTACTACAGAAAACGCGATTTTTTTCCGCCACGCTGCACCATTGAAAAGCGTTCTGGTCGCTGACTGTTATTTCTTCCTTCCCTCCCCACTACACGCATGTTAGTGGTCTAAATTTATCACTGGCACCGTCTGACACCCTCCCTGCATCGCCCCACCAATTTTCAGACACACAGTGTGAAAACCACGAGGTCTGTGTGTGATGGAAAAGTACTGCCCACGTGGGCAGCACCAACTGTCGGCTGTGGTCGGATTGGAATCTAGCGGCAGCCTCCGTTACTGTCGGCTGCGGCCGGATCGAGGACTAAAGGGTTAAACTGATGTGAAAAAGCATGTTTCCACTTCTGACCCAAATTTACAGAAGATGGAAGTTATTTTTGTTTCATAAAATAACATTGTAGTAACATACTGGCCTCTCTTGACAGATTTTTTAAAAATAATTATATGGGTCAGTTGACAGAGCAAAAAATGATAAATATCAAAAACATTATTTGTTTATATTGGATAAAATTGATAACAGTTTGCAATGTTTCACTGTAGTCCAAAGAAAATGAGAGCATGAACACACTCTTTTAAAATGTAGGCCAACTTTGGTGGTTGCTTAAAAGCATAGTAACCTCAACAACAAAAATATCGGACATATAAGTTCTTACTGATCAGAATTGTATTCAGCTTACATTGCGTCAATATAGGCAGCTGTAAAAAGAAAAATTACAAAACAAGAAGCCGCTCTGTTGTTTAAAATAGAAACGCAAACCAAGTTTAATGTGATAGTTCTCCCTCTATTACAGATGGGCTGTCGCAACTTGACTGTAATCTTCAAATGCATAACCGTTGCCTTTGATTCGCTCCAAAGAGATGTTGAAGAGTGTGGATGGTACAAGGTAGCTTCATGGGTGCCACTCTTCCATCTGGGTGACAGAAATATGTTTTCTCACAAGGCCCCAGACAAATGCTTTTTTTTCCCAGTTTCCTTACTCCAAAACAAAACAAACAAAATGTATTGGAGAAAAAACCATTGAAGGCATGGGTTTTTCTCCGTACTTAAATTTACACTGCTTTTTTAATTGTTCCACCGTTATATTAATTTTTCAAATGTCTGTCCTCGGGATAAAATTTCATTCAAACAGCAGTCAAAACTATCAAAGAAAGCACATCATCATTAAATGTTCAGAACTTCACATAGATCTATATTCTGATGTCATTTTAGGAACATTTTCCAAATGCATTTGAGATTGAGAAACTGGTCACCATATTGTCACTTTTAACCAGTTGGAAATCACTTCATTGGGAGGCCCCAGCTGACAAACTAGGCCTAAGTAATAGCTTCCCAAAGATTCCCGAGGTCCTATCATGAAGAGGCGACTGTTGCACTGATAACATAAATGTCATTGCAAAGTATGGGAGTTCTGCAGACTTAATTTGTATCAACACCATCCTCATCATGCCACACACTAAACTCCAGTAGAGGGTCAAATGATCAACGATCAATGCAGAAAACTAAATATTAATTTTTGCTAGTAGAAGAGAAAAAAAATGAAATGAAGCAATACTGAAGAAGACAAAAGAGCACCAATCAAAATAGTTGTTGCTAGCTGCCACTGGAGGCATAGACTACATGTTTCAGCTCCTTAAACGTTAAAGGCCACTTTTGATAACTTTATCCGTGTCCGTTTATCGTTGAATCAAAATCTATGGCTGAAAGAAACTACATAAAAATCAAAAGAAGGAAGAATATGCTCCAAACGAAGAATGCAGGTTGCACAGAAGCGCTTTGATTTGTTTTTTTGCAAGATATAGCGCTATATAAATTCCATTTACTGTTATTATTATTATTATTCCATTATCCTCAATATAAATGAATAAAATAAGATAAAATACTGGGCAGTATCTTTTAACTATAGCTAAAAAAAATTTATATATATATAAAAAATCTTTTAACTAAAGCTACCAGAATAAAATATACTTTACAGTGTTCCAAAAAAAAACAAAAGAAAGAAAGAAAGAAAAAAATAGTTTGCATATTTATGCTTTGTACCTTTTATCAAAGCTTTTTTGTTGATAAAGCAGGAAAAGTCTTTGCTCTCGGAGTCCAAGTTGGTGTATTCTCGTAACCTATCCCTCCTGCTGTTCCTTGAGAGATCCAGTGAATAAACAAATTTAGATTTCTTTTTAGGGTAATAGAATAATCTTAACCATTCTTTTGGGGTTGTTGTTTTGTTTTGTTTTAACATCCAGACCTCTACAATAATTTTTTTTAAATATTGATAATAATTACTATTACCAGTAATAAAAAATGATTTGATAAGGAGAGGAAATCGACATTTTTATGATTACCATAATCATAATAACATTATAATCATCAAAGGATTTAATTAAAAAGGAAACGATTTTTAGTTAATTACAGAAAAAAGTTTCCGTGGAAGTGTGAAGGACTAAAGGGCGATAACTATCCCAGTTTCCGTTGCTCTGCATTCTTAGTAGTTCATTCCCTTGAATGGATCCCCTCCCTTTAAAAAAAAAAAAATCAGTTGTGTAACGTTTCCCACCTGATAGAGATTGCAGAGTGGTAAAGACAATGTTTCAAACACCAACTTCAATTTCCACTGTTTTAAAATAGCTTTACAAAAGTTATCACTCTCTGTCCTAGTATGACAATGACAATGACAAATTCTTTTATTTCGAGGATAATGAATAAGCACTCATGTGCTTTTTACATCTAGTCCCCGCCCGTAGGGATACATCTTAATAATAACCCAATACTCATACTCTCACACAGTAGAAACAAAGGTAAATAACCCTTTCAAAACAACAACAACAACAAACAAACAAACAAAAAAAGAAAACCCCCAAAACACACACAAAACAACAAACAAAAACAAAACAAACGAAAGAAAAAAAACATACTAAAAGGGGAAAAGAAAATTAAAAGAAAAAAACAAGAAAAAGAGAAAAACAAACAACAATAAACCCAAGAAAAAAACAACCAAACTTATAAGTACGATGGATCGGTGGTCTAGAGGTAACGCGCCTGCCTAGAAATCGAAAAGTCCGGGTATGGGGTGGTTTGAAACCCCTTTGGACTCGAAATTTTCCCCCCATCCATTAGATCATGAGTGGTGGTCTGGGTGCTAGTCTTTCAGATGAGACGATAAACCGAGGCTCCGTGTGTTACACATAATTATTTAGCGCACGTAAAAGAACCCACGGCAACAAGAGAGTTGTCCCTGGCAACATTCTGTAGACAAAAGCCACTCTGATAGGGAAACAAATACAGCTGAAGATAGGAAAAGAAAAAAAAATAATGCGTGGCGCTGCTCTTGTGGCAACGCGCTCTCCCCGGGAAGAGCAGCCCGAATTTCAGGCGAAAAAATCTACCATGACTTAAAGTGATATAAAGAAAAAAGAGAAAAAGAGTAGTGATGAACAACAAATTCACAGATATCCAAGAAAAGAATTCACACCGGACCTTATTAGGTCAGTGAGGGTCACGTTCTACTTTAAAAGAGACAATGATTGCTAATTAACGGTAGGACTACAGTCCCTAAAACGGATAATGGCTTCGCAGAAACTTTAACGATTTAATAATAATAATAATAATAATAATAATAATAATAATAATAATAATAAATGGAACTTAATATAGCGCTATATCTTCAACCTAATCTTACACAGTCATACAACCAGTGACAAATAATCAATAGTTTAAACAAACAGATATTACAAACATGGTACGCTGCAGACCAAATCTATGAAATAAAATTGCAATAGTCAAATGTTTTTCAAAAGCACACACACACACACACACACACACAGGTCGAAGTATTTATTCTTGTAGCTTACTTGCTATCGAAAGATGGGCTTTCACGAAATAATTCGGACATAAATTGGTCGGGTTTTTTGGGGGGGCAGATTGACTCGTCTAACACAAAAAGTAAATTACAAGCAGCGAAGAAAGGCAGTGGACTCACGCTCACGCTCACACGTGTTGTATTGTACCTCGCCTCGCTCGATGAGAAAAGAACATTTCCCTGTCACTCCCTCCCTCTGTCCGTCAATCCATCCACCTCCTTTGTCCGTCTGTCTTGATGCCCGTCCATCTGTCCATACTTCCATCCATTCGTTTGTCTACCTATTCATCCGTCCGTCCGTCTGTCTGACTGTCTCTTCTTGTGTATTCGTTCATCGATCAGTGTATTCATACCATTGTTCGTCCTTTTATCAATAACATTCATTCATTTGTTGTTTATTCATTTGTTCGTCTCTTCGTTTATTCATTCATTGTTTCAGTCAGGTATGTAGTCTATTCAGTTATTCACTTTGTCCTTTTATCAATACAATTCATTCATTTGTTGTTCATTCATTCGTTCGTCTATTCGCTTATTCGTTCGTTGTTTCATTCATGTATTTGTTCAGTTATTCATTCTATAAAACAAAACAAAAAATTTACCCATTGGCATCCATCCAAACTAATCGATTTTAATCCCCCTCCCCCTTCTCTCTCTCCTCTCTCTCTCTCTCTCTCTCTCTCTCTCTCTCCTCTCTCTCTCTCTCTCTCCTCTCTCTCTCTCTCTCTCTCTCTCTCTCTCTCTCTCACACACACACACACACACACACACACAAAGACGTCATGAACTGGTTTTTTAAAAAATGTTTTATAATATTCTTTCTTTCGGCAGTTTAATCTAATTATGACTTGTTTGTTGGTTTGTCAGCGTGTTAAACGTGTTTGCTTTCCCCATTATCTGTTGTCAATGCTGTGTAATTAAGTTTCTTTCTTTTAGCTGTTTTGTTCCCCAACTCCCTTTGGTCCAATATTCATCTTTAAGCACGCGCGCGCGCGCGCGCACACACACACACACACACACACACACACACACACACACTTCCCGATTACCTTTAGATCTACAAAAACGGGTGCTCTGGGAATTGCATGATAGACCTCTGTTCTAGTTTGCTTATTTGTTGCTTCGTTTATTTGGTGTTTTTTTGTGTGTGTTTGGGTGTTGTTTCTTGGGAGGGGAGGGGTGTTCTTGTTTGTTGGTTGGTTTTGTGTGTGTGTGTGCCTAGATTGCCACTACAACAACACGCTTATCTTCCCATTGTGAACGTTTTAGTAGTCTTTTTTTTTTTGGCTTCTTTTCTCTCTTTTATTTGATTGTTTATTGATTGATTGTATTTCTAGGCGAGCTTCCTCACTCAATTCAGCAGTTTCTATTGCTAAGAAATGGCACGGCATTAGTAGCTCTTTGTCTGTCTCTCTGTCTCTCACACTTTCCACCATTTTTATGGTAAGGGGGGAAAAAAAACAAACCCCAACCAAACCCAAGCCCCAAAGTCCTTGGCATCCACTGTAATTGGCATTCATTGACACAGACATTAATAGTTAGACACTAATTATTGCGGTGATTATCTTCTAAGCACGCAGTCTGCCGCCTGTCGTAGGCTATCAGGAATAGATTACTTTCTAGGGAACCCAATCTTCCTTTGCCTACAAACATACAAACCGCGCACACGCACACTCCAGTACTTCGGATGAGTCTAGATAAACCGAGGCCCCGTGGGTGGGTGAAGGCAGGCAGAACATCTGGCGCACACATTAAAACCCTTTCCGACTTTGGGAAGAGTTAGGTCATTGTGTGCCGGTCCTGGAACCCCAAAGACAAAATGTACACAACTGCATGCACACAGGGACTGGATGTAAGAAGACAAACCCACAAACCGTGCAGTAAAGGAGGGGGAAATAAAATCCAGGCTCAGATGGGACTTGAAAAGAGACTGGCTAGTTCTTGTTGGAACAGATGACAAAATTTACAAAACCGCATACACACGGGGACTGGATGTACAAAAAAAGCACATGAGTGTTTATTCCATTATCCTCGATATAAAAGAATAAATATGAAAATAAAATAATATAAACAACTGTGGGACAGGGCCAGACACGCCCCAATCCAGGCCACCATCAAACAAAGCAAATGGGAATGCATCGGCGCTATTTATTTATTTTATATATTTATTCTTTTATTTTTAAGGATAATGGAATAAGCATTCATGTGCTTTTTTTCATCCAGTCCCCGTGTGTATGCAGTTTTGTAAATGTCATCTGTTCCTGCCAGCACACAATGGCCTACTCTTCCGAAAAGCGTAACGGGCTTTAACGTGTGTGCAAGATGCATGCATTCGCACACGGGACCTCGGTTCATAGTCTCATCCGAAGGACTTTTGGGAAGAGTGGAGTCAGCACTGATGTTAACTCCAGAAGAAAACAAATCTTCTTGAACAAGAATCGAACCCTGGTCAGCAGATTACGAATACATCACTCTAACCACTGGACTATCCCGCCCCCATACAGTCTGCAAGCCTGCTTCAAATGTCACCAGGCAGGCCCTTGACTGGAATCCACAAGGGAAGCGGAAAGTTGTAGGTCAAGTCAGTTCTTGTTACCTTTCAGACCACCCCCCACTGCTCAAGCTTTCTTGGAAACAAAACGTAAACTCCAGGTACACACTAATTAGGCCTAACCCACTCACGTTCGTGGGTGCCTTGCGTGTGTCCTATCTGTTACAGGTGTCTGTGACTGAAGAGCAGTAGTCGATTCCTCTAACTTGGTTGTCTCCCTTGAAGCTATCAGGGGTTTGCGTGAGGTTAACCAATAAACGTCAGTTAATGACAGGAGTGGTGTGTTTGTGTGTGTGTGTATGTGTGTGTGTGTGTGTGTGTGTGTGTGTGTTGGGGTGGGGGGTGGGGGGTAGACGGTGTAGGGGTAGAGGTGTGTGTGTGTGTGTGTGTGTGTGTTGGGTGGGGGTAGACGGTGTAGGGGTAGAGGTGTGTGTGTGTGTGTAGGGGTAGGTGTGTTTAGGGTAGGTGTGTGTGTAGGGGTAGGGGTGGGTAGTGTATGTGTGTAGGGGTAGGTGTGTGTATAGGGGTAGGTGTGTGTAGGGTAGGTGTGTGTAGGGGTAGGTGTGTGTAGAGGTAGGTGTGTGTATAGGGGTAGGTGTGTGTAGGGGTGGGTAGTGAATGTGTGTGTAGGGTAGGTGTGTGTTTGTGTGTAGGGTAGGTGTGTGTTTGTGTGTAGGGGTAGGTGTGTGTGTAGGGTAGGTGTGTGTAGGGTAGGTGAGTGTGTTTGTGTGTGTAAGGGTATGTGTGTGTAGGGTAGGTGTGTTTGTGTGTGTAAGGGTAGGTGTGTTTGTGTGCAGGTAGGTGTGTGTTTGTGTGTGTAGGGTAGGTGTGTGTAGGGTAGGTGTGTTTGTGTGTAGTGTGTGTGTGTGGGTTTGTGTGTGAGGGTAGGTGTGTTTTGTGTAGGGGTAGGTGTGTATTTGTGTGTAGGGGTAGTGTGTGTAGGGGTAGGTGTGTGTAGGGGTAGGTGTGTGTAGGGGTAGGTGTGTGTAGGGGTAGGTGTGTGTTTGTGTGTAGGGGTAGGCGTGTGTAGGGTAGGTGTGTGTTTGTGTGTAGGGTAGGCGTGTGTGTAGGGGTAGGCGTGTGTAGGGGTAGGTGTGTGTGTAGGGGTAGGTGTGTGTGTAGGGGTAGGTGTGTGTTTGTGTGTAGGGGTAGGCGTGTGTGTAGGGGTAGGCGTGTGTAGGGGTAGGTGTGTGTGTAGGGGTAGGTGTGTGTAGGGGTAGGTGTGTGTAGGGGTAGGTGTGTGTGTAGGGGTAGGCGTGTGTTTGTGTGTAGGGTAGGCGTGTGTGTAGGGGTAGGTGTGTGTAGGGGTAGGTGTGTGTGTAGGGGTAGGTGTGTGTAGGGTAGGTGTGTGTAGGGGTAGGCGTGTGTAGGGGTAGGTGTGTGTGTAGGGGTAGGTGTGTGTGTAGGGGTAGGTGTGTGTAGAGGTAGATGTGTGTAGGGGTAGGTGCGTGTTTGTGTATGTAGAGGTAGATGTGTGTAGGGGTAGGTGTGTGTAGAGGTAGGTGTGTGTAAGGGTAGGTGTGTGTAGGGGTAGGTGTGTGTGTTTGTGTGTAGAGGTAGGTGTGTGTGTTTGTGTGTAGAGGTAGGTGTGTGTAGGGTAGGTGTGTGTGTTTGTGTGTAAGGGTAGGTGTGTGTGTTTGTGTGTAGGGTAGGTGTGTGTGTTTGTGTGTAGGGGTAGGTGTGTGTGTTTGTGTGTAGGGGTAGGTGTGTGTGTTTGTGTGTAGGGTAGGTGTGTTGTTTGTGTGTAGTGGTAGGTGTGTGTGTGTGTGTTTGTGTGTAGCGGTAGGTGTGTGTGTTTGTGTGTAGGGGTAGGTGTGTGTGTTTGTGTGTAGGGGTAGGTGTGTGTGTTTGTGTGTAGTGGTAGTGTGTGTGTGTGTGTTTGTGTGTAGCGGTAGGTGTGTGTGTTTGTGTGTAGGGTAGGTGTGTGTGTTTGTGTGTAGTGGTAGGTGTGTGTGTGTGTTTGTGTGTAGGGGTAGGTGTGTGTGTTTGTGTGTAGGGTAGGTGTTTGTGAAGGGGTAGGTGTGTGTGCTTGTGTGTAGAGGTAGGTGTGTGTAGGGGTAGGTGTGTGTGTTTGTGTGTAGGGAAGGTGTTTGTGAAGGTGTGTGTGTTTGGTATGTAGGGGTAGGTGTGTGTGTTGTGAGGTGTAGGGGTAGGGTGTGTGTAGGGGTAGGGGTGTGTGGGTGGGTGGAGCGTGCGTACGTGCGTGCGTGCGTGTGTGTATGTGTGTGTATGTGTGTGTGTGTGTGCGCGCACGCGCGCACGCGTGTGCACATGTATGTATGTATGTATGTATGGAGAGAGGGAGAGAGCGAGAGAGATTCAACTAATTTCCTTTATTGCCATCAATTTTTGCCATGGTCGGAGCTTTTGGTTTTTTGCTTTTGTACAAAAGAAACATTTTGATGAAAAAGTGATTGGGGGTTTTGGTTTTGGTTTTACTGTTTCTGTTTCTACTTTTATCATTATTCTTATATATATAATTATATATCTGTGTGTGTGTGTGTGTGGTGTGTGTGTGTGTGTGTGGGTGTGTGGGTGTGTGTGTGTGT
Source organism: Rapana venosa (assembly GCA_028751875.1). Lineage (NCBI taxonomy): Eukaryota > Metazoa > Mollusca > Gastropoda > Neogastropoda > Muricidae > Rapana > Rapana venosa. Next base: position 15,102,354 of record CM054150.1, on the reverse strand, counting down.
GTGTGCGTGTGGACACGTGATTTCTCTTCTTTTGTTTTACTATTTCTCTTCTGCTGCGCGCCTGGGCGCGGGCGCGCACGCACACACACACACACACACACACACACACACACACACACACCACCACCACCACCACCACTACCACCACCACCACAACAACACAACACAACACTCACACACACACACACACACAAGGCTAAAAAAACAAACCACACACACAAAAAACCCTCCCCCACCCCCCAACCCATTCCCCCAAGGAAGAAAACACCCGAAGCGTAAGAAAACCAGCTGACGCAAACACACGATTATGTCCCTTGATAGACACCCGCTAAAGACTTGTTAATTACAGACGTTAAACCTCAGACACTCAATTAACGGTGGCAGTTTGCGTGAGCAGGAACTCTGGCGATGTCTGGAACTCAGACAAGTCTCCTTCAGTCTGGAGATCCCCTCCATCAACCCCCCCCCCCCTCCCCACCCACCCATCCACCCTCCCTCTCCTCCTCCTCCCCCACCTCTACCACCCACACACCCTCTATCACACTCTCCCCCCCCCCCCCCTTACACTACCTCTTCAGAACTCTTTATCCTTGTCGTTTAACCATTTTCCTTATATATATATATATATAAGATATAGCGCTCTATAAATTCCATATATTATTATTATTATTATTATATTATTATATATCCTTTAATGTAACTTTCCCTTGCCCATCTGTCCAACTGTGTTCTAGCAGAAGTGTTGAAGGAGATGGGGTATAATGAATGGAAAGGACAACATAGAATAAGAAGAGAAGAGAAGAGAAGGAAGGAAGGAAGAGGAGGGGAGCAGAGAGAGAGGGAGAGAGAGTGAGAGAGAGAGAGAGAGAGAGAGAGAGAGAGAGAGAGAGAGAGAGAGAGAGAGAGAGAGAGAGAGAGAGAGTGAGAGAGAGAGAGAGACAGACAGACAAACAGAGAGATAGAGAGACAGAGAGAGGGAGAGAAAGGGGGGGGGGAGTGAATGAATGAATGACTTTTTTTTTCAAGGGTAACAGAATAAGCATACACATACTTTTTTTCCCATCCGGCCCTTGCCTTGATTAGGAACTATCAACAAAACAAACCCCCGTGGGACTCCCGGGGTATGCTTACAAGTGAGCATTGCAAGAATAGGATCCCTGCCCTCCCACCAGGCATGTCGTAAGAGGCGACTAAGGTGGAACCCTTCCTCCAGGTTGGGGGTTGGGCACAGGGCTAACAACCCTGTCCCCTAAAAAAAGAGCAGTTACAGAAACAGCAACAGAGAAAACTTATACTTTTGCGTGCGAAGGACCTCCCGGGTCCAGTGAGACTCGTATGAATGCTGACGGCCAAAGCCGAGAGGAAAGTGAGATGAAGGCCATGCAGCACTCTTGGGGGTCAGTGACTAGGTTGGCCCAGAATAGGCAGGAGTGGAAGCACTTTGTTGCTGCCCTACACACCGCTGGGTGTAATGGCTGATGATGAACAAAACAAAGAAAAAACCCTACTACACCAACAACATGATTTAAAGGTTATATTTAACAATACATAATCCCTAACTGACCTGGGCATTAATGGCAAGAGATACATAGATTACTTTTGTGGGGTTGTTTTTTTTAAAAGAAAAGAGATATGCGTTAATAAATGTATAATTCTCAAATGAATTGGACATTAACATGAAAATTGAGAGAGAGCGAGAGCGAGCGGAAGAGAGAGAGAGAGAGAGAGAGAGAGAGAGAGAGAGAGAGAGAGAGAGAGAGAGAGAGAGAGCGAGAGAGAGAGCGAGAGAGAGAGAGAGCGAGAGAGAGAGAGAGAGAGAGAGAGAGAGAGAGAGAGAGAGAGAGAGAGAGAGAGAGAGAGAGAGAGAGAGAGAGAGAGAGAGAGAGAGAGAGAGAGAGAGAGAGAGAGAGAGAAAGAGAGAGAATAACAATGACAATGACAAATTCTTTTAATTCGAGGATAATAAAGAAGCAACCATGTGCTTTTCTTACATCCAGTCCCCGTGTGTATGCAGTTTTGTCAATGTTGTCATCAGTTTTTTGTCATCTCTTTTTCTCTCCCTTACCTCCTTGACAAATTGGTGGGGCACTGCCCTGAATTTGTTGGGGTTTTTTTCAGGCTGGGTCTCTTGGGTAAGTTGAACTTGATGGAGCCCACACCACCCCTCCAAGTACAGGATGCATGCTGGGTATGTTTGTGTTTCTGTCAGCAACCGAACGTTCACATGAAGTACAGGACTTTTCACGCCCAAGTTGAATTTTGATCTCTCTCTCTCTCTCTCTCCCCTCTCTCTCTCTCTCTCTCTCTCTCTCTCTCTCTCTCTCTCTCTCTCTCTTCTCTCTCTCTTCTCTCTCTCTCTCTCTCTCTCTCTCTCTCTCTCTCTCTATATATATATATATATATATATGTGTGTGTGTGTGTGTGTGTGTGTTGCTGTGACTCTCAGTGTCTCTCTCTGTCTGTGTGTGTGCGTACGTGCGTGCGCGTAAGGCACTGTTAGGTTCGCACTTTAAGATGACACAGGAGATTGTACCCCTCCCAACCCCCCCCCCCCCCCCCGAAACCCCCCCCCCCCAAAAAAAAAAAACAAAAACAACAACAACAACCCCACACCAAAAAACAAACAAAACTAAAAACCCCAAACAAAGCAAACACAAAAAAACAACAACCCCCCCCCCCCCACACACACACACAAACAAACATACCCCCCCCCCCCAAACAAACAACCCCCCCCCCCCCCCCCCCAAACAAACAAAAACCCACCACCAACAACAAAAAAACCTCCACCCTGAATTCACTAAACGTCACTGCCGAGATTCGAACCCAGGACTTCATGGACAAGCGGAATGTGAAGTCAAACGCTACATCCACTCGCCTACAGCGGTCTGTAGCGGGACGGTAAAACAGATAACACTCAATCTTCATCGATTAGGCCATTATTTTTACCCTGCCCCACCCAACACTTCTTTGTGTCCTATAGCCTACCAACTGTTTGCATGTCTGTCATCGAAAGCGTTTGTAAGGCAGGAAATAGAGAGAACAACATCGATGATTCTTGCATTTCGCACTAGAGAGAGAGAGAGTAAGAGAGAGAGAGAGAGGTTGAGAGAGAGAGAGAGAGAGAGAGAGAGAGAGAGAGAGAGAGAAGAGAGAGAGAGAGAGAGAGAAGAGAGAGAGAGAGAGAGAGAGAGAGAGAGAGAGAGGAAGAATGAAAGAGAGAGATGTCATGTGGAATCTAGGTGTGTCTGGCTGGGTTTCAGGAAACAACAAGTTTATCGGGTGTTAAACAATTCGTTTTTCAGGTTAATGCTTCACTAAGGAAAGGGGGGTCGATAGTTATGCTGGTGTAAATAGATTCTTCTTCTTCTTTTTCTCTTCTTCTTCTTCTTCTTCTTCTTCTTCTTCTTCTTCTTCTTCTTCTTCTTCTTCTTCTTCTTCTTCTTCTTCTTCTTCTTCGAGCGCTCAAACAGCAACTATTGTTGTTTGTAATAATTATGAGCAAAAATCAATGTGTTGCGCTGCTGTTAAGCGCCTGACAAGTCAGGCCCAGCGCATCCGACATCGGAACATGGCTGTGCTTCCTCTGCTTAAAAAGTAAAGGATGTCCTCGTGCAGACGGGATAACTCAGTGGTCAGAGCACTCACTCGCTTTCCCTAAGCCTAAGGGTTCGATTCCCGTTCAAGGGGGATATTTTCCCCGGCCTGGACTTAACATCAGTGCAAACTCCACTCTCCCCAAAAGTCCTTCGGATGAGACTATAAACCGAGGCCCCGTGTGCGAACGCGCGCAGAACATCTTGCGCACACGTTAAACGCCTGTTCCGCTTTTCGTAAGAGTAGGCCATTGTGTGCCGGTGGGAACAGATGACAATTTACACAACCGCATACACACGGGGGGTACTGGATATAAAAAAGCACATAAGTGCTTATTCCATTATCCTCGATATAAAAGAATAAAACTGAAAAAAAAAAGGGGAAAAAAAAGCTAAGGTTAAGCAGCATAAGAGTGTAACTATCGAGTGGATGGATGGGTGACCGTTTGCGCGCCTTGGTTTCACTGCAGTCCCCCAGTTTTCACCCAGCTGTATGTAAATGGGTACCTGCCCTCTTTAGGGTCAGGTCAGGGAAGTAAAGCAGCGAGGGAGAGGAGATGGGCGCCGCTGCCCTCAAGATGCTGTCTGGCCCCTGGTGGAACAGACAGGGAACAGATTGTTCTCCATAATTATGTTGTTTTCTTTGTGATTTGTTTTCTTGTTGTATCCACAAACTTGTCAGTTTTTCGTGTCAGGGTGCGTTACCTCTTTACCTCGCACCAAGTTGAAGACACTTCGTGTTTCCAGATACTTACGAAGTCGATGGTTGCCTACTTACTGTACATCCTGTGTTTGTGTTAGTGTGAAAAGGAGAAGGAATACAATGCTAACTACCAACAAACAAAAAGAAAACAGTCGATGGTTGCACTTCTTACTGTACATCCTGTGTTTGTGTTAGTGTGAAAAGGAGAAGGAATACAATGCTAACTACCAACAAACAAAAAGAAAACAGTCGATGGTTGCACTTCTTACTGTACATCCTGTGTTTGTGTTAGTGTGAAAAGGAGAAGGAATACAATGCTAACTACCAACAAACAAAAAGAAAACAGTCGATGGTTGCACTTCTTACTGTACATCCTGTGTTTGTGTTAGTGTGAAAAGGAGAAGGAATACAATGCTAACTACCAACAAACAAAAAGAAAACAGTCGATGGTTGCACTTCTTACTGTACATCCTGTGTTTGTGTTAGTGTGAAAAGGAGAAGGAATACAATGCTAACTACAAACAAACAAACAAAAGGCGATGGTTGCGTTGTTACCACACAGGCAGAAGGTAGGCGTAGCCTTTTAGATGTCCAAACTGGGTTTTCTTCTTCTAGAAGGGGGGGGGGGGGGGGGGGGGGGGGGGAGGGGTGTCAATGGTGAAAGGGAACTGGAAGCTCCAAAACAGCAAAAGCTTTCTTGCACTTGTAGGATTACTTGGATTTTTAAAAAAATCATTTTTTCCCCAGTATGATTGTGTTCATCTGATCTGTCTGTCAGCAGACATCTTTTTTCGATTTCTCTGATAGCTTTGATCTTTGTGTGTGTGTGTGTGTGTGTGTGTGTGTGTGTGTGTGTGTGTGTGTGTGTGTGTGTGTGTGTGTGGGGGGGGGGGTTGTGTGTGTGTGTGTGTGTTTTCTTCATATCTTTCTCCCTCCCTCTCCATTTGTGTGTGTGTGTGTGTGTGTGTGTGTGTGTGTGTGTGTGTGTGTGTGTGTGTGTGTGTGTGTGTGTGTCCAGCTCTCTCTCTCTCTCTGTGTCTCTCCGTCTCTGTCTCTGTCTGTCTCTGTCTGTCTGTCTCTCTTTTCTCCTGGCTTTCTGCTCCCTCTCCCTGTGTGTGTTGTGTGTGTGTGTGTGTGTGTGTGTGGTGTGTGTGTGTGTGTGTGTGTGTGTGTGTGTGTGTGTGTGTGTGTGTGTGTGTGTGTGTGTGTGTGTGTGTGTGTGCGTGCGTGTGTGATATGCTTATTTCAAAAGGTCTGTTGTTCATTTCTTTTACTTTTCCTTTTCTTGTCACCTACTCCCCCCCAAACACCCACCCCCACCAACCCCCCTCCCCCTCCCTATCCCCTCCTTCGCTTCTGTCTCTTTCTGTACACCCAGTTGTTAAGTTACTCACACGCGAAAGGATTAAGAACTCTTGTCCTAGTGAGAGAAAAGGATGATCAATATTTCACTGGCTGTGAACAGGCTCTGTTTGCCATCTGTCTGTCTGTCTGTCTGTCTGTCTGTCTGTCTGTCTGCCTGCCTGTCTGTCTGTCTGTCTGTCTGTCTCTCTCTCTCTCTCTCTCTCTCTCTCCTCTCTCTCTCTCTCTCTCTCCTCTCTCTCCTTCTCTCTCTCTCTCTCTCTCTCTTGCTTCTTGCTGTCTCCCCTCTATTTTACTTTATCCATATTATCTAATTATAATCAGTGTATCAGTTTTCATGTTAATGTTTGATTTATTTGAGAATTATATGTTTATCAACATATCTCTTTTCTCACAAAAAGAATGTATGTATCTCTTGAAATTAATGCTCAAGTTAGTTAGGGATTATGTAATGTTAAATATATAATATTAAAAAATCACGTTGTCGTTGTTGTAGTAAGATTTTTACCTGTTTTGTTAATAGTCCCTAATCAGGGCAAGGGCCGGATGAAAAAAAAGTATGCATGCCTATTCTGTTACCCTTGAAAAATAAAGATTCATTCATTCATTCATTCATTCATTCATTCTGTCTGTCTGTCTTGTCTGTCTGTCTGTCTGTCTGTTCCGACTGAGTGTCTCTGTCTGCGAGTTTTTGGTGTAGTCTCGGTGTGTCCATGATCTCTATCTAGTCTGCTCTCTCCTAGGACTCTTGTCTCCTCTCTCTCTCTCTCTCTCTCTCTCTCTCTCTCTCTCTCTCTCTCTCTCTCTCTCTCTCTCTCTTCTCCTCTCTCTCTCTCTCTCTCCTCCAAGTGTCTGTGTTTCTTTCTGTCTTTTCGGGCTTCGCTTACACACACACACACACACACACACACACACACACACACACACACACACACACACACACACACACACACACACCACACACACACACAACGCACGCACGCGCGGGCACACACACACACATGCATGTACGCACACAAACACATACGTCACATAAGGATAAAGATGTGACGTGTGTGTGCGTGTGCGTGCTGCGTGCGTGTGTGTGTGTGTTGTGTGTGTGTTTTATGTGTGTGCATGTGTGTCTTTGCTCGCACGTAGCGTGTGTGTGTATGCGCGTATGTGTATGCAAGCGTGCATGCATGTGTGTGTGGTGTGTGTGTGTGCGCGCGCGCGCGCGTGTGTCTTGTGCTGATCTTAATGGTCTGTTTCATTCTTGTTGCTTTACTTTTTGGATGTAAACCCTTTCCTCTTTGCCTCTCCTCTCAGATGTAAGT
>CM054150.1:15077880-15090380 GCA_028751875.1 Rapana venosa | reverse complement strand
AGCAACAAAAGCAATAACATTAGTTGCAGCAATATAATAGTGGTAGCAGCAACAACAGCAGCAGCAAAAGCACATTAGCTGCAGCAATAATGGTAGCAGTAGCAACAGCAGCAACAAAAGCAATAACATTACCTGTAGCAATAGCAGTAGCAGCATCAGGAGCGGTAGCGGCAGCAGCAGCAGCAGCAGCAAAGACAAAAACAATAGCTGCTGCAAAAGGGGTAGCAGTAACAGCAGCAGCAGCAGTGATAAGTAGTTGTAGGTGTATTTTCATCTGTACGTACCAGTAGTAAAAATGGCAGTATTACTAATAGCACATAGCAATTGTAGTAGTAGTAGTAGTAGTAGTAGTAGTAGTAGTAGTAGTAGTAGTAGTAGTAGTAGTAGGAGGAGGAGGAGGAGGAGGAGGAGGAGGAGGAGGAGTACTAGTAGTGGTAGCAGCAGCAGCAGGTTCAGCCAAAACAATTTCAAAAGCTGCAGCAACAGCAGAAAAACAGCAGCAGCAGCAGCAACCATAGTAGTTTCAAATTTTCAAAGATGCTCTGTTATGAATGCCTGTGCATGAGCGTGTCTGTCCCTTTCTGTCTGTCAGACTTTCTGGTTGCGTCTGTCTCCATCTCATTCACTTACTCTTTCCTCCACTCTGTGTTTCTCTGTCTGTCTGTCTGTCTGTCTGACTGTCTGCCAGACTCTCTCTCTCTCTCTCTTCTCTGTCTCTCTGTCTCTGTCTCCGTCTGTCTGTCTCTCTGTCTCTGTCGCAGTCTGTATCTCTCTCTCTCTCTGTCTCTCTCTGCCTCTTTGTTTCTGTCTCTGTTTCTGTCGCAGTCTGTCTGTCTGCCTGCCAGACTCTCTCTTCTCTCTCTCTCTCTCTCTCTCTCTCTCCCTCCTCTCCTCTCCTCTCCCTCTCTCCCTCTCTCTCCTCCCCCCCCCCCTCTCTCTCTCTGTGAGGTACTTACTCTTTACCTCGGTGCTTCTGTCTGTCGCTAGACTCTCTCTGTCTCTGTCTCTCTCTGTCTCTGTCTCTCTCTCTCTGTGAGCTATTTACTTTCTACCTCCTTCTCCGTGCTTCTGTCTGTCTGCCAGGCTCTTTCTCTCTCTGTCTGTTTCTGTCTCCCTCCCTCTCTCTCCACTCTCTCTCTCTCTTCCCATCTCTCTCTCTCCTCACCCTCTCTCTCTCCTCTCTCTCTCTCTCTCTCTCTCTCCTACCTCCATCTCTCTCTCAACCCCTTCTCTCCCCTCCCTCTCTCCTCCCATCTCTCTCTCTCTCCTTCCTTCCCTCCATCTCTCTCTCAACCCCTTCTCTCTCTTCCTCTCTTACTCCATCTCACCTCCTCCTCTCTCCCTCCTTCCCGCCACTCTCTCTCCACCCCTTCTCTCTCTCTCTTCCTCTCTCTCCCCTCTCTCCTCTCTCTCTCTCTCTCTCTCTCTCCTCATTTCTTCCACTCTCATCCTCTCTTCCTCTTTTTCCCGACTCTCTTCCTCGTACCTCTATCTTCCGCTGTTCTCACTCCCCTCCCCTCCCCCCCCCCCTCCTCTCCCCCTCTCATCATCCCTCCCCTCCTCCATCCCCTCCATCTTTGTCTCTCCTCTGTCTCTCTCTCTCCTCTCTCCTCCTCTCTCTCTCTCCCTTCCTTCCTCACCTCTCTTAAATTCTCATCTCTCGCATCTTTCTTCTGTTCAATGCTTCTCTCGTACCTGCTTTTCTCTCTTTGCCGACTCTTCTCTTCCATCAGGTGCACAAGCATCTCGCGTATCTCAGACCTCCCCCCTCCCCCTTCCCCACCTCCAAGCCCCCCCCCCCCCTCCCCCATACTATTATCACCCTTTCCTCACTACAGTACCTTCCTACCTCCCTCCATCTTTGTTTCCCTCCCTCACCTCCCTCCGTCCCTCCTTCCCTCCCTTCCTTCCACTACCTACCCTTCCTTCCTCAAGCCATCTGTAAATAAATATTCATGCTCCGGAGACATTTCATTTCATTCTGTTTCAAGGTTGTTGTTTGTTTTTTGTCCTTTGCTTCGAGAGTTCACTCCTTCACTGTACCTGCCTGAGCAGAAGAGGAGGTGGAGGTGGAGGTGGAGGGCTAAAGTAATGTTCTGGTTCGTTGGAATGGAAATGTATCGTTCTGTTCTTTTCTTTTTTCTTTTCTTTTTGTTTGTTTTTTTTTGTTTTCTTTTTTGTTTCTTGTTTCTTTCTTTTTTGTTTGTTCCTTTTCTTTTGTTTCTCTTCATTTATTTTGTTTCTTTTCTTTTCTATGTTTCTTTTCTTTCTGTTCTTTGTTTCTTGTTTTTCTTCTCTTTTCTTTTCTTTCTTTGTTTCTTTGATTCTTTTCTTTTCTTTTCTTTCTTTCTTTTCTTTACTTTCTTTTTTTTTCTTTCTTTCATTCATTCATTCTTCCTTCCTTTTCCTTTCTTTCTTTCTTTCTTTCTTTCTTTCTTTCTTTCTTTCTTGTATTTCCATCGTTGGATAATTCTACATGTTTGTATTGTGTATACGTTTTTGGAGATTGTGTCTGAGAAAAAGTCTTCACACTTGAACTGAGTCACTTTAGCGCACGTAAAAGAACCTACGGCAACAGAGTTGTCCCTGGGAAAATTCTGTAAAATAAATAAACTCAAACAAAACATCACAAAACAAAACACTGCTGATAGGAAATACAGACACATCGAGTCAGGAAAATAAAGAAAAAAGAAAGGGTGGCGCTGCTCTTGTGGCGACACGCTGTCCCCGGAGAGAGCAGCCGGAATTTCACACAGAGACTGCCGTGACTTAAAGTTGTATAACAATACAATACGATACAGTACAATAGAATGCGATACAATGCAATGCAATGTAATACAATGCAATGTAATACAATATAATGTAATACAATGCAATGCCATACAATACAATGCAATAGAATACAATAGAACACAATGCAATGCGATGCAATGTAATGCAATACAATACAACTCAATACAGTACAATACAAGGCAATACAATACAATGCAATACAATACAATGCAGGCCAAAAAGTATCCTTATGGTCCGATGCAACAGAATACTCAGTTAAAATATGAAGATTTTTTTATCACACACAAATCCCATATACACGTACCCATGCAAATACAGAAAATTACCTAACGATGGATCGATTCATGTATTGAACATGCATGTTCATGAATGGAGTGATTAAATTGACAGATTCATTAATTGTGCGTGCTTATTCATTGATGGCATGATTAGACCGGTTTATCAATGGGTGAATTTTGTTTGTGTCATTTATTTGATGACTGAGAGAGTATTTCTTTTTCTGATTGATTGATTCATTGATTGGTCGATTGATTAGTTGATTGATCGATTCATTGATCAATCAATAGACTGATTAATCATACATTCCTTCTCCTAGCCAAACAACTTTCTTTAAAAAAATGTTGCCAAACTTTACTCTGCAAAGAAAAAGGAAAAGAACAGAAACTCTCGTATTTGCCAAAGGTTAGTAAACTTCTAAGGTCTGTTCTCCACCCCCCCCCCCCCCTCCCTCTCCATCTCCCTCCCCCCTCTTCCTCCTCCCCATTCCTTTCCCTCCCCTCCAATTCCTCGCGGAGTTTGGGGTAAATCGAACAGCAGGGTATTTGCGAGGACTGTCCAAAAGCCAAAGACTAGTATCAGTAAGGGGGGGGGGGGGGGGGGGGGGGGGGGGGGGGGGGGGGGGGGGGGGGGGGGGGGGGGGGGGGGGGGGGGGGGGAGGGAGTGGGGGGGGGGGGGGGGGGGGGGGGGGGGGGGGGGGGGGGTGGGGGGAGGGGGTGGGTGGGGGGGGGGTGGGGGTGGGGGGGGGGGTGGTTGTGGGTGTTGTGTTGTGCGTGTTGTGTTGTTTGTGTGTGTGGTGTGGGGTGTGGTGTTTTTGTGGTGTGTGGTTTGTGTGTGGGTGTGGTGGTGGTGGTAGGGTGGTGGTGGTGGTGTGTGTATGTGTGAGTATGTTGATTTTTCACCGCGCGCGCGTGTGGGGTGTGTGTTGTGTTTTGTTGTGTTGTGTTTGTGTTGTTGTTGTGGTGTGTGTTGATTGTTGTTGTGGTGTTTTGTTTTTTTTGTGGTGGTGTTTGTGTTGTGTTGTTGTTGTGTGTGTTGTGTTGTTGTTGTGGTGGTGTGTATTGTGTTGTTGTTGTGGTGTGTGTGTTGTGGTGTGGTGTGTGTGAGTTGTGTTGTTGTTGTGGTGGAGTGTGTTGTGTTGTTGTTGTGGTTGTGTGTGTGTTTGTGTGTTTAAGGGGGGAACGAGTGAGAGTAAAGAAATAAGAAAAAAAGTGTGTTTGCGCACGTGCTTGCGTGTACCTATACACATGTGCGCACGCGCGTGTGTGAGGCAATGGAGGGGCATAATCTGGTATCAATACGATCAGGGGAAGTCACTGACCGTAAGAATACTGGCATTGCTTTAGGCAGTGACCTCCCTTGTAACATGCGGAAGTGACGTTTAGTCAGATATTGTCTTACTTCCTTCTCCCATCGGAAATATTCGCTGGGACGTTAATCTGATCACAACAGCAAAAACAACCCCCATGGGAATGCCGGGAGGGGGGAGGGGGGCTGTCAGTATAAAGAGCATCCCTACCTTCTGGAAATTCTGTGTTAGCAATTCCCTCTTTTCTGCCTCGTTCGTTCCTTTTCTTCATGTTATCTCCGTCTTGTCAATTTTTTGCCTTCTTGATCCATTCTCCTACCTTTTTTTTTTCGAGAAAGGATTACAAAAGATAATTCTCTCCCACACCAAAGTCTGCTGTGCTGGGCCTGATTTGTCCGGCCCTGAATGGCAACGCAACGCTTTTTCGCTTATAATTATTGTGACAGACAGACATTAGTTGCTGTCTGAGCATTTGATGAAGAAGAAGAAGAATTGCGAAGAAGAAGAATTGCGAAGAAGAAGAATTGCGAAGAAGAAGAATTGCGAAGAAGAAGAAGAAGAAGAAGAAGAAGAAGAATCGTGATGAAATGCGAAGAAGAAGAATTGTGAAGAAGAATTGCGAAGAAGAACAATTGCGAAGAAGAAGAATTGCGGAGAAGAATTGCGGAGAAGAAGAAATGCGAAGAAGAAGAATTGTGAAGAAGAATTGCTAAGAAGAAGAATTGCGAAGAAGAAGAATTGCAAAGAAGAAGAGGAAGAAGAAGAAGAAGAAGAAGAAGAAGAAGAAGAAGAAGAAGAAGAAGAAGAAGTCTTACTTCCTTCTTTTAGAAACTGAAGGGCACATCTTCTGCTTAAAGTTTTGACCTAGGCTAGCTTCTCTGTTTATTTGGAGTATTGGTGACTAATACATTGAATTTATTCAAGACAGCATCTGTCTCTTTTCTTTCTCCATCAGTGTGTCTCCAGCGTTTGTCCATGTCATGTGTGTGTGTGTGTGTGGTGTGTGTGTGTGTGTGTGGTGTGTGTGTGTGTGTGTGTGTGTGTGTGTGGTCTACTTCTCACCAGTTCACCATGGTCTCTGTCTATCTAACTGTCTGTCTGTCTCTATGTCTTTCTATCTGTCTGTCTGTCTATCTGTCTGCTGTCTGTCTGTCTGTCTGTCTGTCTGTCTCTCTCCCTCCTCTCTCTCGTCTCTCTCCTCTCACTCTCTACTCTATCTCTCTCTCTCCTCTTCCTCTCTCTCTCTCTCTCTCTCTTCCTCCTCCCCTCCTTCTCTAACTTCTCTCTGATCCTCACCAGTCTTCCTTCTTCCTTTTCAGCTCTGCGTGTGTGCAGTGTGTTTCGTGTCTGTGTGTGTAGTGTGTGTGTGTGTGTGGTGCGTGCGCGGCGCGCTGTGCATGCGCTGTGCGTGCGTGTGTATACATGCATAAGCACCTGTGTGTGTATGTGTGTCATGTACAAGTATGTGTGCACAAATGCTTGTGCACGTGTTTGTATTATGTGCTTGTGCTTGTGCATATGCTTGTGTGTTGTGTGTGTGTTGTGTGTGTGTGTGTGTGTGTGTTTGCATGCGCGCACAGGTGCTCGTGGGTGTGAATGCACTCTGTTTAGGAAGTCACACTGACTGACCCTCAGCTGTGAAATAATCTCTCTGGCTCATGGGAAAACAAGTACAAGGCTCATATTTGTCACACAGTAAAAATCACGAACATTACTTTTAACTCCGTTCAGATGTTTTGCATGTAACACCATAGCTGTTGGCATTTATCAAGACATTAACTTCTGATCTAAGCCAGCATAGGCAGAGCTGTCGGGAGTAATGCATCACAACACTGCCAAGCCCTATTAAGCCACGTCTGTATACTTCGCTTTATTGAGATAAACCACGCCTATGCTTACTGCCCAGTGGCCCAGAAGCTTTTAGGTAAAAAAAGCAAACTGACACGGGACTCTGCCTCACAACCCACCTCCTGTTGTCAGCCACATCAACAAATAACCCTCAGGGCTTGCTCTGACGTCACTGTCACTCTTTCTTCCACACACATTCTCCAGCAGCAATATGAACCCACCCCACCCCACCCTACCCCACCCCCTGCCTGCCAGTGAGCTGAGATAACACACTGAAGACTGTGAATCAACAGCCAGAGTGTCAAACACCACCATCTACATTGTCGCTGCCCTGGTAATGCAGTGAACTTTCAGTCTGGATTGTGGGTTTGAATCTGAAACCAGAGGCGTTTTGAATTCGTGAGTTATTTTTTAGAATCCTGCCCCCAAAGCTGGTGTTGGTATTGTTTGGCTCAGCTGAAAGGTTAGGACCTCAGGGATGAGTGTTATTCATTTGTGGTAGAGGTGTGCTGCACTGGGGAATGGTGGTTGAAGGTTCTGTGTCGTTGATGTGTGCTTGACACACAGACATGGCCAGCCAAGTCTAGACAGAGGACAGCCACACAGTGTAGTCTGTTGGTCGTACTTGACTTTCTATTTTCTGATTGGAAGCATCATGGCATGACTTGACATGAAGTCCTTTGGATGAGAATATGAGAATATAAACCGAGGCCCCATGTTCAAACGCATGCAGAACGTCTTAATAATAATAATAATGTATGGAATTTATATAGCGCTGAATCTTGTAAAGCAACAAATCAAAGCGCTCAGATTTTATTTCATACCACTTTAAGTCACGGCAGATTTCTCTCCGTGAAATTCGGGCTGCTCCCCGGGGAGAGCGGGAGAACGCGACGCCACTTAGCGCTGCGCCACCCTTTCACCCTTTTTTTTTTTTTTTTCTGCAGCTGTATTTGTTTCCCTATCAGAGTGGCTTTTTTCTAAGAATTTTGCCAGGGACAACTCTCTTGTTGCCGTGGGTTTTTTTACGTGCGCTAAATAATAACGTCTTGCACACATGTTAAATCCTGTTCCGTTTTTCGGAAGAGTAGGCCATTGTGTGCCGGTGGAAACGGATGACAAAATTTACAAAACTGCATACACATGGGGACTGGATGTAAGAAAGCACATGAGTGTTTATTCTATTATCCTTGATAGAAAAGAATAAATAAATAAAAATAAATAAATAATAAAATAAATGAGCTTCTTTTGTTGTGATGACATTTACTAGTTTTATGGCTTTTTGTTTTATCATCAAATTGACTTCGCCCTTTGAGCTTTAAATTCTGTCTTTCAAGGGAAATATCCATGTAAATTACAGTTCATGTGATAAAGGCAGCTGAAAAATCCCAGACACATTAAAATTGAAGGCTTTTCAATAGTCTATGATCACAGAAACTAGTTAAGTTTGCAGTTGATATCACTGCTAGCAGTCAAACAACTTGTTTCAAAGTTAGTTCAGAAAGAATAATGTTTCAATACTTGCCACCTTGTTTCAGAACCATTATTTCAGTCCTTGCAAATTCAACAATATCTGATAAAGTTAACTTACAATGTATCACTAAGCACTAACACTATGTATACACTTTTCCAACTGTACACAATCCAATAATATGCCATGCAAAATGGATAGTGTAGGTTTTCGTATATAACTTCGTCTGTGATACCTTGGGGTCTTTTTACTCACAACAAACCCAATAACGCCTTGCCAACTCTCCGGCAGACTTCTCCACCATGCATCACCTTCATTCTGGGGTTCCTTTCAGCTAGCAGACATGAGTGTCTGATTTGCATATGCTGGGGGCCCCAGACATGGTGAAGTGTTGATAAATGGCTGCAGGCTTATGTTACAAAGGTCTCCCTCCTCTGCAAGAGATTGGTTTCTGTCTGTTGTGTGCTACAGAAAAGCAATGCTAGACAGGGCAAAGCAAAATAAGTATTTTAAAAAAGACAGCCCCCCCCCCCCCACCCTGTAGGGATGCCAGGGGGCCTGTCAGTATAAAAAGCATGCCCACCTTCTAGAATTTCTGTGCTAGGAATTCCCTCTTCTCTATCCCTCTCTCATGGAAATGTTTTCTTACCACTTAAACATAAAAAAATGTGTCGTAACAACATTGCTGGCATTGTGAATATTGCCTTTGCATGAACATCTCACAAAGTATCACAAACAACAACAAAGCATGTATTCGGGTTTCCATATACTGTCCACATTTATTAACCCCCCACTCCCCTACCCACAGGAACACACACTTAACCAACAATGTAGGGAGTCTCTCACATCAGACACAACGCTCAGACTGACACAGGACACTGCCTCACAACCCACACCCCTGTTGTCAGCCACATCAACAAATAACCCTCAGGCCTTGCTCTGACGTCACTGTCACTCTTTCTTCCACACACATTCTCCAGCAGCAATATGAACCCACCCCACTCTACCCCACCCCACCCCACCCCCCCCCCCCCCTGCCTGCCAGTGAGCTGAGATAACACACTGAAGACTGTGGATCAACAGCCAGAGTGTCAAACATCAGCATCTGTTTTGGTATAGCGGTGAAGTGTCTGAGAACACGTGTTGTTGCGTGTTCGAATCTCATCAGAGTACATGTATGAGGAGTCTTGACAAATGAATGCTTCTTTATTTATTTTTTTTTTTATTTATTCTTTTATATCGAGGATAATGGAATAAGCTCTCATGTGCTTTTTTACATCCAGTCCCGTGTGTATGCGGTTTGTAACTTTTGTCATCTGTTCCCACCAGCACACAATGGCCTACTCTTACGAAAAGCGGAACAGGATTTAACGTGTGCGCAAGATGTTCTGCGTGCGTTCGCACACGGGGCCTCGGTTTATAGTCTCATCCGAAGGACTTTTCGGGAGAGTGGAGTCTGCACTGATGTTAACTCCAGGGGAAAATATCCCCTTGAACGGGAATCGAGCCCGGGTTGTCAGATTGCGAGCGCAATGTTCTAACCACTAGGCTATCCCGTCCCCATCTTCTTTGAGTATGCTTACAGTGGATGTGCATTGTGGACTAAAACTCTGACACAAGAGTTGGTCCTTATGTTTTTGTGAATGTTATCCAGATAGCATAAAAATAACAACCAGGAGTAATGAACAGAAGAAATAGGAATCTTCAAAAATGAGCAGGAGGAAGTCCTGAAATCATGACATCAACCAGCCAACCACCACGCATACAGTAGTCAGCTAGGATTTGGACACAGACCCATATACCACAGCAGGCTATGACATGATTTCCCAGAAAATCCCACAAGAAGTTAAACTGTTACATACTCACGTCATTAACCCTTAAAAGACTCTGCCCTTGGGAATGCCCGAACCCTTTCAGTATCAAAAGCATCCCCACCTTCTGGAAATTCTGTGCCAAAAAGAAAGTTCCATTTTCTATCACTCCCTTTATTTCTGCTATATATTTTTCTGTTTTTAGTAACACTACTACTACTACTACTACTACTGATAGAAGAATAAGAAGAAGATCTAGTATGGGTGAACATAAAAGCCCGAGGCATTTACAACAGCACAAAAAATCCCCAACCAACCAAACAAACAAACAACCAACCAACAGATAACAAACTAGTTCACCAACTCATGCCTTTCCCTAACGTTTCCAATCTACTACCCTGGGTCAGTACATGATCAGTCACTGCAAACACAGCAATATCTGGAGAGAGAGAGAGAGAGAGAGAGAGAGAGAGAGAGAGAGAGAGAGAGAGAGAGAGAGAACAACTGATATACAATGTGTCACCAGATACTAGCTCTATGTAAAATAAAATTTAAAAAATAGCCAACGGTACACACATTCAATATCCTACCATGCAAATATGGCGGTGTACCATTTCTACAAATATCAGCTACTGCATGCGACATCTTGGTGTCTTTTCACCGGGAAGAAATCCAATAACGCCTCGCCAAGTCTACAGCATAATTTTCTGCCACATCACCTCTTTCGCTGGGTTACTTTCTAACCAGCAGACATGTCGGATTTGCATAACCTTGGGGAGGGGAGGGGGATGGGGGAGGGAGAGGGGGTCACGTCTCAAGCCCCCCCCCCACCCCCCCAAGACATGGAAATTGTTAATATATAGCTTGGGGTTTTTATATTACACAGGTGCCCTCCACAAGAAAGTAGTTCGTTTTTTTTTTATTTGTTTGTTTGTTTGTTGCAGTTTGGAATGCAACAAAAGCAGGAAATATAATAATATAATCTACCCATGGGTAAATGGATAATTTTTTGTGTGTTTTGTTTGTGTGTGTTTTGACTGATTTGTGTTTTCTTTTATGTTTTTGTTGTTGGTTGTTTTGTTTTTGGCCTAAACAACCACCTCTATTCACGGTCTTTTTCAACTCCCAAAAAGCACAAACGTATTATGAATGATTTAGTTCATTATTTGTTACCCTGATCTAAAATGGACTAAAGTTCCTTCCAGTGATGCAGTGTAAAGTCTGATGCATTACTTAACAAGAGAGATACATCAACCTGAATGAAGTCTTTCTGAATTCCGCTTTTCTGCCTAGTCAGCTACGGTGTACAGTTTGTAATATTTTTTTCCATTTAAAAATGCTGGTTTTAAGGGGAAACCTTTCACCTAATGCATTATTTTGCTAAACAATACCAAGATGGATAATTTGCTGTTTTGTTTTGTTTTTGTGTGTTTTGATTGATTTGTGTTTTCTTGTATTTTTGCGGGTTTTTGTGTGTGTTTTGTTGTTGGCCTAAACAACAACCTCTATTCACAGTCTTTTTCAAAACAATAAGTCTTGCTAAACAATAAGTCTTTCCTGCAGAAATCAGCTGCCTGTGGGAATTTTCAAACAGTACAAATGCAGAAGTGTTGACGAAGAAACGAAGGCAGCCGGAATGACATGGGCCGAGCTGAAGAGGATCTCCCAGAACCCAGTTCGTTGGAGGGGTGTTGTTGCAGCCCTATGTTCCCCAGGGAACCAAGAAGCATAAGTCAAGTAAGTCAAGTCGCAAATTCAGTAGCTGAGAAGGGGTTTTGAAAATAAAATTAAAGATTACAATTATACGAAAGTCCTGTTGACATTTTTTTTAAAAAAAGATCCAAAATTGTACTTGCAACACCGACAGTGTACAAATCTGACAAATCGGCAAAAATATCTAATAGGTTTCCAAGCAATATGGTTGGCCACACTTTTGTGAAAGCATGCGCACTGTGGCGAGTTCTTGTAAATGGGTACAAAACGTAACACTATGTTGTGGAATGCTGACTTTTTTGGGGGGTGGGGTTATAACATATGATATCTACAATGTTGGCGTCAGACATCATAGAAACGGTAGTTCCTTGTTTAAAACCAAACAAAACAACACCAACAACGAATTAATGTTAATGATTTAAAAAAAACAACAACCCATGAAACACATTACAAATACCAGCCTACTGGACTGTCCGATCCAGCAACACAGTTGATAAACCAAACCCTCCTATACCTCTCTCTGGTGACATGTCTTCCTACACAAAAATTATCGACTTTATGTAACTGATCTTATGCGACTTCTGTAACTTTCCAAGGCAGAATAATATCAATCCTCTCTGCTATGAGAATCGAAACTGGTTCCAAAACTTTTTCTGCAAGTCTCTGCTACAAGACAGAGACGGATTTGCACCGTACCACACACAAGAATCCAATACTGCTTGGCCAGCTTTGCCAGACAAGTTCTGCAACACATCAATTCCATTCCGCATTGCTTCCAGCAGGCCGAAGAATTTTGATGTATGTGTCCGCTGTGCAAAAGACAGTAAGAGATTGTGTAATTGAAAAATTTTGAGGGAAAAGGAAGGGTGGTTGCACAATTTTGTCATTGTCGGTGCGTCTGTGTATCTCTGTCTCTCTTTCTGTGTCTCTGTCTCTGTCTGTCTGTCTGACTGTTTCTCTGTCTCTGTCTCTGTCTCTATATATATGTATGTATGTATGTATGTATGTGTGTATGTATGTATGTATGTATGTGTGTATGTATGTATGTATGTATGTATGTATGTGCGTGCGTGCGTGTATGTCTATCTATCTACATACAGACACAAACGCGCGCGAGCACGCACGCACACACACACGCACACACACACGCACACACACACACACGCACGCGCACACACACAAACGCGCGCACACACATACACACACATACACACACACACAAACACAGAGCTTTGTTTTTTCAGGTCTAGAACAGATGCCAGAATCCCCAAAGATGCCG
>CM054150.1:15060380-15067880 GCA_028751875.1 Rapana venosa | reverse complement strand
TGCGTGCTTTCGCATGCAGGGCCTCGGTTTATAGTTTCATACGAAGGACTTTTAGGGAGAGTGGAGTCAGCACTGATGTTAACTCCAGGGGAAAATATCTCCTTGAACGGGAATCGAACCCGGGTCGTCAGATTGCGAGCGCAATGTTCTAACCACTAGGCTATGCCGTCCCCAGTGACCGGTGAGATGATTCCAAAAGATACGAGGGCGAGGAAACAATACCCGAATATTATATCGTGACATTATCTTGAATTATGAAGCGAAAAATAACTTGAAAAAACACAAAACAAAAACAATAACAATACACAAAAGAATGGCCAGAGGGAGGGGGAGCGAGCGAGCGAGCGAGGAGCGAGCAGAGAGAGAGAGAGAGGGAAAAGGAGAGAGAGAGCAAACGAACGATTCACAGAAAGACAAACAACACATCACACAACAAACAACAAACACACACACACACACACACACACACACACACACACACACACACACACACACACACACACACACACACACACACACACACACACACACACACACTCACGAAGCATAACGCAGACAGACGAACAGACAAGCAAACAGCCAGCTATCCAGCCAGCCAATTAAGTAGGTAGGTAGGCAGGTAGGAACATAGGCAGGTAGGTAGGCAGGCAGGCAGGTAGGCAGGTAAGTAGGCAGGTAGGTAGGAAGACAGGCAGGTAGGCAGGTAGGTAGGCGGGGGTAGGTAGGCAGTAGGTAGGTAGGTAGGTAGGCAGGTAGGTAGGAGTAGGGTAGGTAGGTAGGTGGTAGGCGGTAGGTGGGAATAGGTAGGCAGGTGGTAGCAGGCAGGTCGGCAGGTAGGTAGGCAGGTAGGTAGGAAGACAGGCAGGTCGGCAGGTAGGTAGGCAGGTAGGTAGGAAGACAGGCAGGTAGGCAGGTAGGTAGGCAGGTAGGTAGGAAGGTAGGTAGGAAGGTAGGCAGGTAGGAAGGTAGGCAGGTAGGAACGTAGGCAGGTAGGTAGGCAGGTAGGTAGGTAGGTAGGTAGGTAGGCAGGTAGGAACGTAGGCAGGTAGGTAGGTTGGTAGGTAGGTAGGAAGGTAGGCAGGTAGGCAGGTAGGTAGGTAGGTAGGTTGGTAGATAGGTACGCATATTATTTTTTTTCTTCCTCTTTTGAAACAGAGTTCCTCTGTCTTTTCTTTCTCTTTTCCTTTTGGAAATGGTTCTTCCCTATCCTTCTTACTTTTTGGTTTGGTTTTTAGTTCCTCCTTTCTTTCCTACCGTCCTGCCATTTCTCCATCCCTGATTCCCTTTTTCCTTCATCATTTTCTTTCTCTTTCCTTTTTCCTTTTTCTTTGTCTTTCTTCCTTCCTTTTCTTTATTTTTTCCATTCTGTTTCACCTTCCTTCCTTCCTTCTCTCTTTACTCTTTTTCTATTACTGTTTTTGTCATCTACCCATAAATCCACAAATAAAATACACACGGGGACTGAATGTAAAAAAGTCCATAAGTGCTTATTCCATTATCCTCGATAATTTTTTTTTTTTTAAATCAGCCTTCCTTTCATTTCTTTGTGTCTTACTTGTGTGTGGGTGTGTGTGTGTGTGTGTGTGTGTGTGTGTGTGTGTGGTGTGTGTGTGTGTGTGTGTGTGTGTGTGTGTGTGGATGTGATGTTATTGTGTGTGTGAGTGATGTTAGTGTGTGTGTGTGTGTGCGTGTGTGTGTGTGTGTGTTTGTGTGTTTGTTCTGTTCTACCTATTTTTAATTCTTTCCTTATTTCCTATAACGTTTCTGTCTATTACTTTTTATTCCCATCTCTTCCTCTATTATAAGTTGGTATTTTATTATGTTTTTGCTTTGTTTTATAATATCATAATATATTTTATTTTGTTTTCATCCTAATTTGTTTTCTTTCACCCTGTTTCCTTCAATCTTATCGCATCTTATTACATTTTTTCCCCGTTTTCTTTCTCTTTTATTTTGGACCTGTCATTTTATTTTGTTTTTGTTTTCTTTACTTTCTTTTGCTTGATTTTCTTCTTCTTCTTTTCTATTTTTTTTTTTTTATATCTTATGATTTTCATGTTATTATTTTTCCACTTTGTCTTATTTCATTTTTTTGTTTTGTTTTTGTTTGTTTGTTTTTCTTTACTTTCATTTTGCTTGATGTTTTTTCTTCTGTTCTTTCTTTTTCTTTTTATATCTTATGCTTTTCATTATATTTTATTTCACTTTGCTTTATTTCATTTTTTTTCTTTACTTTCGTTTTGTTTTGTTTTCTTTCATTATCTTTCATGTTAATTTTTATTTTAGTTTATCTTAGTTTATCTTATTTCATTTCATTCGTGTGGAGAGGTTTCCTCAGCTTGGCATTTTCCCAGCAGGTTGTGCTTTCCAAGGGTTGTAAATTTGAATCTGTTCCCATTTTGCAAATGATGATTGTTCACCGTAACATTTAAAGTGTTTTCGTTCCTCTTGACTCACAAAGAACTCTCTATCTCTTTCTTTTTTTTCTTTCTTTCTCTTTCTTTCTTTTTCTTTCTTTCTTTCTTTCTTTCTTTCTTTCTTTCTTTCTTTCTGTTTGTCTTTCTTTCTGTCTTTCTTTCTTTCTGTCTGTCTTTCTTTCTTTCTCTTTCTTTATTTCTTTCTTTCTCTTTCTCTTCTTTTCTTTCTTTCTTTCTTTCTCTTTCTTTCTTTCTTTCTTTCTCTCTCTCTCTCTCTCTCTCTCTCTCTCTCTCTCTCTCTCTCTCTCTCTCTCTCTCTCTCTCTCTCTCTCTCTCTTTCTTTCGGAGAGACTCAGACACACATACAGAGACACACACTCAGACACACAGCCAAACACACAGAGACACAGAGACATACACACACACGCGCGCGCGCACACACACACACACAACACACACACACACACACACACACACACACACACACCACACACACACACAACACACACAGCCACACACACACAAGCAAGACACACGCGCGCGCGCACTCACCAACACACACACATGCGCGCGTGCAAGAAATGCACTAGAAACGCCGTGTATCTTTTTCTTTCCAAGGAAACGACATTTAATGTTGGGAAAGAGAACATTCTAAAGATGTTCAATGCAATGACCAACTGGAATGAGGCGATGAGTAGAGAGCGAGAGAGAGCGAGAGAGAGCGAGAGAGAGACAGACAGACAGACAGACAGACAGACAGACAGAGAGACAGACAGACAGACAGGCAGACACCGAGAGACAGAGAGACAAGAGAGAGACAGACAGACAGAGACAGGCAGACAGACAGACAGAGACAGAGAGAGAGACACACACACACACACAGACAGACAGACAGACAGAGACAGGCAGACAGACAGACAGACAGAGACACAGAGACACAGAGACAGACAGAGAGCTCTTTTCCGAAGCAAGGCCATCAGAAACGCTTGCAATGTTAGGATGAACAATCATGGCTTGGAACACAGGAGCAAATTCAAGTTTACAACCCCTGCAAAACGCAACTTGTTTGAATGCATCTTAAAAATGATAGTTCTGTCTTCTTTGGAAAGAATCCATCCATTCCGTTTCCTTTTCATTTTCACTCATTCCTCCCTTTTTAAAAAATAAAAATGCTCTTCACCTCATTCTTTTGTTCCCTTTCTTCCTTCATTCTTTTCTTTCTCTTGTTCATTTTATAATACTTTCCTTTTTGTTCTTCTTCCCGTCTTCTTTTTTGTCTTCAATTGTTTAGGTTTGGTTTTTTAACCTTGTTTCTGCTGTTTTTCTCTCTGCCTTGCGTTAGTTTTGACCATCCATCCATCCATCCATCCATCCATCCATCCATCCATCCATCTATCCATCCATCCATCTATCCATCTATCCATCCATGCATCCATCCATCCATGCATCCATCCATCCATCCACCCACCCACCCACCCGCCCGCCCGCCCCCACCCGCCACCCGCCCATCCACCCACCAACCCACCCATCCATCCACCATCCACCCACCATCCACCATCCCATCCACCCACCCACCACCCACCCATCCATCCATTCATCCATCCATTCCCCACTCGTTCCTTCCTTCTTTTCTTCTATTCTTCTTTCCTCTCTGTCTGTTGTTTCTTTCCCTTTTCTGTTCTTCTGCCATCCGTCCTTCTTGCCCTTTTTTTTGGTTTAAACAAAATCTCGTCAGATCAAAACAGCATAGTAGCAAGACACGAAGCATGAGTACATACAACAATGTACAACAAGCGTATGAAAAGTTCTTCCAGAGGTAGATGTTACAAAAACTGGCTGTAGGTTAACAACATCACGCTGTATCGAAAGAACATTAAGCAAGAACACAGGATACAAGAACATAGCATGGCAAGAACATAGCATGGCAGGACATAGCATGGCAAGAACATAGCATGTCAGGACATAGCATGCAAGAACATAGCATGCAAGAACATAGCATGGCAGGACATAGCATGCAAGAACATAGCATGGCAGGACATAGCATGGCAGGACATAGCATGGCAGGACATAGCATGCCAGAACATAGCATGGCAGGACATAGCATGGCAGGACATAGCATGGCAGGACATAGCATGGCAGGACATAGCATTCCAGAACATAGCATGGCAAAACATAGCATGGCAGGACATAGCATGGCAAAACATAGCATGGCAGGACATAGCATGCAAGAACATAGCATGGCAGAACATAGCATGGCAGAACATAGCATGGCAGAACATAGCATGGCAGGACATAGCATGCAAGAAAATAGCATGGCAGGGCATAGCATGCCAGAACATAGCATAGCAAGAACATAGCATGGCAGGACATAGCATGGCAGGACATAGCATGGCAGGACATAGCATGCAAGAACATACCATGCAAATAAATATCACGCCAGGACAGAGCATGTTTATATTATGAACGGATCAGAAAAAGCAAACAACAACAAACAAACGAACAAACAAAAGGAAACTGGAACAAAACAAAACAAAACACAAAAAACCCCAATACAAGGGGGTGGTAGATGTATCAGGACAACAACAACAACAACCATACATCACTATCATAAAACTAGTTGTGGCAAGATCCTCACCCCACTTTCTTTTTCTTTCTTTTTTTTCTTCCCTAACAATGTCTGCTCTGTCTGTCTACTCTGCTCTGTCTATCTGTCTGTCTGTCTGTCTGTGTGTCTGGCAGAGAGCCAGGAAGAGACAGACAGTTGCCAGTGGCTGTCAAGTTAAACGTGCTGCCCTTAGGCTCCCTGTTCCAAATCAGGTACGTCTGTCCTGAAGTTGCACTGGAAGGGCTGCCGCCATCCACTTTATTATTATTATTATTATTATTATTATTATTATTATTATTATTATTATTATTATTATTATTATTACTATCATCATCATCATCATCATCATCATCATCATCATCATCATCATTATCATTATTATTATTATTATTATTATTATTATTATTATCATCATCATCATCATCATCATCATCATCATCATCATCATCATCATCATCATCATTATTATTATTATTATTATTATTATTATTATTATTATTATTATTATTATTATTATTATTATTATTATTATTAATTATTATCATTATTTTTTTTTTTTAAATTTATTTATTTATTTATTTTTTTTTGGGGGGTGGGGGTCTTTAGAAACTAAAATAATCTTGTCGTGAGATGGAAAACGCTCTTTCTCTCTGTCTCTGTCGCTCTCTGTCTGTCTGTCTCTCTCTGTGTCTCTCTGTCTGTCTTACATGAATAAACAATCTGAAGTCTGAAGTCTGAAGTCTGAAGTCTCTCTGTCTGTCTGTCTGTTTCTCTCTTTGTGTGTAAACAGAAGAGCACAAGAAAAATAGCACATAATAATAATAATAAACAAACGAAAGAGCACGCACGCACACACGTACATATGCACGCACGCACACATGCACGCACAGAGACACAAACACACACACAGACAGGCACAGACACAGACACATACACATACACGCACGCACGCACGCACACATAATATATTCTTCAAACCCACATTTGGAAAAAACCAACAACTTTTCTTCCTTCTCTTAACTAAAGATAAAACCACAAACAAACAAACAAACAAACGAACAAACAGAGAAACAAGAAAGAATGAAAGAAAGAAAGAAACTAACAAACAAACAAGTAAACCACCTGCCAATAAACCCAACAAACTCTCGATGACGTTTGGCGAATTAAGAGCAGACAGTTTTTACATGTTCCCAGGTCAACTTCAAGTGCAGACCTGCCAGTGCCTTAATTCCTGTCGAGTACATACATACATATGCAGATTAAATCAAATTAGCGCGTTCAAGACCCCATAATAGATATCAACATTCAGTGAGTTACGGAAACACAAACATACCTAGCATGCAACCTGTACAAGGAATCGAGCTGTTCTGAAGTCGGAATGTGTCGGCTGAGGCCAGTGGGCAGACCTCCTGCAGAGTTTACAAGCCCAGGAAAAGACCAGGTACTACGCATTCCCCTCGGAAAAAGGAAAACAAAGGAGAGAAAGAAGAGAGAAATGGACAAGGAGGCGAACAAAGAAACGAAGAAACAAATAAATATGACAGAAAACGCCGCACTTTCCTGGAACCCGAACCTCCTCCCATTACACCCCCGCAATAAATCATCCCCTGGCGATGTCATATTCCGCAGAAATGCTTTCTATGTTATTCTGGACTCAAGCAGGCGCGCATATACACAGCTAGTGTGTGTTTTAGTGTGTGTGTGTGTGTGTGTGTGTGTGTGTGTGTGTGTGTGTGTGTGTGTGTGTGTGAGAGAGAGTGTGTGTGTTCTCTCTCTGTGTCTCTGTCTCTTGCTTTCTCTCTCTCTGTCTCTGTCTCTCTCTGTTTCTTTGTCTATGTCTCTGTGTGTGTTTTGGGCGACCTTTTAAAGAATTTATACAGTACAGTTAACGAATACCCCAAAGCAAATAGAAGAGAGTAGGCAAATAAACAAACTAAGCTTAAATAATATTAAACTACAACAGCACAGAATACTTTAAAAAACAAAAACAAACCCTCTTAAGAACAACATAAACAATCACAGAAAAATGACAAATGATAACACACACACAACACAGCACACACACACAACACACACACAACACACACAACACACACACACACACACACACACACACAACACACACACACACATATCAACACACACACATAACACACACACACACACACACAACACACACCAGAACATCTTGTCACCCATCTCACCCCAGCTATTTTTTCCTTTCATTTAGACCAACAAAAATAGACAAAAAAAAAAAAAAAACCAAACAAAACAACAACAACAACAATGCAACAACCCCACCACCCACAGAAACTATGCCAACACAGAAATGCCCACAGAAACGAACATGACAGGAACAAACACCATCATGCGTACTTTGAACCTGAACACCTTCTTTCCACCCACAAACATTAAATCACCACAGGCAAATGCCGACAATCAGAACTTTTTTGTAGTAAGCAGGGCTTGGTCCCATAA
>CM054150.1:15042880-15045380 GCA_028751875.1 Rapana venosa | reverse complement strand
GATGATGATGATGATGATGATGATGATGATAACAGGAAGAAGAAGAAGAAGAAATTTAGAATTAAGACACTCACAAGCTCATCACATCACATACACATACACACACACTCACACAACACACACACAACACCCCCCCCCCCCCCCCACCCACTCACCTACCACACACACAAACACACACAACACACATCATTCCCCCACCCTCTCCCCAACCACCCCCCCCCCCCCACACACACACACAACTTCACCCCCCCCACACACACATTCACACACACACACACATATAGTGGCCTACTTTTATGCTCTCTCTCTCTCTCTCTCTTTCATCTCTCTCTCATCTCTCTCTCTCTCTCTCTCTCTCCCTCTCTCTCTCTCTCTCTCTCTCTCCCTCTCTCTCCCTCCCATTCACACTTCAAAACGTAGCCTTGGCTTGTTGCTTGCTCCCTCTCTTATCTTCCCCATTTACTTCTCCCCCCCCCTTTCCCCCCACCCCTTATTCCCACCCCCCTCCCCCACACATCTGCTAACTCCTCATTATTTTTCCTCACCCTCTTTCCTTACTTACACTAGTACCCACCTTCCCTTCCACTAACCACCACCACCACCACACCAACCACCACCACCGCTGCCACTACTACCTCCACCACCACCACCACCACCATCACGGCCACCACTACCACCATCACCGCCACCACCACCACCAGTGCTGCTATCTCTCCAAATTATCCCATTATCTGAGCAGTTCCTTTCTGTCACTCATCACCTCCTCCTCCCCCTCCTCCCCCTGACTTCCAACTTCATCCTCCACCTCTCCCTCCCCCCCGAACTCCTCCCCTCTCCCCCCTTCCCCCCTCCCATCTCTGCCTATCCCCTAAGTGTGTGCTACATCAGGGCGGGGTGCTATGAGGTCGACAGTTGTTAGTATACAACACTGTCCGTACAGGGGTCCTTGTAGTGTGTGTGTGTGTGTGTGTGTGTGTGTGTGTGTGTGTGTGGTGTGTGTGTGTGGTGTGTGTGTGTGTAGTGTGTGTAGTGTGTGTGTAGTGTGTGTGTGTGTAGTGTGTGTGTGTGTGTGTAGTGTGTGTGAGTGTGTGTGTGTAGTGTGTGTGGTGTGTGTGTAGTGTGTGTATGTAGTGTGTGTAAGGGTGTGTGTGTAGTGTGTGAGTGAGTGGTTTGTGGGTGGGTGGGTAGTGTGTGTGTTAGGCTGTGGGTGGGTGGGTGTATGTGTTATGTGTGTGTCTAGTGTTAGGCGGGGGGGGGGGGGGGTGTAGTGTGAATGTGTGTGTTGTGTGGTTTTAGAGGATGGGTGATTAGATGTGTGTGTAGTGTGTGTGTGTATGTGTATGTGTGGATGTGTGTGTAGTGTATGTGTGTGTAGTGTGTGTGTGTGTGTGGTGCGTGCGCGTGTGTGCACATGTCTGTGTAGTGTGTGTGTGTTAGGCAGTGGGTGGGTGGGTGGGTGGGTGAGTAGGGGTGTGTGTGTTGTGCTGTTGTTATGTTGTGCGTATTTTTTCGTACCCAAAACACACCCAAACACACACACACAACACACACACACACCACACACTCACTCACACTGACACAAGCGCACACACACACACACAAACACATACACACATTCCTAAACAAACACACACCACACATTCACACACACAAACACACACAAACACACACACACACATTCACACACACACACAAACACACACACAGACACACACTCTCTCTCTCTCACACACACACACAAGCACATAATCTCAGCAGTGTGTGTTACCCCCCCCCCACCCACCCCCCCACCCCCGTCATCATCTGACACCCCCCACTCCCCACCTCCACCCACCCACATCCGGCCCTCCTTTCTACCCCTCCCCAAACCCCTAACTGTGTGTTATATCAGGGTGGGGGTACCCCTGAGGTTTTGTCAGTTGTTTAATATACATCTCTGAACACAGGGGTTCCTATCATCTACACTGTAAAGTTCTTCTTCTTCAAACATTCAGACAGCAACTCTTGTTGTCTGTCATATGTGTGGAAATGCGTGGAACTGCCGTTGTTAAGTTCTAAATGCCGGTGGGGGAGGGGGGGGGGGGGGGGGGGGGGGGGGGGGGGGGGGGCTGTTCCTATCATCTACACTGTAAAGTTCTTCTTCTTCTTCGAACATTCAGACAGCAACTCTTGTTGTCTGTCATATGAATGGAAATGCGTGGAACTGCCGTTGTTAAGTTCTAAATGCCGGTGCTGACAAATGGATCGGTGGTCTAGAGGTAACGCGCCTGTCTAGAAAGCGAAAAGTCCGGGTCGGAAATGTGCGGTGGTTCGAATCCCGTTTGGGCCTGAAACTTTTCCCCCCATCCATTAGACCATGAGTGGTGGTCTGGGTGCCAGTCTTTCGGATGATACGATAAAACGATAAAACGAGGTCCCGTGTGTTACACATAATTATTCAGCGCACGTAAAAAGAACCCACGGCAACAAGAGAGTTGTCCCTGGCAAAACTCTTAGAAAA
>CM054150.1:15035380-15037880 GCA_028751875.1 Rapana venosa | reverse complement strand
CTTCTTCTTTTTCTTCTTTTCTAACTTAAACTACCATGGCAAAAAGTAGTATCCTGGTTCTCAGACATCTGTGTCTCTTCCAGTCATCTTCTCTTTCTCTCGTTCTCTCAGTGTGTGGTGTGTGTGTGTGGTGGTGTGTGTGTGTGTGTGTGTGTGTGTGTGTTTTGTGTGTGTGTGAGAGAGAGAGAGAGAGAGAGGAGGAGAGAGAGGAGAGAGAGAGAGAGAGAGAGAGAGAAGGAGTAGAGAGAGGAGAGAAGATGAGAGATGAGAGAGAGAGAGAGAGAGATTTTATTCCCCGCCATTTTCTTCAACCCATGTCTAGTTAGTTTTGTATGCTAATGAACTTGAAAACCTCCAAAAAATACTCCTGTCGCTCTCAAAATTCATAAGCTTTGCAGGTATTTCTTGAAATTTTGATTGTCTTTCACAAGTGTAGATTATGTCTTTTAAAAAAATGTGTATACTTAAGAAAATAACATTGAGTCTTTAATACTGTTTGCTTATCATTTTGCGATGAACTCTTGCTTTTCAGTTCCTGTTAGTATTCCTATCATTTTTGGGTGTATTGCTTTTAGGGTTTATTCTCCTGTTCAATTTGTTTGTAATCCTCCATACTCCAAAAGGGGTGAAAGGAATTAAATCTTGAATCTTGAATCTTGGTGTGTGGTGTGTGTGTGTGTGTGTGTGTGTGTGTTGTGTGTGTGTGTGTGTGTGTGTGTGGTGTGTGTGTGTGTCTGTTTGTCTCTGTCTCTGTCTCTCTCCCTCACACCACACACACACACACACACACACACACACCACACACACACACACCCCCCCCCCCCCCCCCCCCCCCCCACCACAACACACACACACACACACGTGGCAGAAGCTCTTTATCTTAATGTTCTTTAAATCATGCTTGGCTCCTGTTTTAATCACAAGAAAGGGGACGGGGTGTGCACCCCTGTGAATCTCGAGCTGCTTGCTTTACCGTGACGCCGTAATGGGGCTTATTAATGGCGTCCAGGCCGCAATACACTGTTGCCCCCCACTGATCAGGTAGTACCTTTTAGCTGTCTTCTTCTTCTTGTTCTTCTTGTTCTTGTTCTTGTTCTTCTTGTTCTTGTTCTTGTTTTTCTTGTTCTTGTTGTTGTTGTTGTTGTTGTTGTTGTTCTTGTTGTTCTTGTTCTTCTTCTTGTTCTTGTTCTTCTCCTTCTTTTCTTCTCCTTGTTGTTGTTGTTGTTGTTATTGTTGTTGTTGTTGTTGTTGTTGTTGTTCTTCTTCTTCTTCTTCTTCTTCTTCTTATGTTGTTGTTGTTGTTGTTGTTGTTGTTCTTCTTCTTCTTCTTCTTCTTCTTGTTCTTGTTCTTGTTCTTCTTCTTCTTCTTCTTCTTCTTCTTCTTCTTCTTCTTCTTCTTCTTCTTCTTCATAGTTCTTCTTCTTCTTCTTCTTCTCTTCTCTTCTTCTTCTTCTTCTTCTTCTTCTTCTTTCTTCTTCTTCTTCTTCTTCTTCTTCTTCTTCTTCTTCTTCTTCATTCTTCTTCTTTGCCAGGATCAGTGACAGAAACGGAATTTGACCTCAGGATGTCTTCAGCAGATGACATGATTGAGACTCCTCCCTTGGTGATGCCGGGAGCCTGTCAGTATGAATAGTCCTTCGGAGTCCTTCGGATGAGACTATAAACCGAGGCACCGTGTGCGAACGCATGCAGAACATCTTGCGCGCACGTTAAATACTGTTCCACTTTTCGAAAGAGTAGGCCATTGTGTGCCGGTGGGAACAGATGACATAATTTACAAAACCGCATACACACAGGGACTGGATGTAAAAAAGCACATGCGTGCTTATTCCATTCTCCTCGATATTTATTTTTTTCTAAAAAAAGGGCATCTGAGCACTTTGATTTGTTGCTTTACAAGATTCAGCGCTATATAAGTTCCATACATTATTATTATTATTATTATTATTATTATTATTATTATTATTAATAGCATCCCCACCTTCTGGAAATTCTGTGCCAGGAATTTCCTCTTTTCTACCCTTCTCTTTGTTTCTTCTGCCTTGTTCCTTCTCTTGCTGCCACCTTCTTCTTGTCTATTTTCTGCCTTCTTGGTGCAGTTGTCCTGCCCTGTTTTCCAGATAGGCTTTAAAGATAACAGTGCCCTCCTACCCAGGCTGAAGCCTCAACAGCTGGGCCTTACTCGTCAGGCGCTTAAAAACAGCATTGCGACGCATTTTCGCTAAAAAAATGACGTACAACAGTAGTTAATGTCTAAGCGTTCGATGAAGAAAAAAGAATTCCGCTGAATTGTTGGTTTATTATTATTTTTTTATTTATTAGAAAAGCATGGCCAACACATTTTTTCTGAAGTTTATCGCTATCAGAGCAAGTACTATGTCTTATTTTTATTTTATTTTATTTTATTTTTTCATTTCGAGGGTAATGGAACAAACACTCATGTGCTTATTTACATCCAGTTCCTCGTGTGTATGCAGTTTTTGTCAATTTTGTCATCCGT
>CM054150.1:15025380-15027880 GCA_028751875.1 Rapana venosa | reverse complement strand
CCATCCATCCATCCATCCATCCATCCATCTATCCATCCATCCATCCATCCATCCATCCATCCATCCATCTATCTATCTATCTATCTATCTATCTATCTATCTATCTATCTATCTATCTATCTATCTATCTATCTATATGTGTAGACTAGGAAATAAGTGGCGATAGACTTTGGCGACGGGCATTCTACTGAAGGAGCAAGGAGCATGACGAAATTTCCCGGGAGAGATGGCTGGAGACAAAGGAGACGAATCTGTTTACAGCACTGCTGCTGTGTTCTTGTCTTCCTAATGCCATCCATTCATTCCCTGACTGCTTAGAAGACAATCCATCTGTCTGTCTGTCGGTCTGTCTGCCTAGAGAATCCATCTGTCTGTCGGTCTGTCTGCCTAGAGAATCCATTTGTCTGTCGGTCTGTCTGCCTAGAGAATCCATCTGTCTGTCGGTCTGTCTGCCTAGAGAATCCGTCTGCCTGTCTGTCTGTCTGCCTAGAGAATCCATCTGTCTGTCGGTCTGTCTGCCTAGAGAATCCATCTGTCTGTCGGTCTGTCTGCCTAGAGAATCCATCTGTCTGTCTGCCTAGAGAATCCATCTATCTGTCGGTCTGTCTGCCTAGAGAATCCATCTGTCTGTCTGTCTGCCTAGAGAATCCATCTGTCTGTCTGCCTGCCTAGAGAATCCATCTGTCTGTCTGCCTGCCTAGAGAATCCATCTGTCTGTCTGCCTGCCTAGAGAATCCATCTGTCTGTCGGTCTGTCTGTCTATGTCTATGTCTGGCTATGTGGGGTCCTGCTGAAGGGCTGGTAATGCTTCAGCAGAAATAAATGTTGTCCTTTGTTTCTCGCCCTGCTAATATTTATGATAATCATTGTCTGTCTGTTTATCTGTACATCTGTCTGTCTGGGTATCGATCTGTTGTTTATCTGGATTTCTAAGTTTATCTCTGTGTTTTTTTGTTTGTCCGTCCTTCTGTCTGTATGAATACACACACACATATCTCTCTCTCTCTGTATATGGAATTTATAATGAACTATCTATCTATCTATCTGTCCCGTAGTCTGACGACCGTGGGGGCACCCTCAAAGACTCAACAACCAGTTCCCTCCATTCCTCTCTCTGTTCTGCCTTTCTCAGGGTTTTGTTGAGTTCTAGGCCTGTCCATTCGCTGATGTTATCCTCCCAGCTCTTCCTTGGTCTGCCTCTTCTTCTTCCTCCTTGGACAGTGCCTTGTAAAACTGTCTTCGCAAGTCCTTTGGATCTTGTGACATGCCCATACCATTTAAGTTTACGCTTTTTCACGATCTTTAGAAGGTTCTCATAGGGTCCAATGGTTTGCTGGATTCTGTTATGCACGCTTTCGTTGCTTATGTGGTCTTTGTAGGAGATGCCAAGGAGTCTCCGAAAGCATCTCATCTCCATCGCCTGTACTCTTCTCTCCAAATCTGCAGTCAGGGTCCATGATTCACAGGCAAACAGAAATATGGATATTACAAGGGAGCGCATTAGTCTGATCTTGGAGATAAGTGAGATATTTTTTATCTCTCCAGATGGTGTTTAGTTTTGACAAAGCTGTTATTGTCTGTGCAGTCCTGCATACTACTTCTGGCTTGGATCCCTGGTCTGATACAATGGCTCCCAGGGACTTAAAGCTTTGAACTGTTTCCAGCTTCTGGTCATTAACCCTGATATCAGTGCTAATGCCGTTGGTGTTATAAGTCATCAGTTTGGTCTTCTCTGCACTGATTTCCATGCCGTATGATTTCCGTGCCGTTCTCTATAATGAACTAAATCTTGTAAAACAAATCAAAGCGCTTGCATTCGACCTGTTCTTACACACGCAACCAATAACAAATACTTTTGACATATTAAATTATCTCTCTCACACACACGCACGCACGCACGCACACACACACACACACACACTCTCTCTCTCTCTCTCACTCATTCACTCACTCACTCACTCACACACACACACACACTCACTCACTCACACTCGCACACTCACACACACACACACACACACTCACTCACTCACTCACTCACACTCGCACACACACACGCACGCACGCACGCATACACACACACACACACAGACGTTAACCACTTGGACGGGGTGGGGGGGATGGGGGAGATGGGGTTTTTGGCTGTTGAAGGCAGGGACAGACACGAGATGACACAGGAGTGGGCTCGAAATATATATATATGTATGTATGTATGTATGACATACATAAACAAGTCATGTGGGTCATTTTCTTCAGTTCAAATCAAATTACAATGGTTACTTCCGCCCTTCTCTCTTTCCAGTGAGGTAGAAAATGTCACAGCAAATTGGTGATATTTGTTTGCTTGTTAGTTTGTCAGTTTGTTTGCTTGTTAGTTTGTCAGTTTGTTTGCTTGTTAGTTTGTCAGTTTGTTTGCTTGTTAGTTGATTTGCTTGTTAGTTTGTTAGTTTTATTTTTGCTCGCTTGTTTTTGTATTCGTTGCTGGGTTAGACGTTTTACA
>CM054150.1:15017880-15020380 GCA_028751875.1 Rapana venosa | reverse complement strand
TCCGATCCAGCACCTGAGTGCAAACGCACGAAAAGCATCTTGCTCACACGTTAAAACCCGTTCTGCTTTTCAGTTGAGTAGGTCATTCGTGCCAGTAAGAATGGATAAGAAAAACAAAACAAAACAAAGAAACAAACAAAACCAGGCGCGCTGGTGTCGTGTTGAGACATCATCACTGAAGTAGGATTGCGGCTACCTTAATGGTGGGGCAAACACGAACAAACTCCCAAACAAAACATCCCCCCCCCAAAAAAAAAAAAAAACCCAACCCCAAACCCACCACCACCACCACCAACAAAACAACACCCCCCCCCCCCCAAAAAAAAGCAACAACAAAAACCACCATCACCCCCCTCAGAAACAAAACAAAACAAAACAAACCAACCCCCCCAAAAAAAACAAACAACAACCACAAACACAAACACACACACAAAACAGAACCCCAAAAACACAGGGTTGCAAACGCAAAAAAAACCCACACCATTGATGATTCTGGAATATTTAACCGAGGAACGAGAGACCCCTCCCCCCCCCCCCCCCCCCCCCACACACACTCTCCTCCCGTCATCCCTCCCTCCCTCCCCCTCTCTCCCCCCACCCCAACAACCAACCAACCAACCAAACCAAACGAAAAAGACAACACAAGTTTTGACGACAGGAAGCCAAAACCAGAATGAAAGAGATAAGGAAGAGATACGTGTAACCCCCCAAAAAAACCCAACAACAACAAAAAACAAAAACACCATATAAAACAACACACAAAACAAACAAACAAAAATCAAAACAAAACACACCCAAACAACGAAAACAAAAAAACCCAACAAAAACAAACAAACAAAAAACACCCCCCACCCCACACACACACACACACACACAAAACCAAAAATAAAACAAAAACAACAAAAACAACACCAGCCCCCCACAACAACACACACACCAAAAAGCCCAAACCAAAACAAAAAAACAAAAATCCCAACCAACCAACCAACCAACCCCGTTACCCGATTTGTGAAAACAAAGCTTTGGTGTCCTATCTGTGTAGTGTTCGATGTCCCTTAATCGTGTGTGGAAGGAAAAGCATCATCTCAAGCTCTCGGAAAATAGCATTGGGTTTTTTTTTGGGGGGGAAAGGACTCGTTGGTATCATATAGCTGTTAAGTGTAGAGTGGTTGGAAGGGATTGTAGCTTTCTGAAAGTGATATATATGTTTATATTATGTTTGTCTCCTCTTCAGAGAGATGAGAGAGAGAGAGAGAGAGAGAGAGAGAGAAGAGAGAGAGAGAGAGACAGACAGACAGACAGACAGACAGACAGACAGATAGAGAGAGAGAGAGAGAGAGAGAGAGAGAGAGAGAGAGAGAGAGAGAGAGAGAGAGAGAGACGTACGGACGGAGAGACAGACAGACAGTGACTGTGTGTGTGCGTGAGAGAGAGAGAGAGAGAGAGAGAGAGAGAGAGAGAGAGAGAGAGAGAGAGAGAGAGAGAGTGTGTGAGAGAGAGAGAGACGTACAGACGGAGAGACAGACAGACAGTGACTGTGTGTGTGCGTGAGAGAGAGAGAGAGAGAGAGAGAGAGAAGAGAGAGAGAGAGAGAGAGAGAGAGAGAGAGAGAGAGAGAGAGAGAGACAGAGAGACAGAGAGACAGAGACAGAGAGAGACAGAGACAGACAGACAGCCAGACAGCCCGACAGCCAGCCAGACACACAGCCAACCAACCAACCAAACAAACGCAAGAGACAGACAGACAGACAGACAGTCAGCCAAACATACAGCCAGACACACAGCCAGTCAGCCAACCAACCAACCAACCAATCAAACACAAGAGTCAGACAGACAGACAGACAGTCAGACAGAAACAGAAAGCTGACAAATTATCCACTGTGCAATTCAGCAGCAAATCTAATCCTGGGGATCTTTTCCTTCCTGCCTTGCTATCTCGTTGCCTGCAGAGAAGCGCTTTGTCTTGCTACCCGATACACCTACCTGCATGGCATCGTGATCGTTGTCACAGATTAGTCCATTTTCTCCCTGCTGATGCTTGCTTTAGCCTAGGGGATGGCTTTTCTCTCTCGGTCTTAGGCTGCAATACGCTGTTGTGTCAAACTGCCAAGGTAGTACCTAACAGTTAACGCGTTTATTTGAAGAAAAAATACACACACAAGGGACTGCATGTAAAGAAAAAGCATTTGTGTTCTTATTCCATCATTCTCGAGTCCTTCGGATGAGACTATAAACCGAGGCCCGTCTACGAACGCACGCAGAACATCTTGCGCACACGTTAAATCCTGTTCTGCTTTTCGTAAGAGTAGGTCATAGTGTGCCAGTGGGAACAGATGACAGAAGTCACAAAAACGCATACACACGGGGACTGAATGTAAAAAAGCACATGAGTGCTTATTCCATTATCCTCGATATAAAAGAATAAATAAATAAAATAAAATAATAAAAAATAAAATAAATAGATTCATAAAAATTCTCGAAATAAAATAAATTAAAAAAA
>CM054150.1:14992880-15010380 GCA_028751875.1 Rapana venosa | reverse complement strand
CCCCCCCCCCTCCCAACAAAAACAACATCCCAAAACGAAACAAAAACAAACAAAACCCCAACCCAAAAAACAAACAGAAAAAACAAACAAAAAAAAAACAACAACAGAAAAACCCCAAAGCCAAAACTAAACACCAAAAAAAAAGAAAACAGATTCGAGATAATTTCACACAGAGATACACAGGCTTGGCATATGCTTGGCCATGTGCGCTTAAATGCTCTCTCTCTCTCTCTCTCTCCTCTCTCTCCCCCTCTCTCTCTCTCTCTCTCCTCCCTCCCCCCCCTCCCCCCCCCCCCCCCCCCCCCCCCCCCCCCCCCCCCCCCTCTCTTTTTCCCCTCTCTTCTTTATGTGTAATTGTGCATTCGTGCTCCACTACGTGTGCGCTGAAGTGTGTATGTGTGCGCGCGCGCGCGTGTGGTACCGGCATGCATACGCGTGTGTTTGTGTCTGTGTGTGTGTGGGTATGTATTTGTGCATGCGTGCGTGTGAATCGATCGCATTTAAAAACATGGGCACCCACTTTCCTGATTTAGCGGTTAGGGGTAGTCATTTGGGGAGACTGATGAAAATATGTTTTGTGTGTGTAAGTGTGTGTGTGTAAGTGTGTGTGTATGCGTGTGTTGGGGTGCGTGCGTGTGTGTGTGTGTGTGTGTGAAGTGTGTGTGTTAAGTGTTTTGTTGTGTTTGTTGGGGGGGGGGGGGTGGTAAGTGTGTTTTGCGCGTGCGCGTGTGTGTGTGTGTGTTTGTCGGGGGGGGGGGGGGGGGGTGTGTATGTGTGTGTGGGTAAGTGTGTGTGTGTTTGTGTGTGTGTGTGGGGGGGGGGGGGGGTTAAGCGTATGTGGGGGAGGGAGGGTAAGTGTGTGTGTGAGGGGGGGGAGGGTTTAAGGTGTGTTTTGTGTGCGCGCAAATATGGGTGTGTGTTTGTATTTGTGTGTGTGTGTGTGTGCGCGCGCGCATGCGCGGGAACTATAATGTATTTGTATGTGTGTGTGTGTGTTTGTACACGAGCATGTGCGCAAGTGCTTGCTTGTATGCATGTGTCCGTGTGTATGCAGGACTGTATGTGTAGCATCCATAGGAATTTAGCGTTGATACTCCCTTTCCTGCCGTGGTGGTGGTGGTGGTGGTGATGGTGGTGGTGGTGGTGATGGTGGTGGTGGGGGTGGTGGGGGTGGTGGTGGTGGTGGTGATGGTGGTGGGGTGGTGGTGGTGGGGGTGGTGGGGATTGGTCATTATAGGAGACTGATGAGGCAGGTTGTGGGAAGGACCAAGCAGTAAAAATGTCACTGTGTGTGTGTGCGTGTGTGTGTGTGTGCTTGTGTGTGTGCGTGTGTGTGTGCGTGTGTGTACTGTGTGTGTGCGTGCGTGTACTGTGTGTGTACGTGTGTGTGTACTGTGTGTGTGTGTGCGCGCGCGCGGTGTGTGTGTGTACGTGTGTGTGTCTGTACTCTGTGTGTGTATGTGTGTGTACTGTGTGTGTGCGTGTGTTTTGTGGTGTGTGTGTGCATGTGTGTGTACTGTGTGTGTGCGTGTGCATGTGTGTGTGTGGTGTGTGTGTGTGTGTGCATATGTGTGTGTGCATGTGTGTGTGGTGTGTGTGTGTGTACTGTGTGTGTGTACTGTGTGTGTGCGTGTGTATGTGTACTGTGTGCGTGCGTGTGCGTGTGCGTGTATACTGTGTGTGTGCGTGTACTCTGTGTGTGCTTGTGTGTGTGCGTGTGTGTACTGTGTGTGCGTGCATGTGTATGTGTACTCTGTGTGTGTGCGTGTTCTGTGTGTGTGCGTTGTGTGTACTGTGTGTGCGTGCATGTGTATGTGTACTCTGTGTGTGTGCGTGTTCTGTGTGTGTGGTGTGTGTGCGTGTGTGTGTACTGTGTGTGTGTGTGTGTGTATGTCTGTTCACTTGCACCGGACCTGTACATTCGCCTCCACTTTTCCCTCATTATTTCTCTTTCTCTTTTCTCTCTCTCATTCTCTCCCTCTCTCTCTTTCTCCCCCCCCCCCCCCTCCCTCCCTCTCTCTCTCTCTCTCTCTCTCTCTCTTTCTTTCTGTCTCTTTCTCTCTTTCTCTCGCTCTCTCTCTCTTTGTGCTAGTATCTGTGTCTATGTCTCTGCCTCACTCACTCTCTCTTCCTCTCCTAAAGTAAAATGTATAATTGTCTAAATCATCATGTAGTAAAGTCCAAATCACCACCATGTGGTGAAATATAAATTCCCCATACGGTGAAAGGACATTTAGCTAAAGAAAAGAAGAAGAAGAAGAAGAAGAAGGAGAAGAAGAAGTTTAAGAAGAAGAAGAAGAAGAAGAAGAAGAAGAAGAAGAAGAAGAAGAAGAGAGAAGAAGAAGAAGAAGAAAGAAGAAGAAGAAGAAATATTCATTCCGAAACATTAAAAAAAAACCCAAACATCTCCACAAAACGTTAAATAAGCATCATGCCTAAAATAGTACAAGGATTCCTCGTTAGTTACTTTCTTTGGTGAATGAAAGACCTGAGTTTTAGTTATACAGTGTGACATACAAAACGTTGGGGGTTTTATTATTTTTATTTTTATTTTTTTAC
Organism: Rapana venosa; assembly: GCA_028751875.1. Classification (NCBI taxonomy): domain Eukaryota; kingdom Metazoa; phylum Mollusca; class Gastropoda; order Neogastropoda; family Muricidae; genus Rapana; species Rapana venosa. Next base: position 15,007,821 of record CM054150.1, on the reverse strand, counting down.
AATAACTGAAACGATTCTCTAGTTAGTTGATGGGCGTTTTATGCTTCTCGTATGACGTTTTCTTATCACTTGGAGATCGAACACGCTTTGTTTCTGTTGCTGCTGCTGTTTATGCTGTTGCTGCTGTTGCTGCTGCTGCTCTGAAATGGAAGGACAGCAGAAACACTCGGCAGTAAACTCCAGGCTTTTGGCGGACAAGCGTGAACAGTGGTGTCCATTCAGCTGTCATGGCAGGAGTCTCGTTTCCCTTCCCTGTGTGGCAGATAAAAGACTAGGGTGATTGGTCTGGATCGGTTTTCTTTTTCTGGTGTGTGTGTATGTGTGTGTGTGTGTGTGTGTGTGTGTTGTGTGCGTGCGTGCGTGTGTGTGTGCGTGAGTGGTCGGGGGGGGGGGGGGGGGGGGTGTAGCGGTAGGGGTGTGGGGGGTGTGGAGGGGGGGTGTGTGTGGGTAGATGGGGAGTGGAGGGTGTGGGGGTGTGGGTTGTGTGTGTGTGGCTGGGGGTGGGGAGTGGAGGGTGTGGGTGTGGGGGTGGGGTGGGTGGAAGGTTGGGGTGGGGCAAGGGTGGAGGGTGTTTGTGTGTGTGTGTGTGTGTGTGTGGTGTTTGTGTGTGTGTGTGTGTGTTGGGGTGTGGGTGTGGGTGGGGTGTGTGTGTGTGTGTGTGTGTGTGTGTGTGTGTTGGGGGGGGGGGGGCTGCATGTGTGTGTGTGTGTGTGTGTGTGTGTGTGTGTGTGTGTGTGTGTGTGTGTGTGTGTGGGTGGGTGGGTGGGTGGGTGTGGGTGGACGGGTGCATACATGCAAGTGCATGTCTTTAGGTAGGAAATCAGTTTTAATTTCGTACAAAGTCCTCTGTTATGCCTACGCTATGTAATGCAAAGAATACAGTTTGGCACACCACAGTACAGAATAGCATGCAGAGAACAGTGCAACATAACATAATACAGCGGAACACTAAATAATACACACAACAATAAAAGGAGTCCCATAGCCTACAAGGTCTTAGGGGAGCAAGGCGTCAGAGACCTCACTTCTCTAGGGTGGCGCCCATCTCCTTTCCCTCGCTGCTTTACCTTCCCTGACCCTAAAGACTTTTCAAAAGAGGTATGTACCCATTTACAGCTGGGTGAACTGGGGGGCTGTACTGAAGCCAATGTGCTCAAACGGTCACCTATCCAACTGGTAACCACGCTCGATGCTGCTTAACCTTAGCTTGGGGAAAGCGATTGCTCTGATCACTGAGCTATCCCTGTCCCAGCCCCTTCTCATACACAGGACCTCAGTTTATAGCCTCATCTAAAGGACTTTCACAGGAGTGGAGTCAGCACTGATGTTAGCTCTAAGGGAAAAAAATCACCACAAACTGGCATATCACTTTTGGCTTGAACGTGTGCTGTCAGTATGCGAGCTCAATGTTTTAACCACTCAGCTTTCCTGCCCCCCCTCCCATCCTTCCATGCTTTCTTCTGATTTGCTGAATAAAAGAATCTAGAATGAGTTGTTTAACAAGGCTGTGACAATGAAAAATGTTTACAGATAACTGAAATAAACGTTCTCTTATCATATTTTCTTCTCAAACAGTTTTTGTTCGAGTTGCTTTATCAAGGCATGAAAAAACGTTTAAAGATAACCAAAATAAACGTACTCTTATCTTATTTTGTTCTCAAAAGAGTTTAGTTCAAGTTCTTTATCAAGGGTTCATGACATGAAAAAACGTTTGAAGATAACTGAAACAAACATCCTGTGATCGTGTTTTCTTCTCACTGGGTAAATGAGGGGGCTTTGTTTGAACTGCAGCCATGCTGAAATGGAAGAGAGGCTCCAGGCTGAGCTGTGAAATCAGGGCTTTAGGTGAACACACAGTGAACAGGGGGGGGGGGGGGGGGGGTCCTTTCAGCTGTCAGTCACAGGCCTTGTTCCCCTGTGTGGCAGATAAAAGGCTGCAGTCATTGATCTGGATTGGTTTTCTTTCCTCTGTGTGTGTGTGTGTGTGTGTTTGTGTGTGTGTGTGCATGTGCGTGTGTGTGTGTGTGTAACTGCAGATAGGAGAACAATCTTAATTTCACAAGTAGATTTGTTGTGTCATCACTACATATTGCAAGGCATGTAATTCAACAATTTACTGTACAATACAATACAGCACAACACAACACATTCCATCCTACCCCAACCTACCTCACCCAACCTTAGCCAACCCAATTCAACTGTTTCATGCGCATTTGATTTAACCTTTGAATATGCGACATTTCGTGTTTAGAATACAAGTGAAAATATAGAGGTCATGATGTAATGCAAGGACAATAAAGTTGTCAACATGAAATCATGTATAATAACTGACAGGGGAACAGTCTGATGATAGCACAGGTAAATGATTGACCAACAACATTACCCAAGCATTGCCTGTCATGGCTCAGGCCAACACACAACACACCCTACCTTATTTCAGGCCACCTCTGCCAGCCTTTGTCAACCTAACTCAAGAAGAAAAGTTGTTGATCAAGGCTTTGACGTGAAAAACATTCAAAGACAACCAAAATAAACATTCTCTTATGGTATTTTCCTCTCAAAGAGTTTAGTTCAAGTTCTTTATCAAGGCTGTGTGACATGAAAAAACGTTTAAAGGTAACTGAAATAAACGTACTCTTATCGTATTTTGTTCTCAAAAGAGTTTAGGTCAAGTTTTTTTATCAAGGGGTCATGACAATCATGAAAAACGTTTGAAGATAACTGAAACAAACATCCTGTGATCCTGTTTTCTTCTCACTGGGTAAATGAGGGGGCTTTGTTTGAACTGCAGCCATGCTGAAATGGAAGAGAGGCTCCAGGCTGAGCTGTGAAATCAGGGCTTTAGGTGAACACACAGTGAACAGGGGGGGGGGGGGGGGGGTCCTTTCAGCTGTCAGTCACAGGCCTTGTTTCCCTGTGTGGCAGATAAAAGGCTGCAGTCATTGATCTGGATTGGTTTTCTTTCTGTGTGTGTGTGTGTGCACGTGTATGTATGCATGTGGTGTGTACATGTGTGTGTGTGTGTGTGTGTGTGTGTGTGTGTGTGTGTGTGTGTGTGTGTGTGTGTGTGTGTGTGTGTGTGTAACTGCAGACAGGAGAACAATCTTAATTTCACATGTAGATTTGTTGTGTCATCACTACATATTGCAAGGCGTGTAATTCAACATTTTACTGTACAATACAATACAGCACAACACAACACATTCCATCCTACCCCAACCTACCTCACCCAACCTTAGCCAACCCAATTCAATAGTTTCATGTGCATTTGATTTAACCTTTGAATACGTGACATTGCGTGTTTAGAATACAGGTGAAAAAATAGAGGTCATGGTGTAATGCAAGGACAAAAAAGGTGTAAATATTAATCATGTATAATAACTGACAGGGGAACAGTCTGATGATAGCACAGGTAAATGATTTACCAACAACGTTACCCAAGCATTGCCTGTCATGGCTCAGCACAACACACAACACACCCTACCTTATTCCAGGCCACCTCTGCCAGCCTTTGTCAACCTAACTCAAGAAGAAAAAATTTTGATCAAGTCTTTGACATGGAAAACGTTCAAAGGTAACAGAAATAAACGTTCTCTTATCGTATTTTCTTCTCAAAGAGTTTAGTTCAGGTTCTTTATCAAAGCTGTGTGACATGAAAAAAACATGTAAAGGTAACCGAAATAAACATTCTGTTGTCGTATTTCTTTTTTCTCAAAAGAGTTTATTTCGAGTTCTTTATCAAGGGTTCATGACATGAAAAAACGTTTGAAGATAACTGAAACAAACATCCTGTGATCGTGTTTTCTTCTCACTGGGTAAATGAGGGGGCTTTGTTTGAACTGCAGCCATGCTGAAATGGAAGAGAGGCTCCAGGCTGAGCTGTGAAATCAGGGCTTTAGGTGAACACACAGTGAACAGGGGGGGGGGGGGGGGATCCTTTCTGCTGTCAGTCACAGGCCTTGTTTCCCTGTGTGGCAGATAAAAGGCTGCAGTCATTGATCTGGATTGGTTTTCTTTCTTGTGTGTGTGTGTGTGTGTGTGTGTGTGTGTGTGTGTGTGTGTGTGTGTGTGTGTGTGTGTGTGTGTGTGTGTGTGTGTTGTACCTGCAGATAGGAGAACAGTTTTAATTTTACTCACAGAACAAGTTTAATTTTACTGACAAAGTCATTGTTGTATCACTATGCTATTTAAGGAATTACATTATTACAGTACAATACAGCACATCACAGGACAGCATGACACATCTCACCCTACTTCAACCTATCTTCCCCGATCTTTGCCAAACCAACTCAATCAAGCCCAACCCAACCCAACCCAACCCAACTGTTTCATGCAATTTTTTTTTAGTTTTTAAATATGAATTGTAATCTTGTGTGGTTAGGATATAGGACTTGGTGAAAAAATAGAGGTCACGAGGTATGGGAGGCAGCTTTAAAATTTTTTTTTATTGCATGATGATCAATGACAATGAGGATGACGTAATGCTGCTGCTGTGGAAGTGCATATTGTTTGAGACTACTTGACAGGGTTGTACTCTACGCTTACTATCATAATACATCCCAGCACCAACCAGCCCGAGAGATACAGACACCTGCAGTGTTGGTCAGGTAATTTGAGCTACATTCTCACACAGCGTCCAGCACAGCACAGCACAACTCAGTGTGACACACCACAGGAACACATGGCATGACACAACATGCCAAACAAGTTACATAGCACATTGCAACGTGAACAGTGCAACACTACTCCATACAGCACAATTATGATTACAAGGCATAACTGGAATCATGACAATGGGTATTGTTGCACAAAACAGACATTGCAGAACTGAGCTGCACAAACGATCGATATTCTGAGCAGGGGCAGCAAAATAAGAGATAAGGGCATATAACGTTAAAAAAAAAGGAGAAAAAATCAGATTTGATGTCTGACAACAAAATAGTTATCATTCCCTTAAAATGTTTTCCTTTCATTTGCTGAATGTGGGGTTTGCTTGAATTGCAGGTTAGTGGTATAGCAAAAGAAAAAGAAAAAAACAACCTTCACAGATAAGGGACAGAGCTGTCTAGCCATGGGGCAGGTCCTGGCTCCTGTGTGGTATTTTCTTCTCATTTGGTAAATGGGAGAGCTTTGTTGGCATTACAGTTGCCCTGAAATTGAAGTGCTTTTGTTTGGGTGTTCGGCTTTGAAATCAGAGACATTAGCAAACAGACGTTAAACAGCGGGTGTCCCTTTAGCCATCCGGCAGGGGTTTTGTTTCTGAATGCGGTAGTTAAAGCTGTTGTCTTGGTTTTGTTTGTGGGATGTGGTAGTTAAAGCTGTTGTCTTGATTTACGTCTTCTTTTGTCCACTTGTGTGTTTGGATCTTTACCTGGTCGTCTTGTCTTTCTCGTCTGTCTGCCTTGGATTGCTTTGGTTATATTGTCTGTTTTGTGAATTTCTGTTTCTGCAGTCTGTCTCATCTTGCTTTTATTTCATCCAGGTTTATTGTGTCTTTGTTTTTCCATCTTCCTTTCCTGTCCTGTGGCGTGTTATTTCAGTTGTCTTATCTCACCAGCAATGAAAGTAAATACATATAATTATGTATGAATCATTACAGAATGATGTTACGATGTGATTGTGAGTAATCAGACTGATCTAAAGATTGTGTGATATTGTGCCAGTCTTTTTCATTGGTTTTCTTTGCGTTGTGCACGTGTTGTGTCATATCAAGTTATGTCATGGTTTTTTTCATGTTGTGTAGTATTATTTTTTGGTCTTGCTGATTTTGTTCTACCTATTATTTTATTTGCACTTAATGGTTAGGTGCATTGCCATTGTAAAACCCTGCACTAAAAAAAATTCTTCCTCCTGTCTCCATACCTATTTTTCATCTATGAGGGGATACATTTTTGCAACTTATTTCTGCAAAAAAAAACCCAACCAAACCCACCCTAACTCTCAAGTCCACGAGATTTTTCATGCCTTATACCTGTGTTATACACTGTACTTGATCACAACGGACAGACTAGGTTTCAAAAACCTCACCCAAAGACATGCTAAGTAAGGGGCGAGTTGATTCCAAGCTTCAAAACTGTCGAGCTAAGAAGTTCTTGTGTCTCAGACGCACGTGCTATACATCTAGGCCACTTAAATGCAGTTTACGGCACTTCAGGATACTGCATACCCCACGCTTATAGAATACAGAGTGTAGTGTCCCTGTTCTTCAGAATCGGCAGACGTATTATCAAAGATGACAAGACGCCTGATGCCTAGAAATGACCATCCCTCTTTCAGCCAGCTCCTCATAAATCTTGCACCATTTCCATTACCTCCTGCTGGTGCTGCTGTCATCAATGCCAGCCAAGCCAGACTGTGGCTTGTGGTGTATGGTGTGTGCAGGGTGGAGGTCATCATGGTAGTGTCCTTACGCGTTTCACTGTCCTTAGGTGCAAAAGAACATTGAGGGGTATAAGGTACAGATTGGGCGGGTATTTTTCTGAGCTACCCTTTGTATGGGCTTGAAAGAAGTAGCAACATGATTTGTGATACATGTTGGGGGGAAGATAGCATTATTTTAAAGTCTTCCTAATTGATAACTTGAAAGAAGTAGCAACATGGTTTGTAATATATATATATGGATATATATTATATTATATATTTTATATATATATATATATATATATATATTATATATATATATATACGGATTGAATGGAAGCGCTCTGATTGTAATTGCAAGATGTAGCGCTCTATAAATTCCATATATTTTTTTTTTCGGGGTGGGGGGGGGGGGGGGGGGGGGGATAGCATTATTAAAGTCTTTCTAGTTGGTAACTTGAAAGAAGTATCAACATGGATTGTGATACTTTTTGGGTGGTGTGGGGGGGGGGGGGGGGGGGGACAACATTATTGAAATCTTCTGGCTGGTAACTTAGTGTATATTATTATAGTTATTGTTGGTGATGGTTGTGTCATCAATTAACAGTGTTGTCATTACTTAATATCTTGTGGCGGGGTGCTGCTATCATTTCTGTTGTTATCCAAGCCACGATACCTGCTGTTGCTACTGCTACAGCTGCTGTAGATGCTGTTTGTTGTTGTTCTTTGTTTGGCCTCTTCTTTTGTTTAATGATGTAGTTTGTGTTTGTTTGTATTCCTTGAACCGCTCTTGTGGTGGTCATTCTGCATGTAAAATGACAAGACGGCAAGAGAGAGAGAGAGAGAGAGAGAGAGAGAGGAGAGAGAGAGAGAGAGAGAGAGAGAGAGGGGAGAGAGAGAGAGAGAGAGAGGAGAGGAGAGCAGAGAGAAGAAGAGAGAAGAAGAAGAGAAGAGAGAGAGAGAAGAAGACAGACAGACAGAAGAGGGAGGGAGAGAGAGAGAGAGAGAGAGAGAGAGAGAGAGAGAGAGAGAGAGAGAGAGAGAGAGAGAGAGAGAGAGAGAGAAGAGAGAGAGAGAGAGAGAGAGAGAGAGAGAGAGAAAGAGAGAGGCAGATACTGAGATAGGCTGACAGATAGACAGACATACACACACAACATATACACACACGCACACAAACACGCACGCACGCACACGCACACACAAGACACACACAGACACATAGAGACACACACACACTCACACCCCCTCCCCCCCCCCTATATATATACATATATATACACACGTATTACTGGCCAATATTGTAACTTAAGAGAAGATGACTACTTCATTGTCTGTGAGTGTCATTCGCTTTCTTTCGGCCTTTCCCCAAAGACAAGCTGTCAGTCAGAGGGAGGCACTTCAGGAGTTCATCCAGACAACCAACCCCTATGCATTGATTTTTTTTTGGGGGGGGGGGGGGGGGATGGGGGGAGGCGGTTGGCTTCTTCAGTATCCTACTATTGTCAGGCGCTTAACGGCAGCACCACGCATTTTCGCTGATATGGCAAACAACAATAGTTGCTGTCTGAGCGTTCGACGAGGAAACAGAAGTTACTGTGTTCATTTGTAACCATACTGTGTGTGTGTGTGTGTGTGTATGTGTGTGTGTGTGTGTGTGTGTGTGTGTGTGTGAGTATGTGTGTGTGTGGTGTGTGGGTGAGTGTGCGTGGTGTGTGTGTGTGTGTGTGTGTGATGTGTGTGTGTGAGTGAGTGTGTGTGTGTTGTGTGTTTGTGTGTTTTGTATGCTTAAACTTGAAATATATTATGCTATTTTGAGGAAAGTTGCATGCGTGTAAATGATTTGAGTGCAAGCGCTTCGATTTGTTTGTTTTACAAGATTCAGCGCTATATAAATTCCATTTATTATTATTATTATTACACTTTTTCAGCATGGAATTTCTGACTGTTTTTCCTAAGAAAAATACGTCATCTTCTTGGGGGTGTATCCATACTGTTTGTTTTTTTTCTTCTGGTGCGGGTTTGTTGATTTGTCTGTCTACTCCTCCTCCTTCTTCTTCTTCAGCTAACGCTCAGACAGTAACTATTGTCCGTTATATGAGCGAAAATGCGTCACGCTGCCTTTAAGCGCCTGACAAGTCAGGCCCAGCGCATCCGACTTCGGCATAAGAGAGAATTGTTATATTTGAAGTCTTTATGGACAACAAAACAAAGCAGGAGAATGGACCACAAAGGCAAGAAATAGACCAGAAGGAGGGGATAGGGAGAATAAGAACAAGGCAGAAACAAAGAGAAGATAGGAAAGAGGACATTTCTAGCACAGAATTTCCAGAAGGTGGGGATGTTATTTATACTGACAGGCCCCCCGGCATCCCCAAGGGGTGGTGGGGTGGTGGTGGTGTGGGGTGGGTGGTGGTGGTGGTGGTGGTGGTGGGGGGGGGGGTTCTTTGTCTAAGAGTGTGTGTGTCTTCCTGACGAAATCTGTCCAGGAATTACTCTCTCGTGGCCAGTTTACTTGAGTGCTAAATGTGTACTACACACGAGGCTCTTAATTTCAATGTTTTATTGGAGAGGCTAGTTCTTTTCTGGGGTTTTTTCTTCCTTGTTTTTGTTCTTGTCTGTTTATTTGTTTTGGAGGGTAGGTTAGTACTAATCGAGTTTCAAGACATCACTTTAGCCTGTCTCTGATACACAAAATGCGTACTACTATTCCTCTTGCTTATTTGAGACATAGCAAAAAACAAAAAGAAGATTTTTTTTTTACTAGAGGACTGGTGCTTGGGAATCTGGTTTCATGCAGCTGCAGACAGGAAAAGAAAACCAAATAGTGGGTGGCGCTGCTCTTGTGGCGATGCGCTCTCCCCGGGGAGAGCAGCCCGAATTTCTGCCGTGACTTAAAGTGGTATAAATGAATGGTGTTTTGGAGTTATTCGATTGAATGGATATATTTCTCTGGTATAAAAATTGTGCCTGAATCCACCCGCTCTTGCGCGTCCTTTGAATTATACTTAATATTCAACACCTGTGTCGCAATGCAAACGCAATATCTTGCTCATACCCTCTCATCTCAGCTTTCGGAGATGAATAAGCTGCATGCAGTGTCTGTCTGTCTGTCTGTCTATCTATCTATCTATCTATCTATCTATCTATCTATCTATCTATCTATCTATCTATCTATCTATCTATCTATCTATCTATCTATCTATCTATCTATATGTCTCTCTGTCTATCTGTCTCGATCGATCGATCGATCCATCCATCCATCCATCCATCCATCTATCTATCTATCTATCCATCTATCCATCCATCTATCCATGTATCTATCTATCTATCTATCTATCTATCTATCTATCTATCGATCTATTTATATGTCTGTCTGTCTGTCTATCTGTCTCTATCGTTCTATCCATCCATCCCTCCAACTATCCATCCATCCACCCATCCATCCATCCAGCTATCTATCTATCTATCTATCTATCTATCTATCTATCTATCTATCTATCTATCTATCCTTCTATCTATCTATGTCTATCTCTCTCTCTCTATATATATATATAAGCACATTATCTTTATTCAAGAGACTAACATACCTAAATATACCACCATCCCTTGATATGATGCCTTCTACTTGTCTTCTAAAAGTGCTAGTGTACTGATGGGGAATGGAAGAAACAAAGAAAGGAAGGAAGGAAGGAGGAAAGGCACTGGACTGGGGACTGTTGAACCTACCTACTTCCCTTGCCAATGTTTACACACTGTGGCCATGTTTTTCCTTTGAGACGGGAAGACTATTTTGGCTTCAGTGTGTATATATATATAAAGTCAGACAAGATAACTGCTGCCATTCCGTGGAGAGAGAGAGAGAGAGAGAGAGAGAGAGAGAGAGAGAGAGAGGAGAGAGAGAGAGAGAGAGGAGAGAGAGAGAGAGAGAGAGAGGGGAGGGAGGGAGGGAGGCAAGGAAGGAAAAGAGGGAGTGAGAGAGAATGACAATGACAAATGACAATGACAAATTCTTTTATTTCGAGGATAAGGATGGAAAGGATGAAGTGTGTGTGTGTGTGTGTGTGTGTGTGTGTGTGTGTGTGTGTGTGTGTGTGTGTGTAACAGAGAGAGAGAGAGAGAGAGAGAGAGAGAGAGAGAGAGAAGAGAGAGAGAGAGAGAGAGAGAGAGAGAGAGAGGAGAGAGAGAGAGAGAGAGGAAATACAATGACAAATGACACTGACAATGACAATGACAATGACAAATTCTTTTATTTCGAGGATAATGAATAAGCACCCATGTGCTTTTTTACATTCAGTCTTCGCCCTGAGAGAGAGAGAGAGAGAGAGAGAGAGATGAGAGAGAGAGAGAGAGAGAGAGGAGAGAGAGAGAGAGAGAGAGAGAGAGAGAGAGAGAGAGAGAGAGAGAGAATGACAATGACAAATGACAATGACAAATTCTTTTATTTCGAGGATAATGAATAAGCACCCATGTGCTTTTTTTACATTCAGTCTCCACCCTGAGAGAGAGGGAGAGATAGACACAGAGAGAGAGAGAGAGAGAGAGAGAGAGAGAGAGAGAGGAGAGAGAGAGAGAGAGAGAGAGAGAGGGAGGAGAGAGTGACTGAGAGAGATAGACAGAGAGAGACAGAGAGAGACAGAGAGAGAGAGAGAGGGAGAGAGACAGACAGAGAGAGTGAGAGAAAGAGAGTGAGAGAGAGAGTGAGAGAGAGAGAGAGAGAGAGAGAGGAGAGAGAGAGAGAGAGAGAGAGAGAGAGAGAGAGAGAGAGAGAGGAGAGAATGCGAATGCGAAAGTTTTGAGAGAGAGAGAGAGAGAGAGAGGAGAGAGAGAGAGAGAGAGAGACAGAGACAGAGACAGAGACAGAGAGAGACAGAACAGTCTGGACACAAAGGGGTTTGAACCTGGGCTTCTATGTTTCTGGGAACGTGTGTTATCTATCTCTAGACCATTGATTCACTGACCATTTTTCGTTTCCTCATCAAGAAAGGGCCCCTGGCCCAAAAGCAGGACTCCGGAGTGTCTGATTGCTGGGTGTTAGCTTCGGCCCACTACCCCCAGACAGTCTGCTTATTTTCAGCTCATTTTTCAGGCCCCTTTCTCCAAGTTGTCAATACTCATCATCTTCGTCTTCTTCTTTTTTCCTCTTGGAGGTTTCTAGTCTAATGCGGATGGTGACATTGTTTGGACTTTGGGGCAGGATGTGTGTGGTTTAGTTCTGTTATACACTTGTGTTTTGTGATGGTGTTGTGTGCGTGTGATGGTGTTTGTGTGGTGTGTGTGTGTGTGTGTGTGTGTGTGTGTGTGTGTGTGTGTGTGTGTGTGTGTATGAGAGTGTTGGTATGCTTGTATATGTGTGTGTGTGCTTGCATGTGCGTCTGTGATTGTCTGTGTTTATGTCTGTTTTGGTATGTGCGTACATGTGTGTGTGTGTGTGTTTGAGTGTTCATGTCTGTTTTATGTGTGCGTACATGTGTGTGTTTGTTTGTATGCATGCACACACGCATGTGTGTGTGTGTCTGATTATAAGGTGTCAGCTTCCTCTCTCTTCCCTAGACAGTCTAGTCTAATTGCTTTCAGCTCATTTTCCCAGAGTGTTTCTCCAAGTTGTCACTGCTCATTATCTTCCTTCCTCTTCTCTTTTCCCCTTAGATTTTTCTAGTATAACGCTGATGGTGAAATATTGTTTGGACTTTGGGGCAGGATGTGTCTGGTCCAGTTATGTTATACACTTGTGTTTTGTGATGGTGTGTGTGTGTATTTGTGTATGTGTGTATGTGCATGCGGGCATGCTTTGCTACATGCGCGTGTCCATGTGTATGTTTCGCTTCGATTTGTTTGTTTTTTTTACAAGATTCAGCACTATATAAATTCCATATATTATTATTATTATTGTGTATGTGTCTCTGTGTATGTGCTCGCATATGCATGCTTATGTGTTTGCCTGTATATTTTGTGTGTGAAAAAGACAACTTCAAAGTCCACCAAATTTGTAATGTCTTATATCCAAACTAGGTATCAGGTCACTTAGCCACAATGTTGTTGAATAAGGGAGACATTAATATTCAGCTTTACAACAGACAAGAACAAAGAATGTCTTGTATCCCAGACATGTGCACTACACTCCAGGTCACTAGATGTGTTTTACAGCACTTCAGAGCACAGCACCTCACACTTAAAGAATGTGCAGTGAAGTGCTCCAGATCTTTACACTTTGCAGACCTAATTATCAATGATGACAAGACGCCTGAGGCCTAGAAATGACCATCCCTTCTTCAGCCAGCTCCTCATAAATCTTGCACCATTTCCATTACCTCCTGCTGCTGCTGCTGCTGCTGTCATCAACGTCAGCCAAGCCAGACAATGGCCTAAAGTGTATATGTATGCAGGATGTGGTCATCATGGTGGTGTCTTTAGGTGTTTCTTGTCCTTATGTGACAAGATGATTGAATGATTTAACGTGGGCAAACTGGTTGCTTAACTCAGCTCTCAGCTGACTTGGCTTGAAGGAAGAAGGGGCATGGCTTGTGATGGTTTTAGGGGGAAACTCGCCTAGGCATGGTGTAAGCTTTTCCCTTATAGCTGCTCTTAACATCAGTTTGTATATCATGTCTGTAACTTTCTTCTTGCTGAAAGTTTGTGTGTGTGTACGAGCGTGTGTGTATGTTGAATGTATTTTGCACATGAGACTCGAAATTAGACGTGATTTTCTTGCTTTGATTATGATGATATATGGATTTTATACAGCTATGGATCTTGCAAAGCAAACAAATCAAAATGCTTGCATTCAAATTATTTACACATATGCAACCATTCAGAAATAATAGGATTTACAAATATACATGTTACACACATACATTTTTTTTATAGAAAGGTGTGTTATCACGGGACCACTGCTTCACCATTATTTTCATTTCTTCATCAATATAGGGCACTCACTGCCACCTCAGAGTGTCTTATTGGTGTGTGTGTGGTGTGTGTGTGTGTGTGTGTGTGTGTGTGTGTGTGTGTGTGTGTGTGTGTGTGTGTGGTGTGTGTGTTTGTGTGTGTGTGTGTGTTGTGTGTGTGTGTGTTTGTGTGTGTGTGTTTGTGTGTGTGTGTGTGTGTTTGTGTGTGTGTGTGTGTGTGTGTGTGTGTGTGTGTGTGTGTGTGTGTGTTGTGTGTGTGTGTGTGTGTGTGTGTGTGTGTGTGTTAGCTTTGGCCCATTCGGCCCAGACAGTCTGGTTACTTTCAGCTCATTTTCCTAGGGTCTTTCTCCACGTTGTCAATACTCATAATCTTCGTCTTCTTCTTTCCCTTTGAGGTTTCTAGCCTAAAGCTGATGGTGAAATATTGTTTGGACTTTGGGGCAGGATGTGTCTGGTCCAGTTATGTTATACTCTTGTGTTTTGTGTGTGAGTACATGTGTGTGCATGTGTGTGTGTGAGTGTGAGTGTATATATGCATGCATGCGTGTGTGCGTGTGTGCGTATGTGTGTGAGTGTGTGTTTTTGTCTGTGTCTGTTTTTGTGTGTCTACACATATGGTTTTGTATATGCATCCACATGTGTGTCTGTGTGTGCATGAGCGCGTTCATGCACACATGCGTGCTTGTGCGCACGCACGTGCGCACGCATGTTTGTGTGTGTGAGACATATCATGGGGTGTTAGCTTCCTCTCACTGCCTCAAACAGTCTAATTGCTTTCAGCTCATTTTACCAGAGTGTTTCTCCAAGTTGTCACTGCTCATTATCTTCCTTCCTCTTCTCTTTTACCCTTGGAGGTTTCTAGTCTAAGGCTGATGGTAAATATTGTTTGGACTTTGGGGCAGGATGTGTCTGGTTCAGTTATGGTTATACTCTTGTGTTTTGTGATGGTGTTTTAAAAAAATTTCTTGTAGAGAATGAAAGCTGTGTGATGGAAGGATTATTGTATGACATGGAATGTAAAATCTATTCTTGTTCTTCTTCTTGTTCTTTTTGTTCTTGGTTTTGTTCTTGTTCTTTTCTTGTTTCTTGTTCTTTTGTTCTTCTTGTTCTTTTTGTTCTTGTTCTTGTTGTTGATGTTGTTCTTGTTCTTGTTCTTATTCTTGTTTTGTTGTTGCTGTTGTTGTTGTTCCTTCTTTTCTTGTTCTTCTTCTTCTCCTCCTCCTTCTCTTCCTCTTCCTCCTTCTTGTTCTTGTTCTTGTTCATCTTCTTCTTCTCCTCCTCCTCCTCCTCCTTCTTCTTCTTCCTGTTCTTCTTCTTAGTCAGACCCAGTGCATTCATACTAATTTCACAGTTTGAATTTTTATGCCTGAGTAATGCGCTTTGAGCGTTATCATCCTTTTAAATGTTATGCGCAGTACAAATAAACCGATGCAATTTCTCTTATCATCATTATTATTATCATTATGATGATGATAACGATGATGATTGTTATATCACCATCATTATCATTATCAGTCAGTGATTACCAGGTATGAGGGGTAAGACTGGATAATCACTAAGGTGTTGAGGTGAGAGACTTTCGGCAGTGCAGCAACTATACCGCAAGACTATTGCCGTGATACTCTGTGTGTGAATGTATACAAATAAAAGCACTTTCTGCATATTATCATCTCTAAATC
>CM054150.1:14985380-14987880 GCA_028751875.1 Rapana venosa | reverse complement strand
TTTTTTCTCTGGAAGCAGTAGAAGGCTGTGGATGATAGACGGTTGGACCTACCTACAACGACATACAGCTGTCACTTTGGTCAACAACTTACTGCTCTCTGAGGAAAAGGTCACGGGCAAGACATGAGAGGGCAGTCACTTTAATTTGTACTTTAGTAATAGCTCCCTTAGGAAAACAACGCAAGGGGCAACGTTCACTTAAGTAACACCCATCGGAAAAAAGGTTTTAGGTAAGAGAAGAAGAAGCAGTCACATTTACTCTTTAGTAGCTCCCTTAAGAACAGATTGTAGGCAATACAAGAGGCAACAATCCTGTTAGTAGCACTCTTAGGAACAGATTGTAGGCAGTACAAGAGGCAACAATCCCTTTAGTAGCACTCTTAGGAACAGACTGTAGGCAATACAAGAGGCAACAATCCCTTTAGTAGCACTCTTAGGAACAGACTGTAGGCAATACAAGAGGCAACAATCCCTTTAGTAGCACTCTTAGGCACAGACTGTAGGCAATACAAGAGGCAACAATCCCTTTAGTAGCACTCTTAGGAACAGACTGTAGGCAATACAAGAGGCAACAATCCCTTTAGTAGCACTCTTAGGGACAGATTGTAGGCAATACAAGAGGCAACAATCTTGTTAGTAGCACTCTTAGGAACAGATTGTAGGCAATACAAGGAGCAACAATCCCTTTAGTAGCACTCTTAGGAACAGATTGTAGGCAGTACAAGAGGCAACAATCCATTTAGTAGCACTCTTAGGAACAGATTGTGGACAATACAAGAGGCAACAATCTTGTTAGTAGCACTCTTAGGAAGAGATTGTGGACAATACAAGAGGCAACAATCCTGTAAATAGCACTCTTAGGAACAGATTGTAGGCAATACAAGAGGCAACAATCCTGTAAATAGCACTCTTAGGAACAGATTGTAGGCAATACAGTAGGCAACGATCCTGTTAGTAGCACTCTTAGGAACAGATTGTAGGCAATACAAGAGGCAACAATCCCTTTAGTAGCACTCTTAGGAACAGATTGTAGGCAATACAAGAGGCAACAATCCCTTTAGTAGCACTCTTAGGAACAGATTGTAGGCAATACAAGAGGCAACAATCCTGTTAGTAGCACTCTTAAGGACAGATTGTGGACAATACAAGAGGCAACAATCCTGTAAGCAGCACTCACAGGGAAAAGGTGTTAGGCAAGAGAGGAGGAATCAGTTACTTTATAATTTAGAGAACACTCTTAGGAAACGGTTATAGCCAGTACAAGAGAAAGCCGCCAGTTACGCACCTCAGTAATACTCTTTGGAAAATAAAATAAAATAGGAAAACAACTATTTTATTTATTTTAGTATCATTTTTAAGAAAAGGCAACTCAAGAGAATGCAGTCATTTTGGTACTTTAGTAGCACTTTAAGAAAGAGATTGTAGGCACCACAGAAGAACGCAGTCATTTTATTACTATAGTTGCACTCTTTGCGGAAAAAACACCCAGGTTTAATAGAAATTTAAAAGCAGCCACTCAAGTCTTACAACTGCTCTCTTAAGAAATTTGTTGCAGGCAAAGCAAAAACAGTCTCTTTGATACTTTACTAGTTCTCTAAGATTAAGAACAGGAAACTTGTAGGCTATATATACCATATACTACGTCTGGCAGCAGATCGAGGCACTGGCTGGCAAACAAGAACCATTGCTAGATACAGTCAAACGGAGGAAACTGAAGTGGTTTGGCCACACAACAAGGCATAACAGCCTGTCAAAGACAGTCCTGCAGGCAATGGTGGAAGGAGCAAGGAGGCAGGGACGACCACGCAAAAGCTGGATATCCAACATCAAGGAGTGGACCGGCCTCACTGTACCAAACCTCCTGAAAGCAGCCCAGGACAGAACCATTTGGCGGTCCCCTTGCAGCGTCCGTGCGGGTACCCCAACGGTCGTCCCGACCAAGGGATGAAGAAGAAGAAGAATATATACCAGAAAAAAAGCAATCATATTTAGTACACAACTGCCCTCTCAGGGATAACAGAATAAACGTTGTAGGCAGCAAAATGATGCTATACATAATCCATATTATTATCTTAACTGATGGATTGTGTTCCGTTCCCCTGTCGGCACGGGGATGGTTACTCAGGGTCTCCCGGGTGTCTGATTTTTTCTAAAGCTGATTACTCTGCCTGAGGGCAGGCACAGTCTGATTGTTTTCAGCTCATTGTCCAGAGTCTTTGGCTGTGTTGTCAGTAGGTATCGTCTTTTTGTTGTCTTTTCCTCCCCATGAGGTTTGTTTAGTTTGTCTGTGCTTGTATCGCCAAAGGTTGTTTGAACTTTGGGTGAGGAGGTGTCCGATTCACTTTGAAAATTCGCTTGTGATGGTGGTGGTTTTCTGTTGGTGTTGTTGCGTTGTGTTTGTCTTGTTGATGGTGTGTGTGTGTGTGTGGTGTGTGTGTGTGTGTGTGTGTGTGTGTGTGTGTGTGTGTGTGTGTGTGTGTGTGTGTGTGTGTGTGTGTGT
>CM054150.1:14965380-14977880 GCA_028751875.1 Rapana venosa | reverse complement strand
GAAAAAGAAAAAGATAGAAAAAGAAAAAGATAGAAATAGAAAAAGCAAAGAAAAGAAAAGGAATCAATCAATCAATCGCTGACATGGAAACCCTTTTGGGTGGCTGTTGGAGCAGTGCAGCGATCAGGAGGCTGGCAAGAAAAGATGACAGACCTCCGGCCAGACGAAACCAGTTTCCATTCGGAGGCATGGGATAGGACTTTTCCCTTCGACTTTCCCTGTTCGAGCGAATAAACCAAATGCTGGTGGTGGCACTTTGGATGAATGTGTGGTGTGGGTGGTGGTGGTGGTGGTGTGGGGGGTGGGTGGTGTTGGTGTGGTGTGGGGGGTGGGTTGGTGTGGTGTGGGGGGTGGGGTTGGGGGAGGGGGGAGGAGTGTGTGTGTTTTGTGTGTGTGTGTGTGTGTGTGTGAGTTGTGGGTGTGTTTGTGTGGGTGTGTTTGTATGTGTGTGGTGGGAGGGGTGGGAGGGAGTGTGTGTGTGTGTATGTGTGTGACTTGTATGTGTATGTTGTGTGTGTGTGTGGTGGGATGGTGGGAGGGATGTAGGGGGGGGGGGAGCGTGTGTGTGTGCGTGTGTGTGTGTGCGTGTGTGTGTCGGGGGGTGGGGTGGGGGGCGGGGAAAGGTGGGGTGAAGGGGTTGGGGATGTGTGTGTGAGAGTGTGAGTGTGTGTGTTTGTGTGCGTGTGTGTATGTGTGTGTTTTGTAAGTGTGTGTGTGTGTGTGTGTGTGTGTGTGTGTGTGTGTGAGAGAGAGAGAGAGAGAGAGAGAGAGAGAAGAGAGAGAGAGAGAGAGAGAGAGAGAGAGAGAGAGAGAGAGAGAGAGAGAGAGAGAGAAGAATGTTTCTTTGTTATCAAAGTCATGAGGTTATTTGACACAAATAATAGAAACATCATTTTACAATCATGTATTAATGCGAAGTGACTGATTTCAAAATGCGTGCGTTGGGGTGGGGGTGGGGGGTGGGGGGGGGGGGTTAGAGGGTTGGGTGGAACGGGATAGAGAGTGAGAGGGGTGAGAGAGAGGGACAGACAAACAGACACAGAGAGAGAGAAAATTTCTTTTTAAAAGAGAAAAAAAATCAATTTAGAACATGAGAAAAGTCGCAGTAACAGAATAACTTAAGACAGCTTTTAAGTGAGAAGCATCGATAGACAAAGAAGCAGACAGACAGATAGAAAGTGATACAGACAGACAGACAGTCAGACAGACACACAGTCACACAGGCAGAAAGACTGCTGGACAGGCAGACAGACAGGCAGGCAGACAGACAGACAGACAGGCAGGCAGACAGGCAGACAGACAGACAGACAGACAGACAGACAGGCAGACAGACAGACAGACAGACAGAAAGACAGACAGACAGACAGGCAGACAGACAGACAGACAGACAGACAGACAGGCAGACAGACAGGCAGACAGACAGACAGACAGGCAGACAGACAGGCAGACAGGCAGACAGGCAGAAATACAGACAGACATACAGACAGACAGACAGAAGGCACAGCCGAGGAGTGAGGTTAGCTAGGTGTGAAATGGGAAGAAATCGTTCTCATCGATCCAGAAGCCTGGTTCTCCTCTCCTCTCCTCTCCCCCTCCTCCTCCCCCCCCTCCCTCCCCCCTCCCCTCCCTCTTTAGATCAGAAGTGGTCCCAACAGCCGTCCCCTCCATATTGGATGCGCTGGTCACTGACTTACAGATGACCTTCAGCCACTGACCACTCACTCGGACAGGTCCTGCAGGTCTGTTTAACATGGACAACTGCTGCACTAACTGACCCGCTGTGGGCGGTTGGTTTTTGTGGGTTTTAAAAAAAATGTGTGATGGGTATGCTATAGCCGAGTGGTTAAGACCGTGTGACTTCAGTCTCGCGGTTCCATGAAGTCGTGGGTTCGAATCTTGGCAGTGGCGTGTGGTGAAGTAAGGATGGAGACTTTTTTTTTTTGGGTGGTCCCCTAGTTAAACCTCAAGTGCAAACCTGTTTGTGCCTTAATTCCTTTTTTGTGTGTGTGTTTAGACATTTGCAGAAAATGAAATTTGTACTTTAGAGATCCCGTAATTCGTTGAGTGTTTGGTGGGTAACAGAAACACGAACGTGCCAAGCATGCATCCTGTACAAAGTATTTGCTGCTCTGAAGTCGGAATGTGTTGGCAAAGATTAAGACCAGCAGGCAGACCTCACGTAGAGTAAAAAGCTCAAGAGAAGACAAGGCACTGTGCATTCCTTCCAAGAAAGAGAACGTAGAAAAGATAAATCCTCCATGTCCCTCTCATTGTGTTTACCTTTGTCCGTCGTGTTCGACGATGACCTCCAAAAACAGCAGAGGAGGCAGCTGCTCTTTCGGAAATTGGGTGGAAATTTGATTATAGTGGAGATGCCTTGCCCACAGCACACCCCCACTGTCTTGTCGGCCGAAATGTTCTCCAGAGGCCAACTAGCCCCTAGGGCTGCAGCACATGGCTGATCAAGTCAAGCCTCCCAGTCAGAGAGTCATTGTCGATTTTAGACTAGGTAATAAATTACCAGAAGGGGCAGGTGTGCTCCTTATAAAGTGACAAGCTTTGTTTTTCTTTTGCGTGCGTGTGCGTGGTGTGTGTGTGTGTGTGTGGTGTGTGTGTGGTGTGTGTGTGTGTGTGTGGTGTGTGTGGTGTGTGTTAGGGACATTGTTGTGCGAGAGATTATGGACATGTTGTCTTTGAATTCAGTCCCTTAGGTTGTTTCTACTTTTGTTGGACTATTGCTGTGATTTCTCTCTGATGCTAACAGATTTGGTCTAAGGTCTGTTTTCCATGATTATCGGAAGTATATGCCTGTGAATGTTGTACACATTCAAGTCTCCCTCGTAGCTATTAATGGTGTTGTGGGGCTATCAAGAACACAATAGGAAGCTAGTTTTGAATGAAACTGGATTTGGATTGTTTTCGTTCCTCGACTAGAGCTCCGAGGTTCACCAATGGTGAGAGTTGTGCAGAGTTAGGTGACAGGCTTTCCAGCCATTTAGGCAGCCGTATTCCTACTTCCCAATTTTGCCAGGGCAGTCGGGAAGTACCTCCCTGCTCTTTCCGATTTTTCATCGTCGTTGGGGACGGGATAGCTCAGTGGTCGAAGCACTCGCTTTCCCCCAGCCAAGTTAAGCAGCGTTGAGCGTGGTTACCAGTTGGATGGGTGACCGTTTGCGCGCCTTGGCTTCAGTACAGCTCCCCCAGTTCACCCAGCTGCAAATGGGTACCTGCCCTTTTTAGGGTCAGGGAAGGTAAAGCAGCGAGGGAGAGGAGATGGGCGCCGCCCTCAATATGCTGGCCCTAGAGAAGTTGAGGTCTCTGACGCCTCGCTCCCCTACGACCTTATAGGTTATGGGACTCCTTTACCTTTACCTCTTTTTACCATCGTCGTAGGTTCTTTTGACGTGCACAAATCCGTAATCTCTCGGGCTGGACTTGTTCAGTCTCCTCAGTAAGGACATTCAGATCGGTTTTCTCGTCAAACTGGGAAGAAAGGGCAAGGGTGGGAATCGAACCCAGAACCTCACGGACGACTTGTAAGGTAGGCGAATGTCTAAACCGTCCTACCACCTTCCTTCTCAGATATGGATAATCTTCTTCTTCTTCGTCGTCATGCACCGAACGCTCAAACAGCATCCACTGTTGTTCGCCATATGAGCTAAAAAAAAAAAGTGTCACGGTGCCGTTAAGCGCCTGACAAGACAGGCCTAGCGCATCCAAATTCGGCATCAGAGAGAATTGCCATCCTCAAGTCCTTCTGGAAAAAGAAAAGCAGGAGAACGGACCAAGAAGGCAGAAAATAGACCAAAAGGAGGTGACAGGAAGAAAAGGAACAAGGCAGAAACAAAGAGATTGATAGAAAAGAGGGAATTTCTAGCAGAGAGTTTCCGGAATGTGGGGATTGTATGTATACTGATAGGACCCCCGGCATCCCCACGGGGAAAGAAACGGATATAAAATGTAAGACAATCACCATACCAATCACCATTTTCCTCTTTTTCCTCGTGTTGACCCCGGAATGTTATAAAGAGATGTTCATATTTTGACATCATTGATTTTGTAAGGTGTTGATGACCACCCTAACACTGACCATTCTCTCTCCGGTCCCTACCTAGCTGTCCGCGCTAAGTGACAGAACTGGTCAGCTGTTTCGTCTCTCCTTTCAACCAGATCCCCCCTACAGGACCCATAATAGTGTGGACGTGGGGTGACAAGCTGACGTGATGTCTTCTTCATAGCGCTGCGGGGGAACAGTGGGGTGGGTGGGTGGGTTGTGTGGTGTGGCGGTGGGGCTTAGGGCAAGGCAGGGCTTTCTCCGCTTGAAAATGAATCAGACACTATGGTTGTGAACACAGAAACAGTTGGACAGTCGGGTTTCTGTGGGGTATGCGTAGGGGGGGCCCTTCTTTTGTTTTCGTTTATGAAGTGTGTGTGTGTGTGTGTGTGTGGTGTTGTGTGTGTGTGTGTGTGTGTGTGTGTGTGTGTGTGTGTGTGTGTGTGTGTACATACACACACCCATCCATCCATCCATCCATCCATCCACCCACCCACCCACCTATCCACCTACCAACCCATATTCATACATACATACTTACATTACACACACATACCATACAAAACCAAACACACACACACACTTTCACTGACCGACAAAGGGAAGACCACCCCCACCACCACCCTCCCACCCACCCACACACACACCACACCCACCCCAGACCTTGTGGAAGATTAAGTGTGAAACAGAAAGGAATGGGTTTTTATCGATCTTCCCTTCTTCTTCAGACCAGAAATCTCCGAGACAGCCATCGCATCCATATTTAATGTAGTGGTCACTGACTTATAGATGACCCTCAGCCACTGACCACTCACTCAGACAGACCCTGCAGGTCCATTTACCACACACGACTTCTGCAGTAAATGACCGCTTTGGTCAAATGGTTCGTACCACCAGGTTGCTTTTTTCTCTCCCTGATACCGTGATAGACTTACGGTGCCATCCATTGAAAAGTTATGGGGGGAAAAAGGTGGTTGTTAAAGCTACCTCAGAGTGTTATTTTTAGACGGTGAGAGAGCACCCAAGTACATTCTTGTCATTAGGTTTGTAGCCCTGCCGACTGCCAGAGCCATATAATAATAATAATGTATGGAATTTATATAGCGCTGAATCTTGTAAAGCTACAAGTCAAAGCGCTTTTTTTTTAATGCGTGTGTATGCGGTTTTTTAATTTTGTCATCTGTTCCCACCGGCACACAATGGCCTACTCTTTCGAACAGCGGAACAGGATTTTAACGTGTGCGCAAGATGTTCTGCATGCGTTCGCACACGGGGCCTCGGTTTATAGTCTCATCCGAAGGACTTTGACATTCAGTTCGATTTTTTTGTCAAACTGGGAAGAAAGGGCGAGGCTGGGAATCGAACCCAGAACCTCACGATTTACTTGTTGGCAGGCAAACGTCTTAACCATCCTGCCACCGTCCTTCCTATATCATTCCTTCCATATCAGTCATGTCACCTCGGTGAGAAGCTCAGGTTAGAACAGTGCTTTCGAGATGTCACATGCATTGCGGCTGCCTTAATGGCTGGCTGGGCACACGGTCGTATACGCACGATCTCTCCATTGATGGACCTCGTAGCTCTAACCCTGGAATGAAATTTACAAAAAAAAACACCCAAGAAATTTGCAGATGCAGGCAGGCTTGCAGGCAGACAGGCACGCAGGCATTCATCCATGCATGCATGCAGGCAGGCAGGCAGGCAGAGAGCAGGCAACACAATTCAGGCACACGTAATAGAAACGCACAGGTAAGCTGGGCTCGGATATTATATAATAAGAAACGGAAGACAATCACCCTAATTGAACAGACTTCGTCCCATTACTTACCCCCTTATGACCTGAAACGCTTCAATATTTGATTAATATGTTGTCACCTTCAATCTTTCCCGTAGTCTTCTTGTAGACTGACTGTTTGGGGCACACGCTGAAGATTCTGTAACCAGTTTCCTCCACTGCACGCAAATCCGTTTTCCTGAAGGCAAGTCAATCTCCCTAATGACAGACTTCCCCATCGTATTCCCCTCTGCCTGCGCTTCATCTTGTACTAGCTGATTGTCACCTTCTTTCCGTTCTTTGTAATGCTGTTCCGCCACCAATAAGCAGCGTGAAGACGTCGTTACCAGTTGGCATGGTACGTTTGAGCGCCACTCCTGATGCTTCATACGTTCTCCCAGTTCACCCTAGCCTGTAAATGCTCCATGTCCCTTTAGGTGTCATGCTTCCGAAGTTAAGCATGAGACGATGATGGCGTGCTTACCAATGATGCTGGTGACCGTATTGCGCGTCCTGCGCCATCAGTTCCCCATCACCTACTGTAATGGGACCTCCTTCCTTTGTACCTTATATTGTCTGCTAATTATAATCAATGAGTTTCTAGACTTTCACTACCACGACCTTACTTATGACCCTTCCCTCTTACCTCTCATCTCTTAATTACCTCTCTTTCATCAACTTCGCATACCCCCCCTCCCCTCTTCTTCTCTCTCCCTCCCCCTCTCTCCCTCCCTCCCTCTCTCTTTCTTTCTCTCTCTCTCCCTCCCTCCTCTTTCTCTCTCTCTCTCCCTCTCCCTACCTCCATCTCTCTCTCCCTTCCTCCCTTCCCCCCTCTCTCTCTCCCTCCCTCTCCCTCTCTCTTTCTCTCCCTCTCCCTACCCCCCCCTCTCTCCTCTCCCTTCTCTCCCTCTCCCTACCCCCCTCTCTCCTCCCTCCTCTCTTCTCTCTCTCTCCTCTCCCTCTCTCTCTCTCTCTCCTCTCCTCCCCTCTCTCTTCTTCTCTCCCTCGCCTCTCTCTCCTCTCTTCTCCCTCCCTCCCCTCTCTCTTTCCCCTCTCCCTCCTCTCCCTCTCTCTTTCTCTCTCCCTCTCTCTCTCTCTCTCTCTCTCTCTCTCTCTCTCTCTCTCTCAGGTCTCATTTCCCTACAGAAGGGTCGTGTTAAGTCACAGTAATGGTCCTCCCTTATTTCTCTCCTTTCAGCAGTCATCTCCCCTTGGACTCCTAAAGTGTATATATTATATCGACAAGAGGTCGTTTTCTTCCTGTCTGTCTGTCGGGAAGGGGTGGGGGTGGGTGGGTGGAGGGGGGGGGGAGGCGGGGGGCGGAGGAAGGTTGTATGGGTTATGATGGGTGTTAGATGATAAAAGGATTTTTGATGCTTGAACTGAACTGTCTTTTTTTTTCTTCTTCTGTTCAGCCTAATGGTCAGGTTATGTAGTATGTCCACTTGACTCAGCTATTTGCATTAAGTATTTGTGTGTGTGTTGTGTGTGTGTGTGTGTGTTGTGTTGTGTGTGTTGTGTGTTGTGTGTGTTGTGTGTGTGTGTGTTGTGTGTGTGTGTGTGTTGAGGAAGGGTGCATGTGCGAGTGCGTACGCGTACACATGAGTGTGGTTGCGCATGCGCGTGTGTGCACGCTTGTGTACATGCATGTATGTGTGTATGAGTGTATATATACGTCGGTTTGTGTGCTTATACGTCTTCATGCTTACCTTCGAGCGTGCAAGTGTACGTGCTATGTTTTCCCCCACCAAATTATTAAACCGTTTTCTAAAATAAATTTTTTAAAATTTTAAACACGGTCAACCAAAACGTCTTAGCTGGCTTCACAAAACGAACAAAAAAAAAAATCAAACAATTAAACCCATCAACAAAAGGGTATAGGAATCTTTTTTTTTTCTACGCAATCCAATCAAAAAACGGCGAGAATGAACACCCTAAAAGGCTCTCCAGGTCCCTTTGCCTCGTGTCTCAGGGCGCCCGGGTCATTGATAGCCCCCCTGGATCTGCAGTTGGGTGGAATAGAAGGAAGTTGGGGTATAAGAAAAGAAAACGGTTGAGAATCGCTAGCAATGGGGGGGTTGGGGGGAAGGGGGGGGGGGGGACATTTTGGATGCTTTTGCCATCATCTGCGAGAGTGGGGTGTTTATTTTAAACTTGAAATACGGTGATTCAAGAATGATAGCCCCCCCCCCCCCCCCCCCCCCCCCCCCCAACCACCCGCCTTAGATAAATGATTAGACCATTGGGTTTCCCAGCCTGGTTGTCGCAATTCAAACCCGTAAAGTTATAGGACTGCTGTTGGGGTTTTTTTTTGTTGTCGTTTTTTTTTCCTGTTCGGATTCATATATACAGTTCAAAATTCGAATATCTAGGCTCCGTGAAAGAGAATATTGGCTCCTGTCTACAAGACTTCGAGGCTACAATCGATATTTATGGCCAAGCAAAAGAAGAGTCAGTTCAACAGCATTTGCGAATACAGAGACTTTCCTAGATGTATCAAAATTACAATTGTCAAAACACTAACCTGGCCATTATTGCTCTATGGGTCAGAAGCCTAGACACTGCTGACATTGGAAAGAGACAAAAGAACCGCATAACCACAGAGGAAGTGGGGTTCTACAGGCGACTTCTAAGAGTCAACTGGCCAGAGTGAAGAACACGTGAAAGCATTCTTGATGAACTCTCAGCGAAAAGACGACACACACACACGCGCGCGCGCGCACACACACACAAACGCACACACACAGACACACAAACTTACACATACACAAAAGCACACACGCACACACACACTCACAACACCACAAACCACAACCACACCACAATACAACACACAAACTTACACATACACATACACACACACACACCACACCACAACCACAATACAACACACACACAAGCTTACACACACACACACACCACAACACCACACCACACAACAAACACACACTCACACACACACACACCACACAACACAACAACACAACACACCACGAACCGTCCCCCTCCCCCGCTCCCCCTCTCCCCCCCTCCCCCCACTCCACACACACCCACACCCACCTTCCCCCCTTCACCCCCTCCCCTCCCAACCCTACCATCACCCCCACCACCACCACCACCAACACCACCACCACCACTACCACCACAACCACCTTCCACCCACATTCACCACACATCGATACAACACTCCCATCCTTTTATCACAGATTTTCTCATAAGGTTACAACACCACTTATACCTAAAACAGCCTCCGGGTGGAGAGAAAGGAAAGTGGGGGGGGGGGGGGGGGGGGGGGGGGGAAGGGGGGGGGGGGGTCGGAGGGGAGTAAGGGGGGGGGGGGGGGGGGCGGGGAAGGGGCAATCCATCCCAACAAGGGAGAAAATCATCACCGCCTTTTTCTCTTTTTTTTTTGGGGGGGGGGGGGGGTGGTTTTGGTTGAGGATAGGATCCACAATCTGGGATTGGGAAACAAGTGGTAAATCCGCTTTCGGGAGTGGATAATTAGCTCCATAGAGGGCGAAAGTCAATTATAAACAGCCAATGCTTCCCTGGCAATTCCTTAGGGTCTGGGATAATTAGACTTCCGGCTGTAGAAAAAAAAAAAAGAGGGGTGTGGGTGGGTGGGGGTTGGGGAGGGGGGGGGGGGGGGGGGGCTGGGCAGTCTCGGAGCTTGCGGTTCCATTAGCCCCTTTGTGCCAATGCGATCCTTTCTTGTTTTCGTTACCTTACTAGTTTTGGGGGGTAGTTTCATCAGTGAGTGAGTGAATGAAGGAATGAAGGAATAAGTGTGTGCCGCAGAGATGGGGGTGGGGGGGTGAGGTGTTGGGGAAGGAGGTAGTAGGGAGGTTGGGAAGGAGGGATGGAGGGAAGGAGAGAGAGAGGGAGGAGAGGGAAAGGAGGGAGGGAGGGAGAGATAGAGAGAGATATACAACAGACAGACAGACAAACAGAGACAGAGACAAATAGACAGACAGACAGACAGACAGACAGACAGGCAGGCAGGCAGGCAGGCAGCAGGCAGGCAGGCAGGCAGCAGGCAGGCAGGCAGGCAGACAGACAGACAGACAGACAGAGAGAGAGAGAGAGAGAGAGAGAGAGAGAGAGAGAGAGAGAGAGAGAGAGAGAGAGAGAGAGAGAGAACGTGTGTGTATGTATGTATGTAAGTATGCATGTATGTATGTATGTGTCCCTGTCCGTTAAACAGACAGACTGACTGACTGACTGAGTTACAGACAGACAGACAGACAGACAGACAGGCAAACAGACAAGCAGACAAACAGACATACAAAGGAAGCGAAAAATCGCCACCAAAAAACCACAACCACACAACAGGAAATGGGCTGAATTATTGATGTTCCTATTTTCAGAGGCAATATCATAGAGACGGTGTTCTTTCTGTTCTTTTCTCTCTATCAGAAATGATGGGATGACGCGAAAATCTCAGAAAACCTGCATGAATTATTGATGACAACTGCCTCATTGTCTGTCTGCTCCTCGCAACACTTCCCACAGGTGACTTTCGTCCGCATCCCCTCCCCACCCCCCCCCCCCCCCCGCCCCCCCCCCCTCCCACCTTCCCCTCCCCCCTCTCTCTCTTTCTCTTTCTCCTCTATCCCTCTTCTCCCCACTTTTTCCTGTCAGCATAACGTAGACAAAGTGACGACCTATCATCGTTGGTCATCTCTTTAGGTCATCTGTCCCTCCCCCCCCCCCCCCCCCCCCCACCCTAAATCACTGCCGTACCTACTCTGTCACTCACTCACTCACTGAATCGTTCTCTGAATCAATCATTGAATCACTGAATCACCGAATCAATCAATCAAACAATCAATCGATCACCAACCAGCCAAATTAATCCGGGGGGTCCATCTCTCTTTCACTCACATCCCTCCCCCACTCAATCAAGGAAACAAAATCAGAGTAAATCAAAAAAGTAAATAAAATGTTTTGTCTTCCAAATTTTCCAGACTACAATCATATCTAGTCTATATGCAAAAATCAAACAATCAATCAATCAATCAATCAATCAAACAATGAATCAATCAACACCCCCAATCAGCCATACAACCAACCGCCCCGTCAATCCACCATCCAAATCCTCCATCCATATCCTCACCACCCTCATCCATCCCCTCCTCCATCAATCCATCCATCCATCCATCCCTCCCCCACCCCCCCTTCCCCCCTTTATCCACCTCCATCCCTCACCCATCCACCCACCCCTCCCTCCTTCCCTCCCCCCCCACCATCCACTTATCCACTCACCCACCCACCCATCCACCTCCATCAACATACCCTCCCCCCCTTCCTCTACCCATTACCCTCCATCCCCCTACCCCTTCATACCTCCCCCCCTCCTTCCCTCCACCCACCCCCCCACCCATCCATCCATCCATCCATCCATCCATCAACATACCCATCCCTCCCTCCCTCTACCCATTCATTCCTCCCTCCCTCTACCCATTCATCCTTCCCTCCCTCCCTCCACCCACCCACCCACTCATCCATCCATCCATCCACTCTTCAACCTACCCATCCCTCCCTCCTTCCACCCATTCATCCCTCCCTCCTTCCCTCCACACACCCAATCCATCTATCCATCCATCCACTTTCCAACCTACCCATCCCTCCCTCCCTCCACCCATTCATCCCTCCCTCCCTCCTTCTACCCACCCACCCACCTATCCATCCATCCACCCACCCACCCACCCATCCATCCACCCACCCACCCACCCACCCATCCATCCATCCATCCCTCCATCCACCCACCCATCCATCCATCCACCCACCCACCCACCCATCCCTCCCTCCCTCCCTCCATCCCTCCCTCCATCCCTCCCTATCTCCCTCCATCCACCCACCCACCCACCCACCCATTCATCAGTTTGTCTGTCCTCTGAAGGGTTTATCATCCACTTCTGGTTAAGATACCTTCTCCATGGTTACATGACAGAAGTGGAGCAACAGACATCCCCTGTCTCCATTTCCTCAGCCACGAGCCCATTTTGCCTCTTGCGGCTCATCTGAAGAAAATGAGGCATTTCATCAGACAGCTTCTTCAAGCAGTTTCCTCCTGGTTCACTTTACTAACCATCAAGCAAAATAAACAACACATATACACGCACACGCACACACGCACACGCACGCACGCACCCCCCCCCCTCCTCCACACACACGCACATACGCACGCACACACACACACACTTCAGTATTATCATTAAGAAATGTGTTCTTAGATAGATGGCTTGATGAAAAAAAAGCAAATACATTACTTATTCAGTGTACCATCTGGAAATAAAAATTTGACTTGACTTGACTTGACAGACAGACAGACACACACACACACACACACACACACACACACACACACACACACACACACACACACACACACACACACACACACACACACACACACACACACACACAAACAAACAAACCCGAAACAAACCAACAAAGATGTAATTTCGTTTAGCCTTTTGTTTTGTGGTGGACTGTGGAGAATTACAACCAAATTAAACAGTAGGACAACCCCAGCAGCAATTCTGAGCGCGGTCGTCTAATATCACTAGAAGTGAACAGACGTAAACTTGAAGTCAACAACAGCAATTCTGAGCGCCAACATGGAAGAAAAGCAATACAAAACAATACACAAACACATTTCCAAAAGAT
>CM054150.1:14947880-14955380 GCA_028751875.1 Rapana venosa | reverse complement strand
GTGCGCGCGCGCGAGTGTGTATTAGTGTGTGTGTGTTTGTGTGTGTGTGTGTTCATGCGCTCACGCGTGCACGCGTGTGTACATGCGTACATTTGAAAATTTTGTGTTGATACGTTTTTGTTGGGGTTTTCTATGTTGCTGCTTGCTCGTGTATACATGTGCGTGCATGCGTGTGTGTAGATTCAGATTCAGATTCAGATTCAGATTATTTTATTGCCATTTAAATCATGTAGACTTATTTGACACAACAAAAACATCAACTATAATTATTATCTATTTTGGCTAAAAGTGATGTACACTAAAAACATGTATTTTACTTCTCTTTTTCTCTCTTTTCAAAACACTCATACACATATCTGATGATATCTGCTTGATATATATCAACTGTGATTATGTCACTTAATTTATGTACACAGTTTTTGCGTTCTTTGTCTTTCGTTTTGATTTTTAATAACAAATTATTTCTGAGTTCATCATATAAAATGCATTCATCAAGTAAATGAAATTCATCTTCAATTTTGTTACAGTGTCTACATTTTCTGTCCTCTCTGGATATATTTTGGTGTCTCCCTTTCTCTATCATTAAATTGTGAAGCTTGTGCGAAATTTACAATATGTCTTCTTATGAGTTTTGTTTTCATAGTTTACTAAGTATGGTTCCAATCTGTATTCTTTGGTAGCAAAATCATAAAATTTTAGTTTTGCAAACTCTTTCTTTTGGTAGATCCAAAATGTTTTATACATGTCCTCAAGTTTTCTTCTAACAGCATAACTCAACCGATGAACATTAAGAGTGCTTTGGTTTTTCCAGACATGTTTGAATCCAATTGTGTACAGAATATTTTTCACTGTGTTTATCCATTTATCGTGTGTATTATTCTGATAATGTGTGTATGTGTGTGTGTGAGCGCGCGAGGTGCTTAAAACCTACGACTATGCAGGTTTTTGTTGCTGTTGTTGATGATTTTTGCGCGCGTGCGCATGAAGAAGCGTGCAGGTGGTGATTGATATGATGTGAAAGCTGAGATCAGCCTCGTAAAGCATGAGGTTAGAAGGGGCCAAGGTATGAAGAAGGATTTACGATGGATAGGGCCAAGGAAGCACAGCAAAGTTTTCATCTTTTAATGTCTTGCAAGTTTGAACTTTGCAACGTTCCCGCTAACTTCTCCTTGGGTATGATGTATTGGGGCTGGCTTTTAGTTCTGATTAAAGCAGCACAAGCACGCGCGCGTGCGCGCGCGCGCCCACACACTCGCGCACGCGTCGACACGCGCGCACTCACACCAACACACACAGTCACACATAGACGTACAGGGGACGGGATAGTCTAGTGGTCAGAACATTGCGCTCGCAATCTGACGACCCGGGTTCGATTCCCGTTCAAGGAGATATTTTCCCCCTGGAGTTAACATTAGTGCCGACTCCACTCTCCCAAAAAGTCCTTCGGATGAGACTATAAACCGAAGCCCCGTGTGCAAACGCACGCAGAACATCTTGCGCACACGTTAAATCCTGTTCCGCTTTTCGTAAGAGTGGCCATTGTGTGCCGGTGGGAACAGATGACAGAATTGACAAAACCGCATACACACGGGGACTGGATGTAAAAAAGCACATAAGTGCTTATTCCATTATCCTTGATATAAAAGAATAAAATACAAATAAAATACAAATACCAAAATACAGACAGAGACATCACATGCATCTCTCTCTCTCTCTCTCCCTCTCTTCCCTCCTCCCCTCTTCTCTCTCTCTCTATATAATAATATATATATGACATGTGTCTACGCACGTTTGCACTCATATGAACACTCACACACACACCTTTCACGCACGCACCCCACACACAACACACACAAACACACACACCACACGCACAAACACACACACACACACACACACGCACACCGCACGCACGCACGCCACACACACACACGCACAAACACACACACACACACGCACACGCACAAACCCCACACACACACGCACGCCCACACACACAACAACACACACACACACACACGCACGCACGCACGCACACACACACACACAAACACACACACACACGCACGCACGCACGCACACAAAACACACCACACCACAAAACACACACACAAAACAACACGCAAAAAACACACACACACGCACGCACACAAACAACACCCCACAACGCCCAAACAAAACCACACAAAACACAAACACAACACCCACCACACCATACACACACACATTCACACACACACATCACACACACACCCACCCACACACACACACACAAACACACAACACATTCCACACACATTCACACACACACTTCCACCACCACACACACACACAACACAACACACACACTTCACACAAACACACACACACACATTCACACACACATTCACACACACCACACACACCATCAGCTAACTCCCTCACAAACAATTCTGCAAGTTTTTAGACAGGCACCCTGGGGAAGGGAAAGGGATGGAGGGGGTGGTGGTGGTGGTGAAGGGGGGGGGGGGGGGGGGGAGTGGAGGGTGAGGGGGGTGAGGGGGTTTGGGGGGGGGTAGTGTGAGAGGGGGGTGGGGGTGGGGGGGGTGTGTTTGAAACTATTATGTCTGGGTGTGCTCCTGAAGATACTTGTCTCACTTGAGAATAGTTTTTCTTCTTTTTTTTTTTTTTATATCCCCTGTGGTGTGTGTGTGTGTGTGTGTGGGGTGTGTGGTGTGTGTGTGTGTGGTGTGTGTGGTTTTGTGTATGTGTGTGTGCGTGCGTGTGTGTTGTGTGTGTGTGTGGGGAGTGTTTTGTGTGTGTGTGTATAAAAGTATGTGTGTTTGTGTGTGTGGTGTGTATATGTATGTGTGTGTGGGTGTGTATCGGTGCGTGTGTTTGCGTTGGTGTGTTGTGTGTGGTGTGTGTGTGTGTATGTGTGCGTGTGTTTGCGTGTTGTGTGTGTGGTGGGGTGTGTGTGTGTGTGTGGTGTGTGTGGTGTATGTGTGTGTGTGTTTTGTGTGTGTGTGTATATGTATGTTTTTGTGTGTGTGTGTGTGTATGTGTGCGTGTGTTTGCGTGTGTGTGTGTGTGTGTGTGTGTGTGTTGTTGTGTGTGTGTGTTGTGTTTTTGTGCGTGTGTGTGTGTTGTGTGTGTGTATGTGCGTGTGTGTGTGTGTGTGTGTGTGTGGTGTGTGTGTGTGTGGTATACGTGTGCGTGTGTTTGCGTGTGTGTGGTGTGTGTGTGTGTGTGTGTGTGTTGTGTGTGTTGCGTGTTTGTGTGTTGTGTGTGTGTATGTGCGTGTGTGTGTGTGTGTGTGTGTTGTGTGTGTTGCGTGTGTGTGTGTTGTGTGTGTGTATGTGCGTGTGTGTATGTGTGTATGTGTGCGTGTGTTTGCGTTGTGTGTGTGTGTGTGTGTTTTGCGCGTGCGTATGTGTATGTGTGTGCGTGCGTGTGTGTGGGGGTTTTGTGTGTGTGTTGTGTGTGTGTGTGTGGTGTGTGTGTGTGTGTGTGTGTGTGTGGATTAATATATATATCCAGTTTCTTTTTTTTTCTTCCCAAGTCCTATGGTAGAGTTTCGAGGTTCCTCAATGGTGAGACTGGTTTCACCCTCTAGTTAGGTAGCCAGAATCTGACTTCGGGAATCCGTTTTGATAGTAAGTCTATTTGACTCACTCTCTCCTCTCTCTCTCTCTCTCATCTCTCTCTCTCTCCCCTCTCTCTCTCCTCTCTCTCTCTCTCTCTCTCTCCCCTCTCTCTCTCTCTCTCTCTCTCCTGGCTCCCTCTCTCTCTCATCCCTCCCTCCCTTTCTCTGTCTCTCCCCCCCCCCCCCCACCCTTTTGTCTTTAACAGGTGATCCTAATACAAGATGAAAGCTAAGGCAGAAGGACGGAAAAATGAGTATAACATGAGAATTGAAAAGACAGAGAGAGAGAGAGAGAGAGAGAGAGAGAGAGAGAGAGAAGAGAGAGAGAGAGAGACAGACAGACAGACAGACAGACAGACAGCAATAGAGAGAGAAACAGAGAAACAAAGAGACAGACTGACAGAGACATAGAGAGAGGCAGAGAGAGAAAGAGAGAGATAGACAGAGACAGAGAGAGAGAGAGAGAGAGAGAGAGAGAGAGAGAGAGAGAGAGAGAGAGAGATAGAGAGAGAGAGGAGAGAGAGAGAGAGAGAGAGAGAGAGAGAGAGAGAGAGAGAGAGAGAGAGAGAGAGAGAGAGAGAGAGCGACAGAGAGCGACAGAGACGAGAGAAAGAAAGAAAGGGGAGAGAGAGACAGAGACGGAAAGAGACAGAGACAGAGACAGAGACGGAGACAGAGACAGAGAGACAGACAAACAGAGACAGACAGACAGAGACAGACAGCCAGAGAGGCACACACACACACAATCACACACACACAATCACACACAAACACACTCAATCACACACAAACACACTCACGCATGCACGCACTTCCGCACGCACCCTCCGCCCCCATACGCACGTAAGCACGCGCAGAGTTTAATGGACGATTGTGTCAGTTTGTCTCTGTCTCCCTGTAACTGTCTCTCTGTCTGTTTGTCTGCTATCTGTCTCTGTCTGTCTGCCTGTCTTTCTCTCTCTCTGTCTCTCTCTCTCAGTCATGCATGATGCCTATTGATCTAGTGATGTGTGCATCTTTTATACAGACTTTGGTTTTAGTGGGATGCTTTTATTCTTTTTACATAAGTCACTTTTCTTCTTTTCTTCTTCTCCTCCTCCTCCTCCTCTCCTCCTCTCCTCCTCCTCCTTCTTCTTCTTCTCCTCCTCCTCCTCCTCTTCCTCCTCCTCCTCCTCCTCCTTCTTCTTCTTCTTCTTCTTCTTCTTCTTCTTCTTCTTCTTCTTCTTCTTCTTCTTCTTCTTCTTCTTCTTCTTCTTCGTCTTCTTCGCAATTCTTTGCAATTCTTGTTGTTGTTGTTGTTGTTGTTCTTCTTCTTCTTCTTCTTCTTCTTCTTCTTTCTCTTCTTCTACTTCTTTTCTTCTTCTTCTTCGTCTTCTTCGCAATTCTTCTTCGCAATTCTTGTTGTTGTTGTTGTTGTTGTTGTTGTTCTTCTTCTTCTTCTTCTTCTTCTTCTTCTTCTTCTTCTTTTCTTCTTCTTCTTCTTTCTTCTTCTTCTTCTCCTCCTCCTCCTCCTCTCCTTCGCAATTCTTGTTGTTGTTGTTTTTTGTTGTTGTTCTTCTTCTTCTTCTTCTCCTGCTTGTTGTTGTTGTTCTTCTTCTTCTTCTTCTTCTTTTTTTTCTTCTTCTTTTTTTCCCTTCTTCTTCTTCGCAATTCTTCTTCGCAATTCTTCTTCTTCTTCTTCGCAATTCTTCCTCTTCTTCGCAATTGTTTTTGTTGTTGTTGTTCCTTCTTCTTCTTCTTCTTCTTTCTTCTTCTTCTTCGCAATTCTTTTTCTTCTTCTTCGCAATATTTCTTCTTCTTCTTGCTTTGTAGTTCTTCCTTTTGTTGTTTTCTGGGGATTTTGTGTGTGTTCATTGTCTTCCCATAAGCTTTCATATGAAAACATGTCACACTTTCTGCACAGCCCTCAACCTCCTTATTTGATATTAAGATTGTCGACTTTTTTGATGTTCGTTGTTGTTATTTTGTTTCTTTGGTTCTGGTAATAATGAAGAATCTTGTTATAATTATTTCGTCATCTTTTCTTTTTGCTCTTAAAAAGTCACTGCAACTCAATTGAAATAATAGTATGTGTACTAAAATCTCAAATATCAGCAAGGTACATACTGCATAGGAATGAAATATTTTGTTAAAATAAATGATGGTGACTCGGACACGCTTTATGTGAGATGACAACATTACAAAACTGCAAACACACGGGGACTGGATGTAAAAAAAACACACGATTGCTGATTCCATCATCTTCAAAATAAAAGAATAATAAATGAAAAGAAAAGAGAATATAACGGAAAAAAGTTTACTTTATAAATTATTTTCTCTGATCTTTTTGTGTTTGCTTTTCAGATTTCTGGCTGAAAACAAATTTGTGAGGGGAGTGAAGAGGATCTGTGGTTTTGCTGACCACTTTAAGTCCTGCAGGGATGACCTGACCTGAGCCATTGAAGGTCAAGGGGTCAAGAGGTCAAGGACTCATGGATAATTGAGAGGTATGATTTATGGGCTATTTGTTGTTATTGTTGTATGTGCGTTTTGAAAGAAAGAGTGGTTTCGTTTAAATGGCTGGAAAATG
This sequence comes from Rapana venosa, assembly GCA_028751875.1. Classification (NCBI taxonomy): domain Eukaryota; kingdom Metazoa; phylum Mollusca; class Gastropoda; order Neogastropoda; family Muricidae; genus Rapana; species Rapana venosa. The sequence goes on along the minus strand of CM054150.1, from coordinate 14,949,186 downwards.
GGATTGCTTTATGATGTGTTTTGTACTTTTATCTCTCTCTTCTCTGTTCTGCTGTCTCTTCTCTTATCTTCTCTGTGCGTGTTGGTGCGTGGTAGTGTATGTATAATGTTGTGTAGTGTAGTGTAGTTGGTTGTTGTGTGTCGCACGTGCGTGGGTCGTGTTGTGTAGTGCAGTGTGTGTATGTGTATGTGTGTGTAGTGCGTGTGTGTGCGTGTGTGTGTGTGTGTGTTGTTGATGTCGCGTGCGTGCGTGGGTGCGTGTAGTGTAGATAGTGTGTGTATGTTGAGTGTGTCCGAGCCGCGCGTCGTGTTGCGTTATACTGTTACATGTCGTGAATAATACGTGGTGCTGGGTCAGCATGTGTGTATGCTAAGTGTACGTGTCTGTGTTCGTGCACATGTCGCGCTTGTGGCAGTGTGTTGTAGCGCGCGCGTGCATGCGCTCACCGGCATGATAGACAGACTTAGCTACACGAGGAGGACGTTGCCAGGCAGCATAAGAAATAGGTGTGCATGGATGTAATAAGGACAGCGGGCAATGAAGTGTTCCCATTGCCACCTGTGGGGGGTCGATGTTAGTTCTGTGTGGTCAAGGGCAATAGGGACAGGGACAGGAGCTCATCAGCCTAAATTGATGGCTTATGGTGGTGTATGCACTGCCGATAGAGGAGGGGAACGTGTGTGTGTGAGAGTGACAGACAGCCAGACCAGCCTGCCCTCCATCGTAGCTAGTGGGTGGTGGTATGGGTGGGTGGGGGAGTGTGGGGTGGGGGGGGGTGGGTGGGGTGTGGTGGGGTGGGGGGTGAGGGAGGGAGGGGGGGGGGGGTCCTGTGTGCATTTTTAAGCTGTCTTTTAATATCTGTGTTGTGTGTGTGTGTGTGTGTGTGTGTGTGTTTGTCTCTGGGTGTCTCTCGTCATGTGCCTGTGTTCTTGTGGCTGGTTGTGTCTCTGGTTGTCTGTCTCTCTGTGGTTGTGTGTGGTGTGTGTGGTGTGTGTGTGTGTGTGTGTGTGTGTGTGTGTGGTGTGTGTGTGTGTGTGTGTGTGGTTTGCGCGTGTGTGTGTGTTTTGTGTGTGTGTCTGTTTGTCTCTGTGTGTCTGTCAGTCTGCCTGTTTCTTATCTCTGTCTGTCTGTGTGTCTCTGTGTGTCTCTGTCTGTCTCTGTCTGTCTCTCTGTGTTTTGTGTGTGTGTGTGTTTGCATGTGTGTGTGTGTGTGGAGGGGGGTGGGTGGGTGGGTGGGTGGGGGTGGAGGGGGGATGGGGGGGTGGTAGGGCGCGTGCGTGCGTGAGAGAGAGAGAGTGCGTTTGTG
>CM054150.1:14915380-14932880 GCA_028751875.1 Rapana venosa | reverse complement strand
AAAAAAGACTGGTATGTCAAGAAATACAATCTTATGTTTAATAAAATCAAATCTTCAATTATGTATAATCAAGATTACGAAAATTAAAATGCTGTCAATTGAACGATTATAGGGGTGCTAGAGTGTGGATTTTTTTTTAACCCACCAATGAATAAAATCTAAAGGAACATATTGAAAACCCCCTCCTTTTTCCCTTGTAAATGGGCTTCACAATCTTTACTACTTTCCTTTTTTTCTTTCTCTTTTTTATTGTTTTCCTCTCTGTCGTTCCACTTTCCTACCCTCTTATCTCCCTTCCTCCTTCTCCTCCTCCTCCTCCTCATCTCTCTCTCCTCTCTCTCTCTCTCTCTCTCTCTCTCTCTCTCTCTCTCTCTCTCTCTCTCTCTCTCTCTCTCTCTCTTCCATCCTCCTCTCTCGCTGCCTTATCCACTCACCTTGTCTCTGTCATGATTTAGAAAACGTTGCACATCTTTCCGCCTGGACAAATTTCATTATTGTGCTTTTGTCTTTTATTTTGTTTTGTTTTGTATCTCTAACATGGTCTGTTTTTTATCGTTCCAATCTTCGTTTTTCTTCTCTTCTATCTCTTTACCCTTGCTTCTGTCCTTCTATTCTAGCAACGTTTTCAACATTCTTTTAAAGCAAGGAGTTGAACAGTGTAGTGGGGACGGAATGGCCTAGTGGTTAGTGTTACGCTCGTGATCTGACGGCTCGGGTTCGAGCCACCACGGAGGCACCCGTTTTAGGGAATTTTATTCTGGAGTTAATATTAGTACTGGACCCCCCCCCCCCCCCCCCCCCCAACAAAAAACAAACAAACAAATCCCACCAACCAAAAAAAGACAAAAAACACCCTACCAAACAAAATCCCCAGTTGTACTGACCATTTCCCCAAAAGGCCTTCGAATAAGACTATAAACCGAGGCTTTGTGTGCAAACGCGCACAGAACATCTTGCACACACGTTAGATAAGATCCCCTTCCACCTTTTGTAAGAGTACGACCATTGCGAGTAGGTAGGAACAGATGACAAAATCAAAAGTAAAAAAGCCCAGCATGCACGCATGTATCATGTTTAGAATCCATCCTCAAAGTTGGAATACGACTGGCTATCTTAATAATATTAAATAAATAAATATAATATATAATATATAAATATTATATATTTATATATAGATATATATTAAATATTAAATATATCTTAAATATAATTTTGCCCCGAGTCAGTACTGTCGTGGCAAAAAGGCTTAACATTTTATACTTAGTGACTTCCGATGAGACTATAAACCGAGGCCCCGTGGGCGAACGCATGCAGAACATCTTGCGCACACGTTAAATCCTGTTCCGCTTTTCGAAAGAGTAGGCCGTTGTGTGCCGGTGGGAACAGATGACAACATTTACAAAACCGCATACACACGGGGACTGGTGGTTAAAAAGCACATGAGTGCTTATTCCATTATCCTCGATATATAAAAAAAAAAGTCATCTGAGCGCTTTGATTTGTTGCTTTACAAGATTCAGCGCTATATAAATTCCATACATTATTATTATTATTATTAATGTCTGGGGAAAACAGTCGCATACGCGAAATCTCACCATCGGTACACTTTTTGAAATCTAGCGTAAGAAAACTTAGCAAAAGAAAACCTAGAGCGTTGTGCTCATGATCTGACGGCCCGGTTTCGAGCCACCACGGATGTAGGCTACCTATTTAATTAAGGGGTTCTCTCCCTTCACGTTTTAAGGGAGAGAACTCCTCTTTCCCAGCACACTCGCACTGTGCACTACTTCTGTATGCTACCGTAACCCAGTAGTGGGTGATATGATACAGAGGGAAGGGGTTAGTAGTAGATGGTTGGTTACCCTGTAGCGGGTTGGTTGCCCCTATGGGAGAAAAAAAAGTTTGAAAGACATAATTATTTCCCCCTAGTGTGCTGCTATCTGTATGGAACAGGTTGCAGGCAGGGAGAAGTGCCAGGTTCAGTTTTAACGCGAAGTGATCACTTCCATATGGGTTAAATTAAAGCTTCATTTTAGGAGGGGAAAAAAATGAATCACAGTAGTCTAGAGGTCATGCACCTGCTTAGAACACGAGACATGTGGGTTCGATCCTCGTTTGTGCCTTCACCCCCACCCCCACCCCCAACCTGCCCTCCCCCGACCTTGAGTCGTGGTCTGAGTGCTAGTCTTTCTGATGAGATAATGATAATAAACTGGGGTCCTTGTGTGCAACAGGCTTTTAGCTCACGTAAACAACCCCAAAGCAACAAAAGAGTTGTTTGTCTCTGGCCACATTCTGTAGGAAAAAAGTCGGTTAGTTAGGGAAATGAACGTGCATAGCGATGTGTAAACAAAAAAAAAAGAAAGGGTGGCGCTGATCTTGTGGCGACACATACTTCTGGATGAGAGGGGTTCGAGTCTCATGCAGATAAATATGCCGTGACTGAAAGTAGTGTACTCTACACTACATTTCACTGCACTGCACTACGCTACACTACACTACACTACACTACACTACACTACACTACACTACACTACACTACACTGCACTACACTACACTACGCTACGCTACACTAACTACACTCACTACACTGCACAACACTGTATTACACTACACTACATTACGCTACATCACGCTACACCACGCTACACCACACCGCACCTCACTACACCCACCACACCCCACCACACCATACCACTCTACACTACATTACATTACACTATACCACACCACACTACACCATACTGCACGAAACTACACTACACTCTACTATACTCTACTACACTCCACTCCACTCCACCGCTCCACTAAATTACACCATACCACACCACACTACTCTACACCACACCACACCACACCACACCACACTCAATACACTACACACTCACACACTACAGTACACTACACTACACCACACACACACCACACCACACACCACACAACCACACCACACCACACCACACACACCACACACACTACACCCACACAACCACACTACACACACACACACCACACCACCACACCAACCACACCACAACCACACCACATACCCACACACACACCACACCACACCACACACACCACACCACACACACCACACACACCACACCACACCACACACACACACACCACACCACACCACACACCTACACACCACACCACACTACACACACCACACACCCACCACCACACACACACACCCACCACACCTCCACACCACACCACACCACACCACACCACACCACACCACACCACACCACACTCACACACACACCACACTACACTACACCACACACACCACACACTACACCACACCACACCACACCACACCACACCACACCACACCTCACCACAACACACACCACACACACACACACCACACTACACCAACTACCACACCACACCACACACACACCACCACACCATACACCACACCACACCAACCACACACTACACACACCACACTACACCACACACACAACCACCACACACTACACCTACACCACACTACTTTTATGTTTATAAGAGACTCTTTAGAGCAAGGGTGAGGTGGTACGTGGGTTCACTAAAGGAGGGGGGTAGTGGGTGGGGTGGGGGGTGGGGGGGTAGTGGGGTGTGGTGGGGGTGGGGTAGGGTGGGGATGGGGAGTGTCTGTCTAGCCTTTGATTGTGGAACTAAACAGAGGGGATCAAAGAGGTTATTGATCTTCTCTTTGAGTTCCTGGCCTTCCCCTTTCTCTTCCCTGTGTGTGTGTGTGTGTGTGTGTGTGTGTGTGTGTGTGTGTGTGTGTGTGTGTGTGTGTGTGTGTGTGTGTTGTGTGTGTGTGTGTGTGTGTGTGTGTGTATGTGTTTTGTGTTGTGTGTGTTGTGTTTTGTGTGTGTGTGTGTGTATGTGTGTGTGGGTTGGTGTGGCTGGGTGTGGGTGTGGTGTTTTGTGTGTGTGTGTGTGTGAGAGAATATATGTGCTTTTTTACATCCAGTCCCCGTGGTTTTGTAAATTTTGTCATCTGTTTCCACCGGCACAGAATGGCCTACTCTTCCGAAAAGCGGAACAGGATTTAACGTGTGCGCAAGATGTTCTGCATGCGTTCGAACACGGGGCCTCGGTTTATAGTCTCATTGTTTGCTTGTGTGTGTAAGTGTGTTTGTCTGTCTGTCTGCTTGTGTCATTGCATTGTATGTGTGTATGTGTGTGTATCTCTGTGTGTGAGACTATGATTGTATGCGTGTGCTCGCACGCGCTTGTTTGCTCGTGCGTGTGTGTGTATGTGTGTGTTTGTCTGTCTGTCTGCTTGTGCCATAGCATTGTAATGTGTACCACTGTCAGTCACAACATATTTCTCTGCATGTTAGATGCTTGCTTATATTGCAATTTGCCCAGCCCACTCCCACCCCTACCCCCAACTCCCCTCCCAAAAAAAACCTCGCATAAACAAACAACAAACAAACAACACCACACACACAAAACCAAAAACCCCCCCAAAATTCCAACCAACCAACCAAACAAAAACGACAACAAAACTCCCAAAACAAGCAAACAAGAAGGGGAAAAATCCTTTGTTAACGAGTCTCCACATAAGAGCTGCAGGACAAGAGGTGAGTGTCACGTACACTCGCCCTCCTCAGAGCACTAGGATGGAAAATGTACAAGGTTGCTAATAGCCGACCCTCTTTTGATGTTCCCTGTGACACACCACGCTTGACCAAAGAACGGTTGGGAAGAAAAGTCTGTAAAGAGGGAGTAAAAGCAAAGAAGTGTTTTGGGGAAAAGAAAAGTGTGTTAAGAGTTAGGAGAGAGAGAGAGAGAGAGAGAGAGAGAGAGAGAGAAGAGAGAGAGAGAGAGAGAGAGAGTGTGTGTGTTTGAAAGCAAAGAAGTGCACACACACGAACACATGGACTATAAAAGTGCATTTGATCAATGTCGCTATCAGGATAACTTGAATGGCTTCTGTGAAAAGGGATTTTTCGTTTTCTGTTTTCTTTTTCTTTTTCTTTTTTTAAGACAGGGAGTTGAACTTTTTGTTTTTCTTTGCGATGTTTTGCTGGGTATTTAAATACAAAAAGTGTGCCAGTGAAGAAGTTCAAGAAACGAGAAAGTAAAGAGAAAGTCATGCACTTACTCTACACACTATGTAAAGGCATTATATCAATATTACAATCGATGTAATCTATGAGTCATTCATATACTTCTATGAAGGTGATGAAACATCAGCATGAAACAATTGTTAGGGAGGTATAGGAGAAAATGTTTTTCTAAATGGATCGTTTGTTTACATATATATTCATCTTCAGCAACTTGGGTGTTTGTCTAACCTAACTAGAATGGTCAATTTTCAACAACCAGTTAGCTCTCAGCAATACATTCACACCCATTTTATTTTTTGTGCCCATGGTGTGTGTGTGTGTATGTGTGTGTGTGTGTGGATTCCCAAGAACTCACAATGTGTAGCAGTTCTGCCTCACACTGACACGTTTGAACATTCACATTAAAAAATTGTAAGGTGCTCCTCAAACACGTGTTTGGAACGGCATGTGTGTCATCATTCAAACATCTTTTGGGGGTAAAAATTCTCTGGGTTAATTATTCCTTGAAGCAGAGTGTACTAGGTTATTGCTGTATTCTGCATGTCCAACAAAGTTTTGAAATAGAATGCAATAAAGAGAGAGTACAAGCAGAGTACAGCCTTTTCTTTCTCCTTTCTTTTATTCCCTTATTTTGGGGATAATGGAAAAGGCACTCGATTTGCTTTAGCTTTTACCTCCAATCACCATGTGTACTAACCAGCTGGGTAGTTGGCTATTTATTTTATTTATTTTATTTATTTATTAATTTATTTATACCACTTTAATCAGAAATTTACTTTGGATTAATTTCGACAGCTTCCAAGGCAGAGCTTAGTGAGTTGTGGTTTGTCATTTGGGTTTTGTTTGCTTGTTTTATTTTGGCAGTTGGTTTACTGTTATATTAGGTGCAGAAATGTATGGATGGTATATTCAGAGGTGAAAGATTTCATAACTGTTTCAAGAGATTAAGTCACAACAGTAAACAAGAAAGAAAAAACAACAACTCAGTCTGAAGACAGGACCATCCCCTCCCCTCACCAGCAGGTATTAGCTCAGACATTAAATCGAACAATCCGTCCTGACTAGTTAACTTGAGGTTTTTCACCTTGCATAATTATTATCAAGCATGCATAAGGCAAGCGTGAGTGTGTGTGTGTGTGTGTGTGTGTGTGCCTACGTGAGCGCATGAACTTGTGCATGTATAGTGTGTGTGTTGTATGTGTGTATTTTGTATGTGTGTGTCTGGTTGTGTGTATTAGGTGTGTGTGTTATGTTGTGTGTGGTGGTGTGTGCCTATGTGAGTGTACCACTTGTGCATGTACACACATAAATGTTGATGATGGTGTAAAAGTGATGTTAAGAATGTGTGTAGTGTAGGTGTACAATAAACATGAGTTCAGACCTGGCTATAAAGCACAACAAACAACAAAATAAAAGGGAAAAAGAAGGGAAGAGAGAAAAGTGGTGTCAAGTAATGACTCCATCACCTGTAGTGAAGTCAAGGTAGGACCACTATATAAAGAAAGAAGGTGTAAGAGGAAAGGTGCAAGGCACACGGTACTCCATAGCAGAGTCAAACCATGTCTTCACGTTCAAAGTTAACATTCTATGTCAATAGGGCATTGATTAAAAAAATACAAACCCAAACCTTTTTAAAAAAAAATAAAGTGTGTGTGTGTGTGTGTTTGTGCCTCTGTGTGTGTGTGTTTGTGTGTGTGTGTTTGTGCTCTGTGTGTGTGTTTGTGTGTGTGTGTGTTTGTGCCTGTGTGTGTGTGTTTGTTGTGTGTGCGTGTGTGTGTGTGTTTGTGTGTGCTGGGTGCATGTGTGTTAAGTGTAGTGTAGTGATCACAGGGAAGATCAAAGAGAAGATGGCACTAACCACCTTGCTCTTTTCCAGTGTATTTCTCTGAGGAAGCCTGATGAGATATCTTTTGGCCCCTAACTAGAAAAGAGGGGCACTGGTCAATGGATTAAACAAAATTCTTTGTGGGGTTTTTTCTGGAAAAAAGTTACAATGTTGATGTTTAACAAGTACACATGTATCTCAGATGCTCTCTCTCTCACACACACACTCACTCCTTCTCCTCTTTCTCCTCCTCCTCTCTCTTTTCTTCTTCTTCTTCTTCTTTCTCTTCTTTCTTCTTTTTCTTGTCTTGTTCTTTTCTCTTTCTTTCTTGTTCTTCTTCTTTTTTTTTCTTCTTCTTCTTCTTATTCTCTTCTTCTCTTCTTCTTCTCCTCTCCTCCTCCTCTTCTTCGTTTTCTTCTTCTTCTTCTTGTCATCTTAAGCTTCTTTTAAGCAGGGATGAAAAACAGTGATGTGCATCTTCTGTATAAAACAGATGGCAGCCTCTGAATTGGGGTACCTTTCTAGCTAAGTTTTCAGGCAAAATCCCACTCACGTCCTTAGTGTTGATATCAAAGTTAGTGTGTAATTTGGTTTCAAAGGAAAGTAGAAAATAAAAAGGAAAGGGTAAAGAGGGAGTAGGTCATCGAGTATGGTGGTAGTGGTGGTGGTGGTGGTGGGTTGTGTGTGTGTATGTGTGTGTGTGGTTTTGTGTGTGGTTGTGTGTGTATGTATGTATGTGTGTGTGTGTGTGTGTGTGTGGTTTAGTGTGTGTGTATGTATGTGTGTGTGTGTGTGTGTTGTGTGTGTGTGTTTGGTTTTGTGTGTGTTCTCAGTTGAAGGTTTTGGGAGCTAAGCAAGTGTGTGGCAGCTGAGACCAAAGAAGTGATAGTTTTTTTGTGTGGAGTGTGTTCTTTTAGCTGTCGTCCTGAGTTGGTGTGTTTACCTTCCATGCGTTCAGTCTGCCTGTCTGTCTGTTCTGTCTATTTCTTTCAGTTTGTTTGTTTGTTTTTTTATGTGTATGTGTGCATGTGTGTGTGTGCTCACACACATGTGTTCATGTGTGCAATGCATGTGTGTATGTTGCAATTATATATACATGCAAGCATGAAACACACGCATGTATGTGTGTGGCCCTTCCTATCACCAACACAAAAGGAAGAAAGAATAAAACGCTGAAAAAAGTGGCCGCCATGTAATGACTCCAATCGCTTCTGTAGTGAAAGTGCCGAAGGTAAGGGGACCGACCACTATTCTAAAGAAAAGAAGGTGTGAAGGGAGAAAAAAAAAAGCGCAAGGCACACGTGTACATCACATAAAGCAAGAGTTCAAGCGCGGGTCTCTCACGTACAAAAGATAACAAAACACCCCTGTGTCACTTTACAGAACACTTGCAAGAGTTTACTGCCCCCAGGGCCTTTTTGAAGGAGAGAAGACGTCCCTCTGTGGTGACTGTGAAGTTGATAGGGGTAAAGAGGCGTTTTGACGGACAGGTGTGCAAGCAGCCATAAAGTTTCTACCAATCAGTGGGGGTTTTAGCCTAGTGGTTAGAGCATTGTGCTTGCTATCTAAAGGCTTGGGTTCGAGCCACCACCCAGGCACCTGTCGTAGGAGATTTTCCCAGTGGAGTTAATGTATTGACTCCACTCCTAGCAGATTTTTCCAGTCGAGTTAATGTCAGTACAGACACAACTCCTAGCAGATTTTCCCAGTGGAGTTTATGTCAGTACTGACTCCACTCCTCCTAGGAGATTTTTCCAGTGGAGTTAATGTCAGTGCAGTCTCCACTCCCCCCAAAGTTGTTTGGGTGAGACTGTAAACCAAGGTCCCGGTGTGAACACACAGAGGTCATCTCGTACATTTGTTAAAATTTGTTGTACTTTTCAGAAGAGTAGGCCAATGTGTGCCAGTTGGAACGAGTGTAGAAAATTACCAAGTGTGTGTGTGTATGTGTGTGTTGCGTCGTAATGTACTGTGCGTGTTCTGTGTGCTTTTCTGTTGTTGTTGACTTCAATTTTACGTCTGTTCACGTCTGAATTTTACGTGTGTGCTTTTCTGTGTGTGTGCACGTGTGTGTGTGTGCACGCGCGCACGTGCATATGTACGTGTGTGCTTGCGTGCGTGCGCGCGTGCATGCGCGCGTGCATGCGTCTTCCTTACTTTCTAAAACACACAGGAAAAAAATCTAAGCAAAACTACTAGCTAACCAGCCACCCTTTCCATTCATTGCAATGAAAGTGCCAAAAAAGGGACCACCATTAAAAAGAAAGTGTGGACAAAGAAAAAGAAAAAAACACTCTGCTCTCTCTCTCTCACTCTCTCTCTCTTTCACATACACACACACACACACACACACACACACACACACACACACGTACAAGTGTAGGCTAACTACATCACGATAAAGATACTTCAATCACACACTTCTCTGGCATTGAGACCCTACACACACGTTTCAGTCTCAGCATCTTAGTTTCCCTAGCCAGCTTTTAGGCCTAGTGTTGTGTTGTGTTGTATTGGCCATTCACTAGCCTACTGCAAGATGCAGCCTTCCCTCCCTCAGTAGCCGGCAGCCCTTCATCGGTTCCTGTCTACCTCCTCTCTCTGCGCCATCCGTGTCACGCCCAGGGTGTTTCTTGATGACTGGCATCAAGCCATCTGGTCTGGTTGCCGGTCTGCCAGGAGTTCTGTGGTCATTTTCCTGGCTCGTCACTTGCTTGCAATCTTGGTCGCGCTCGCTATACTACTCTGCTGCCATCCAACTTGAAACAAGTTTTTTTTTATCGCTTGTATTATGTGTGGAGAAAGAGAGAGAGGGTGGTTGTGGTTGTGGTTGTGTGTTGTGTGTGTGTGTTTGTGTGTGTGTGTGTGTTTGTGTGTGAGTGAGAGAGAGGGTGGTTGTGGTTGTGGTGGTGGTGTTGTGTGTGTGTGTGTGTGTGTGAGAGAGAGAGAGAGAGAGAGAGAGAGAGAGAGAGAGAGAGAGTGTGTGTTGTGTGTGAGAGAGAGAGTGTGAGAGAGAGAGAGTGTGTGTATGTATTTGTTTGTGTGTGTGTGGTGTGACGTGTGTGTATGTTTGTATGTTTATTTATTTATTTATTTTTTTACTTCGAGGACAATCCGTGTAAAAAAAAACTATTTTAATGTTCGCATATGTATACATTGTATATGATTATAATATGAGAGAGACAGACAGACAGACAGAGAGACAGATAGACCTACAGACAGGCAGAGACACGGACAGACAGACAAACCTACAGACAAACAGACAGACAGACAGACAGATGATTTCAAGAGAGTTAGCGTAAGAAAAGGTGATTTTAAAGAGGGTGCCTGCAAGAACTCTGGTGTCCAACTGACTTACAGATTTCTGTCTTCTTTTTTTTCTACTTTGAAAAGTTGCTAACTTGGTTAAAAGAGTCTCAGGAATCCCACCCCCTCTTCTGCTAAGTTCTGTGTCTAAGTTTTTAGGGGAAGAAAAAAAAAGAAGAAGAAGAAAAAAAAGAAAGAAGAAGAAGAAGAAGAAGAAGAAGAAGAAGAATTGAGAAGAAGAAGAGAAGAAAGAAGAAGAAGAAGAAGAAGAAGAAGAAAGAAAAAAAGAAAGAAAGAAGAAGAAGAAGAAGAAGAAGAAGAAGAAGAAGAAGAAGAAGAAGAAGAAGAAGAAGAAGAAAGAAGAAAGAAAGAAAGAAAGAAAGAAAGAAAGAAGAAGAAGAAGAAGAAGAAGAAGAAGAAGAAGAAGAAGAAGAAGAAGAAAAGAAAAAGAAAAGAAAAGAAAAAGAAAAAGAAGAAAAAGAAAGAAGAAGAAAAAGAAAAAAGGAAAGAAAAGAACAGAAAAAAAGAGCAGTTAGGGCAGACTGCCATAAAAGGAGCATTGCGGCAAAGTGAGGTGCACTTGCGAGACACACGTGTGGCAGCCATTAAACGGCAGTCCCTCACTGAGGGCACGCCATCTTTCCTCACGTGCACGTGCACGCATGTAGCGTGTCACAGCGAGGCATGGCGAGTCACAGGTGCGCGCAAAAACACTTAAGATACACACACACGCGTGCACGCGCGTACGTACGCAGCTACACACGTACACACACAACAGACGTAAAATCGAAGCAACAGGCACATACACACACACTCTCTCTCTCTCTTGTAGAAAATCACCTAGGCATGCACACACAAGCAAACACACACACACACACACGCGCGCGCACGCGCGCACGCACACACGCTCACGCACGCACACAGCACACGCACACGCACGCACACGCACACATACACTTACACACACACACACAAATAGGGCACTCATGTATGCGTGTGCATTTACACTCACACACACACACACACACACAAATACGCGCACGCAGGCATACACATACACACCCAGCAATCCCTACCTCCCCCTCCCCAAACCCCCCCCCTCTCTCTCTCTCTCACACACACACACACACACCTCTTTTTTTTCTTTTTGATCCTTTGTGTTTTTTGTTGGGGGGGGGGGGGTGGAGGCTGTGTATAATATCATAAAATACGTCACAAGATATAACAAGATACGTTTAATCAAATCACACACCCACACTCACTCACTCACACACACACACACACACACACACACACACACACTTTCATCCAGACAGAAAAGTTGTCAGGAAAAAGTTGGGGGGAAAGGGGGGATATGGAAGTAAAGACCGCAAGTTGTGCAGTGCAGCCTCTCAAATCACCTTCAGAAGGAACTTGCCCCAAAAAAGGGACCTTCATAACATTAAAAAAAACCTTTTTTTTTAAAAAAGCAAGAAAAAAAGGTAACGTGTAAGACGCACGTGCATAGCCTATAAAACAGTCACAGCTGCGACACATTGCAGCCAGAGTGTAAAGGGGGAAAAAATGGCCAAAACATGGTCAAGATTTCTCCTTGCTGGCAAAGACACCTAACCTTCTGTAGAATCCCTTATGGGAAGTGGGAGTGGTGTGTGTTGTTAAGGGTTTTCTTGTCGCTAGTTAGATTAAGTGTTCAACTTTAACTGCGCAAACCCCATCCAAAAGTACGTGGACATTATTTTATATTAAAATTCATGCAAAGCACATTGTTTTGTTATCAGCACACATGAAAAAGCGGCCCAGAATATTTACAATGAAAAGAGATTTCATGAATAAAAGTCATTTTCGAGACTGTCAACTTAGAACTAGTACTCCTTAACTTTTCCCAGGAAATCTGTTGGTTTACCTGATTTGCAAGCTGACAAAGACATTTGTGGAGTAATTGTCAGATATTGGTAAACAAATTTGGGGGTTTTTTTTGAGTTTTTTAAACTTAACATTGACCACCTCCACCTGTGCCAAGTTAAATGTAAAGGTAAGATTACAGAGAGAGTTAGACCAGTGCAGGGAGGAGTTCTTGCTTTGTTCTGTCCACTTACCAAACATTAATTGACAAACGATAGACCAAACTCAGCTCTGCGCAATTAAACAATGAATGTCACTGAAACCATGTTGAGAGAGAGAGAGAGAAGAGAGAGAGAGAGAGAGAGAGAGAGAGAGAGAGAGATTTTAAATTCAATCTTTCAAGCAAAATGATTATGAAGTTTTGTTTTTTTAAGAAACAGAAAAAAAGAAATAGTCCTGTAACCAGATCCCAATGTCACGCGCACAAACAAGGAACAATGCAGCGAGGTGGGCCCACGTGCAGGCCTGAATTGGAGACAGTTTAATCACATTCATTCTGACAGCTCTGCATTTCCTAATCGGGGAATAACAGGAAAGTTTGCAGTTACCTGTAGGGTGGCAATCACCTTTTGACATTCCGACATCTTGCTGCCTACAACAGGTTGATGTTTTTCCTGATAATTTTTTCTCTTTTTTTTTTCTTGTTGGATTTAGAGTGAATTTCGATGTGATCGTGTGTAATGAAACCATAGACATAGGACATAATGATTATCAAGTGGGGCTGCTGTTGTTTAATGCAGGAATTTGTTCTGTATTTCTGGTAATTTGTTATATCCATATCTTTTGAGCGTGCTCCATATATATATATATATATATATATATATATATATATATATATATATATATATATATATATATTATATATATTATATATATATATATATATGTGTGTGTGTGTATATGTATAGAGAGTTAGATAGATAGACAATAATAGATAGATAGAATAGATAGAAGATAGATTAGATAGTATGTAGATGATAGATAGCTAGCTAGCTTCTAGCTATACCACATACTCAAACAATGAGCAGAGAAAGAATGAAGTATCAAAACATTAAGAACAATAAATTTATTTTCATGGGATTAGGTGTTTAGATGTGAATCGAGGAGAGAGAAAGAGAGAAGGACGAGAATGAGAACAAGTGGGAGGATGAGAGAGGAATGGGTTGATGTGGGGGAGTGGTGTGTCGTCGGTTTGGCAGGCACCAGAATTAAAAATGAACAAAACTTTGCAATTCAAATTCATTAAACTAATCATGTTTGAAAAACAGTTAACCTCAAATGTAAATATCATCGAGAGAGAACATTAGATTTATGCACAGAAGGAGAAACAATAAACATTAGCAAGGTTTGATGTTGTAGTGAATGAATGGAGGAGAACAGACTAATTAGTGCTTACGACAGTGACAAGCTCTGAGTAAGTTCCGCTGTTAGGGTCAACAGAATAGCAGTTTCCTCAGGTGTCACCTGCTTCTAATTCATTTAGGTCACCAGCCTTGGCGCAGTGGTAGCGCTGGTGTACTCTAAGATTATGGTACAATCATCATGAGGTCATAGGCTTGGTTTTAGAAACTAACATTCCTAATCATATGAGGCATAGGGATTGTTTTAGAAACTCCCTCCAGCTTCTATCCAGACCGAGTGTGATATGGGCTCATTGGGAAAACTGGGACCACCCAATCGAGTTTCATCCATTGCATGGATGCAATTGTTAGAGTGTTGCTCCAGTTACCTGACCAACACTGCAGGTGTCTGAATCTTTCACATCCACTTGGTGCTGGGGCAGGAAGCGTAGTGTACAGCCCTTTCAAGTAGTCTCAAAGCACATGTACTTCCATAGCAACATGGCTACATGACCATTGGTCATCATCCAATACAAAAATTGTCTTTGATTCTGTGGTCCCAGCTGCTCTTGTGTCATGGTGACATCAGTTTCGGTTTTTCTATATACTTCTGTCCCTGTGGTAAGTTTGTGTCAATGCCTTTAGGGATGGAGGTTTGTGGGTGATGGTTGTTGGTGGGATGTTTTATTTATTTTTATTTATTTATTTAATCTTTTATATCGAGGATAATGGAATCAGCACTCATGTGCTTTTTTACATCCAGTCCCTGTGAGTATGCAGTTTTGTCAATTTTGTCATCTGTTTCCTTGTTGTGGTGGTTAGCACATCATGCGGGCAACTCACTCAGTTTGGCTTCTGACTGAGCTAATACTGTTGTCGTTAAGGAACTTAGTAGGCCATGTCAAGTGCACATCAGCTCAAAGCAGGCCTCACTGAAAACCTCCAAAGTGACCCAGCAGCATTGCAGGGCCCCTCTGGCTGTGAGCCACCTGGTGACCTGACATGGCTGAGCTCCCTGTAGACTTCTGACCCTGAGGATATTACATAATGAACCTGGCATGTGAAGACCTGGGAGATTAAAATAAATGGTGTGGAAATAGTAGGACTGGAATGTTAACAGAAGATAGAAGGGCAACAAAACAAAACAAAAAAGAAGCAAAGATGCTTTCAGCTTGCTGCTAACAATAGGTTGATATTTATGCTGTTGTTTCTTTTGTAAAATGGGAGTCTGTTTTACCACTATGAAATTTGTTAAACAAACCCTTGATCTACATTTGGCTGCTGTTAAATGCAGGAAGTTGTTATATTTACTTCTGGTAACAGAGGGCATGTTGGGATATATATTGCAAGGGGTATAAACAAGGAACAAAGAGTTACTAGAGATTCAAAATCCAGGAAACTCACAAATTGTGAAAAATCGCAATTTTGGTCAGATTCTCAATAATGTTTCTGGCTTCCAGAAAAAATAAAATACCAATGAATCGAATTTAATAATAATAATACATGGAATTTTTATAGTGCTGTATCTTGCAACAAAACAAATCAAGCGCTTATAGCAGCAAAACAAGTATGTGTGTGTGTGCATGTGTTTGTGTCTGTGTGTGTCTGTGTGAATGACAGAGAGAGAGAGAGAAAGATAGAGAGCTTTGCATTTGATCCTTCAACTTAGATAATGAAGATCTTTTATTTTTAATCCCAAGCTGAAATATCCCCTAAACAGACATGAATGCCATGAGCCCAAACAAGGAACAATGGAGCGAGGTGGGCCCACGTGCAGGCTTGAATTGGAGACAGTTTAATCACATTCAGTGAGACAGATCTGTAATTTCCTAATTGGGAATAAAAAGAAAGAATTTTACAGCTCCCCTCAGGGTGGCAACCTCTCTTTAGGACATGTTCAGCTAGTTGCTAATAACAGGTTGACATTTTTGCTGCTTCTTTAACAAAAAAAATGATTCCAAGTTTGTTTAAAAACCTTTGTGATTTGCTCAGCAACCCCCAGGCCTAAAAGACAGTATTAGTTTGGCTGTTCCTTTATACATGAAGTGGGACAGATGCTGAGGATGAGTGGTTAAGACCTTTACTTTTGACTTCGGTTCCATGTGTCCATGAAGTCATGGGTTCAAATCACAGTGGCGTCTGGTGAATTAAGGGTGGGGATTTTTATGATCTCCCTGGTCAACTTCAAGTGCAGACCTGCAAGATCTTAATTCCCTTTGTGTATATCATACTCATGAAGATGATCAAATAACGTTGAAAATCCAATAATTCATGTCAGCATGTGGTGAGTTACGGACACACAAACACACCCAGCATACATACCTGGTTGGGAATGTGGCTACTTTCATGGTGGACAAAAATGGTGGCATATGCAAAATCTCACCTTTGATAAACTTAGGGCTCAATTGTGTGTGTGTGTGTCGTTGTTGTCTTCAATTTAACGTCTGTTCACGCTTAGTGATATTAGATGTGTGTGTGTGTGTGTGTGTGTGTGTGTGTGTGTGCGTGTGGTTTTCTTGCCTATTAGCTTTTTCATTGTTGCTTATCTGTACCTAAACCGAAATAGCCCCAAAGCAGATTTGAACACTACAGGCACTCAAACATCGAACAATGGCACAAAGTGTGCCCACGTGCAGACCTGAATTGCAGGCAGTTCAGTCACACATTCAGTGTGACAGGTCTGTAACTTTCTAATTGGGGGATAAAAAAGAAAGTTTGCAGTTTCCTTCAGGATGGCAAAGGTTGTGGGGGTTTGTTCAGCAAACAGCTAACAGTAGGTAAACGTTTTTTTGCTACTTGTGCGTGTGTGCATGCATGCATGCATGCATGTGTGTGTGTGTGTGTGTGTGTGTGTGTGTGTGTGTGTGTGTGCAAGTTATGAGTTCTGCAGAGGCTGCATGCAGTCATGGGCATGCAGAGGTTTGTTCAGTAAACTTCTGGGCATATGATATGTTGATAAATAACTTTGGTGAAGCATAAACATAACAAGGGAAGATTATAACAAAGTGTATGCCTAATTTTCTAAATGTGAGAAGAATCATATTTGTATTAAAACCAATATTGGCTAAAAACTGCAATAACAGAAAGGAACATTGTGTCAAAACTCATGTTGGCTAATAAGGATATGAATGGCAATTATTGTATAAATGGTAAGAATCATATAGTAACACAAGGTTGGCTAAATGCTATAAGCATGGCAACAACGATCACATCGTAACAAAACCGATGCTTGCAAAATGTATTATAGATAGCAAGGATAATACTGTTTCATTAAAACCAGTGCTGACTAAATGCTGAGGAAAACGCAACCAAAACATTGTGATGGCTAACAGTCTAAAAAATGATATGTGAGCTCCACCACGAAATGAATTGCTCTGCACCTGACTCACTTTTCCGATAGGAGCCAATTTAGGCAGGTGAGGGTGAGGTTGTCGATTTGGAGATTCTGATTGATTGTGAAATGGGACCTCTCAGTGGTCAGAGCGCTGGCTTTCTCCCAGCCAATGTTAAGCAGCATCGAGCGTGGTTACCAGTTGGATGGGTGACCGTTTTGCACGCTTTGGCTTTAGTACAGTTCCCCCAGTTCACCCAGCTGTAAATGGGTACCTGCCCTCTTTAGCGTCAGGGAAGGCAAAGCAGTGAGGGAGAGGAGATGGGTGCAACCCTCAGTATGCTGGCCCCTAGAGAAGTGAGGTCTCTGACACCTCGCTCCCCTACGACCACATAGGTTATGGGACACCTTTACCTTTACCTTACCTTACCAATGAAACTTAAGCTACGTTTCCACCCTGTATTGAAGTATCAAGACGTAATTATGTTTCCTTTGCTTAAAAAAAACGCATTTGAAAACATCCAAGCCCTCATTCTGACCATTTATTAGACTGCAAAACTTGACAATGTCTCATTTTGCCACTTTCTGTAGTCTACCATTTCAATTTGTGATAACTTTTCATAGAAGTGTCCGATTTACAATCTGTTTTCTGTACTGAACAGCTTAATTATTCCAAATTAATACCGTATTAATAACTAAACACTGCCAAAA
>CM054150.1:14897880-14907880 GCA_028751875.1 Rapana venosa | reverse complement strand
GAGAGAGAGAGAGAGAGGACGAGAGGGGAGAGAGAGAGTAGAGAGAGGAGGGTGAGAGAGAGAGAGAGAGAGAGAGAGAGAGAAAATACAGTACAAAACATGTGTATAGTGGCAGACAGACAGACAGACTGAAAAAAAAGAAGAAAAACAAAAAAATCGATACAGAGCACTTGCCATACGCGCGGCTATAAATCGAAAAGCCATTATAAAAGTCAAGGCTGTATATTCATGTTCAGGTTGTAAATCTGATTGTAATGAGAAAAGAAAAAAAAGAAAAAGATAGAAAGAAAGTAAACAAGGAAGCAAGGAAGCAAGCAAGAGAGAGAGAGAAAGAGAGAGAGAGAGAGAGAGAGAGGAGATGAGAGGAAAAGAGAGAGAGAGAGAGAGAGAGAGAGAGAGAGAATGACAATGACAATGACAATGACAAAGGTTTATTGTGATAAGCGAGATGCCCATTCACAAGGGGACAGTGGGAGGGGGATTGGGCACAAAACAAAAAATTTTATTTACTGAGAATTTAATTAATTACAGCCCAAATGGTCATCATGTCATGGATTCCATAACATGGTTACAGAGTTGATTCATATACTTTCCGGTGTTTTTTTTTAACCTTTGGTTAGCCCTTACGATAAAAATTGGTAAGGGGAAGGAATTTCCTCCACAAAACTGTACAAGTCTAAAGTCAACATCTCACAAGAAAGTGGTCTGCAACAAGGAAACTAGGTCACAATGCCTCTTCTTCTGTCTGTTTTCATGGCTTTTGAAACTTTGCACCGCTAACACGTGAAAAATTTGACACACTCCATGTGGCATGTAGCATACAGCCATCCCCCCCCCCCCTCTCTCTCTCTCTCTCTCTCTCTCTCTCGCTCTCTCTCTCTCTCTCTCACACACACACACACACACACATTTACACACACATTACTACATACGCATGTAACTATATCCACATGCATATACACACATACTATCATGCACACACACATATACACACATACACACACATACACACACATACACTCATACTTACATGCAGATACATTCATACTCTCATGCACAACACACACATCATGAAAGCGCTCACACACACACGCACGCACGCACGCACGCACGCGCACGCACGTACACACACACATACACACACAAACGTGCACGCGGGGTTATCCAAGCAAGAATCGAACTGCGTCCACTATTACATGCATCACATCAAGTCCGGCACTGATTCGATCTTTCAGTTTCACCCGGTCAGCAGGAGACCACAGCTTCAGCTTGTTGTAGACAACACTTTCATCATGGGTCATTAGCCTGAAGTCCTTCTTCACGAACCAAAACAAATCAGGGTGTGTGTCGTCAGCAGCAGTCCATTGAAAGCGAAACACGAGATCGTCAGTGTCACAAACGATGGTGTCTGGGTGCCGCTTACTAGTGAAGAGGCCACGAAAGTCTTGGTTCCTGCGTGTGTCCCTTAGCCTCCTCTGCAAGGTCCGATCAGTCAGCTCAGCCACATAGTCCTTGATGACGTAGACACTAGTTCCAACTTCGTGAACTTTCGCCAGGGGGTCGTCACAGTTCAAGGTTTCCATCGTAAACATGTCCCCAAGGTCAATGTCACGTTGCACGTCTGCATGTTTTTCGTTTGCTAACTCTTTGACACTTTGTGAATGACGTTTTTCACGTGCAGGGTCTTGCGACAGTGTGTTGCTGGCAGAAGGGGGTGTGTCAGTGTGTAACACAGCACATCTTGTAGGAGGTGTGGGCACAAATAAACATTGTGAATGTTCCTCGGTCATAACACTTTCACTTGCCTCCATTTCTTCTTCCCTCTGTGCTGTCTTTCTCCTCTCCTCTGTCCTTCGCCTGTCTCTATCAATGCAACTTGGTGGCTTCCTGCGGTAGCTGTGGGAGATGACAGGGGTATGCTGTTGCGCCATGTTGCTGTTGTTGGCTGGGCTGGCTTTCAGTCGTAGCACAACGACTGTATTGTCACCACTCCCAGTCACTTTCCAGGAAGTGAGGTGCTGTTCTTGGAGCAGGGCATCCAAGGTCGCTTCCAACGCTGTTGGCAGGCCAACAACGGGCATGATGTTGGGTTAAATTGCCTTTTCTTGACAAATTAATGAACAGCAAAATTTCTTCCTGCCTACCTTCAAGGGAGATTACTCCAGCCGCCGAGAGAGAGAGAGAGAGAGGGAGAGAGAGAGAGAGAGAGAGAGAGAGAGAGAGAGAGAGAGAGAGAGAGAGAGAGAGAGAGAGAAAAGAAAGAAAAGAAAGAAATAAAGAAAGAGAGAAATAAAGAAAGAGAGAGAGAAAAGAAAGAAAAGAAAGAAAGAAAGAAAGAGAGAGAGAGAGAGAGAGAGAAGAGAGAGAGAGAGAGAGAAGAAAGAAAAGAAAGAAAAGAAAGAACGAAAGAAGGAAGGAAGAAAGGAAGAGAAAAAAAACACGAAAAAAGAAAGAAAGTAAGTAAGAAGCAAACATGCAAGCAAGCAAGCAAGAAAAAAAAAGAAAGAAAAAAAACGAAAGGAAGGAAGGAAGAAAGAAAACGAACAAAAAAATAAAAAAAAAAAAAAGAAAGAGAAGAAAACAAGGAAAAGGGAAAAAAAGAAGAAAAAAAGGGCACAGTAAAGGGAAAAAAAAGGAAGGGAAAGAAAAAGGGAAAGGAAAATTAGGCGCTAAAACTGCTTATGAACCGAACAGCTATTAATGCAAGATGACAAGGAAGAAGAAAAGAAAAGAAAGAAAAGAAAGGAAAAGAAGAAGAAAGAAAGAAAAGAAAGAAAGAAAGAAAGAAAGTATAAGAATAAGACAAGAAAGAAAAAGAAAAAGGAACAACATGTAGGCGCTAAAACTGCTTGTGAACCGATCAGCTATTAAATGACAAAATGCAAGCGCGTCTCCAAGGTAGTAAAACTGCTTTTAATCAAAAAGAGAAAGAAAAGGGGGAAAAAAAACCTGGAAAGGTTGGGGTTTTTGTTGTTGTTTTTTTGTTGTTGTTTTTTTTTTTTTTTGGGGGGGGGGGGGGGGGGGTGGACCGCAGAAAAGGGACAAAAATATTGGGAAAAAAATCCTTGAAAAAAAAAAAGAAAAGTAAGAAAGAAAGACATCAACATAGACATGAAAGAAAGAAAGAATAAAGTCAGACAAAATAATGTCACAAAATAAAAATAAAAATGAAGCAAAGAAGGAAAGCTGTTCTTAATCAAAAAGGAAAAAAAATAGAAAGAAAGAAAGAAAAAGAAAGAAAGAAAGTAAGAAAGAAAGAAAGAAGTGCGACAAAATAATGACAGAAAAAAAAATGAAACAAAGTAGGATAGCTGTTCTTAATCAAAAAGGGGAAAAAAATGTAGAGAGAAAGAAAGAAAGAGAGAAGAAAGGAAGAAAGAAAGGAAGGAAGGAAGGAAAAGGAAAGAAAAGAAAAAGAAAGAAAAGAAAGATAATAGAAAGAAAGGAAGAAAGAAAGGAAGGAAGGAAGGAAAAGAAAAGAAAAATAAAAAGAAAGGAAGGGATGAAGGAAGAAGGAAGGAATGAAGGAAGGAGAAAGAAAGAAAAGAAAGAAAGAAAGAAGAAGAGGAGGAAAGAAGAAAAAGATAATAGAAAGGAAGGAAGAAAGAAAGAAAGACAGACAGACAGGACAGACAGAGAGACAGACAGAAAGGACGGAAGAAAGAAAGAAAGAAAGAAGAAAGGGAAAAAAAAAGAGAAAAAAAAGACAAGAAAGAAAGAAAGAATAGAAAATCCCGACAGATGGACAGAATGATAGCCGAACAAACAGATAGAAAGAAAAAAAAAGAAAAAAAATGCTCAAGACAGAATGAGGTGATTTTTCCTTCTTATGAACAGATACCGTTACCGTAACGGTTGTACATGCAGCATCTTCCTGTCCAAGATCATCAAACTAGTTTTCATATTGATGATGATGATGATGATGATGATCATCATCATCATCATCATCAATGCCTTTGTGCCTTATTGGCACGTAGGGCAGCAACAAATGTTCTCCACTCCTGTCTGTCCTGGGCCAGCTTCTGAATGGTTCCCCAGGTATGTTGGAAGGTCTTCAGCTCTGCTTCAACAGTCCGACGCCAAGTGTTCTTGGGTCGTCCTCGTTTGCGTTTTCCCTCTGGTGTCCAGTGGAGGGCTGATCGGGCTGTTTTCATGAGAAGGAGATAAAAGAAGAAGAAAAAAAAACCAACAAGGAAAGAAAGAAGAATGTAAGGAAGAAAGAGGAGAAGGGGGAAAAATAGAAAGAAAACAAAAAAAAACTGAAGAAAAAGAAAAGAAAGAAAGAAAGAAAGTAAAAAAAAAAACCTCACAAGGAAAACAAAACAACAAAACACCTACCAAAGTAAAAGAGAGAGAGAGAAGAGAGAGAAAAGAGAGAGAGAGAGAGAGAGAGAGAGAGTGGAGAGAGAGACGAGAGAGAGGAGGAGAGAGAGAGAGAGAGAGAGAGAGAGAGAGGAGAGGAGAGAGAAGAGAGAGAGAGAAACAATTAGAAAAGTCACCACTTTTTAATTTTCAGTCACTGCCGATTTCTCAGCGTAAAATTCAGTCTGCTCTTCTCCGGGGAGAACGCGTCGTCATAAGATCAGCGCCACCTTTTTTTCCCTGCACACTTTCATGCCTGTATTCTGTAATTTTCTTCTCCAATCAGAATGGCTTTTCTCCACAGATTATGTTTGCCAGGGACAACTTTCCTGTTGCCGTGGGTTCATTTGCGTGCGCTAAAGCATGTGTGTGTGTATGTGTGTGTGTGTTGTGTGTGTGTATGTGTGTGTGTGTGTGTGTGTGTGTGTTGTATGTGTGTGTGTGTGTGTGTGTGTGTGTGTGTGTGTGTGTGTGTGTGTGTGTGTGTGTTTTGTGTGTGTGTGTGTGTGTGTGTGTGTGTGTGTGTGTGTGTGACTTGGGACCGCTATACTGTTTATCATCTCATCTGAAAGACTAACCACTCAATGTGAAGAGGATGAGGGGGTAAAGTTTAGACTTAAACGGGGATCGAACCTCGGATTTCTGGCTTTTTAGGCAGATGTATTTCCACTAGACTACCGATCTAACTGACGAAGTTTAACAACTACAACAAAAAACAACAACAACAACAACAAAAAACCTGGGTGGAAAAAGTGATAAACTCAGAATCTGTATCAGGCACAAGATGCATGTGCATGTCCAAGATCATAAAACTGCGTTTTATCAAAGTTGTCTCCCTTCTGTTTTCCGCCTGCACTCGCAGACGAGAAAGTGGGAAGTGGGGGGGGGGGGGGGGGGGGGGGGGGAGGGGGGGGGAGGGAAATTGTTTTTTAAACATGGACAACGCTCTTCGATACTAGCCATAATATCTCCCCCCTTTTCCTCCCTCCTTGACAGATATATATATATATTTATATATATAAAATTATATATATTTTATATATATATATATATATATTATTATATTATATATATCGATAACGATATTTTTTGAAGAAAGGCAATGGCCCCATTTGAAAGGGTATCAACATATTCAAATTCGCTTTTAACATTCATTGAGTGAGAGAGAGAGAGGAGAGAGAGAGAGAGAGAGAGAGAGAGAGAGAGGAGGAGAGAGGAGATGAGGAGAGAGAGAGAGGAGAGAGAGAGAGAGAGAGAGAGAGGAGGAGACACACAGGACAGACAGAAGGACAGGGGGGGGGGGGGGGGGGGGGCAGGACAGAGCAGCTTTTTTTTGTTTGTTTTAAACCCCAGGTGGGAAGGGCACGAAATGGCTCAGTACTCAGAGCACTTACTCTCCCCGACCTAAGGTTTTAAGCAGCGTCGAGACTGGTTTCCTACTGGATAAGGGTCTGTTCGCGCGTCTTGGCTTCAGCACAGTCCCCCAGTTCACCCCGCCGTAAATGGGTACCTGCCCTCTTTAGGGTCAGGTCAGGGAAGGGTAAAGCAGCGAGGGAGAGGAGATGGGCGCGACCCTCAGTATTGCTGGCCCCACTGTGTGCCGGTGGGAATGTATGGCACAGTTACACAAACAGCATACACACGGCCACTGGATGTAAAAACGGACCAGAGTGCTCAAGACACGACCCTTGATATCAAGGACTAAATGAATAAAGAACATGAATAAACACACACTCTCTCTCTCTCTAACACACACACTCACACACAGGGACACAATTTTCTATTATTTTCTTTGTCTCTCTCTGTCTCTCTCACACACGCACACAGTTTTCTATGTTTTCTTTGTCACACACACACGCGGCGCGCGCGCACACCACACACAAACACACACATACACACAAATATAAGCTCGCTCTCTCTCTCTTTAGAGAGACAGATGTGAAAACACACACACACACATAATCTCTCTCTCTCTCCCTCTCCTCTCTCTCTCTTCTCTCTTTGTCTCTCTTTAGAGACATATGTGAAACATACACACATAACCTCTCTTTCTCTCTCGCTCTCTCGCTCTCTTTAGAGAGACAGATGTGAAACACACACAAACATAATCTCTTTCTCTCTCGCTCTCGCTCTCTCTCGCTCTGTCTCTCTCTGTCTGTGTCTGTCTCTCTGTCTGTATATATATATATCCCTAAGGGCGGGGACTTGATGTAAAAAAGCACATGGGTGCTTATTCGTTATCCTCGAAATAAAAGAATTTGTCACTGTCGTTGTCATTGTCTCTCTCTCTCTCTCTTCTTCTCTTGAGAGACAGATGTGAAACACACACACACACTCACACACAAACAAACACAATCTCTCTCTCTCTCTCTTCTCTCACTATCTTTAGAGAGACAGATGTGAAACACACACACACACATACACACACACACTCTACACAAACACACCACACAAACACAATCTCTCGCTCTCTCTCTCTCTCTCTTCTCTCTCTCTCTCTCTCTCTTCTCTTCTCTCTCGCTCTCTCTCCCTCTTTAGAGGAGACAGATGTGAAACACACACACACACGCCCGCGCCTCACATCTGTCTTCGCTAGACCGGCAGGCCATTAGAGATGCAGAGGCATGTCCGAGATCATAAAACTGCTTTTAATCAAAGTCACCCCGCAGGCACAGCAGAAAAGAACATGGCGGCCATGAAATATGGCGGATGTTCACTCTAAATTACAGATCGGAATAAAAACGAGAAACCGGTTGATTTATCGAAAATTATTATTGGATGTGATGGTTTACAGCGTTTAGATTTTTGTCATGGAAGAAAAACAAAGAATACAGAAACTAACGTGGAAGAAATATCGGGGAATAAGGTTTGAAAGAAAAATGAGTCAGCTGTGGGAGGTCATTTTCGTGGATGTGCCTTTTCTGGTTTGGATTGAGAATATATTTATTATCGTCTTTTATTTTAGTTGTGAGTGAAGGGAGTTTCAAAATTAGCGTATAATTATGCAAGGGGTCTAATTACATGTCACATGCAAAGATATGATATTGGTGATAAAGTTGAATATTATATAGTATGTTTGAATGCAATAAATTAGTGCATTTTTAAATGAATGTTTTCTCGTGCATCAAACACATTGCAGGAGCTAACATTCGATTTTCTTGACAATTAATTGCCTTAGCAAAAAATATGTTTTATAGCTTGATGATTTCAATAAATAGTGGAGTAATCCCGAATGGCTGACATATTGTATATATTTGTGCGATAATGTTTACGGTTATGTAGTAGTACCTGTTGTTATTACAGTTGTTGAAATGACGGCTATAATGAAGATGAAGACGACGACGATAACAATAGTAACCGTTTACTACAAATCGCTCCCCCTCCCTCTCCCTCAATGAACATCTTGCCCATCAACAACCACAACAAACTACAGGGGAAATACAATTTAGAAAAGATGTCCGATTAGTATGTTGCTGCTGCTTCTGCTGCTGGTGTTGTTGTTATTGTTGCTGTTGTTGTTGTTGTTTCTGTTGTTGTTTTGCTTCTGCTGCTGCTGCAGCTGCTGCTGCTGATCATGGTGATGATGATTATGATGATGACGATGATGAAAATAATACTGATGATAGTGATGCTGATGATAAAGAAACGAATCTTATATATACAGAGACAGACAGACAGAGAGTTAAACACTGTGTCTGTGTCTGCCTCTCTGTCTCACCTCTAACGTACACACACACACATACACACACACACACACACACACACACACACACACACACACACACACACACACACACACACACACACACACACGTGTGTATGTATTGTATACAATACAATACATACACACATATATATATAATATATAATATATATATATATATGTATATATCTTTGTATATTTATATATACACACAAACAGACAGGCAGACAGACAGACAGACAGACAGACAGACAGACAGACAGACAGTTAAACACTGGTTTACTACGGGCACTTGGCGAAGCAATGTTTAGGTTACTGGAGAGAGACAAGAGTAGAGTGGCCACTTCAGAGCCATATTTAGACTGACTGCTGCTTTGATCTGAAACGAAAGCACCTACAATCACCCTCTGTCTCTGTGTCTGTCTGTCTCGATGCCTGTCTGTGTCTGTCTCGCTGCCTCTGTACGTCTGTCTGTGTCTGTCTCTGGTTCTCTGTCTCTCTCTGTGTCTATGCCTGTTTGTGTGTCTGCCTGTAGGTCTGTGTGCCTGTCTGTGTGTCTGTGTCTCACTATGTGTGTTTCTGTGTCTCTGTGTCTCATACACACACATACACACACACACACACACACACACACACATATATATATATATATATATATTATATATATATATATATATATATATATATATATATATATATATATATATATATATATATATATATGCACACACACACACGGCAAGCGCTGGATAAAACAAACAGACAATCACACAGAAACAAAGATTCAAACAATATTTTTTGTTTTTTAAAAACAACCCACAATTAATACCTCGTCTCACCCTATCTCATTTTATTTTTTCAGATATACCCATCAGTCGCGAGGGGAAAGGGACGCGGATAAAAGACAAGGGCACATCTTACCTTCTCTTGCTGCAGACAAACGCTTCTGATACTACCCAGGACTAAACTCCACGAAGCTCTTGCTGGTCCCACCTTCCATGTTAGCTCACGTTGGTCACGGAGGCTCGTCCAGAAACGATTTTCCAAGTTCACCTTGAGCAGAGCAGGTAAGTGAATAGATCTTTAGCCTGGTCTTGGCTTTAAAAAGAAAAAAAAAGGAAAAAAAAAGCTTTTTCAGTCGTTGATGTTCCCTGAAGTCGAAATACGGCTACCTTCATAATGAGTCAGAGCGGTGGTTGCTTACGTAAAGATCTCACAGTTGGTGAACCACAGAGCTCTAGCTGAGGAATGACACCAAATTTTAAAAAAAAATTCTTTGATTTCGACGACAATGGAATAAGCACTCATGTGTCCATTTTTAAAAATTTTTGCATCCAGTCCCCGTGTGTATGCAGGGTTGGGGGTTTTTTTTTTTTACTAACCTCGACTGGTGATGGCCTGGATGTGAGCTTTTTGTTTGTGGATGATATCATAAACTGTTTGGTATTATCCTCAATGTGAGCAAAATAATGAAGTCGGATGCGCTGGGCCTGACTTGTCAGGCGCTTAATGGCAGCGTGACGCATAATTATTCGCTCATTTAATTAACAGACAACAATGGCTACTGTCTGAGCGTTTTCGACGACGACGAAGGAGAAGAATTTCAATGTAAGTCACGTTTTGCTTTCGCTCTAAACCGAAAACAGACGTACCACATATTTTGTGCAGACAATTATGTCAAACTGAATATCCTCCATCATGCGTTTTTATGGTGACGGTTTTGTTGTTGTTGTTTTGTTGTGTTCCGCGTTTTCTTTTTTCGTTTTTTATTCCAGAGGTGGGGGTGGGGTGGGCAGGGGGTGGGGTGGAGTGTGGAGGTGGAGGGGGTGTTACATAAAAAGAAGTAGTGGTAGGGCGTGATGTGGACCTAGAGGTGATCATGCACATAGTCAATCGATCGATGGGTGTCATGCATGGTTCCTGGAGGAAGCCTTT
>CM054150.1:14865380-14877880 GCA_028751875.1 Rapana venosa | reverse complement strand
GGGCAGACAAACAGACAGACAGACAGCCAAGCATGCAGGCAGGCAAGCAGACAAGCAGGTAGACAAACAGACAAACAAGACAAGACAAGACAAGGCAAGACAATACAAGACAAGACAAGACAACACAACACAACACAAGACAGAGAAGTGTTACATTAATCCAGATTGATGGTCAGCGGGGAGAAAAAATACGGAAAAAGAATATTGGCGGGTTGTATTCCTACACAAAACAAGCAAAATTAAGCAACGAAACAAAGAAACAAGCAATGCAACAAGCAAAGACCGGGTTCAAATATTGTCAATCAGTGAGATCATGATTTTGCCCTCCTGCCTCTGTCCCAGTCATTTTGTCAGTCTGACGGTTTGTCGGTCCGTCAGTCATTCAGTCAGTCAGTCAGTCATTCAGTTAGTCAGTCAGTCAGTCAGTCAGTCAGTCAATCAGTCTGTCAATCAGTCAGTCATAGTCAGTCAGTCTGTCATTCAGTCAGTCTATCTGTTCATTTTTTTCTTTTCTTTCTGCGCTTTTTTGTTGGTTATCTTCCTTCCTTTTTTTTTCCTCATTATTGTCTGTGTGTTGTCTGTGTGTATTGTTTCTCGGGTTGTGTTCGTCAAACAGTGTGTGTGGTTGTGATGTGGTAGTTGTACAATGTTGTGTGTGTGTGTGTGGTGTGTGTGGGCTGCGTTTCGTCATTGTTTGTGTAGTATTTTGTCTGTTGTTGTTGTATGTGTGTTTGCATGTCTGTATGTCGTAGTTTGTTCTTTGTTTCTTTTTGTTTTTTCTGTACTGTATTCTCTCCTCATCTTCGTGACTCTCTTTGCTGTTTACGCTTTGTCGTCTCTCCTTCCTCCTCTGTCTTGCCTCCTCCTCTGTTCTCTCTCTCTCATCTATGTGTTTTTATATCTTCTCTCTGTACATTTGCATTGTGTGTTTTGCGTGTTTCGTATGTGTTCGTGGTCTGGTGTGTGTGCTGTTACTTTTGTTGTCTGTTTGCTGTTTTTGTGTTGCATAGTTAGTGTTATTGTTTGTGTGTTGCTTGTCTGCTGTCTCTCTTAAAAAATTTCTCCTTTTTGCTCCTGTCTATTTGCCTCTTCCTCTCTTCTTCTACTTTCCTATCGCATTTCCAAAGTTTGCCCATTCACTGCTGTTTCGTTTTTGTCTGGTATTTTTCTGTCTCTTTGCAATTAAGTCTATTCTTTCCGTTTTGTCCCCCTCTCTCTGTCTTCTGTCTGCCTCTCTCTTCTCTCCTCTCTCTCTCTCTCCCGTCTCTTTCTCTCTCTCTCTCCTCTCTCTCTCTCTCTCTCTCGTTCCTCACTGTTACTTCCCTCTCCATCCCAAAGTTTTCTTTCGGTAGATCTATTAAACGAGTCTCTGTATTGGTTTCACGCTTACCTCACTTAAGTCTGAACTCTCTTTTCCCTTTTCTACCCCCCCCCCCCCTCTCTCTCTCTCGTGTATCGTGTACCTGGAGTTAACATCAGTGCAGACTCAACTCTCCCCAAAAAGTCTTTCGGATGAGACTGTAAACCGAGGCCCCGTGTGCGAACGCACGCAGAACATCTTGCGCACACGTTAAAACCTGTTCCGCTTTTTGTAAGAGTAGGCCATTGTGTGCCGGTGGGAACGGATGACATAATTGACAAAAACGCATACACACAGGGACTGGATGTTTTAAAAAAAGCACATAAGTGCTGATTCCATTATCCTCGATATAAAAGAATAAATAAATGAATAAATAAAGTGTATTTGGTAATATTGCTTGCTGCTGAGAAAACAAAGAAAGAAAGAAAGAAACAAATAAAAAAAAAAAAAAAGAAATCAGTCACATCAACAAGCTATTGGAATGCGGGGGTTTCTTGGCTGTTTATAAGGCGGAGATTGCAGCAGAAGTTCTTCACTTTCTTACCCATTTCTCATCCGGGAATTGCGTAGACCTTGCCTGAAGTAAAAGGATGCTGCTGCCAACTTGGCGTTCTTCAGCAGCAGC
Source organism: Rapana venosa (assembly GCA_028751875.1). Classification (NCBI taxonomy): domain Eukaryota; kingdom Metazoa; phylum Mollusca; class Gastropoda; order Neogastropoda; family Muricidae; genus Rapana; species Rapana venosa. The sequence continues at coordinate 14,875,895 of CM054150.1, read as the reverse complement.
AGCAGCAGCAGCAGCAGCAACAGCAGCAGTATGTCGGACCATACAAGCATAACGCTTATTAAAAGAAAGGGAAAAGAATTGGGTTTGGGTGTGTGTTGTTGTTGTTGTTGTGTGAGGGTGGTGGTGGGTGGGTTGGGGAGGTTGGGGTCAGGGGCTGTAGGAGGGGGGGGGTAGTGTGTGTGTGTGTGTGTGTGTGTGTGTGTGTGTGGGTGTGTGTGTGTGTGTGTTAGTGTGTGTGTGTGAGTCTTGTTTAAGTCTATTACTTTGTGGTGTGTGTGTGTGTGTGTGTGTGTGTGTGTGTGTGTGTGTGTGTGTTGTGTGTGTGTGTGTGTGTGTGTGTGTGTGTGTGTGTGTGTGTGTGTGTGTTGTGTGTGTGAGTGAGTGAGTGTGTTGTGTTGTGTGTGTGTGTGTGTGTGTGTGTGTGTGTGTGTTTGTGTGTGTGGTGTGTGTGTGTGTGTTTTGAATCGATAAAAATGTCAATTTCACACCATTTTCGATGTATAATTTCTCTTTACAAGAGAAGAGGGTTTTTTTTACTTGGTTCGAATTTCTCTCTCTTTTTAAGAAGTGTTTTGTAAATAGATGGCCTCTTTTGGCAATTTTTCAGCATAGTAATTTAGGCACAGATATTGTGGAAGAAGATGTGTGTGTGTGTGGTGTGTGTTGTGTGTGTGTGTGTGTGTGTGTGTGTGTGTGTGTGTTTTGTGTGTGTGGTCCGGGCGTGCGCGTTTGTGTGTATCTGTGTGTGTGCGCCTGCGTGCGTGTATTGTCTGTACGTTCGTGCGCGCGTGCGTGTATGTGTGTGTGTTTGAGTATGTGTGTGTTTGTGTGTGTGTTTGTGTATGTGTGTTTGTTTGAGTGTGTGTATGTTTGTGTGGTTGTGTGGCGTGTGTGAGCGTGCCTGCGTGCGTATGTGTGTGTTTGTGTGTTTGTTCACAAAGAAGGACACCCTGACTTATTCCTTTGGCAGGTCGCAATATTGCCAGTGTTTGGCAACTGTGAATATCTCAGGAATTTGAAGTAGAAAGTTGTTTTCTAATCGTCTCCAGTATGTGTATGCTTGTTCTTTGTTTGGTGTTCAATTCCAGAACAAAGGTTTTCAGTTGTAGCATGTTCATGCATGTAAAAAATTTTAAAAATTGGTGACTCATTTTCAGTTATGGGTTGTTGTTGTTGTTGTTGTTGTTGTTGTTGTTTTTATCAACACTGGCTCTGTTTTATTATAGTGTGGTTATAACCAGGGAGTTATTTATATTGTAAAACATCTTTTATGGTAAGGTTATCACGAAAGGTTAATTTTTTATTATTTTTAGTTTACATGTTAAAACCTGATTGTATTATAATATTATAAACGGAAATACTTATTTCCCTACTCCAACACTTTTCATCATAAAGAAAACCACAGTCACTTTCTGAAAAAAAAAGAAAAGGTTGGAGAGATAAAAGCGACATCACAGATCACTTCGTTCCGATTCATGTTTGTCTTTCTTCCTTTCTCTCTCACTCTTGTCTCCTCTCATCCTGCCATCCATCTTTCACCACCCGCTACTCCCCCCGCCCTCTTCCCCCCCCACACCACCACCATCAATCCTACCTCTACCCCCACACCCCCCTACCCCCTCAACACTCACCCAACCTCTGATTTATACCACCAGTCCATTATTCCTTCTTTGTGCCAGAGAAAGCGGTGCCATGTGGCTGATTAGAGAGTAAAAACGGATTGTATGTCCACCAGTCACATCTGCAACAGAGGCCTGCAGGAAATATGGACTCCTAGAGAAAACAGGAACAAGAAGATACGTGTAGAAAGAGAGAGAAGGGGTGAGACGAAACGAGGAGGACGAAAGAAGAAGGAAGAATGAGGAGGAGGAGGAGGAAGAGGAGGAAGAAGAAGGAGGAGAGGAGGAGGAGGAGGAGGAGGAGGAGGAGGAGGAGGAGGGAGGAGGAGGAGAAGAAGAGAAGAGGGAAGGAGAGGAGGAGAGGAGGAAGAGGAGGAGAGGAGGAGGAGGAGGAGGAGGAGGAGGAGGAGGAGGAGGAGGAGGAGGAGAATGCTAAGAAGAAGAAGAAGAAGAAGAAGAAGAAGAAGAAGAAGAAGAAGAAGAAGAAGAGAAGAAGAAGAAGAGATGATGATGATGATGTGATGGTGTGGTGTGGTGGTGGTGGTGGTGGTGGTGGTGGTGGGTGGTGGTGATGATGAGATGATGATGAGGATGAGGAGGGGAGGAGGAGGAGGAGGAGGAGGAGGAGGAGGAGGAGGAGGAGGAGGAGGAGAGAGAATGCGAAGGGAGATGGAAAGGAGGAGAGGAGAAGAGAAGAAGAAGAAGAGAGAAGAAGAGAGAAGAAGGAAGAAGAATGAGAAGGAGGAGGAGGAAGAGGAGGATGGAGATGAGAGGGAGGAGAGAGGAGGAAGGGAGAAGGAGGAGGAGGAGGAGTTAGAAGAAGAGAGAGGAAATGGAGGAAGGGAGAAAGATTATAGAAGGAAGGGGAGGGGGGGGGGGGGGGGGGGGGGGGGGGAACAGAAGCAGAAAAGACAGTAGTAGAAATAGAATATTGTAGAAGAGGCAGAGGAAGAGGGGAAGGATGAGTAAGGGAGAATGAAGGAGGGGGAGAAAGAATGAAAACTGGAAGAGAGTAGAAAGACAAGAGAATGGAGGCATAGGGATAGTGGGGGGGGGGGGGGGGGGGGGGGGGGGGGGGGGGGGGGGGGGGTTAGTTAGAAGCAAAAAAGAGAGTTGAGTATGAAGGACAAGAATGAAGATGATGAGCAGTTGCAGCAGAAACACAAAGGAGAAAGAAAGGAAAGAAAGGAGAAGGACAGAAAGAAGGAAGAAAGGAGAATGGAAGGTGCAGGAAGAAGGAGAAAGAGAGTGGAGGAGGAGGAGAAAGAAAAGGAAGAGGAAGAGGAGAATTTAAATATAAATTATTTATATATATATATATATATATATTTATATCTATATCTACTATCACTTATGCTATATATATATATTTTATATCTATTATATATATATTATATTAAAAACTTTTATATCGAGGATAATGGAATAAGCACTTATGTGCTTTTTGTTTTTTACATCCAATCCCCGTGTGTATGCGGTTTTGTAAATTGTCACCCGTTCCTACCGGCACACAATGGCCTGCTTTACGAAAAGCGGAACAGGATTTTAACGTGTGCGCAAGATGTTCTCCGTGCGTTCGCACACAGGGCCTCGGTTTATAGTCTCATCCGAAGGACTTTTGGGGAGAGCGGAGTCTGCGAGTCTACACTACACTCCAGGGGAAAATAATTATCCCCTTGAACGGGGAATTAAGAAATGAAGAAAAAAAGAAGTAACAGCAATAATGGCGAAGAGCAGAAAATTAATGATCATGACTATAACCACAAAACTCAGGGGGAAAAAACATGATAATGAAAATGTTTCTGATGATGCCAACTAAAATGAAAAAGATGATTATTCAACACAATGAAGATGACAGTGGAATAATTATCATAATTATATGCCATATCACCAGGTCTTCAAAAACAGGGGAGGGGGGGGGGGGAGGGGGGACAACCCCAACCCACATCACACAGCAGAACAGTGACCAGAACCGTTAGCCAATGAAATGCGCTATAGTGGAAGTCTCTTGAGCATTCTGGGGTGTTTTGTATGGTGTGTGTGTAATCCACAAAAGACTCATGATTACAGCATCTTCGTCTTGCATGGATTATCTTCTGTGTGTTCTTAGGACACACACACACACACACACACACACACCCACACACAACACACACACACACAACAACACACGCACGCACGCACACACACACACACAACTGAACGCACTAGCAGGGCTGCACGAAATGTGACCTGGGAAGTTAAAAAAAAAAAGTAGAAAGGAAAGTAAATACAAGGAAACAAACCTTCATCTACCATGTAATGTCTAAATTTGCTGCTGCTGCTGCTGCTGCTGCTATTTTTGTTGCAGTTGCTGTTGTTGCTGTTGTTGGTGCTGTTGCTGTTGTTGTTGTCATTGCTGTTGCTGCTGCTGTTGTTGTTGCTGTTATTGCTGCTGCTATTGCTGTGTGTTGCTGTGCTGTTTGTTTGGCTGCTGTTGTTGTTGTTGCTGTTGTTGTTGTGTTGCGTTGTGTTGTTTTTTTGTTTGTTGTTGTGTTATTGCTGCTGCTATTGCTGTTGTTGTTGTGTGCTGTGTTGTTGTTGTCGTTGCTGTCTTTGTTGCTTGTTGCTGTTTTTTATTGTTGCTGTTGTTGTTGTCGTTGCTGTTGTTGTTGCTGTGCTGTTGTTGTTGTGCTGTTGTTATTGTCGCTGCTGCTATTGTTGTTGTTGCTGTTGTTGTTGTCGTTGCTGTTGTTTTTGTTGTCGTTGTTGTTGTTGCTACTGCTGCTGTTGTTGTTGTTGCTGTTGCTGTTGTTGGTGGTGGTGGTGTTGGTGCATGTTCCCCAGCTTAACTCCTTGAGGATCACCCACAATAAGCACTTAGTCTCACTCATACCGCCTGGGAATCTCTATGAAATCGTAGTACACACACGCTGAGAAAAGAAGTTTTGTGCCTACCACTCTTTTTTTTTCAAGTACCTCGCCATTGTAGACAGCTATACTCTGACTTCAGAGGATTTGTTTTCTCTTAAAGGAGAGCAGCTCAGATTTTTGGTACTAAGAGCTTGTCATGGCTGAAGACATCATCAACATAGCATTCTGACAACATGACAACATCGTATAACGTAGGTCTCGGTACTCGGCTGATATCTGTACTGTAGCTGACACAGCTTTTAACCTGAGCTAGTGGAGTGAAAAGATTGGATCCTGCAACTTAGATTTCTGTCAGGTTGGAAGAAAACAGCAGCATCCACTGGGCCACCGTGTCTGAGGAAAAGAAAGCGCAAAAAGAAAATCAGAAAACAGACAGACAGACAAACAAAGCAGACAAAACACAGACAAACAAACAAAGCACACAAACAAAGAGACAAACAAAGCAGACAAACAAACAAGCAAACAAAGCAAACAAAGCAGACAAACAAACAAGCAAAGCAGACAAACAAAGCAGACAAACAAACAAACAAAGCGACAAAACAAACAAACAAAGCAGACAAACAACAAGCAAAGCAGACAAACAAAGCAGACAAAAAAAAGCAGACAAAAACAAACAAACAAACAAAGCAGACAAACAAAGCTACATACAAACAGCACACAACGCAAACAAAGCTGGACCAAAAAACAAGCAAACAGACAAAAAAGCAGACAAACAAACAAAGCAAACAAACACAAGAACAAACAAACAAAGCAGACAAACAACGACAAAGAAAGCAGACAAACAACAGACAAACAAACAAAGCAGACAAACAAACAAACTTACTGAACAGACCAACCAAATAATGGCTGGCTTCTTCAAAAACAAGGCGCACAGAGAAAGACAGAAAAACAGACAAACAAACAAACACGCTGAACAGACAGACAAACTAATGGTTGCTTTCAAAGAAAGACAGAAAAACAGACAAACAAACAAACACGCTGAACAGACAGACAAACTAATGGTTGCTTTCAAAGAAAGACAGAAAAAACAGACAAACAAACAAATGTCTGCCTTCTCCACGAAAACAAAGAGCGCGAAAAAGAAAACAAACGAACGAACACAAACATAGTGAACAGACCAACCAAACGAATAGTTGCTCTCTCAAATCCACTAAAACAAAACAAAAACAGTAACCAGCATTTTTGCCTTTCCAATTCCTGCATTCCAGAAATTCCTTGTCTCTCTCCTCTGACTTGTCTATATGTGTCTCTGTCTGTCTGTCTTTCTGTATCACACTCACACGCAACCGCACGCGCGCGCACACACATATACATACACACCACACACACACACACACACGTATACACACACGCACTGTCTTTCTGTCTGTCTCTCTGTCTGTCAGTCAGTCTGTCTGTCTGTCGTCTGTCTCTCCCTCTATCCTCTCTCTCTCTCTCTCTCCTCTCTCTCTCTCTCTCTCCTCTCCCCCCCCCCCCCCCCCCCCCCCCACCTCTCTCTCTCTCTCTCTCTTTCACCCCACCATGCACGTGTAAGCACTCATGGTGTTACACCGTTTTTCACTCTGTCAGGTTATATAGCGGCAACATTACGTCACTTTTATGGACGCAGCAGCAGTATCTATCTATCTATCTATCTATCTATCTATCTATCTATCTATCTTTACATATATATATATATTATATATATAATATCCCTCTCTCTCCCTCTCTCCTCTCTCTTCTTCTCTTCTCTCTCTCTCATCTATATATATATATATATATATACATATATATATATATTTATATATATTTTGTGTTGTTGTGTGTGTTATGTGTTGTGCGCGGCGCGCGCGTGCATGCGTGTCTTTATTTATTTATGTACTCCAGTTGCGGTGGCAACATACTTTACCTCTTGGCCATCTTCGTCAAGCTGCGCTGTACAGGTTTACCTCTCGCTGTTTCTATCACTGGCTTTGCTAGCTAAGCGCCGGGGGTAGCCCAGTGGTTACAGCATTGCGCTTGCCATTTGACGACCCGGGATCCAACCCAGGATCAAGCCATTACCACCACCGCCGCGACGACTCCATCCATTACTCTGAAAGGTCTTCGGATCAGACGATGAACCCAGGACCCATCATGTGCTAAAAACACGTACAGAACACCTTGTGCATACGTTAAAGCCCGCTTTGCTTTTTTTTTTTTTTGGGGGGGGTGGGGGGGGGGGGGAGAATAAAGCAATCCATACCGGTACGAATGGACGACAATATTTCTTTTATTTTATTTTAATTTTGTTCTTTTATTTCGAGGATAATGAGATAAGCACTCATGTGCTTTTTTCGTAACATCCAGTCCCCGTGTGTATGCAGCTTTGTAAATTTTGTCATCCGTTCCCACCTGGCACACAATGGCCTACTCTTACGAAAAGCGGAACAGGATTTAACGTGTGCGCAAGATGTTCTGCGTGTGTTCGCACACGGGGCCTCGGTTTATAGTCTCGTCCGAAGGACTTTTGGGGAGAGTGGAGTCTGCATTGATGTTAACTTCAGAGGCAAAATCCTCTTGAACGGGAATCGAACTCGGGTCAGCAGATTCCGAGCGCATCACGCTAACCACCAGGCTATCCTGTTCCCCTAATATCTATCCATCTGTCTGCCTGTCTGTCTGTCTGTCTATCTATGTATCTATCTATCTCATTTCATCCGATGTGATGTGATCTATCTATCTATCTATCTATCTATCTATCTATCTGTCTGTCTGTCTATCCATCTATCTGTCTATCTATCTATTTATCTACCTATCTATTTATCTACCTACCTGCCTGTCTATCTATCTGTCTATCTATCTATCTATCTATCTACCTATCTATCTATCTATATGTCTGTCTATCTATCTGTCTGTCTATCTATCTATCTATATGTCTGTCTATCTATCTATTTATCTACCTACCTACCTATCTATCTACCTATCTATCTATCAATCTACCTACCTACCTACCTACCTACTACCTACCTACACACACACTCATAAATCCACATGCACACTGGTGGTGTCCTGTGAAACATTATCCCCGAAGTCAGAATGCGGCTACCTTAATGGTGAGCAAAACCTCGGAGATGTATGTATGTAGCCGAGGAACGAAAAACAAAAATGTGTTGTTTTACGATTTTAAACCAGTCAGGAACTGCACTAAACCAACAGGGTAAGAGACAAGCATAATAACACCCTCACCCCCACCCCACCCGCCCAGAAAACAAACAAACAAGCAAGCAAATGGACAAACAAACAACAAAGAGCAACAACAACAACAACAATCTCAAGCAATAAAAACAACAAAGAAAAAAAAACCCAAGACCGACAGTGACAGTGATGTGGAAAACTTCATTATGTCTGTCTGTTGTTTGGAATGTGATGTGATGTGTGTCTGTCTGTGTCTGTTTGTGTGAGTGAGTGTGTGTCTGTGTGTGTGTGAGTGGCTGTGTGTGTGTGTGTGTGTGAGTGGCTGTGTGTGTGTGTGTGTGTGTGTGTGTCTGTGTGATTGTGTGTCTGTGTGTGTATCTGTGTTTGTCTTTGTGTCTGATGGTAAGAAAGACAAAATGGGAGGCTGGAAGAATTTCTATGCGAAATATGTGTGGTGTGTGTGTGTGTGTTTTGTGTGTGTGTGTGTGTGTGTGTGTGTGTGTGTGTGTGTGTGTGTGTGTGTGTGTGTGTGTGTTGTGTGTGTGTGTGTGAGTGCACATATGGTTTTGTTGTTGCTGCTGTTGGTGTCTGGAGGAGTCATGCTTGTGTTTTTATTGCTGTTAATGTATGACATGAGGTAAAGTGTTGTTATGTTTTTTGTGTCGTTTTTATTGTTCTGAACTGTTTTCTTTGTGTATATAGTTACATTGTTGTATGTCTAGTTTTTTTCTGCCTTTCTGTCTCTTTCTCTCACTGTTTCTGTCTGTGTGTCTGACTGTCTGTCTCTCTCTCTCTCCCTCTCTCTCTCTCATTGTTTCTGTTTGTGTGTCTGACTGTCTGTCTGTCTCTCTCTCTCCCTCTCTCTCTCTCTACTCACTCCTCTCACTGTTTCTAAGTTGGTGGTCTATGTCTGTCTGTCACTCCCTCTGTCTATCGTCTCACCCTGCTTTATAACTGTCAACTCGCGGTTTGACACAGCAGAACAAAAAACATGCAATGCACGCCAACACAAAAAAACATACACACACACACGCATTTTCGACACGAACACACACCTCCCTCTTACACACACACCTAGACAACAAAACACAAACAACACAGACACACACAAACAACACACACACACACCACACACAACATTTACCACATAACGCCCCCCCCCCCCACACACACAACACATAAACACACCACTCATCACACACCATACACACACTCCTCTACTCACACCTCTTACTCACTCCCTACCACTACATTCATGACACCTCTTCCCCCCCTCCCAGAACTCACCCTTCCCTACACACCACTACCCCCCACCAACACAACCACATACACACACCACCATATTCACACACCATACACACCTCCCTAAAACACACACACCTACAACAACACCTACACACAAACATACACACAAACACCCTCCCCCCTCTACACCCAGACACACCCTTCCTACACACCCCCTACACACACATAAACACACACTCCCCTCTTACACACACATACACACACACGAACCTTTACCCCTTTCACACATTCGTCACAATTTCTACAGCAACATACATATACCACAAGCAGCATCAGTAACCCAGCAGCAACAGTTACAGCAGCCACCAGCAGCAACATACAGAGCCTAGAACGGGCAGCAACAGAGCAGCAGCAACAATCAGCAACAAGAGCAGCAGCAGCAACAAGAGCAGCAACAAGAGCAGCAGCAACAACAGCAACAGCCATGACTGTATTTTTTGTTTATTCCTCTGCTCTGTCGACATCCGTTTGGGCCCGAAACTTTTCCCCCTTCCATTAGACCAAGAGTGGTGGTCTGGGCGCTAGTCTTTTGGATGAAACAATAAACCGAGGTCCCGTGTGTTACACAAAATTTTCAACGCTCGTAAAAGAACCCACGGTAACAAGAGAGTTGTTCCTGGCAAAATTCTGTACACAAAAGCCACTCTGATAGGAAAAAAGTACAGCTGAAGATAGGAAAAGAAAAAAAAAGGGTGGCGCTGCTCTTGTGGCGACGCGCTCTCCCCGGGAAGAGCAGCCCGAATTTCACGCAGAGAAACCTCGTGAATTAAAGTAGTGTAAAAAAAAATTTTTTAATCGTTTATTATCTCTCTCTCTCTCTCTCTCTCTCTCTCTCTCTCTCTCTCTCTCTCTCTCTCTCTCTCTTATCACCCACCCGTCTTGTGATCCCGTATCGTAAAGATTTGCCTCTCGCCATTTTATCGGCTTCCAAGATTTTAAACCCGGAGGAAGCCAAGCAAAAAATCCACAAGTTTAGGGCGGGAAAAGTCAACAACAACAACAACACCCTCCCTCTCCCTCCCTCCCTTCCCTCCAAAATAAAGACAAATTCCCCAAATGATGTCAGACGAAACAAAAGTACGAAGCATTATTTAACCAACACTGAAATAAAACCTTAACGATGATGTGTGGAAAAGTGTTGTCTGTCTGATTATTTGGGATGTGATCGGTTAAAAAACAAAAAAACAAAAATAATCGGAGGCTGGAAGACATTCTGTTGGGAGGGAAAGTGGTGTGTGTGTGGTGGTGGGGGGGGGGGGGGGGGGGAGGGTTGGGGGAGGGGGGGGGTGGCGGTGTGTGTAGTGTGGTATGTGAGTAGTGTAGTGTGTGTGTGTGTGTGTGTGTGTGTGTGTGGGGGGTTGGGGGGGGGGAGGGGGGGGCGGTGTGTGTAGTGTGAGGGTAGTGCAGTGTGTGTCTGTGTGTGTGTGTGTGTGGTGGGGGGGGGGGATGTAGGTGTGTGTGTGTGTATAGTTTAATGTAGTGTGTGTATAGTGTAGTGTAGAGTAGTGAAGTGTAGTGTAGT
>CM054150.1:14857880-14862880 GCA_028751875.1 Rapana venosa | reverse complement strand
AGAATCGGGCACCACATCCATTCTGCCCCTTCTTCAAGAAGGAGGGAGATAACTGTGCTCTCGAAGATAATACAGTTGATTTATTTTCACATATATATACTTATAATTATCAGCTTGCGTTAGCAGTCTGTCACAGTAGGTAAAGGTATAAATGTTTTTAACAGATACATAACCAGACTTTGCGCGTGTGAATGTGTGTGCTTCTTCTTCTTGTTTTTTTTATTCCTCTTGTTCTTGTTGTTCTCCTTCTTTTTCATCTTCTTCTTGTTCTTGTTATCTTTCTCCTTCTCCTTCTTCTTCTTCTTTCTTCTTTTCTTCTTCTTCTTCTTCTTCTTCTTCTTCTTCTTCTTCTTCTTCTTCTTCTTCTTCTGCGAACGCTCAGACAGTAACTATTGTTTCTGCCATATTATGACCAACAACGCGTTCTGTTGCCGGTAAGTGCCTGACAAGTTGGGCCCAGCACGTCAAAGTTCGGCGCGAGAGAGAATTATCTTTTAAGTGGGTGGTTTTTCTCTCTCTCTGGAATTGAAAAAAAAAGGCATGAAAATGGACCAAGAAAGCAGAGAGAATAGACATGAAGGAGGTGACAGGAAGAAAAGTTCTTCAAGGTGATGGAATAGTGGGGGTTTCACTTCCTTGGTCGTATCATGTTTTTTCATCATTGGAAACACGTTTTAAAATTGGTTTGCTATTGTCTTTTGTAACAAGGGTCTTGAAACAAAGATCTTTATTCTGAAGTTTGTTCATAGTTACTGTTTGTGACAGAATGTTGCGTAAATAAGAGTTAAGTGGTATGTGAAAAGAAACTTAATGGTACAATTCAAATTTTGTTGGGTTAAAAACGCAAATTTGTTAGTTGTAAAAGCAGGAGTCATGGAATCCTTTAATTAAGATCCTTAGAAGTACCCCCAAATTAGTTTTCCAACTAAGGCCTCACAGATCTTATCTTCATTAGAATATTTATTCCATTTTTAAACAGATTTTTTTTTAAAAGCCCATAGCATAACTCAAACATCATATTACTAGTTCTGTGATCCCAGTACCCAGCCCAGAGACTGTGTTTAAATAGCAAAGCCTAATCCAGCACACTTCAGGGTGCTCTTCGTGTCTTAAACCGAGGCCCCGTGTGCGAACGCATGCAGAACATCTCGCGCACACGTTAAATCCTATTTCGCTGTTCGAAAGAGTAGGCCATTGTGTGCCGGTGGGAACAGATGACAAAATTTAAAAAACAAACCGCATACACACGCATAAAAAAATGTCATCTGAGCGCTTTGATTTGTTGCTTTACAAGATTCAGCGCTATATAAATTCCATACATTATTATTATTATTAGTAGTATTAGTTAGTAGTAGTAGTAGTAGTAGTAGTAGTAGTAGTAGTAGTAGTAGTAGTAGAAGTAGTAGTAGTAGTAGTAGTAGTAGTAGTAGTAGTAGTAGTAGTAGTAGTAGTAGTAGTAAAAGGAACAAGGCAGAAACAAAGAGAAAGATAGAGAAGAGGGAATTCTTAGCTCAGAATTTCTAGAAGGTGGGGATGTTGTGTATACTGAAAGGGCCCGGCATCCCCACGAGAGGACTTTGGTGTGCTACTTTGCCACAAGAACACAGTCATGACCAGTTGGAAGAATGCGCGCTTATGCGTGAGCAGGTGTATGCGCACACACGTTTATTCCATCACGGTATAACACATGCATGAAGTACATATTCATTCACACCACAGATACCAGACAGATAAAACACACACATATAAAACGCATGTACGCACGCACGTGCGATGCTTCTCTCTCTATCTCTCTCTCTCTCTCTCTCTCTCTCTCTCCTCTCTCTCTCTCTCTCTCCTCTCTCTCTCTCTCTCTCTCTCTCTCTCTTCCTCTCTCTCTCTCACACACACAACACACACACACACTCACACACACACACACCACACACCCCACACACACAACACAACACACACACAACACACACACTAACACAACAACACATAATACACATAGCCACACACTAAACACAAACACACACTCACACATTAAACACACCCACACACACACACTCTCCCTCTCAAATCCGTAGTAGTAGTAGTAGTAGTAGTAGTAGTAGTAGTAGTAGTAGTAGTAGTAGTAGTAGTAGTAGTAGTAGTAGTAGTAGTATAAGAACACCACATCCATTTTTTTACCTTTCAAATAGGTGGAGATGTTAACTGACGCAATCTGATGATATTTATACTGTTTTCTCATGCTATTATAATAATATGTGATTGCTTTTATGGAGATAGATAAGGCTGGTACGTCAAGGGGGTGTGGGTATATTTGTTGAGGAGGGAGAAAGCAAGTCTGTGAACTTACATCAGACCATCGACATAATAACGTGCTTGTAGTCTTGCCACATAACGTGATAGATAGTCTGTGTGTTCAGTGATGTGGATGACGATTATGCTCACAGACGTAGGCAGCAGACAGGCAGAAATATATTATACATGCGGAAGCAGATATGCATGCATGTGCAGAAACGGACACACAGACACGGAAATACAAACACGCTGACACACAGACGCACACAGACACACTGACACACAGAGACATAGACATATTGACACACACACATACAGAGACACAGACACACACACGCACACACCCACAACGCACATTACACGCACGCGCACGCACAGACACACACACACACCAACACGCACCCACGCACATACCACACGTACACGCAATACACGCTGAGACAACCACAGCACACACGCGCAGCGGACATACACGCCTTAAACACACAGCACACAAGAAGACAGATAAACAGACATAGACAGTCAGATAAACAAACAGACAGATAAACAGACATACAGACCGATAAACCGACAGATAAACAGACAGACAGATAAACCGACAGACAGACAGACAGACAGACTAATGATGCTAGCATGAAATGATCGATGATTCTTAAGTCAGGTGCCTGTTGGATATGCTAGACACTGTGTTTCACCTTTCCTGATGTATGTATGTTTGTATGTATGTATGTATGTATGTATGTATGTATGTATGTATGTATGTATGTATGTATGTATGTATGTATGTATGTATGTATGTATGTATGTATGTATGCATGTATGTATATATGTATGTATGTATGTATGTATGGACGATGACCTCCAAAACAGCAGAGGAGGCAGCTGCTGTTTCGGAAATTGGGCAGAAATTTGATTATAGTGGAGATGCCTTGCCCACAGTACATCCCCACTCTCTCGGCCAAGTGGGCATAAGGACAGTCAGCGTTGGAGATGTTCTCCAAAGGCCAACCAGCCCCCAGGGCTGCAGCACATAAGGGTTCAGCAGTAAAAGGTGAAGAGAGAAAACCAGTGATTTGTAAAGACAGAACGTCAAGTGATTGATAATGTTTTACACGCAGGCTAGTTTGATCTCTGATTGCTTTTCTGATCGAAGATGTTGCTAGCTAGCTAACGTAGGTGGCGTGGATTGATGATGCAGACGCCTTTTGTTCTGAACAGATTCAAACGTGTGAAATTACATGAGCTGCCTACACACACAGTCAGCCTTGTTGTCTATCACGTTCTGTGTGCTGTTAGGTAGTCAGAACAATGTGTTACAAGCGCATATCAGGCAAATGTAGTCCAGCAGGTGGACAAAAATCACGAAAAGTCTCAGGTTCAATTCCACCCCAACGCACACACACACACACTCTCTCTCTCTCTCTCTCTCTCTCTCTCTCTCTCTCTCTCTCTCTCTCTCTCTCCTCTCTCTCTCTCTCTCTGTCTCTGTCTCCCTCTCTCTATCATATATTATCCCTAAGGGCGGGGACTGGATGTAGAAAAGCACATGGGTGCTTATTCATTATCCTCGAAATAAAAGAATTTGTCATTGTCATTGACGTACAGGGTACGTTTACCTGCATGCGTGTATCCCATGCAAGACTGTATATACGCGCACGCTCGCACGTGCACGTGTACACAGACACATGCAGCTTCACACACATATACACGTACATATACACACACACAGGCGCGCACGTGCATACATACATACATACATACATACATGCACGCACGCACGCACGCACACACACATGTATACATACATACATACATACATACATACATACATACATACATACATACATACATACATGCATACATACATGCACACACATACAATACACACACATACACACAAACAAAGAGGCATTGAAAACACACACACACACTCATTCATACACGCACGCGTGCGCGTGCACACACAACTACACACACGCACACACACTGTGCGCGCGCATGCTGGCGCGTACACACACACACGACTATACACACACAAACAGACAGACACACACACACACAACCACACACACAACTACACAGAATGAATGAATGAATGAACGAATTTTATTTGACAAAAGCTACAAGCCCATCAGTCAAAGGGGGCAATTGTAAATGACATATTAACATAGGAATGAATATGAAAAGGACATGAGTAATAATCCAAAGTCCAGATAAATGCCAACCAATATTTTCAGTTATTACGTATAGGATCCGTTTCATTCATAGTCTGCTTACGTTTATCTAGAGCCTGCGTTACATATATTGCTAAAGATTTAAGCTCGGACATATTATTTGAAGATAACACCTTTTGTACAAGATTGGTGGACCTGTTGGTTGGGTTTGTCAAAAAAAAAAAGAGAGAGGGGAGAGAGAGACAGACAGAGAGAGACAGAGACAGAGACAGAGAGGAACAGATAGCATGATAAAAGGGGATGAAGATTGATGACACTGGAGGCAGCTGCTCATTATCTAAGAGGTGTCAATCCATTTAGGCGGGGGTCAGAGAAACAACCTTCAGTTCTGATGTGAACTTATAAAAGAGTGGTGTGGGTTTATATATAATATATATATATAATATATATATATATAAAATATATATATATATTTTATATATATATATATATATATATCACATCTTCTTTCTCACGCCCTTGCGGTCGTTATCTTCTTTT
>CM054150.1:14830380-14835380 GCA_028751875.1 Rapana venosa | reverse complement strand
CGTGCATGCGCGCGCGCGCGCGTGTGTGTGTGTGTGTGTGTGTGTGTGTGTGTGTTGGGGGTCTGTGTGTATGGCTGTGTGTGTGCGTGCGTGTAATTGTGCGTGCTTGTGCGTGTGTGTGTGTTCGTGTGCGTGCATACGTGTATATATATATATATATATATATATATATATATATATATATATATATATATATATATATATATATATACATACATATATATGTGTGTGTGTGTGTGTTTGTGTGTCTGTCTGTGTTTGTGTATGTATATTATATTACGTATGCATGTGCCCACGTGCTCTATTGCGTTCATACTTGTAAACACACACACACACACACACACACACACACACACACACACACACACACTCACACAACTTTATGTACACTTATGTATCTTGGCATCGACAGAGAAGCAGGGATAGAAAGAGAGAGAGAGAGAGAGAGAGAGAAGAGAGAGAGAGAGGAGGAGAGAGAGAGAGAGAGAGAGAGAGGGAGGAGAGATGAGAGAGAGGAGAGAGATGATGAGAGAGGAGAGGGAGAGATGAGAGAGAGAGAGAGCGGGGGGTTATTTAAAGTTAATCTTCGTTTCTTTCCTTTTTTGGCTGCTGTCACGACCAATGACCTCATCATTCTTGTCCTTGTCTCGACCGTTCCTGATTATAGAAATATTGATCCGGTCTTTGAGTACTTCCAGTTCTGGTATTTATGCTTTTGGCAGGAATCTAATTCTGGCTGCAAGTGCCAAGACGAAGATAGAAAGGGAGGGAGGAGGGGGGATTCGGGGGGGGGGGGGGGGGGGGGATTCGGGGGGGGGGGGGGGGAGCGTGATTGGGGGTGGGGGTGGGGTGTGGACGGAGGGGAAAGAGAATGAAAGTTGGGACATTAAGTGTTCGAGGCTTTTTTGTGTTGTTGTCGAAGTTGGTTTGTGGTGTGTGTGTGTGTGTGGGGGGGGGGGGGGGGGGGGGGGGGGTATTTGGGTGTGTGTTATGTGTGGTTGTGTTGTGTGTGTTTGTGTGTGTGTGTGTGTATGCGTGAATGTGTGTTTTGTGTGTTTTGGGTGGGTGTGTGTTGTATATTTTGGGTGTGTATGTTGTGTGTGTGTGTGTGCGCGCACCTGTGTGTGTACATGTGCCTGTATGTTTGTTTGTTCATGTCTGTGTTCGAGTGTCTGTGAGCCCGTCTGTGTATATTACTGTGTGTCTGCCTATTTATGTTGCGTCTGTGCGATCCGAAGGATGAGAGAGAGAGAGAGACACACACACACACCCCTACTCACATACACCTACTCTCTCTCACACAAACACACACACACAAACACACACACACAAACACAAACGCACGCACACACATGTTGCACACACGTGCGCGCACGCACACACACACTAACACACATGCACATTACACACGCGTGCGCACACACACATACACACACTCACTTACACACACTCTTACACACACACGCACGCACGCACGCACGCGCACACACACACAGAGACAGAGAGAGACAGAGAGAGAGAGAGAGAATAAGAAAATCAGAGAAAGAGAGAAAGAAAGCAGGAGAAAGAGGGAAAGAAAGCGAGACAGAGACAGACACAGACAGATAGAAAGACAGAGAGAGACAGAGACAGAGACAGAGAGAGAAAGACAGGGAGAGAGAGATTGAAGGTACTGGAAGATAGAAGAGAAGAGCAGAACATTTATTTATTTATTCGTGACTCATTTTTGTTTTGTATGGCAGATCGTTCGGTGTCCCTAGCGTTCGCTTAACTGTGCGAACACTGTGTGATATTAGAGTTGTGTTTTCTCTCTCTCTCTCTTTCTCTCTCTCTCTCTCTCTCTCTCTCTCTCTCTTCTCTCTCTCTCTCTCTCTCTCTCTCTCTCTCTCTCTCTCTCTCTCTCTCTCTCTCTCTCTCTCGCTCTCCCCCCTCTCTCTCTCTCTCTCTCGCGCGCTCTCTCTCTCTCTCTCTCGCTCTCTCTTTCGCGCTCTCTCTCTCTCTCCTCTCCCCCCCTCTCTCTCTCTCCCTCTCTCTCGCTCTCTCTCCCACTCTCTCTCTCTCTCTCTCTCTCTCTCTCTCTTCTCTTTCTTTTTGTTCATGGGATTTTTTGGTTTTGGTTGTTATTTTATTTGTGGTGTGTGTGTGCGATCACTTTCTGTTCCTTTTTTTCTTTCTTTCTTTTTTCTTCTCCCCATCGTTCTATTGTCTTTGTTGGTTAGTTTCGTTTCTGGGGGTCGGTTTCTTTGTTTCTTTTTAGCTCAGTTAGTTTTCCTTTTTGATTTTTGTTTTTTTTTTGGTTGGGTTTGTGTGTGTTTTTTTTATGTATTCTTTCTTTCTTTCCTTCCTTCTTATTTCTTTCCATTTCTTTCTTTCTTTTTTTCCCTTTTTTTTTTCTTTCTTTTTTTCTTTTTTTTCTCCTCTGTGTCTTTCTGTCTGTTTGTCTATTTGTCGGTATCCCATCCCCCCCCCCCCCTTTTCCATGTCTCTCTGCTCTGTCTGTCTGTCGTCTGTCTGTTTGTTTGTCTGTTCTCTCTCAGTGCAACTTTTCAGCTGATTCAATATTGTATTGGATTAGTGAAATCATTGTTCTTTTCCATTGTGCTACCCCACCCCCACACACACTCTCTCTCTCTCCTTTATGTTGTATTGTGGTCTAAGGCCGATGTACTAATAAACTAATTCAGAGTTCAGAGTTCTCTCTCTCTCCCTCCCTCCCTCTGACCTATCCTTCATTCCCTCTCTTTCTTCCCTATCTCTCCCCCCCCTCCTCCTCCCCCCCTCTCCTCTCTGTCTCTGTCTCTCTCTCCCTTCTCTCTCTCTCCCTCCCCTCTCTCTCTTTCCCCCCCCCCTCCCCCCCCCCCCCCCCCCCCCCCCCCTCCCCCCCCCCCCCCCCCCCCCCCCCCCCCCCCCCCCCCCCCTCTCTCTCTCTTTTCCCTCTCATTTATCGCACCTAGGAGGCTATCTGCATTTATGGCAGCTTTCCACAATGCACAGCAGCAGTGCTTCAGAGGATTTACCCCCGTGATTGATTAACAAACAGGAAATTGTTCGATTGATGGCCTTCTTTCGCGAAGAAACCCATCTTTTTTGGGGCTGGTTGGTGGTTGGTGGTGGTGGTGGTGGTGGTTGGTGGTGGTGGTGGTGGTTGGTGGTGGTGGTGGTGGTTGATGGTGGTGGTTGTGGTTGGTGGTGGTGGTGGTGGTGGTGGTGGTGGGGTAGGGGTGGTGGTTGATGGTGGTTGTTAGTGGTTGTGGTTGATGGTGGTGGTGGTGATGGTGACGAGGTGGTGTGTGTTTATGTGTTTGTGTGTGTATGTATATGTTTTGCGTGTGTGGTTTTGTGTGTTTTTGTTTGTGTTTTTGTTTGTGTATGTGGATTTATGTGTGGTTTGTGTGTGTGTGTTTTGGTGTGGGGTGTGTGTTGTTTTTTCTCAGTCAAACTTAGAAAGTGTAAGGCTGTGGTCCTAGGAAATAATTAGAACTTTTTACTTCCAAAGCGCTCTGCCTACTTACATAGACTTTTGAAGGTTGGTTGGCGTTGAGGGTTTGATGGATGGTTGGTTGTGTGGTTGGTTGGTTGCGTGGGTGGGTGGTTGTAAGGTTGGTTGGCTGGTTGTATGGTTGGTTGGTTGTATGGTTGGTCGGTTGGGTGGTTGGTTGAGTGGATCGTTGTTTGGGTGGATGGTTGGTTGGGTGGTTGGTTGGTTGGGTGGTTGGATGGTTGGTTGGCTGGTTGATCTTATGACTAAGACATCTTTCCCGAAAACTGGCGCAAATATCTATCTTTCACCGTATATTAAGAAAGATCATGTAAATGATATGAAGAAAATAAAGTGTATATGGCACTTTGCACGCTCTCATAGATCAATAGTTAAACTTTCAAGCGTTTTAATGTAGAAGACTTGAACACAAAATGATCAAGTGCCGAGACAGAAGACTCAGGGAAGATGCAGAAAAAAAAACCTAACACAACTGGGGAACAATTCATCATCAGGCTGCTTTTAATTAATCATGGATGCTTCAGAATCGATCGTATGTTGTTGTTGGGTTTTTTTTCTTTTGGTGCTTGTCCAAGAGCCGCTGTCTTATGACATTGAAATATCGATGTGCCTTGATTGGTTTTGAATCAGGTTTTAAAATATTTTGTATTCCATCAATGAAAAACTGAAATGGATGAAGAGAAATCATTTGAAAATGTGTCTTAAGTGGGGTTTTTGTTTTTGTCTGTAATCTTCTTTTTCACCGCCACCACCATCACCATTATCATCATCATCATCATCATCATCATCATCATCCTCATCATCCTCTTCTTGTTCTTGTTCTTGTTCTTCTTGTTCTTGTTCTTTTGTTCTTGTTCTTCTTCTTCTTCTTCTTCTTCTTCTTCTTCTTCTTCTTCTTCTTCTTCTTCTTCTTCATCTTCTTCTTCTTCTTCTTCTTCTTCTTCTTCTTCTTCTTCTTCTTCTTCTTCTTCTTCTTCTTCTTCTTCTTCTTCTTCTTCTTCTTCATCTTCTTCTTCTTCTTCTTCTTTTCTTCTTCATTTTCTTCTTGTCCTCGTGTTCGTTTCTTTCTGATGTCATCATGACCCGTTTTGCATACAAAAATCCCTATTGCCTTGCTTTTTTTTTCCCCCTAACGATTTCTTTAAAGAAAAAAATGATACTAAGTAATTTCAAACTTTTCTCTCTTGAAGACGAAAAAGTGTGTAAGTGTGTCTGTCTGTCGGTCGGTCTGTGTCGGTGTGTCTGTGTTTGTGTGTGTGTGTTTGTGTGTGATAGAGACAGACAGACAGACAGACAGACAGGGACAGTTTTGAGACAAACACAGAGGCAGGCAGACAGACGGACAGACGGACACACAGATGTTATTTAGAGAGAGAGAGAGAGAGACAGAGACAGAGAGACAGAGAGAGAGAGAGAGAGAGCAGGAGGTGGGAGTGGGACAAAAAGAGAACACAATACAGAAAGGAGAGATTGGAACCAAAATGATGAGAGACAGACACAG
>CM054150.1:14820380-14825380 GCA_028751875.1 Rapana venosa | reverse complement strand
TCTGTCTTTGTCTCTCTCTTCTCTCTTCTTTTCTTTTTTTCTTTACTCCTGTTTTTCTTTTCTTTGAGCTTTTTTGTTGTTACCATTATTCCACACTTTGTAGCTTTCTTCCTATATCTTTTGTTTCTTTTTTGTTTTATTCTTTGTTTGTTTCTTTGTTTCTTTCTATATCTGTTCTCTCTATCTTTCTTTCTTTCTTCCATTCTTTCTTTCTTTCATTCTTTCTTTCCTTTTTTCTTTCTTTTTTCTTTCTTGTCTCTTTGCATGCCTTTTTTGGCTTGTGTTGTCTTTCTGTTGTAATCTCTATCTTTTTTCTTTCTGTATTCCTTTCTTCTTTGCTCTTTTCTGTCTGTCTGTCTGTCTGTCTCTCTTTTACCGTTTTTGTTTTTAACAAATCAAAAGAAACCATGTCTTACGAGTCAAAAGCATTTTTTGTTGTTGTTGTTGTTGTTGTTTCCATTATCCGTTTTATTCTTTTTTTTGTTGATAACTTTTTGTTTCCTTTCTGTCTCTGGTTCTGTCTCTGTCTCTGTTTCTCTCCCTCCACCCTTCCCACCCCCTCCCTCCAACACTCTCTCCCTCCCTCTTCCTCTGTTTCTCTCTCCTCCTCTCTCTACCTCCCTCTCCCTCCGCCCCCTCTCTCTCTTAATCTCTCTCTCCCTACACACACACGCACGCACACACACATAAACTCTCTCCCTCCATCCTCCTCCTCCCTCTCTTAATTTCTCTCTCTCTCTCTCTCTCTCTCTCTCTCTCTCTCTCTCTCTCTCTCTCTCTCCACACACACACACACTCACACACACACACACACACACACACACACACACACACACACACACACACACACACACACACCACACACACACACACACACCTTGGCATTTAGACATGATTGACTTTAAAGCGATTCCACCAAAGTGTCAATCTTCCTTCACC
Source organism: Rapana venosa (assembly GCA_028751875.1). Classification (NCBI taxonomy): domain Eukaryota; kingdom Metazoa; phylum Mollusca; class Gastropoda; order Neogastropoda; family Muricidae; genus Rapana; species Rapana venosa. The sequence goes on along the minus strand of CM054150.1, from coordinate 14,824,441 downwards.
GTTTCTGTCTGCCTGCCTGCCAGCCTGCCTGCCTGCCTGCCCGCCTGCCTGCCTGTCTGCCTGCTTGCCTGCCTGCCTGCCTGTCTGCCCGTCTGTCTGTCTGTCTGTCTGCCTGCCTGTCTGTCTGCCTGACTGTCTGCCTGCCTGCCTGTCTGTCTATCTGTCTGTCTCCTATTCCTGCACCATACCAGACTACCATAAGAAGTTCGTTGACTGTAGACTCAATGGACTCTCTGTAAAATCTGTTTTACTTTCCTCGCCTCAATTCCTCAGTTTCTTTTCTTTACAATCACACGCACGCATGCACGCGCATGCACGCACACATACACACACAGGTACACACACTCAGGAACACGCACACACACCACGCACATGATGCCAACATACCAATAAATACACTCATGGGTGTGCGCATGCATGAACACACGTACACAGCGTAGTGCGCTTTGCACACATATACTTTCTTTTTGTTGTTGTTGTTGTTGTTGTTTTCTGTACTTGTTTTTTTTTCTTATTCCTTCCTTCTTACGTGTGTTTTTTCTTATTATATAGTTTCTCTCTGTTCTTCTGTCTCTCTGTCACACTCACTCAATCTCTGTCTCTCTCTGTGTTTCTGTCTCTGTCTGTCTGTTATCTGTCTCTCTGTCTGTCTGTGTGTCTTGTCTCTCTCATCTGTTACTTTCTTTCTTTCCTTGTTTTCTGTTCTCTTCTTTCTTCCCATCCTTTTTTTTTCTCGCTTGTTCATTCATTCTCATTTTTTTTTCCGTCGTCTTGGTGTTTTTTGTGTGTGTCTTCTCTTGTCTCTGTATCTCTCTCACACACACACGCACACGCACACACTCGCACCACGCACACACTACACACACATGCACACCACACTCGCACTCGCACCCCACACACACACGCGCGCACACACACAACACACACACACACACACTCGCCGCTCCACACACACACACACACACACACACACACACACACACACTCACACACCACACGTACACACACACACACACCACACCCACACACACACACACACACACCACACACACACACACACACACACACACACACACACACACACACTCACACGCACGCACGCACGCACGCACGAACGCACGTAATCACGCACGCACGGAGCTGTGGACTCCTGAAGTTGTCTTTGTAAACTGTTTAACTTTCGTTGCCTAATTTCCTCGGCGTCTTTTTGTACTTAGGATTTACTTGTACCGTAGTTGCATACACGCACATGCACGCATGTGTGCACAAGCACGCGCGTGTATGTATGTGCGTATGTATGTAATTGTGTATGTATGTGTGTATGTGTGTATGTATGTATGTGTGTATGTGTGTTTGTATGTATGTATGTATGTATGTATGTGTATGTATGTATGAGCGTTTCAGCCTATCTATTTTTATATTTGAGTATCTGTTTGTCTCTATGACTGTCTCCGGTTTTCTCTCTCTCTCCCTCTCTCTCTCTCCCTCTCTCCCTCTCTCTCTCTCTCTCCCTCTCTCTCTCTCTTTCATTACGTCTGGAAATGAAGTTACTACAAAACAGTTAGCTCTTTTTCTATATAAAGCATTTAGACTGCGTGACACCCTTATTAATTCTTGAAAAATTATCGTGTGTTGATAATGTTTTGTGAATTGATTGTTTATGTGAATATTACTTGTATGATAGTGTGTGCTTTGTATTTTCCCCCTTCAAATGTGGCCAAGGCCTTTTAAATAAACCATTCGCATTCGCATTCTCTCTCTCTCTCTCTCTCTCTCTCTCTCTCTCTCTCTCTCTCTCTCTCTCTCTCTCTCTCTCTCTCTCTCTCTCTCTCTCTCTCTCTCTCTCTCTCTCTTTCTCTCTGTCTCTCCCACGCTCTCACTTTTTGTCTCTCTTTCTGTTTCTGTACCTCTGTATTTCTGTCTCTGTCAGTCTCTCTTTCTCCCTCCCTCTCTCCCTCCCTCTCTCTCACTTTCCCTTCCCTCCCTCAATCCCGCTCTCCCTCTCTCCCTCCCTCCCTCCCCACTCCTCTCGTACGTATCCTCTTCTCTTGTACAAGATGGCGGTATCTTGATACACTACACGCGCACACGTTAAACCCTGTTCCGCTTTTCGTAAGAGTAGGCCATTGTGTGCCGGTGGGAACAGATGACAGAATTTTTAAAACCGCATACATACGGGGACTGGATGTAAAAAAAAACCACGTAAGTGCTTATTCCATCATCCTCGATATAAAAGAAGAAACAAATAAATAAATAAATATCCATCCATCCCTCCCTCCCTCCCTCTATCCCTCCCTCCCTACTCCTCCCGTACGTATCCTCTTCTCTTGCACAAGATGGCGCGAGGTATCTTGATACAGTACACTCTTACACGCTGCCACAGGGGATCAGAATGTTTTATTCAAAGACACCTTTCACAAGTCTGCCTATGCGCGCTGGAATTACTGTTGAAGCCGATAGAGAGGGGGGTGATGACTTGAAAGAAGAACAGTCGCGACAAAGCATAATGCTATGAAATACACACATACTGGTACTGGTCGTCGAGCTGCCTATCTGATTTTATTTGGCTATTTCAACGCACGCTCTGATACACACACACACACACACACACACACACACACACACACACACACACACACACACACACACACACACACCACACAGAATCTTTGAGGGGGGGTGGGGGGGAGAAGTTGTGTTTTTGTGTGGAGGAGTGCGGGTGCGGGGTTTAGGTTGGGGGTGGGGGTGGGGGAAGGGGGTGGAGTGGGTGGGGTGAGAGGGATGGTGTGGTGGTGGTATTGGTTGTGGTGGTTGTGTGGGGGTGTGGGGGGTTGTTGTTGTGGTATGGTGTGGTGTGTGTGTGTGTGTGTGGTGGATGGTGGTGGGGGGGGTGTGTGTGTGATGTGATGTGTGTGTGTGTGTGGTGAGTGTGTGTGGTGTGGTGTGGTGGTGTGTGTGTGTTGACCATAAATATTATGAGTTGGACAATTTAATAATAACATACACATAAAAACACACCGATATACATAACAGATAGACAGAGAGACATACAGAAAAGACAAGTAGACATAACACACACACACAAAACACACACACAATCACACACACACAACAGACATATCATGTGTATATAATTATGTCTGTCTACCTGCTTGTCATTTAACCCACCCTAAAAATGCTGATTTTCTGATCAGGCAATTTTTTTTTCAAAATGTCATCCATCATCCTTTCTGTACATGAATGTCAATGGCTGAGATATCAGCGGTTCTGTGTGCCTCTCTCCCTCCCTCTCTCCCCCCTCTCTCCCTCTCTCCCTCCCTCATAGTGTCTGGACTTCTCCTGTTTCTCAATGACTTTTCAGGTCTGCCCGCTGGCCTCTACTGACACATTCCGTCTTCAGAGTAGCTCATTTCATTGCACAAGTTGAATACCGGGTATATTCGTGTTTCCGTAACCCACCGAACGCTGACATGAATCACGAAATCTGTAACGTGCATAATTATTTTGATCTTCCCCTGCCTTCAACAGCCAAAATCCCATTACCCTGCCAAAGCCTACAACCTGTGTGTGTGTGTGTGTGTGTGTGTGTGAGTAGTGTGTAGTGTGTGTTTGTGTGTGTGTGTGTGGTGTGTGTGTGTGATCTGTGTTGGTGTGTGTGTTGTGTGTGTGTTAGGTGCGTACATTTGAATTTTGTTTAAGCTTTGAATTTATTTGCATGACTGTGTAAGAATATGTTGAATGCAAGCGCTCTGATTTGTCTTTGCAGGATATAGCGCTATACAAATTCCATTTATTACTATTATTATTATCTTATGACTGTGTGTATACTTGCAAAATCTTCATTGGAGCCCGCCCCCACGGTCCATGGGACTACGGGATAGGTGAAGATGTGTATGATTTATACACGACGAGATTAAGGCACTGGCAGGTCTGCTTTGAAGTTGACTTGGAGATCTTTTTACAAACAAAAAGATCCTACCTTATTCACACGACTGCCACGAGATTCGTAATGAGGCCTTCATGGACCCACGGGATTGAAGTTTTGGGCATCTTAACCACTC
>CM054150.1:14812880-14815380 GCA_028751875.1 Rapana venosa | reverse complement strand
GTAGCAGTAGCAGTAGTAGTAGCAGTAGCGGTAGTAGTAGCAGTAGTGGTAGTAGTAGCAGTAGCAGTAGCAGTAGTAGTAGCAGCAGTAGTAGTAGTAGTAGTAGTAGTAGTAGTAGAAGTAGAAGTAGTAGTAGTAGTAGACTAGTGGAAGTAGTAGTAGTAGCAGCAGTAGCAGTAGTAGTAGTAGCAGCAGCAGTAACAACAGCAACAACAACAGCAGCAGCAGCACTAACAACGCAAAAATTTGCCAGAACCAAAAGTGGTGTACACTACAGTACAACAGCAGCAGCAGCAATAGGAGCAGCAGCAGCCGCAGAAGCAATAACAACAGCAATATTTATTCAGCGCAGAAAGATTTATTTCAATAATTTACATCAGGAGGGAATAATAAAGAAGGAGAGAAGCGTAAAAGATATAAAACTACGTGCGAACATCAAGGACATACGGGTTGGGGACTTGGGATTTGAACCATGCACCCCTCGTTTTCTGCACGGGGGTGAGGGATTGGGGGTGGGAGTGGGGGTGGGGAGCGATGAAATCTACTTTGGTGCCATAATGAAGGTTTGGAGTATATCTTCATAACAGATCTATGATTATAGCTATCTATACCTCTGAAAGGCTTTAGGGTGTGGAGGCTGGGTTTTGTTGGTGTGTGTGTGTGTGGTGTGTGTGTGTGTGTGTGTGTGTGTGTGTGTGTGTGTGTGTGTGTGTGTGTGTGTGTGTGTGTGTGTGTGTGTGTGCGCGTGTTTGTGTGTTTGTCTGTTTGTGTGTGTATTTATTTTATTTTTTTATTTTATTTTATTTCATTCTTTTATATCGGGGATAATGGAATAAGCACTTGTGGGCTTTTTTTTTTACACCCAATCCCCTTGTGTATGCGGTTTTGTAAATTCTGTCATCTGTTCCCACCGGCACACGATGGCCTATTCTTTCGAAAAGCAGAACAGTATTTAACGTGTGCGCAAGATGTTGTGCATGCGTTCGCACACGGGGCCTCGGTTTATAGTCTCAGTGTGTGTGTGTGTGGGGGGGGGGGGGGGGGATTTGTTTTTTTTGTGTTGACTGGTTGGTTCATGATTTGTTTTGGTCTTTTGAGTGTGTTTAGTGGAGGATGGGAGGGGGGGGGGGCTTCATTCTTTTATTTCGAGAATAATGGAACACATTTAAACAGAAATTTGGCAAGTGTGTGTGCGTGCGTGTGTGCGTGTGGCTCTTTTGTCCGTACCCTTTTGAGTGATATCATAATAAGATAAAACGAAGTCCTGCCCGCAAACATATATTTAGCGCGCACACAAGATCCCACAACAAGAGAGCATAAAATTAGTGCACGCACAAGAACCCACAGCAACAAGAGAGAACTGTCCTTGGCAAAATTTACTCTGTCAAAAACAAATCCCGTTTTGAAAGGAGAAGAACCCATTGCAAAGAAAAGGCTGTTCTTAAGAGGGTGAAGCCATTTTGATAGAAAAACAATTTATTATTCAGATAGCAAAAAAAAGGAAAAAAATAGACAGTCCTGCTTTATGACATGCTTTATGACAACGCTCTCTCTCTCTCCCTCCCTCCCTCCCTCTCTCTCTCTTCCTCCCTTCTCTCTCTTACCCCCTCTCTCTCTCTCCTTCCCTTCCCTCCCTCCCTCCCTCTCTCTCTCTCCTCCCTCCATCTCTCTCTCCCTCTCTCTCTCTCTCCCTCTCTCTCCCTCCCTCTTCCCCTCCCTCCCTCTCTCTCTCTCCTTCTCTCTCTCTACACCCCTCTCTCTCTCTTTCCCCCACCCCACCTCCATCCCCTCCCGGGGGTTGGGGGTGGGGGGTTATGTGGACACTTATTTCATGGGCCAGAGAACATTTTTCTGTGATTGCAAGTTGCTAAACATGAACACAGTACAATGTAAAACTCAAGTGCTGAGAGCAATTTGTTCCAATCTAGCTGGGGTTTCGTTCGTTTGTTTTTGTTTGTTTTGTTCTTTCCTTCTTTCTTTCTTTCCTTCTTTCTGTCTTTGCTGTGGGGATGCCAGAGACTCTTGCAGCATAATGTGTGTCCTTACCTTCTGGGAATTTCACGCTGCAAATGTCGTCTTTTCTCTCTCGTCAATTTATTGTGGGTTTTTTGGTTTAGTTTTGTTTCTTCCTTTGCCGCAAATTGCTTGCGCTTTTCATTGCTCTGTGTGTGTGGAGGTCTGTGTGTGTGTGTGTGTGTGTGGGGGGGGGGGGGGGTTGGGAGGGGGGTCTTTGTGTGGGTGTGGGTGTGGGTGTGGGGTGTGTGTGTGTGTGTGTGTGTGTGTGTGTTGTGTGTGGTGTGTATGTGTGTGTGTGTGTGTGTGTGTGTGTGTGTGTGTGGTGGGTGGGTGGGTGGTGTGTTGTGTGTGTGTGTCTGTGTGTGTGTGGGGTCTGAGTGTTGTGTGTGTGTGTGTGTGTGTGTCTGTGTGTGTGTGGGTGTGAGAGTGTGGGTGTGGTGTGTTTTCTGTTTGTCTGTGTGAGTGTGGTTTGTGTGAGTGTCTG
>CM054150.1:14805380-14807880 GCA_028751875.1 Rapana venosa | reverse complement strand
CCACCCACAACCCAACCCCACCCCCCCCAAACCCCCCCACCCAAACCCACCCCCACCACCCCCCAACCACCACCCAACCCAACCCCAACCCCCCCCCCCAACCCAACCCCACCCAACCCACCCCCCCAAACCACCCACCAACCCACCACCCAACCACCAACCAACCCAACCAACCACCCCACCCAAACCCACCCCCCCAACCACCCACCCAAACCAAACCCAACCCAACCCAAACCAAACCCCCCACCCACCCCCAACCCCCAACCCACCCAACCCCCCCCCAACCCAACCAACCAAACCAACCCCCCACCCCCCCAAAACCCAACCAAACCCACCCCCCAACCCCCCAACCAACCACCCCCAAAAAAACCAAAAACCCCACCCCCAAAACCCCCCCCAAAACCCCCAAACCCAACCCAAACCCAACCAACCCACCCACCCCCAACTTAACCCAACCAACCCAACCCAAACCCAACCCCAAACCCAACCCCCCAATACCCACCCACCCATTTAACCCCAAACCCAAACCCCAACCAACCAACCAACCCAAACCCCCCAAACCAACCCACCCAATTTAAACCCAACCACCCACCCAACCCCCACCAACCCCCAACCCAAAAAACCCCAACCAACCAACCAACCAACCAAACCACCCCCCAAAAAAACCCCAAACCCCAAACCCAAACCCCCCCACCCCCCACCCCCCCAAAACCCAACCAACCCACCCCCCCCAACCAACCCCCCCCCAACCAACCCACCCAACCCCCAAACCCACGCAACCAACAGGCGGACATCGCTAGTCTCCACAACAAGGCAACAAGCAGTTGGTCATGTCCAAGAGTAAGTTGCCCGGTTTCAGGTGGCGCGGGACGGTGGCTGAAGCGCGCTAATCCGTGACTGTAATGGTTTTGGTATAGGAGGCCTGACCCTCCCGCCAAAAATTCACTTTGTGCACAATTTTCTGCCTTAAGCCAGTCCAAAAGGTGATCTGCTGATGGGTAATCCATTTCTCTCTGCTCTGTCTGTGTCCCCTTTCTCGTCTGTTTGTCTTTGTCTGTACTTTGTCTTTTTTGTGTGTCTGGTGTGTGTTGTGTGTGTGTGTGGTGTGTGGTGTGGTTGTGTGTGTGTGTGGGTGTGTGTGTGTGTGTGTGTGTGTGTGGGTGTTCTACAATACAAAGATACACAGAACGCCACAAAAAAGAGACAGGCCCGACACCCACAATTTCTTGCTTCGTTCTCTGGTCTGTCCCTCTCTCTCTCCTTCTCCTTTCTCTCTCTCCTCTCTCCCATTTATCTCCTCTCTCTTGTAATATTCTCTCTCACTCCACAACATAATATTTTCTTTTCTCCCTCTCTCTCTCCCCTCTCTCTCTCTTCTCTCTCCTTTTTTTATCTCCTCTCCCTTTCCCCCCTCTCCCCTCTCTCTCTCCTTCCCCCTCTCTCCCTTTTTTTAGATAGAGGCTTTATGAAAAAAAAACAAATGCATGCTTTTTCAATTTTCCATCAAAAATAAAAATTTTGACTTTGACTTTGACACACCACACGACAACCTACCACACCACAACACAACACACACGACACACTACACACACATACATACACACTACACACCCATCCACCCCCACCCCCAACCCCTTCCCCCCCACACAACACATACACACACACTAACACTCACTACACACACACACATACTGCACACCCATTCACACACACACACACTACACACTATCCCCCTCTCTCTCCCCCCCCCCCCCCAACACACACACACACACACACACACACACACACACACTAACAGACCTTCACGCCTTATATAATGTGCCACAGACTTGGGAAGCAGGGAATTGTCAGAAGACCAGGAACTAACTCAGTATATCATATTTCCCTGACTGCCAGACAATTGAGGGGAGGGAGGGGGGATTGCAAGAGGGGAATGGGGTGGGTGGGTGGGGGTGGGGGGTCTGGAGGGGGGGGGGGGGGGTGGAGTGAGGAGGGAGGAACGTTGGAAAGTGAGAATTGAGGAGGTGTGTATGTAGTTGTGTGTGTGAGGAGGGAGAGGGGGTGGATGTAAACTGAGAATAAAAGAACTGATTGTGAATGCAGAGAGAGAGACAGAGACAGAGACAGAGACAGAGACAGACAGAGAACTAAGCTGCTTTTTGAGTTTGTTTGATTTTTTGTTTTGTTGTTTGTTTTGCAAGCTTTTTCTTAGGATGTTTAGATATTGTCCAGGTCTGTCTGTCTGTCTTTCTGTCTGTCTGTCTGTATGTATGTATGTATGTATGCATGCATGCAAGTAAGTAGGTGTGTATGTATGTATGTATACATGCATGTATGTATGTTGTCTGTCTATAGTACTGTGCTTAAAAATATTGTACCCTTGCACAATATTGTACAGCATTATATTTGAGTCTAGTTTGAGTGCGTGTTGTCTAGTTTGTTTTGTCGTTATCTTTTATATTCTCTTCTATTCTATCATAATTTATTGTATCGTATTGCT
>CM054150.1:14787880-14790380 GCA_028751875.1 Rapana venosa | reverse complement strand
CTCACTATCTATACGTCTGTTATGTTTGCTTGTATGTATGTCAGTCTCTGTTATTACCTCTGTGTGTGCCTGTGTGTGTGTGTGTGAGTGTGCGTGTGCGCGTGCGTGCGTGCACGTATGTGTGTGTGTGTTTGCGTGAGTGCGTGCACGTATGTGCGTATCTGTGTTTGCGTGAGTGCACGTGTGTATGTGTGTGTGTGAGTGCGTGCACGTATGTGCGTGTGTTTGCATGCGTGCGTGTCTGCGCGCGCGCGCGCGTGTGTGTGTGTGTGTGTGTGTGTGTGTGTGTGTGTGTGTGTGTGTGTGTGTGTGTGTGTGTGTGTGTGTGTGTGTGTGTGTGTGTGTGTGTGTGTGTATCTGTCTGGAAGGGGGAAAGGGGACATGTGGAAAGCATCATCAAAGACTTGCAGCATTGCGTCACCCATCTCTGTCGCAACACTAAACGGCTTGTCTTATAGCAGTACTGACCGGCTGTAATGACTGACACAGGTAGACAGACAGACAGACAGACAGACAGACAGACAGACAGACAGACAGACAGACAGACAGACAGAATCAGAGGAGAAGAGATAGACAGAGACGAACGATCACAGGGAAAGACACACAGAGACAGATACAGACAGTCACACACACACACACACACACACACACACACACACATACACAGAGACACACACACACACACACACACACACACACACACACACACACACACACACACACAAACAGAACATCTTGCGCACACATTAAATCCTGTTCCGCTTTTCGTAAGAGTAGGCCATTGTGTGCCGGTGGGAACAGATGACAGAATTTACAAAACCGCATACACACGGAGACTCGATGTAAAAAAAAAAAAGCGCATAAGTGCTTATTCCATTATCCTTGATATAAAAGAATAAAATAAATAAGATAAAATAAATAAATAAACCAGACACACAGACAGGTAGATGACTTGACTACTTCTTCAATCCCTTTAAGAGTCGTTGATCACTGCATTAATTTTGTTTTTGAAACAGTGTGTTTCGAGCATAGCAGACAAACATACAGAAACAAACTTGAGAGACTGACGGAGACACACACACACACAACCACACACACACACACACACACACACACAAAATACACTCACACACACGCTCACACACACACACACACTCACTCACACACACACACACACTCACTCACTCACTCACACACACACAAACTCACACACACTCACACACACTCACACACTCGCACACACTCACACACACACACAAGCACAGACAAGTAAACACCCACATACACACATACATACATACATACATACATACATACATACATACATACAACATACATACACGCACGCGCGCAAGCACGCATACACGCATGTACAAAGACAGAGAGAGACAGGGGGGGAAGGGGAGGCAGATAGACAGATTGACAAACATATGGGCACAAGAACAAACAGAGAAGCAGGCAAACTTTGACAATAAAACGGAAACAAGCAAAAAGGAAATTAAAAAAACAACAACCAGAAAGACAGACAGACAGACAGACAAGAGAAAAGATTGGTATCCCACACAAAAAAAACAACCCCGACAACATCCAAAACACACAAAGAGCATACAAATTTCGACCCCCCAAAAAACAAAAAAAACCTAAAACAAAACAAACCCCGAAGAACACGGAAGCGAAGGAAGACATAGAGATGAAGGAGAGAAACAAACAAACGAACAACAGCAACAACAACAACAGCAACAACAGCAACAACAACAAAGACAGAGACCTAGAACTTCAAAACACACTCTACTCTTTCGCAACACAAAACAATGTCATAAGGAAACCTAGTTAATGAAGCCCTTCAAAAACACGGTGGGTGGGTGGGGTGAGAGGAGGGAGGGAGGGAGGGATGGAAGGAGAGAGGAGAGAGAGAGAGAGAGAGAGAGAGAGAGAGAGAGAAGAGAGAGAGAGAGAGAGAGAGAGAAATGACAATGACAATGACAATGACAAATTCTTTTATTTCGAGGATAATGAATAAGCACACATGTGCTTTTTTACATCCAGTCCCCGCCCGTTAGGGATACATCTTAATAATAATAACCCAATACTTATACAGTCTCGCAATAAAAACAAGGGAAATAACCCTTTTCAAAACAGCTCCCCCCCAACAACCCTCCCCCCCCCCCCCCCCAAAAAGCAAGCAATTAAAAGAAAATCCTAAGAATACCCACCCCTACCCCCCCCCCAAAAAACCCTAACCAAAACAAACAAACAAACAAAAGAGAAGGAAAAACCAAACCAACAAAAGATGATAAAAAGAGAAAAACAGACAAACAACAACAGCAAGAACAAGAGCAACAACAAAGCCAAGAAAAATAACACAACCAAACTTAATAAGTCATAAAGATAAACATCTACACATTGTCAAATGGTACACATACTTGTTACACATAATTATAAGATATTGAAATAGGGCACTCGTTAAAACTTAAGTACAGAGGCAAGTCCAATAAAGTTT
>CM054150.1:14772880-14775380 GCA_028751875.1 Rapana venosa | reverse complement strand
TCTCTCTCTCTTCTCTCTCTCTTTTCCTTCTTCTCTCTCTTCTCCCCCTCTCTCCCTTTTTTCCCTTCTCTCCTCTTCCTCTCTCCCTTTTCTCTCTCTCCTTCTCCCTCCCTCTGTCCTATTTTCTTATACTCCCCTCCTGCCCTCCCCCTCTCTTTTTCTCTCCCTCCAACCCTCCCTCTCCCCCCTCTCTCCCCCCTCTTCCCCCCTCTTTCCCCCTCTCCCTCTCTTTGTCTGTGCTGTGTTGGAGGCAAAGTCCTAGAATTCTAGCTAATATATTATACTCTTTTTGTCATCGGCATAAAAAAAGAATACTATGACAGTGATTTAGATTTTTTTTAAAAGAAAGAGAAGAAAGGAAAGAAAGAAAAGACTTGTTTGTGAATCATTAGACACCTGTGGCTGCTTACTCATCATAATAATTATAGGCAAATAATCGCCAGCTGTCGCTTGTTTCGTTTTTAGCACACTTGTGTGTATTCGGGGGATGGTGGGGGTAGGGTGGGGGTGGGGGACGGTGTGTGTGTGTGGTGTGTGTGTATGTGTGTTTAGTGTGTGTCTGTGTGTGTTGTGTGTGCGCGCGCGCGCGTGTGTGTGTATCTGTCTTTCTGTATGTGTGTGTGTTTGTGGGTGTGGGGGGGGGGGGGGGGGGGTGAGGGGGGGTGTCTATCTGTCTGTCTGTCTGTGTTCTGTCTGTCTGTCTGTCTGTCTCCTCTCTCTCTCTCTCTCTCTCTCTCTCTCTCGTCTCTCTCTCTCTCTGCTCTCTCTCTCTCTCTCTCTTATGTGTGTGTGAGTCGAGTGCGCGGGCACGCTTGCGTACGTGTGTGCGCATGCGTGTGTGTGTGTGCGCGCGCTCATGCGCGTGCGCACGTGCGTGTGCATGTATCTGCATGTTCGTGCGTGCTCAGGCACGCTTGTGTGTGTGTAAGTGTGTGTGCTGTGCGTGTGCGTGCATGTAGTATGTGTGTATGTGCGTGTGTGTGTAAGTGTGTGTGTGCGTGCGTGCAAGCATGTGTGTAAGTGTGTGTGTGTGTGCGTGCATGTATGTATGTGTGTATGTGTGTGTGTGTGTGTAAGTGTGTGTGTGCGTGCGTGCAAGCATGTGTGTAAGTGTGTGTGTGTGCGTGCATGTATGTATGTGTGTATGTGTGTGTGTGTGTGTAAGTGTGTGTGTGCGTGCGTGCAAGCATGTGTGTAAGTGTGTGTGTGTGCGTGCATGTATGTATGTGTGTATGTGCGTGTGTGTGTGTAAGTGTGTGTGTGCGTGTGCGTGTGCATGTATGTGCATATATGTATGTGTGCGTGTGTGTGTATGTGCTTTACCCCTCTGTGTTTTGTGTGGTGAAGTGTGTCAGTGTTTTCCCGTGGCTGCCATCGTCCGTATCATGTGTGTGTATGTGCTTTACCCCTCTGTGTTTTGTGAGGTGAAGTGTGTCAGTGTTTTCCCGTGGCTGCCATCGTCCGTATCATGTGTGTGTATGTGCTTTACCCCTCTGTGTTTTGTGTGGTGAAGTGTGTCAGTGTTTTCCCGTGGCTGCCATCGTCCGTATCATGTGTGTGTAGCATGCATGACAGCAGCACCACTCAGTGAAGCAGTGTGGCCCCCAGGTCTATGGGCTTCTGCAGGGTTGAGCCCTGACCTCACACACATGCTAATTCAAATCTGGGTTTCCTAGTAATGTACTTCGTGCTACTGCTGCAGTCACTGCTAATTGCGAAGCTCCTCGACAAAATACTTCGCTGGCCTTCCTTTAAACAGCCACACATACACTCACGCGCACTCATACGCACACACACGCACGCGCGCGCGCACATACACACACATATACACGCACGAGCACGCGCTGGCACTCAAGCATACAGGCACATGTATGCTTGCACGCACGCAGTCACGCACACACAACACCTACAAAGACAAGCAAGCGCGCACACAGATGCAGACACAGACAGACAGACACACACACACACACACTTACGCGCACACACGCACGCATGCGCACCCACGGAGCGCACACACACACACTCATACACACACACAAACACACACACTGGATGGGGAAAAAAAGCACATGAATGCTTATTCCATTATCCTCGAAATAAAAGAATAAAAGAATAAAATAAATAATAAAACACACACACACACATACACACGTTTGTGAGTGTATGTGCGCGTGTGTTTGTGTTTGTGCATATATGCGATCATGCGCAAGCTTGTCTTTGTTTTTTTATTTATTTATTTATTCTATTTATTTATTTATTTATTTATTTTATATCGAGGATAATGGAATAAGCACTTATCTGCTTTTTTTTTTTTTTTTTTACATTTGTGGGCACATGTGTACGTGCGTGCATATATGTGTCTGTTGTGTGCTTGCGTGCCAGCACGCGAGTATGTCTGCCTGTGTGCGTATGTATGTATGTCTGTCTGTCTGTATGTATGTGATATATGTATGTATGTGTGTTGTATGTATGTATGTATGTATGTAGTATGTATGTATGT
>CM054150.1:14767880-14770380 GCA_028751875.1 Rapana venosa | reverse complement strand
TTCGCAATTCTCCCTGTTCTTCTTCGCAATTCTTCTTTATTCTTCATCGCAAGTCTTCTTCTTCGTATTCTTCTTATTCTTCTTCGCATTCTTCTTCTTCTCCTTATTCTTCGCATTCTTCTTCTTCGCAATTCCTCCTCTTCTTCTTCGCAATTCTTCTTCTTTTTCTTTGCAATTATCATTCTTCTTCTTCTCAATTCTTCTTCTCAATTCTTTTTCTTCGCAATTCCTCTTCTTCTTCTACGCATCTTCTTCGCAATTCTTCTTCTTCGCAATTCTTCTTCTTCTTCGCAATTCTGCTGCTGCTTCTTCGCAATTCTTCTTCGCAATTCTTCTTCTCAATTCTTCTTCATCGCAATTCTTCTTTGCAATTCTTCTTCTCCTCAATTCTTCTTCTTCGCAATTCTTCTCTTCTCAATTATTCTTCTTCTTTGCAATTCTTCTTCTCCTCAATTCTTCTTCTTCGCAATTCTTCTTTTTCGCAATTCTTCTTCTCCTCCTCGAGCTTCTCCTCCTCCTCCTCCTCCTCTTCCTCCGCCTCCGCCTCCTCCTCCTCCTCCTCCTTCTCCTTATCATCATCATCATCATCTTTTTTTTTTTCTTCTTCAATAATGTCATGGGTTTTGGGTTGTTTTGTTTAATGTTTCTAGGCCACTAGTTGTAGAATTGTCAGGTGGCCTCTGTTTTGAAGTGTAATTCGAGAGGGAAGATTGAAACCAGATTCAGGGAAGAAAGTGGAGCGTGGAGTGTGAGGTGTGAAATGTGATGGATTCTAATACACAGTAGTGTATATAATAATTATTTGGAACGAAATTATACTACATGACCTACATGATCTGGGTAATGTTCAAGATCTCTTGTATTCAGTTTCGATGCTAACCGACTTTTTATTTTGTTGTTGTTGTAATAGTATTGTTGTTATTTTGTTTTTACATTTTGTTTGTCTCCTTTTTCTTCTTCTTTTATTCCCGTTATTTGTCTAACCCCCCACCCCCAACCCCCATGTCACCTGACACTTTCTTCTTTTTTTCTGTAGCATAGCATTCTTTCTATCATTCTTATTTTTTTCCTTTTTTTTATAGTTTATTGGTTTTATCACTTCTTTTTCCAAGTTTCTTCCGTCCCCTCTCCCCCGTTCCCCTTCTTCCTTCTTTCTCCTCCCACCCTCCTCCTCTCCCTCCCGTCCTCCTCCTCCTCTTCTTCTCGTCCTCCTATTCATTTTACATCTTCTCCTCCTTCTCCTTTCTTCTTCCTTTTCCTCCTCGTCTGTTTCTCTTTACTCCCCACCCCACCCCCCTCCTCCTCCTTCTTCTTCTCCATGTCTTCCTCCTTTGTATTCTTTTCTTTTCTTTTCTTTTCTTCTTTTTTTTTTGGCGGTCATATTTTATGTGTTACGGGAGCCAACGGCAGCAGATTTGGCCAAGTGGGCGCCATCTTAAACTGTAATTTGAGAAGGAAGAGATGAAATTGATCAGGTGGGGGGTGGGAGGGGGGGTTGGGGAAAGAAGGGGTCGGGGGGGGGGGGGGGGTCGGAGGAGGATGAATTCTGATAAATAATGTTGTATAATAATTATATTGAACGAAATATATGATCTGGTAATGTCTTTGAGGGAGGATGACTGACGGAGAGGTGGTGGTGGGGGGGGGGGGGGGGGGGGGGGGGGGGGAGTGGGCGGGGGTGGCGTCTGATAAACAGTGTTGCATATGTTGAACGAAATATTATGATTATGACCTGGTGCTATTCTGGCTGGCTCTGTCTTGTGTTTAGCTCAGAGGCCAAAGTGTGTGCTGTGCTTGTTATTTTGACAAGTTTGATTTCTTTTTGTTGGTCTCTGTTTGTTGTTGTTCTTTTTTTTTATGACAAGTTTGATTTCTTTTTGTTGGTCTCTCTGTTTGTTTTATCTTGTTCTATTTTTTTTGATGACAAGTTTGGTTTCTGTTTGTTGGTCTCTGTTTGTTCTTGTCCATTTTTTATAATAAGTTTGTTTTTTTCCTTCCGTTTTTTGTTCTGGTTCTTTTGTATTTTATATATAAGGTTGTTTTCTTTATATTTGTCTCTGTTTGTTCTTGTTCTGTGTTAATAACTTTGTTTTCTTTTGGTTCTCTTCTATTTCTTTTTCTTTCTTTCCTTTTATTCGATTGTTTGTTTGTTTGTTTGTTTCTATAAGTTTGTTTTCTTTTTTCTTCGTTTTTCTTGTTCTTTCTTTCTTTTTTTTTTTTGCTTGTTTGTTTCTATAAGTTTGTTTTCTTTTGGTTCTCTTCGTTTTTCTTTTTTTCTTTCCTTTTTTTTCGTTTGTTTGCTGTTTGTTTCTATAGTTTGTTTTCTTTTGGGTCTCTTCGTTTTCTTCTTCTTTCTTTCTTTCTTTCTTTCCTTTTCGGTTTTTCTTTGCTGAATGTAGCAGGATTGTGGCTTGGACTGGTTCTGTCGTCCAATTATTAGTCACAATCGCTGTTGTCATTTTCTGTCAGTGGAGCGGGGGGGGGGGGGGGGGGGGGGGGG
>CM054150.1:14760520-14767380 GCA_028751875.1 Rapana venosa | reverse complement strand
TATTTTTCTCTTTGAACTTTTTTCCCCCCAATTCTTCTTCGCAGTTTCTTTTTCTTTCCAATTCTTTCCCCTTTTCAATTCTTCTTCTTTACAATTCTCTTCTTCTTCTTCGCAATTCTTCGTTTTTCTTCTTTTTCGCAATTCTTCTTCTTCAAAATTCTTTGCCTTTTTTTTTTTCTTCTTCGAAATTCTTCTTCTTCTTTTCCCTCTTTGAAATTTTTTTCCCTTTCGCTTTTTTTGCATTCTTCTTTTTTCTTCTTTGTATTCTTTTCTTTTTCTTTTTTACATTCTTCTTGCTTTTTTTGCTTTTTCTTCTTTTCTTCTCCCTTTTCTCTTTCTTCTTCTTCTTCTTCTTCTTCTCCTCCTCCTCCCCTCCTCCTCCTCCTCCCCCTCCCCCTCCCCCTCCTTCTTTTCTTTTCTTTTTCTTCCCTTTCCTCTCCCCCTCCTCCCCCTTCCCCCCCCTCCTCCTTCCCCTCCCCCCCCTCCCCCTCCTCCTTATTTTTCTTTTCCCCCTCCTCCTCCCCCCTCCCCCCCCTCCTCCTCCTCCTCCCCTTTCTTCTTTTCTTCTTGTCTTCCCCTTTTCTTTTTCTTCTTCATCATCATATTTTCTTCTTCTTTTCTTTTCTTCTTTGGTCTCCTCCTCCTCCCCCTCCCCCTTTGTTTTCTCCCCTCCTCCTCCTCCTCCCCCTCCTCCTCCCCCTCTTCCTCCTCCTTTTTCTCCCCCTTTTTCTTCTTCTTTTTCTTCTTTTCTTCTTCTTCTTCTTCTTCTTTTTTTTCTTCTTCTTTTTTCTTCTTCTTCTTTTTCTTCAAATCTTCACAATTTTTCACAATCTTCTCTTCTTCCAATCTTTTTCTTCACAATCTTTTTCTTCACAATCTTCTTTTTTTTTTTTCTTCTTTTTCTTCTTCTTCTTCTTCTCTTCTTCTTCTTCTTCTTCTTCTTTTCTTCTTTTCTTCTTTTCTTCTTCTTCCTTCGTCTTTTTTTTTGTTTCTCCTTTGTCTTCTTCTTCTCCTCCTTCTCCTCTATGCCCCTTTTCCCTCTTTCATTGCATTCTCCTACTTTTCCATTTCTTCTTCTTTTCCTGTCTCCAAAATTCCCCCCCTGTCTCTCCTTCTGATTTCTTTCTTTCTTTTTCTTTCTCTCTAAATGTTACATAATGTTATATTGATTATGCAGTGATCCGCTTGTCGTGTTCTTTATTTTCTTTCAGATACTAACTATATAGTCTCTAATTTGTCAAGTATTGTTGCTGGGTGCGTGCATACTTTCAATGCATGATTTGAACATATTGGACTAAATGACTTAAGCAAACTAGTTTTTAACTGATTACCAGTCCTTTACTGCAAAAGCCTTACCTTTACCTTTACCTTTAGGGTCAGTGAAGGTAAAGCAGCGAGGGAGAGGAGATGGGCGCCGCTCTCAATATGCTGGCCCATAGAGAAGCTGAGGTCTCTGATGCCTCGCTCCCCTAGGACCACATAGTATATATCCATAGGATATGGGACACCTTTACCTGTACTGTAATGCACATGCGTATGCGGAGACCTAGACATAAGGCGAGAGGGCTTATCCAGATTTACAAAGCAATGTTTTGGTGGTGGTGGTGGTGGTGGTGGTGGTGGTGGTGGTGGTGGTGGTGTGTTGTGTGTGTGTGAGTGTTGTGTGTGTGTGTTGGTGTGTGTGTGTGGTGTGTGTGTGTGTGTGTGTGTGTGTGTGTGTGTGTGTTTGTGCGTGTGTGTGTTTGTGTGTGTGTGTGTGTTTGTGTGTAAGGGTGTGTTGGCAACAGTGCATGTGGTATCAGTAGAGAAAGTCGCTTGATTCTCTTCATCATCTCCATTATCATCATCACTATACTACTGCCATCGTCATTACCACCTACAATGATCACCTCCACAATCATCATCACCACCACCATCATCATCGCCATTATCATCATCATTATCATCATGACTCGTCGTTGTCATCATCATAATCATTATCATCATCACCAGCACCATCACTGTCATCGTTGTTATCATCACCGCCATCACTAAAATCATCACCACCACCATCATTATCATCATCATCATCATCACTACAACCATCATCATCATCACAAGCGAGAATTTATGGGTCTCATGTGTGTATGATTATTCTATTGCTATTCTCTTGAGAGAGAGAAAAAAACAACAGCTAAATTACTGGGAGTGTGTGTAGTGAGTTAAATAACTGTGAGCGAACCCTAGACATTTTTCCTAGCGGGATTGACAAAGTCGTATTGATGTCAATTGAACTGAATTGATCTCTTCAACAGCCTTCAGAGCCGCTAAAAAGGTTTTCAGTGTCAAGGATTGATTTTGTTTTGTCCTTTTCTCCTTGCTGTACCCCTGACAGTGAGGGTCACGTGTGAGGTGTTGGTACCCGGGGTAGCCTGGCAACTGTCAGAAGCGGTGATGGATTTGGATGTTGATTAAATTGATCGTGTGATTTTGGAGCTTTTCCGTGTGAAGGGTATTGGCCGTTTAGAGTAGAGAGCTGTTCTGTCTGTATGCTTTAGGCGTTCTGTCTAATGAAACTGTGCATTGATTTTGATTTTGTTTTTAGGGGGAGGGGGGAGAGGGGGGTGTCTGTCCATCTGTCTCTGTCATGTAGGCTGACTAGGTTAGTTGTCTCTCTGTCTGTTTGTCTGTTGGAGTGACCATGTTAGGTGGGTTTTTTCTCTTTTTGTTCTGTCTTTTAATTTGTTATTGTGTTATTTGAATAGCACACGTTGCAATATTATGAAGGAGAAGCAGCAGGGCCACTCTGTTATCACCATTATCGTCATTATCGTCTTCACCACCACCATCATCATCAGTACCTCCATCACTACCATCATTATCATCATTCTCGCCAACTTCATCATCGTCACCATCATATCATCATTATCATCACCACATTTATGGTAGTTTAAGTCGTTGTCATCATCATCACCATCATCATCATCATCATCATCACAGTCTTCCTCTTCTTCTACTTCATCCCCACTACTATCATCATCATCATCTCATCAGTGTCATCTACATTACCATCATCATCCTTTTTCCTTCTACCATCATCCTCATCATCTCATCACCGTCATCCTCATTATCATCACCGCCACTACTATCACCATGATCATCACTATCACTGCCATCACCACCACCACCACCATCAATCATCATCGTCTTGTCATTATTATCATCATCTTCTTCTTCTTCTTTTCTTCACAGTTTTCTTCACAATTTTCTTCCAATTCTTTTTCACAATTCTTCTTTTTTCTTCTTCTTCTTCTTCTTCTTCTTTTTTCTTCTTCTTCTTCTTCTTCTTCTTCTCCTCCTCCTCCTCCTCCTTCTTCTTCTTCTTTTCTTCTTCTTTTTTTTTTCTTCTTCTTCACAAAAAAAACCCTCAGGGCTGCAGTGTGTTATGTTTGAGTAGGCTATTGCTTTCTCTCTCTCTCTCTTTTTCTTATTGTTCTGGGAGTGTGCATAGCCCGTTGAATAACTTAACTGTGAGCGAACCCTAGACATTTTCCCTAGCGGGATTGACAAAGTCGTATTGATGTCAATTGAACTGAATTGATCTCTTCAACAGCCTTCAGAGCCGCTAAAAAGGTTTTCGGTGTCAAGGATTGATTTTGTTTTGTCCTTTTCTCCTTTCTGTACCCCTGACAGTGAGGGTCACTTGTGAGGTGTTCGTACCCGGGGTAGCCTGGCAACTGTTAGAAGCGGTGATGGATTTGGATGTTGATTAAATTGATCGTGTGATTTTGGAGTTTTTCCGTGTGAAGGGAGTTGGCCGTTTAGAGTAGAGAGCTGCTCTGTCTGTATGCTTTGTATGTGTTCGTGGATGGGTTTTTTGTGTGTGTAAAGGGGTGTGAGTGTGTGTGTGTTGTGTGTGTGTGTGTGTGTGGTGTGTGTGTGTGTTTGTGCACATGCACGCATATCTCTGTGTGTGCATGTGTGTGTGTGTTGTGTGTTGTGTGTTTTGTGCACATGCATGCACATCTGTGTGTGTGCATGTGTGTGTTGTGTGTGTGTTTGTGCACATGCACGCATATCTGTGTGTGTGCATGTGTGTGTGTTTGTGTGTGTGTGTTTTGTGCACATGCACGCATATCTGTGTGTGTGTTTGTGTGTGTGTGTGTGGTGTGTGTGTGTGTGGTGTGTGTGTGTGTGTGTGTGTGTGCGCGCGCGCGCGCGCGCGCGCGTGCGTGTATATCTTGACTGTTTGGTATCTCTGTTCATCCGTTTCTGTCATGTTAGTTTTATGATTAGCTAGCTTTTTTTGCATCTGTCTTCCTCTCCTTTTTTTTCTTTTCTTTAGTTTAAATCCTATTCCCTATTACATTTAGACAGGCACACTTCGTAATTCTTCTTCTTCTTCTTCTTCTTCTTCTTCTTCTTCTTCTTCTTCTTCTCCTTCTTCTTCTTCTTCTTCTTCTTCAGTATTCTGCTCCTTCAGAATTTTTTATCTTCCGAACTCTTCATCTTTGCAATCTTCTTTTTTTAATTCTTCTTTTTCTTCTTAATTCTTCTTTTTTAATTCTTCTTCTTCACAGTTGTTCTTTGCATTTCTTCTTCTTCAGCAGTCTTGTTCTTCAGAATTATTCCAATTCCGAGGGAATGAAAGACAAGAACAGAACCGAGAGATTGATGAAGACAAAATGCGGGGGATTTTTTAAAAAATTGGGGGAAATATACTTGTACTGAAAACAAGAAAGAAAGAAAGAAAGGGGGGAAAGGGGGGGAGGGGGGTTAAGGAAGGGGAAAGAAAAATTCAAAAAAAAGAAAAAAGGAAAGAAAAAAAAGGAAAACAAAAAGAAAAAAAAGAAAAAAAAAAAAAAGAAAGAAAGAAAGAAAAAGGAAAGAAAACAAAAAAAAAAAGAAAAAAAGAAAAAAAGGGGAAAGAAAAAAAAAGAAAAAAAAAACCAAAAAGAAAGAAAGAAAAAAAAAAAGAAAGAAAAGGAAAGAAAGGGGAAAAAAGAAAGAAAGAAAAAAGAAAGAAAGAAAGAAAGAAAGAAAAGGGGAAGAAAGAAAGAAAGAAAGAAAGAAAGAAAGAAAAAAGAAAAGAAAGAAAAGGGGAAAAAAAAAAGAAAAGCAAAAAAACCCGGAAAGGGGAAGGACGAGAGAAAAAAAAAGGAGCCCCCTTTTTAATTTTTTTTTCCGAAACAGAAAAATTTGGGGGAAAAGAAATGGGGGGGGGGGAAAAGAGAGAGAGAGAAAGAGAGAAGGGGGAAGAGAGAGAAAAAAACAGACAGACAGAGACAAACAAAATGGGAACGAAAAGGGGGAGAGAAAAAAAGAAAAGACGGAAAACAGAAGCCGAGACAACCAAAGAAAGAAAAAAAGGGTGGGGGGGGAGAGAGAAGAAGAAACAGAAAAACAAGACAGACAGAGACAGACGGGCAGAGAAGAGGAAAAAAAAGGGGGAAAAAAGAGACAGAAAAAGAGAAAAGACAAAAGCCCAAAAACAGCAAAACAGAAAAGAGAAAAAAGGGGAAGGAGAGAGAAAAAAGAGACAAGAGAGAGACAACAGACAGAAGAACAGACAAAAGGGAAAAATTAGTTTTTTTAAAAAAAAGGGAAAAAAAGGACGAAAAGAAAAAAAAGGAAAAGGGGGGAGAGAAAAAGGGAAGGGGGAAGGGGGGAAAGGGGGAAAGGGGGAAGGGGGAAAAGGGGGAAGGGGGAAGGGGACAAAGCGAAGAAGAAGAAAAATAAGAAAAAAGGGGGAAGAAGAAAAGAAGAAAAGAAGAACAAAAAAAAGGGAGGGGGCCCGGTGTAAATTTGGGGAAAATGGAAGAAAAAAAAGGGGAAAAGAAAACAAAAAAGAAAAAAAACCCAAGAACAAAAAGGGAAAAAGAAGAAAAGGTGGAGAGGAAGGGTTTTAGAAGGAAAAAAGTGGGTGGGGGGGGGGAAAAAAGGGGGCCCCAAAACCCATTTGGGAATGAGGGGGGGGTTTCGGAGGAAAAAAGATTGGAAAAAAAAGGAAGAAAAGAAAGGGAAAAGGGAAAAAGGGGAAAAAAATTTTTAAGAAAAAAGCCCCCCTGAAGGAAAAAATAAGTTGCGAAAAAAGAAAAAAAAAAAAAAAAAAGGGGGGGGGAAAAAGGGGGGAAGAAGGGAAAAGAAGAAAACCCAACAAAAAGGGAAAAAAAAAAAAAAAAAAAACAAGAACAAGAGCAAAAAATTTGGGCAAAGGGGAATTGAAAAAGAAATGACGACGACGACACTACTACACAACTACAAACTATCAACTACTCTTCTACTCCTACTAATCACTCCACACTACTACCACAAAACTAGTACTCTTTTGCGCTGCTGCTGCTGTGCTGCTGGCCCCTGCGCTGTTTTAGCTAATGAAAAATGATGAAAAGATGAGGGATGATGATGATGATGATGATGATGATGATGTTTGAAAGATAAAGACCCCAAAAAATTTTTAAAAAAAAAGCCATTCAGAAAAGGGAAAAACAAATACATTTTGAAAGACAATGAAAAAAAAAAAAAAAAGGGGGCGCTGCTCTTGTGGCACGCGCTCTCCCGCTCAAACCCCGGGAGAGCGGGCCCAAATTTTCAGGGAGGGGAAACTGCCGTGCCTTAAAGTGGTAAAATAAAACCCTGAGGCGTTTTAAATTTGTTGTTTTTAACAAGTTTAAAAGGGGCAATAAAAAATTCCATACATTAAAAAAAAGGTAGTAGTAGTAGTGGGGTAGTAGAAGTAGTATTTAGTATATAGTAGTAGAAAAGTAGAAGTGGGGAAAAAAGTAGTAGTAGAAAGTAGTAGAAAAGAAAGAAGTATAGTGGAGTAGAAAAGAAAGTATGATGATGATAAATATGATATCATAAAGGAGGGATGATCATGT
>CM054150.1:14738020-14748020 GCA_028751875.1 Rapana venosa | reverse complement strand
GCAAAATGCAAGAAAAAGAAAATAGAGAAAAAAAATGTTGGTTCCAAAAATTACGAATTTAGCAACTGTACAGCAATCACACTTTTCAGTATGGAGGTTTCTACCCAATTCATTTGATTCTATTATTCATTCTTTCTTTTCTTCATTCATTCTTTCATTCATTCATTCATGCCTTCAAAATGTACAAACATGGAAAAAGTGCACGTAAAAGAACCCACGGCAACAAGAGAGTTGTCCCTGGCAAAATTCTTAGAACAAACCACTCTGATAGGGAAACAAATACAGTTGCAGACAAACAAACAAAAAAGAAAAGGGTGGCGCAGCTCTTGTGGCGACGCGCTATCCTCCCCGGGGAGAGCAGCCCAAATTTCACGCAGAGAAATCTCGTGACTTAAAGTGGTATAAAATCGTTTAAAATTATATATATATTTAATATATATATATATATATATATATATATATATATATTTTATATATTATATATATATATATATATATAAATTTAATCTTTTAAAAAGTACGATGTTACAATCGATCTAAAAGGGAAAAAGTTCTTTATATAATATAAATATATGTTAATAAATTCCTGACAATAATAATCTTCTTTTTTCAGAAGGCTGAAGTATGATTTATGCTGACCAGATTGATGTATTCGTAGCTAGACAATATAGATCCAACTCTGAAACTGTGCAAGGCTGGATAACAAATGTCAAATTGCAACTTATAACCCGCCCGCCTCCCCCTTCCCCCGCTTTCCTCAGGTTTTTTTTGCACAAAATGCAGACTAAAAGACAGGCAGACAGACAGAGACATAGACAAAGACAGACAGACATAGACAAAGACAGACAGACAAAGACAGACAGACAGACAAACAGGCAGAGAGACAGACAGACAGACAGGACAGACAGACGGGAGTATACAGATAATGACTTCAACGGAGAGGATGGGAGGGAATGAAAGCGAGAGGGAGAGAAAAAGACAAAGACAGAGACAGAAAGACAGACAGGCAGGCTGGCAGACAGCTGGAGATGCAGGCAGGCAGGCAGGCAGGCAGGCAGGCAGGCAAGGGGGGTGGGGGGGGGGGGAAGGGGGATGGGGGCTGTTGGATTAGATGGGGTGGATAAAGGCAGGCTTTCACGGCCGTTAAGTCCATTAGTCGATGGGGAGAACACACCGTTAGAGACCTAGACACCCACGTTCGCAGCATCTGTCTGTGTGATGTGTGTGTGTGTGTGTGTGTGTGTGTGTGTGTGTGTTTTTGTGTGTGTGTGTGTTGTGTGTGTGTGTGTGTGTGTGTGTGTGTGTGTGTTGTGTGTTGTGCTGCGTGTGTGTGTGTGTGTGTGTGTGTGTGTGTGTGTGTGTATGTGTGTGTGTGTTGAAATCATTGTGTGAAAATACATGTTAAAATGTGTGTGTGTTTGTGTTGAAATCTGTGTGTGATGACACGTGTGTTAAAATGTGTGTGTGTGTGTGTGTGTGTGTGTGTGTGTGTGTGTGTGTGTGTGTGTGTGTGTGTGTGTGTGTGTGTGTGTGTATGTGTGTGTGTTTTTTGTGTTGAAATCAGTGTGTGAAAATGCATGTTAAAATGTGTGTGAGTGTGTGTGTGTGTGTGTGTATGTGTGTGTGTGTTTGTGTTGAAATTGTGTATGAAAACTCGTGTTTAAAATGTGAGTGTGTGTGTGTGTGTGTTTGTGGTTGTGTTGAAATCTGTGTGTGAAAATACATGTTAAAATGTGTGTGTGTTTGTGTTGAAATTTGTGTGTGAAAATACATGTTAAAATGTGTGTGAGTGTGTGTGTATGTGTGTGTGTTTGTTTTAAAATCTGTGTGTGAAAATACATGTTAAAATGTGTGTGTGTGTGTGTGTTCGTATTGAAATCTGTGTGTGAAAATACATGTTAAAATGTGAGTGTGTTTCTGTTGAAATCTGTGTGTGAAAATACATGTTAAAATGTGTGAGAGTGTGTGTGTGTATGTGTGTTAAAATGCGTGTGTGTTTGTGTGTTAAAATCTCTGTGTGTGCGTGCATGAGTATGTGTGTGTGTGTTTGCTTGTGTGTGTTTGTCTGTGTTGTGTGTGCGCACACGTTCGTGCGTACATGCATGTGTCTATGTGTGAGTGAGTGAGTGTGTGAGAGAGAGAAGGAGAGAGGGAGAGAGAGATGAGGGAGAAGAGACTTTATGAGACCATATGCGTGTGTGTGTGTGGGGGGGGGGGGGGGGATTATCCGAAAGACTAGAGCCCTGACCACTAATCATGGTCTAGTGAAAAAGAGAACAATCCTACACTGGACAAGATTCGAACGCAAAACTGTTCGCTTTTGTATCTGTCGCTAGACCAATGGAATGGGGAGTTGTATACCAGTGAAATTGTCACCTCTGTTTGCTGTGAATGTGGGGTACCTAAGGGAGTGAGAGAGATTTTTCTCTGAACCTATAGAAGATTTGTGATGAGTGGTGCATTGTTGCCTTCTGCTCCGTGTGATTCTTTCACAAAGAAGAAAGAGAGACAGAGACAGACAGACAGATAGACAGACGTGCAGAAATAGGGAGACACGGACGAAGAGACGGAGATTCATGCGCGCCCGCGCCCGCAGGCACACACACACACACACACACACACACACACACACACACACACACACACACACACACACACACACACACACATTCAGTAACTGGAATTTTATTTACATTTTTCATTGGAATTGCTGATTTTGTTAGGAATGGTTGGTTAGAACTGCATTTTCCTTTTTGTTTATTGTAATTCAGCGGGTTAGTCATGTAAAGGTTGTTTTTGTTGTTGTTTTCATTTCGCATGCATTGATCCCCTGAAATGTCTTCTCCCCTACATTACCACCTACACCTTCCTCCCTCCTGACACTCACACACCCCTCCTTCTCCCCCCCCCCCCCCCCCCCCCCTCCCCTCCCCGTCTAAAATCACAACTTGTGAAAAGACGTTAAATGAATTTGAACACACACACACACACACACACACACACACAGGGGGGGTGGGTGGAAACAGCTACTTCACCACCACCCCATGTGTTAGCGTGTATAAATCATTCTTATTATCACAACTAGTAGCCTAGCTGACTGCTAACATCATAAGCAGGGGCTTACATCGCATAAGGCGACATCAAGCCCATGGTAATTCATTTAGAACCCCACTCTAAACCCAAGAAGCGTCTGTTATGTCCTAAAGTGGTTTTGGTCGTAAAGTGGACAGGATCAACGGAGAGAAGGGTCTGGAAACTTCCTGTTGGGAAGACAGAAAAGAAAAAAACCTTCTCCTTCCCTTAACAAGATGGGCTACTAATGCACAGACTGCAAATTGCAAGACAAACGAATTCCTTATCTGAAAAATCTCTATTTGCGAGCGTATAAAAGGTAAAGGTGTACGTCCCACAACCTATGTGGTCGTAGGGGAGCGAGGCATCAGAAACCTCACTTCTCTAGGAGCCAGCATATTGAGAGCGGCGCCCATCTCCTCTCCCTCGCTGCTTTACCTTCCCTGACCCTAAAGAGGGCAGGTACCCATTTACAGCTGGGTGAACTGGGGGAACTGTACTGAAGCCAAGGCGCGCAAACGGTCACCCATCCAACAGGTAACCACGCTCGACGCTGCTTAACTTGGCTGGGGGAAAGCGAGTGCTCCGACCACTGAGCTGTCCCGTCCCCAGAGAGCGTATGAATCGGTAAGTTAGCAGATTTTCCCCGGGACATTCCGAGAGTGCTCGTTTTACATTAAGAGTTTTGACAGAGCTTTTGTTTGTTTTGATATCCTGATATTATCATTATGAGTCGTGACTTCACCTGTTGTGATATAAGCAGTTTAAAAAATACTTTCAAATTACGTTTTGACCGTGTTTGCGCAGTAGTGGACTGTCTCAATCCAGTTAACGACAAGGTATCCATGTAACGACACCAATAAGCTTCACTATTATTAATTTTACGATTCTTCACTCCTTGGCGCAAGCCAAAAGCTGTGTCAGTTATTGATGTCCACTAAGTGCCGAGACCTACGCTACAATGGTGTTATGTGGATCGGTGGTCTAGAGGTAACGCGCCTGTCTAGAAAGCGAAAAGTCCGGGTTCGTATCCCGTCTGGGCCCGAAACTTTTCCCCCATCCATTAGACCATGAGTGGTGGTCTGGGCGCTAGTCTTTCGGATGAGACGATAAACCGAGGTCCCGTGTGTTACAGAAAATTATGCAGCGCACGAAAAAGAACCCACGGCAACAAGAGAGTTGTCCCTGGCAAAATTCTTAGAAAAAAAAGCCACTCTGATAGGGAAAGAAATACAGTTGCAGACCAAAAAAAAAAAAAAAAAAAAAAAAGGGGTGGCGCTGCTCTTGTGGCGACGTGCTCTCCCCGGGGAGAGCAGCCCGAATTTCACGCAGAGAAATCTCGTGACTTAAAGTGGTATAAATAAATAAATAAATAAATAAATAAATAAATGCTTTGAACTATTACATCGACAATGTCATAGCATAACAACCTGCACTCTCCATTAAAGGAGAACACTAGATTTTTTGTTGTTGTAAAAAGGGTGATCTGAAGTCGGAGTATAGCTGCCTGTATGGCGAGGTACTTGGAAAGAGTCATACACACAAACTGCTCATCTGGTGTGGACGTGTACGGTCTTTCGGTGATTCCCAGGTGGGATGAGTGAGACAGAGTGCATGTTCTGGGTGACCCCTATAGGGCGTGAAAGCTGAGGAACGCCTACCAACAACAACAACAACAACAACGAATCGCTGCAATACTCAACAATGCAAACGAGGACTGGATTTTAAAAAAACAAAAAAAAACACCAAAAGTTATGAGTACTTATTCCATTATCCTCGCAAGAACCAAATAAATAAATTGATTAATAGAGTAATAGATAAATAAATAAATAAATAAATGGGTAAATAAATAAACAATCATCCCCTTTCAAAAAGAACATGAATAATGGCGTTTTTATCTTAAACTATCAGGAATCAAATAAGACACAAAAAATAAAATAACAATAATAGGTCATTCGAAGGACACAAGCCGTTTCGCAATATTTCTCCCTCTCAGAGTGTCAAAAACACACACACACACAAAAACAAGCGTATAAAAAATGACATAAAAACAAACAGGAAAAGGGGGGGGGGGGGGGGGGGGGGGGAAGTCACGTAGGAAGTTACACTGCAGAGAGACATGTGAGCCATCTCCAGTTTGTAATGGTTTACCACTGCGTGTTAGCGAATGATGTCAGAAAACTCATCATTGATTGTGAAAAAAGACTCAGAGAATAGGAGGAGGGGAAAGAAAGAAAGGATTTCAAAGAAAGGGGAAAAAAGGAACGAAAGGGAATGGAAAAGGAAGGAAGGAAGCGAGGGAAAAAAAAGAAAGGAAAGAAAGAAGAAAAAAAGGAAAGGAAAGAAAAGAAAGAAAGAAAAAGAAAAAAAAGAAAAGGGAAAGGAAAGAGAAGAAAGAAAAGGAAAAAGAAAGATGAAAAAAGGGAAAGGAGAAGAATTAAAAGGGAAGAAAACGAGAAAGAAAGAAAGAAAAGAAAGAAAAGAAAAAAGGAAAAAAAAGGAAAAGAAAGAAAAAAAAGAAAATATCAAAAAAGAAAAAAAGAAATAAAAAGGAAAGTGAAAAAAAAAACAAAAAAAAGAAAGAAAAAAAAGAAAGAAAAGGAAGGGGAAAAAGGAAAAGAAAGAAAGAAAATAAAAAAAAAAAAAAAAAGAAAAAAAGAAAAAAAAAAAAAAAATTGGGGGGGAAAACACAAAAAAGCAAAAGCAAACCAAAGGAATCAATACTTTAAAAAAACCAAAGGCGGGTGACAACACCCATAAAGCAGGAAGAGGCAACAACCAAGATGGCCGTAAAGAAGAAAAAAACTGACAGAAACAAAACAGACAGAAACAACAGCAACAGAAAAACATAACAAAAATATCTAAAAACCATAGACGCTTGTGGAGTCTTTAAATGGATTCCGTGTCCTTAACTGAATCAAGACGTTGACATGCACAAACCTGGTCAAAAATTAACTGGAAACTATTTTTTTTTGGAACTGCTTAGCATGTCGCTTCTCATCAACACAACGCTAGTCAGAACAATTTCTACAGATATTTTAAAAGTATGAACAAAAATGTACTGTGTACATGTTTTTTGGGGGGATTGAGGACATAGAGCAATACCAGGTAGTCACGAAAAAGTTGGAAATGATCATCAAAAATGAGGATTGCTTGTGTTCCTACAGCGTTGACCCCGCGCATGCATATTGCGATTAGGAAACTAGCAGACGACAAAGGACTGAGGTGGGGAGGGGAGGGGTGGGGAGAGAGGCACAGTGTTTGCTGAAAGAAAAACAAAATTCAAACTTTACGAAATCTGTGTAAAATCACTTGAGTTTTGAGTCAGAGGCTAGTCTTTTAATACAAAAGTGTTGTTGCTTTATTAATTTATGTGGAAGCCTTAGTAACTGCGGTATGAATACAAGAGTAATATAGATAGAAGAACGAAAGGAAGATGGACAAAAATGAAAAGTGGGGTGTAGCCTTGACCAAGCACGCAATTTTCCACAGGAAGTTTGCACAGGAAGTTTGCACAAGAAGTTTGCACAGGAAGTCTGCCACAGGAAGTTTGCACAGAAGTTTGCACAGGACGTTTCCACAGGAAGTTTGCACAGGAACTTTCCACAGGAAGTTTCCATAGGAAGTTTGCACAGGAAGTTTGCACAGGAAGTTTGCACATGAAGGAAGTTTGCACAGGAAGTTTGCACATGAAAGTTTGCACATGAAGGAAGTTTGCACAGGAAGTTTGCAAAGGAAGTTTGGAAGTTTGCACAGGAAGTTTGCACAGGACGTTTCCACAGGAAGTTTGCACAGAAAGTTTGCACAGGACGTTTGCACAGGAAGTTTGCACAGGAAGTTTGCACAGGACGTTTGCACAAGAAGTTTCCAGACCTGGGTAGGAGTTTGTATCTGCGCTGAATCTGTCCCCTTTATTTTCTTTCTTTATTTATCCCTTTATATCGAGGATAATGGAATTAACACTCATATGCTTTTTTTTTACATCCAGTCCTCGTGTGTATGCGGTTTTGTCAATTTCGTCATCTGTTCCCACCGGCACACAATGACCTACTCTTCCAAAGAGCTGAACAGGATTTAATGCGTGCGCAAGATATTCTACGCGCGTTCACACACGAGACCTCGGTTTATAGTCTCATCCGAAGGACTTTTGGGGAGAGTGGAATCTGCACTGATGTTAACTCCAGGGAGAAAAAATCCTCTTGCACGAGATTCGAACCCGAGTCAGCAAAACACGAATACATCACTTCTAACCACCAGGCTAACCCCTCCCTCTTGAACGGGATTCGAACCCGGGTCGTCAGATTGCGAACACGATATTCTAACCACGGGACGGGATAGCCTAGTGGTCAGAACATTGCGCTCGCAATCTGACGACCTGGGTTCGATTCCCGTTCAAGGGGAATATTTTCCCCTGGAATTAACATCAGTGCAGACTCCACTCTCCCCAAAAGTCCTTCGGATGAGACTAAAAACCGAGGCCCCGTGTGCGAACGCACGCAGAACATCTTGCGCACACGTTAAATCCTGTTCCGCTTTTCGTAAGAGCAGGCCATTGTGTGCCGGTGGGAACAGATGACAGAATTTACAAAACCGCATACACACGGGGACTGGATGTTTTTTAAAAAAAAGCACATACGTACTTCTTCCATTATCCTCGATATAAAAGAAGAAAGAAAGAAAGAAAGAAAAACCACCCTCCTCTTGAACGACAAGAGCCACTTAAGGAAACAACAGATGCTGCTCTTCTCTACTGAAAGAATGCCCTGACGTTGCCCCGGAAGCGTATTTGTTTACAGACTTCACACATCTTCAAAACGAGATGCTTTAGGAGAATCTTAGTCTGTGTCACAATTTTTCGCTAAGTACATAGCCAACCTTACGGACAATCCCGCTTGAAATATTTCGAGTTTGTCTGACAGTTGAGTTGGTACGCGGGCAAAAATATGTTTGAATTGAATAGGCTTCCCCTCAATTATTTATCGGCTTGTTGTTATTATTATGTTGCTGTTGTATTTTCTGTGGTGGTGTTGTGTGTGTGTGTGTGTGTGTGTTGAGGTGTTTTATTCATCTCTGTCTGTCTCTCTGTCTGTCCGTCTGTCTGTCTGTCTGTCTGTCTGCTCTCTCTCTCTCTTCTCTTCTTCTTCTCTCATTTCATTCATTCATTCATTCTCTCTCTCTCTCTCTCTCTCTCTCTCTCTCTCTCTCTCTCTCTCTCTCTCTCTCTCTCTCTCTTCTCTCCTCTCTCCTCTCTCTCTCTCTCTCTCTTCTCTCTCTCTCCCCCGCTCGCTGTCTTCTGACTTCTCTCTCTCTCTCTCTCTCTCTCTCTCTCTCTCTTCTCTCTCTCTCTCTCTCTCTCCCCTCTCTCTCTCTCTCTATCTCTCTCTCTCGCTCGCTGTCTGTCTGACTCTCTCTCTCTCTCTCTCTCTCTCTCTCTTCTCTCTCTCTCTCTCTCTCTCTCCTCTCTCTCTCTCTGGAAAAGCTGTATTGGTATACATTTACAAATAAAATTATCAATCAATCAATTACTATAACTGCATTTTGTTGTTGTTTTTTGTCTTTGTATAAACCACAAACCAAGAGTTCGATCGTGTACGAACACATGCAGAACGCATTGCGCCCGCGTTAAAACCCGGTTCCTCCTTTTACAAATAGTAGGCTTTTGTGTGCAAGTAAGAACGGATGACAAAATTGACTGGAACGCATCGCATGCACACTGGTGTCTTGTTTAGACAGCATCCAGGAAGTCGGAATATGGCTACCTGCATGGTGGACAAAATGGCGCGTACTCAACAACAACAACAAAATCAAACTCACCTTTGGTGAACCTCGGAGCTCTAGCCTAGGAACGAAAAAAAAAAACAACCACCATAAAATCCCTATTACCCTTTCATAGTAAAGTAGTTCAGTTATTTTCTGTGAGATGGATGACACGAACATACCCAGCATGCATCCTCCTGGCTGGAGAGAGATGGGCTCCGCCAGGTTCAACTTGCCTTCGACACACTGCCAGAAAAAATTAATGTCAGCGCATTGCTCAGTGACTTTTCAAGGAGTTCAAGGAGCTCAAAAGAAAAGGTCAAGAAGTCATTCAGTCCCGAGAGAGAGAGAGAGAGAGAGAAGAGAGAGAGAGAGAGAGAGAGAGAGAGAGAGAGAGAGACAGACAGACAGACAGACAGACAGACAGACAGAGACAGAGAAAGACAGACAGACAGACAGACAGACAAATAGACACACGGACAGACAGACGTATACAGATAATGACAGCGACAGAACGGGTTGGAGTGAATGAGAGATAGACAGAAACATACAGAGAGAGAGAGACAGACAGACAGACAGTATACAGATAATGACAGCAACAGAAAGGATTGGAATGAATGAGAGATAGACAGAGACAGACAGAGGTAGACAGAGACACAGAGAGTGAGACAGAGAGACAGACAGAGAGAGAATGAGAGAGAGAGTGAGAGAGAGAGAGAGGATTGGAATGAATGAGAGATAGACAGAGACAGACAGAGATAGACAGAGACACAGAGAGTGAGACAGAGAGACAGACAAACAGACAAAGAGAGAGAGTGAGAGAGACAGAAAGAGTGAGGGAAAGAGTGAGAGAGAGAGAAACAGACAAACAGAGAGATAAAGAGATACAGACAGACAGACAGACAGAATCGTAGACACATCCAATCCCTTTTGGGATTTGTCTAGGATTTTCTTCTTTTATTTCGGGAAGGGACAAGATAGAGTTTTCCCTGACATGATCGTATTACAGTTTGTTGTGAGGGAAGGCTTTGAGGCTTTGTTTTTTGTGTGTCAAACGATTTGCTTGCGTTGTCTGTGTTGAGTCATGTGTGCATTGAGAAAGCATATATTAATTGTCTGTGTGTTTTAGTGGGTTTGGTTTTCTTGTGTGTGTGTGTGTGTGTGTGTGTGT
>CM054150.1:14720520-14733020 GCA_028751875.1 Rapana venosa | reverse complement strand
TTCTGGTTACCTTTGTCTGGCTGCCTGGTTGACTGTCTTCTCTGTGTCTCTATTCTTTGCACGTGACCTCTCTGTCTGTCTGTCTGTATCTCTGTCCTCTCTCTCTCTCTCACTGTCTCTCTCTCTCTGTCTTTTCTCGCTCTCTGTCTCTCTGTGTGTCTTTCTCACTCTCTGTCTCCGTCTCTCTCGCTTTCTTTCTCTCTGTCTATCCCCTCTCTCTCTCTCTCTCTCTCTCTCTCTCTCTCTCTCTCCTCTCTCTCTCTCTCTCTCTCTCTCTATGTCTCTCCGTCTCTCTCTCGCTCTCTTTCTCTCTGTCCCTCCGTCTCTCTCTCACTCTCTGTCTCTCTGTCTTTCTCGCTCTCTTTCTCTCTGTCTCTCCGTCTCTCTCGCTGTCTCAATATTTATTTGGACAGTTGATCGGGCCTCTGCTTACTCTTCTCACTCCACCAGTCCACAATACTCAAGTATTCTGCTATCAGCACTATATCGGTCTCCATCAATTTTTAAAAAATGATATAGTAAAAAAAATAATAATAACGAAAAGAAAAGAAAACATACAAATGCTTTTTGCTAAAAACATTTGTAGAAAAACAAAAATTACCATTGGGTAAAAGGTGAAAAGGTAAAGGTGTCCCATAACCTACGTGGTCGTAGGGGAGCGAGGCATTAGAGACCTCAGCTTCTCTAGGGGCCAGCATATTGAAGGCGGCGCCCATCTCCTTTCTCTCCCTCGCTGCATTACCTTCCCTGACCCTAAAGAGGGCAGGTACCCATTACAGCTGGGTGAAACTGGGGACTGTACTGAAGCCAGGGCGCGCAAACGGTCACCATCCAAGTGGTAACCGATCGACGCTGCTTAATAATAATAATAATAATAATAATAATAATAATAATAATGTATGGAATTTATATAGCGCTGAATCTTATAAAGCAACAAATCAAAGCGCTCAGTTTGTTTTGTGTTTTTTTTAATATCGAGGATAATGGAATAAGCATTCATGTGCTTTTTACATCCAGTCCCCGTGTGTATGCGGTTTTTGTAAATTTTGTCATCTGTTCCCACCGGCACACAATGGCCTACTCTTTCGAAAAGCGGAACAGGATTTAACGTATGCGCAAGATGTTCTGCATGCGTTCGCATTACGTTAACATTGGCTGGGAGAAAGCGAGTTCTCCGACCACTGAGCTATGCAGTAAAGGGGAGTGAAGGAAAAAACAGAATGTTGAATGGCATTAAGCATTGATGCCAGGACTCCTTGTGTGGGAACGCTACAAGAAATCACAATGACTTTACGTCAAAGTTGACAGCCAGTGAGAACGACCCCAGTGAACTATTGCCGATTATTGGCTGTTGATATTTTGTTGCTTTCTTTCTTTTGGTACCTGATAATAACCATAGATTTTATTTCACTGACTGGCACGGGGAAAAAAGCAGACGCCCAAATTAGACTTCGGGACGCAGGTGCTTTTGTCTGTGTTCGATTTTTTTCCCTTTTAGTAAATAACAACAACAACAACAACAAACAAGTATCGGCAGTCTATAGATAGGTCTGGTAGACCTACAAGTTCGATTTTTTTTTTTTTTTGTAGGGAGAGTAGGAGGATGGAGAAGGAGAGAGAGAGAGAGAGAGAGAGAGAGAGAGAGAGAGAGAGAGAGAAGAGAGAGAGAACAGACAGACAGACAGACAGACAGACAGACAGCAGATAGACAGACAGACAGACAGACAGACAGAGACAGAGACAGAAAGAGAGACAGGGAGAGAGAGAGAGAGAGAAAGAAGAGAGAGAAACAGACAACAGACAGACAGAGACAGACAGACAGCAGACAGACAGACAGATTTTTCTGTAATTTTAGCTAGCCCCAGAGGGTTTCTATCTTTTCATCTTTTTTTTTTTTTGGGTGGTGTTGATCTTTTCTTTTTGACAATCTGTGATGACCATAACCTCCGCCCCCCCCCCCCTACCCCCAGCCTCACCCCCCCCCCCACCCACCCACCACCCACACCCCACCCCCAACCCCTGCCCCTCCCCTTTGCCTGCATGGCAAGACAAAACACGGACTGACAAAATGGACTGAGATGAGAGGAGAGGAGGGCACAGCTGCTGTGGTCAGGCCTCCTCCATTTTACTTGTTCCATTTTCTGGTGGTCCCTTAAGAGGAGGACTGAGGCAGAGTGCAGACCGCTCCCCTAATACACCCCAGCAGCACCTGCACACGAATTCCCTGGAGACGGTCTGTGGCCGCTGGGACTGTAGGATGCTTGGTTGTAACATCTTTTCTCTGTGGTGCTCCCCCCCACTGGTCCACGGGACTACTGGATAGGTGAAGGTGAAGAAGTAACTCAGTGATCAGTGGTGTAAGTCAATGATTAGGGGCGTAACTCAATGATTGGTGGTGTAACTCAGTGATCAGTGGTGTAAGTCAAAGATCAGAGGTGTAAGTCAAAGATCAGTGGTGTAAGTCAATGATCAGTGGTGTAACTCAATGATCAGTGTGATAAGTCAATGATCAGTGTGGTAAGTCAATGATCAGTGGTGTAACTCAATGATTAGTGGTGTAACTCAATGATTAGTGGTGTAACTCAACGATTAACGGTGTAACTCAATGATTAGTGGTGTAAATCCACGATCAGTGGTGTAACTCCATGATCAGTGGTGTAAGTCAATGATCAGTGGTGTAACTCATTGATCAGTGGTGTAAGTGGTGTAACTCAATGATTAGTGGTGTAACTCAATGATTAGGGGCGTAACTCAATGATTAGTGGTGTAACTCAATGATCAGCGGTGTAACTCAATGATTAATGGTGTAACTCATTGATTAGTGGTGTAAGTCAATGATTAGGGGCGTAACTCAATGATCCGTGGTGTAAGTCAATGATCAGTGGTGTAAGTCAATGATCAGTGGTGTAACTCATTGATTAGTGGTGTAAGTCAATGATCAGTGGTGTAACTCAATGATCAGTGGCGTAAGTCAGTGATTAGCGGTGTAACTCAATGACCAGTGGTGTAACTCAATGATTAGTGGTGTAACTCAATGACTAACGGTGTAACTCAAATATTAGTGGTGTAACTCAATGACTAACGGTGTAACTCAATGATTAGTGGTGTGACTCAATGACCATTGGTGTAACTCAATGATCAGCGGTGTAACTCATTGATTAGTGGTGTAACTCAATGATCAGTGGTGTAGCTCAGTGATCAGTGTGGTAAGTCAATGATCAGTGGTTTAACTCAATGATCAGGGGTGTAACTCAAAGATCAGCGGTGTAACTCATTGACCATGGTGTAACTCATGATCATTGTGAACTCAATGTTAGTGGTGTAATCATGATCAGTGGTGTAACCTCAATGATCAGCGATTGCCACTCAGTGATCGTGGTGTTAATAATGTTCAGTGTATGGGACTCAATGACCAGTGGTGAACTCATGATAAATGTGTAACTCAATGACCAGGGTGAACTCAGGATCAGTAGTGTAATGACTAACGGTGTACTCAATGATTCAGTGGTGTAACTCATGATCGTGGTGTAACTCATGATTAGGGTGTAACTCAATGATTTGTGGTGTAACTCGGTGATCATGGGTGTAACTCATGATCAGCGGTGTACTCAATGTCTGTGTGTACTCAGGATCAGTGGTGTACTCAGTGTCAGTGGTGTAAACTCAAAGATCAGTGGTGTAACAATGATCATCGGGGTAACTCATGATCATCGTGTAACTCAATGATCGCGTGTATCATGATCAGTGGTTGAACTCATTATCGTGGGGTTAACCATGATCAGCGTGTGTACTCATGATCAGTGGTGTCACTCAATGATCAGCGGTGTAACTCAATGATTAACGGTGTAACTCAATGATTAATGGTGTAACTCAATGATTAACGGTGTAACTCAATGATTAACGGTGTAAATCAATGATTATTGGTCTCACTCCATGATCAGTGGTGTCACTCAATGATCAGTGGTGTAACTCTGTGATCAGTGGTGTAACTCGATGATCAGTGGTGTAACTCAGTGATTAGTGGTGTAACTCAATGATCAGTGGTGTAACTCAATGATCAGTGGTGTAACTCAATGATCATCGTGTAACTCAATGATCAGTGGTGTAACTCAGTGATCAGTGGTGTAACTCAATGATCATCGGGGTAACTCAATGATCAGTGGTGTAACTCAATGATCATCGTGTAACTCAATGGTCAGTGGTGTAACTCAATGATCATCGTGTAACTCAGTGATCATCGTGCAACTCAATGATCAGTGGTGTAAGTCAATGATCATCGTGTAACTTAATGATCAGTGGTGTAACTCAATGATCAGTGGTGTAACTCAATGATCGGTGGTGTAACTCAATGATCAGTGGTGTATCTCAATGATCAGTGGTGTAACTCAGTGATCAGTGGTGTAACTCAATGATCAGTGGTGTAACCCAATGATCACCGTGTAACTCAATGATCATCGTGTAACTCAATGATCAGCGGTGTAACTTAATTAGCAGCGGTGTAACTCAATGGTCAGTGATGTAACTCAGTGATCAGTGATGTAACTCAGTGATCAGTGGTGTAACTCAATGATCAGTGGTGTAACTCAGTGATCAGTGATGTAACCCAGTGATCAGTGGTGTAACTCAATGACTAACGGTGTAAGTCAATGACCAGTGGTGTAACTCAATGACCAGTGGTATAACTCAATGACCAGTGGTGTAACTCAATATCTGATGGTGTAACCGAAGGTGCTGATAAATGCCTTCGGAACTTTATTTGATAATTGAGTGATATTGCAAACCACTAGATGCTGATTGATATCAACTTTTAAAGAGTTTCAAAATGTATGGTGATTTTTTTCTCTGTGTGTGTGCGCGCGCGTGTTTGTGGTGTGTGCGTGTGTATGTGTGTGTGTATGTGGTGGTGTGTGAGTGTGTGTGTGTGTGCGTGCGCGCGCGCGCGCGTGTGTGTGTGTGTTGTAGGTGTGTGTGTGTTGTGCTGAAAAGTAGGATGAAAACACTGGCAACAATCCACCTAATCCGTGTGAGAAATGTTCCCTGTTTGTATGTTATTGCTCTCTGTCTGTCTGTCTGTCTGTCTGTCTGTCTGTCTTCTTCTCTCTCTCTCTCTCCTCTCTCTCTCTCTCTCTCTCTCTCTCTCTCTCTCTCTCTCTCTTTTCTCTCTCTCTCTTGCTGCCTCTCTCTCTCTCCTCTCTCTCTCTCTCTCTCTCTCTCTCCTCCCTCTCTCTCCCTCTCCCCCCCTCTCTCTCCCTCGTCCTCCCTCTCTCCCTTCCCTCGGTCTCAGACGACCAAGAGTTAATCACTTGTCTATCTTTCACTCTCTTACTCCGCGACGACTTGGGAAAGAGAGAGAGAGTGGGAGAAAAATGGAAGTGTCAGTAAAAGAGGCAAAAAAAGAAAAGAAAAAAAGAAAGAAAGTGTCAGTGTGTACCTAGTCACACCTACAGTAGGGAATTGGTAATTTTCTGTTTTGAGTCAGAGAACTTTTCTGTGGCTGTGGTGTCATTCCCCCCCTCCCACCCCCGACCCCACCCCCACCTCCCCCCCCCCCCCCTCTTCCCCCCCCCCCCCCCTCCCCCTTTTTTCTGCTCTTTTTCGTTTGCGTACTGTTCAATTTGCTTGTTGTTTCGTTTGCCAACCGTCCCATTTGCCTATGTTCCCATTTCCTTATTGTTCCATTTGCCAACTGTTCCACTTGCCTATTGTTCCATTTGCCTATCATTCCATTTTTGCCAACTGTTCCACTTGCCTATGTTTCCATTTGCCTATCATTCCATTTGCCAACTGTTCCACTTGCCTATGTTTTCATTTGCCTATCATTCCATTTTTGCCAACTGTTCCACTTGCCTATGTTTTCATTTGCCTATCATTCCATTTTTGCCAACTCTTCCACTTGCCTATGTTTTCATTTGACTATCATTCCGTTTGCCAACTGTTCCACTTGCCTATGTTTCCATTTGCCTATCATTCCATTTGCCAACTGTTCCACTTGCCTATTGTTCCATTTGCCTATCATTCCATTTTTGCCAACTGTTCCACTTGCCTATGTTTCCACTTGCCTATCATTCCATTTGCCAACTGTTCCACTTGCCTATGTTTCCATTTGCCTATCATTCCGTTTGCCAACTGTTCCACTTGCCTACTGTTCCATTTGCCCATCGTTCCATTTATTTATTTTTTAAATCATGTAAACAAAAGAAAAACGAAATCACCATACATCAATGTCCCATTTGCCTATCGCTTCATTTGCCTTTCTACCGCTTTATTTGCCTACTGCTTCATTTGCCTATGGTTCTATTTGCCTACCGCTTCATTTGCCTACTGCTTCTTTTGCCTATGGTTCTATTTGCCTACCGCTTCATTTGCCTACTGCTTCATTTGCCTACTGCTTCATTTGCCAATGGTTCTATTTGCCTACCGCTTCATTTGCCTACTGCTTCATTTGCCTATCGCTTCATTTGCCAATGGTTCCATTTGCCTATCGCTTCATTTGTCTATGGTTCCATTTGCCTATCACTTCATTTGCCTATGGTTCTATTTGCCTATCGCTTCATTTGCCTATGGTTCTATTTGCCTATCGCTTCATTTGCCAATGGTTCCATTTGCCTATCGGAGGCACCGTGGTCGAGTGGTTTAGGCGGTCAACTCGTGATCCAGAGGTCGCGGGTTCGATCCCCGCTCGGCTCGGTGTTGTGTCCTTGGGAAAGACACTTTACTCCTATTTTCCTCACTCCACCCAGGTGTACAAGTGGGTACCAGCTCTGCTGGGGAAGTATCTGGCGACAGACTAGCGTCCTGTCACAGGGGTGGTGAAAAACCATCAGTTCGCTTAACGCTACAGAAACCGTGATAAGCTCCGGCTCTATGGGCCTTCTGGCTCGAAAGAACATACTCCATTTGCCTATCACTTCATTTGCCTATGGTTTCGTTTGCCTATGGTTCCATTTGCCTATCACTTCATTTGCCTATGGTTCCATTTGCCTACCACTCCATTCCATTTCTATCACTACCTTTCTGTGCCTCCCGTTCATTTCCTGCTTCTCCCTTTGCCTGTGGCACTGCTTCAGTTATCTAAGGTTGTTTGTCTACCGCTCCATTTGTCTAAGGGGGACGGGATAGCCTGGTGATTAGAGTGATGCGCATTGCGCTCGTGATCTGCTGACCGGGTTTCGAATCTCGTTCAAGAGGATTTTTCCTCTGGAGTTAACATCAGTGCCGTCTCCACTCCCCCCCCCCCCCCCCCCTCTAAAAGTCCTTCGGATGAGACTATAACCAAGGTCCCGTGTGCGAACGCACGCAGAACATCTTGCGCGCACGTTAAAACCCGTTCCGCTTTTCGGAAGAGTAGACCATTGTGTGTGTCGGAGGGAACGAATAACAAAATTGACAAAACTGCATACACACGGTGAGGGAATGTGTAAAAAACTAAAAAGTACATGCGTTCTTATTCCATTATCCTCGAAATAAAAGAATAAATAGATAGATAGATAGATAGATAAACAAGGTTCTGTTTGTGTACGACTCCAAGCACCTTCTGTCCCATTTGCCTACCATTCCACTTTACCTACCGTTCTCACTGATGACCATACATAACTCTTTCTCCTCGGCCAAAGATGTAGGAGATCCTTTAGACAATTTAGACCAGGAGACAATTTAGACCAGGAGACAATTTAGACCAGGAGACAATTTAGACCAGGAGACAATTTAGACCAGGAGACAGCAGCTGCTCTTGTCAGGCCGTAATTTCAGGATTTCTTTTGCTTTCAGTTTCAGTTTTCCCTGTGAGGACTCACGGTGTACAGAATGTCCCCATGCATGCGAAACTTTATCTACTAAGAAATTTTAGTTTTGAAAATGCCTCATCAGCTACCAAAAAAAAAAGTCTACTGTGCTG
This sequence comes from Rapana venosa, assembly GCA_028751875.1. Taxonomy (NCBI): domain Eukaryota; kingdom Metazoa; phylum Mollusca; class Gastropoda; order Neogastropoda; family Muricidae; genus Rapana; species Rapana venosa. Next base: position 14,725,126 of record CM054150.1, on the reverse strand, counting down.
GAGAGGCCTTGAGTGCTAATGAAGTAATTGAACTTTGATGTTGTGTGGTGTGGTGTGGTGAAAGGTAGTGTCTCTCTGCCTTTGTAGGTCTCTCTGCCTGTCTGTGTCTGTCTGTTTGTCTCTGTCTGTCTGTCTGTGTCTCTCTCTGTCTCTGTCTGTATGTTTTTATCTGGCAAGGCACAGTGCAGGGAGGTAGACAAAGAGGCAGACAGAGAAAGACATGGGTGGACAACATCGATGAATGGACTCTTATAAAAAGAGCTTTGTTGAGACACACAGGCATTGGCACACGACCGCCACACATTAGAGAAAACTGGTGTTTTTGTCAGTGTTAGCGCGCCCTACGATGATCACTCTCGGTTCAGGGCCTAGGGGAGTGTGGTGTGGTGTGGTGTGGTGTGGTGTGTCGTGTGGTGTGGTGTGTGTGTGTGGTTGGTGATGTGGTGTGGTGTGGTGTGGTGTGGTGTGATGTGATGTGTGTGGTGTGGTGTGGTGTTTGTGTGGTAGTGTGAGTGTAGTGTTAGTGTAGCTGTGTTATGCTGGTACTTGTAGTGTAGTGTAGTTTGGTGTTGTTGAAGTTGTGGTGTGGGTGGTGAAATGTTGTCTCTCTGCCTTTGTAGCTCTCTCTCTCTCTCTCTCTCTCCTTCTCTCTCTCTCTCTCTCTCTCTCTCTCCTCTCTCTCTCTCTCTCTCTCTCTCTCTCTCTGTCCTTAAATGAACTATAGCAGTGAATTTCCTGTCACATTTATACAAGACGGACAGGCAGACACAGACAGACAGACTGACTAACTGGTTGACTAAGAGACAGACAGACAGACAAAGGCAGAGAGAAAGACAGAAAGAGACAGAGAGAGACAGAGAGATGTAACTGTCTACTCTGTCAGACTGGCAGTTCAGAATTGCTTGGGCATTTTTTTATCTTTTGTCTGAGAAAGTTTCCATCACTACACTAAAGAAACTGTGTATTAATTTTCTCCATTTGGCTCCTGCTTCATTCTGGAATAAAACCAAGAAAAAGAAAAAAAAAGTACATCTGACACACACGTTCAAAATCTTTCCCTCTTTCGTTGAAGAATAGGCCAGCTATGGCCAGTGGTATGGATAACACAAGGATATCTAGCATGCATCCTGTGACCTGCAGCCAGAAATGGGCTCCGCCTTTAAAAACAACAACACCAGTGCTGTCCAACAATGACGACTTCAGTTCCTGATGATAGAATTCCTGTTTGACCTTGCAGTTCAGATGTGACTGTTCGAACGTAAGTAAGTAAGTCTTCAATTTTAACGTCTTTCCACTTTAAGTGATACCAGACGGCCCTAAGATAGGAGACTGAATGAAAGCTGTTCGAACGTGTTCGTTTAGACCTGTCAGTACGGAAAGGACGTATTGCCATATGAAATGTTTGAAAGGTGTGTGAAAGTTAAAGGCCGCAGCAAGCTCCAGGCTTCCTTCGATCCCATTCACAATGCGCGCGCGCGCGTGCGCCACACACATACAGCACACACACACACACCACACACACACACACAAACACACTCACACAAACACACTCACACACACACACACACACTCACAAACAACACACACAACACATACACACAAACCACACAACACACACACACACACACACAACACACACACCACACACACACACACCACACACACAAACACACACACTTCAAACACACACAACATGACCTTAAGCTTCAAACTGAGACGTTGATTGGCTGGAAGATATGAGCTGGCCGTTTGAGATAGAACAGGACCTGGTCCAAATAGTCAGGTTAAACCTGACGTCTCGAGCAGCATGACACGTACGTTTAGGATGACAGGATGATCAGGTTTGGGATCAGGTTCACCCTGACCGTTCCGGCCTTACAGTTCGGGAAGCTAGTCTGTTGACCTCTTTAATTAACAGGGAGCTGAAGGGAGAAAACGAACTTAGGGAGTGAAAGGGACAAATCCAACTGAGTCCCTTCTTTTGAGGATCAGAGGTGACCATAGCTGCCCACACCCTCTCAGAACACAGAAGAACAGGCAAGGGACTCAGCGCTATTGTGGGGGGGGGGGGGGGGGGGGTGGGGGGGGGGGGGGGGGGGGGGGTGGGGGGGGGGGGGGGGGGGGGGGGGGGGGGGGGGGGGGGGGGGGGGGGGGGGGGGAGGGGGGGGATGGGGGGGGGGGTGGGGGGGGGGGGGGGTGTTTGTTTGTTTTTTTTTTCTCGTGCCCTTCATTTTTTTTTTTTTTTTTTGTTTTAAAAAATTTTGGTTTTTTTTTTAAAGGATTTGTGTTTGTTGGGTTTTGTGGGTAAGGTGGGTTGGGGTTTTTTTTGGCGGTTTTGTTTCTGTGTGAGTGTGTGGTGTGTGTTGTTTTTTTGTCTGTCTGTCTGTCAGTCTGTCTGTCGTCTGTCTTTTGTAACTCTGTCTCTATCTTTCTTGTCTCTGCCTTTTTAGACTTTTAGGTTTGTTTGTTGTTGTTGTGGTTTTTTTGTTTTTTGTTTGATTTTTTTTGCTGCAGTGCACTCACTCGCCAAGATGTGAAGTTATTTGTTTTTGTAACCGGTTTGTTTTTTTCTTTTACACACAAAAATCCAATAAATCAGGGTTTGTCACTTTGCCGCTACTCCCCTGTTCCCTTTTGCTTGAGTAGGTGGCTGTGTTCCTTTAGATCTGAGACCTCCCTCTCTCTCTCTCTCTCTCTGTCTCTCCCTCTCTCTCTCACACACACACACACACACCCCACTCGCTCACTTCCCCGTCTCTCTCTCTCTGTCTGTCTCTCTCTCTCACTCGCTCACTTCCCGTCTCTCTCTCTGTCTCTGTCTCTCTCACCACTCACACTCGCTCACTCCTCATCTCTCTCTCTCTCTCTCTGTCTTTCTCTGTCTCTATCTCAGTCCTCGCTGTCTCACACACAACACACACTACACACACACACCCACACATCACCACACCACACACTCGACATCCCATCTCTCTCTTCTCTGTCGTCTCTCTGTCTCTCTCGCTCTCTTGTCCCTCTCTGTCTCTCTCTCCTACACACACTCGCTCATCCCCGTCTCTCTCTGTCTCTGGTCTTCTCTCTCTCTCTCTACCATTGAGAATGGTTCTATTGAAGGTAGAGAGCTTAGACGTAGTAAACAATTATTGTATTTTAGGGTTTAGGTTCACACTATGATCAGTGCGAAATCTGTAACAGCATTCGTAACAAAAGGGAAAAAGGCAGTAGTTAGTCAATAGCGTTTTCGGATAATATAAAGAGATGACAGTAAATACTTTTTTCAACATTTTCTTGCTACAAAAATACAGCCATATTGCTATATGCGGTGAGTCAAGGGGCATTAAACCAGTTTAGAACATATTAGAAAAGTCGACCTGATGGCATGCATATAAGGTTTTTAGGTGTACCAACCAAAACAGAGCAACAAAATGATATATGAGTTTTGTGTATGATATCCTCATTATGTAAATTCTAACACTGCCTGCATAAGATATTGGTTTAAATTGATTCAAATGAATAATGAACGGATCAATAAAAAGGCGTATCGCAATTGCTGTTTGCAGCTAGACATTCCGGGAAAACAGTGCAGGGTTTCGCAAAATAGAGAAAGTCTTATGTTAATGATTTAACATCGTTTGGTTGCAGCAGGGTGTTAGGGGATGTGAAAAAGTTTCTAAGCATATGTAAACAGCGGCTCATCGATATGTTTATTCAAGGTGGTGCAGGAACTCATAAGAGATGTGATAGATATCAACCTTATAAGATCGTTTAAGAATTATTCGAAAAAGAAAGTTATATCTTAAGATATGGAAAAATTATTGTTTTGTGTTGCCATCACGCAGTTAAGGTTTTAATGTACTACCACTGAATAAACATGTACATCGATATAGTGAATGGTTCATGATAACTTCTGTCCATTTTGCAAAAAATAAGTCGGAATGAAAAACATTTTGGTTATTTTGTGCTACCTATGAAGATTTAAGGGTCAAATTTCTAAAAGAGTTCAAAAGACATTCTCTGAACATGTTGCTTAGAGCACTGATCTCTCCACCAGATACAATTTAATCTAAATATGTGTTTCAGGCAGGCAATAGGCGCGAAGAAAAATACTTTAATGTTACAAGGTAACCAATCTATGATGTACGTCTGGTAAACATTTTAAACATGTTCACCCGTGTTTATATCGCTCTATCAAGCATTTGTGGCATAACTGATTATGTTTTTCTGCATCTCCCCTTTATATATTAATGTCCTCTGAGTCTGATGCTATTTCAGTAACTGTGAAATGTAAACTGTGAGTGATGAACTGTCTTTAAAATTGAACTGTAGTAGGTATATGGATGTACATTATGATTCTCAATTAATCCAATGAATGTGGAATTAGATAGGTGCTGTTATATACAGCTATTTTTCTTATTTTCTTTTCTTATGGTGATTGTGGCCTTAAGGCCAATGTGCAATTAATATCATTTTCATGAGTTCAGAGTTCTCTTCCTCATAAAGGTGGAATGATGTGTATGATCGTTAAACGTCTTTTTTGTACAGAAGAGCGTATTTAAACTTTATAGATGTCTACTGCACTTTGTGTAGCAATTACATCAAGAAGAGT
>CM054150.1:14715520-14718020 GCA_028751875.1 Rapana venosa | reverse complement strand
TTTGACGACCAACATTGACCATATCGTTGTTGTCCCTTCTTTTTTTCCTATACTTAGCCACTGTTTGTCTTTCTTTTGAAGCTAAAGGTTGATCCTTTGATTTTTAACTTTCTCCTGCCTTTCCTTGCTTTGCCAAGATGAAACCCACCGACAACATAGTCTGGCGCCGAAGTTCCTATTGTCTGGGATCTCTGTGTAGTGTGTGTGTGGTGTTGTGAGTTGTGTTTTGTTGGGGTTTTGGTGTGTGGTGTGTGTGTGTGTTTGTAGTTGGGGTGCGTGTGTAAATTGTGGTGTGTTGTGTGTGTGTGTTTAGTGTGTGTTGCATGTGTGTTTTGTTTTAGTTGTGGTTATGTGTTGTAGTGTGTGCCTGTGTGTGTGAAGTGTAGTGTAGTGTAGTGTATAGTGTAGTGTAGTGTATAGATGTGTTAGTGTGTGCGTGCGTGCATGCGTGAGCGGCGCGCGTGTTTGTAGTTATTGTAGTGTTATAGGTGTGGTGTGTGGTGTGGTTGGGAGTGGGGGTGGTGTGGGGGGGGGTGGGGTGGGGGTGGTTTGTGGTGTTGGTGTGGTGTAGTGTGGTGTGGTTGGGAGTGTGTGTATTTTTTTAATTTTTTATTTTATTTCGAGGGTAAGGAAAAAAACCACTTATGTGTTTTTACATCTTGTCCCTGTGTATGCGGTTTTGTAAATTTTGTTCATCTGTTCCCACCGGCACACAATGGGCCCACTCTACGAAGGGCGGAACAGGGTTTAATTGCGCGCAAGATGTTCTGCATGCGTTCGCCAACACGGGGCCTCGGATAAAAAGTTCATCCGAAGGGTGTAGTGTAGTGTAGTGTAGTGTAGTGTAGTGTTGTGTAGTGTAGTGTAGTGTAGTGTTGTGTGTGAGTGTAGGTGTGTAGTGTGTGTAGTGTGTGTAATAGTTAGTGTAGTGTAGTGTAGTGTAGTGTTTGTAGTGTTGTGTAGTGTAGTGTTGTGTAGTGAAGTGTATGGAGTGTGTGTAGTGTTGTGTTGTGTATGTAGCTAGTGTAGTGAAGTGTAGTGTAATGCTTTGGTTTGTGTGTGTGTGGGTGTGTGTATGTGTTTGTGTTGGTGTGTGTGTGTGTGTGATGTGTGTGTGTGTGGGTGTGTGTGTGTGTGTGTGGTGTGTGGGTGTGTGTGGTGTGTGTGTGTGTGTGTGTGTGGTGTGTGTGTGTGTACGTGTGTTGGTGTGTGTGTGTTGGGTGGGTGGTGTGGGGATGTGTGTGTGGGTGTGTGTGGGGTAGTGGTGTGCTGTGTGGATGTGGTCTGTTTTCCTGAAGAACTACATTTCTTTGTTTAGTGACTGTTTCCCCTTCTTTCGACACCAAGTGTTGACCAATATCATTTTATCTTTCTCTCTCTCTCTTTCTCTCTCTCCATCCCTCCCTCTCTCCTTACTCCCCATCCCCCCCTCCTGATCTCTCTCTCTCTTTCCCTCCCTCCCTCCGAAAAACCCATCAGAACTCTGCTCTCTCTCGCAGGCCCTCTCTCGTCATCTCTCTGCTTCCTTCTCTTTCTCCTTCCCTCCATCCCCCTCTCTCTTCTCTCTCCCTCTCTCTCCCTTCCTCCCTCCTTCCTCCCCTCCTCTCTTGCTCTTTTCCTCCCCCCTTCCCCCCGCTCTCCCTCTTCTTTCCTCCTTCCCTTCCCCTCCTCTCTCTCTCTTCTTCCCTATAACCCTCCCCCCTCTCTCTCCCATTCCCTCTCTCTCCCTGTACCCCCTCCTATCTCTCTCTCTTCTTTCCCTCCATCCCTCTCCTCCCCCTCCCCTCCCCTTGCACCCCCCCCCTCCCCCTCTCTCTCTCTTACCCCTATAACCCTCCCCCCTCTCCTTCCCATTCCCTCTCTCTCCCTGTACCCCCTCCCCTCTCTCTCTCTCTCTCTCTCTTTTCCCCTATAACCCTCCCCATCTCCCTCCCATTCCCTCTCTCCCCTCCCCCCTTCTCTCCCTATCCCCCTCTCTCTCCCCCTCTCTCTCCTCTCTCTCCCACCCTGGGTCCACCAAGATGAAACACGCCGACAAAACAGACCAGGCGACACAGCTGCCATTGTCTGGAGTTTTCAGGGCTCCTTTTTTTTTGGGGGGGATGGGGGGGAGGGGGGTTGGAGATGGGGATGGGGGGGGGGGAGGGGAGAATGGGGGAGAGGGGTAAGGGTCAAAGCGATGCGGGTGTTAAAGAATGAAGACGGAAAGATGAAAGGGGTAGATTGACTTTGTGTGTGTGTGTGTGTCCTCTGTGTGTGTGTGTGTGTGTGTGTGTGTGTGTGTGTGTGTGTGTGTGTGTGTGTGTGTGTGTGTGTGTGTGTGTGTGTGTGCGCGCGGCGCGCGTGTGTGTGTGTGTGTGTGTGTGTGTGTGTGTGTGTGTGTGTGTGTGTGTGTGTGTGTGTGGTGTTTTGTGTGTGTGTGTGTGTGTCCTGTGTGTGTGTGTGTGTGCCCTGTGTGTGTGTGTGTGTGTCCTGTGTGTGTGTGTGTGTGTGTGTGTGT
>CM054150.1:14693020-14705520 GCA_028751875.1 Rapana venosa | reverse complement strand
CTCTTCTTCTTCTTCTTCTCTGCTCTTCTCTTCTTCTTCTTCTTCTGCTCTGCCTCTTCTCTCTTCTTCTGCTTCTTCTGCTTCCGTTCTTCTCCATTTTCTCTTCCTCCTTCTTTTTTGCTTCTTCTTGCATCCTTTTTCTTCTTCTCTTCTTGCTTTACTTCTCTTCTCTTCTCCCTCCCTTCCCCTCCCTTCCCTTCTTCTTTTTTCTTTTTCTCTCCCGCCCAAAAAGTACACAACTTTCATCTCTGCTTTTTTTTTATTCCATTCTTTTCTTACTCTTTTCTCATTGTTTCACAAAGTTTTTTTCAATTTACTTCCTTCTGCACGTTATCCCACCGCCTTTTTTTTTTTTGTTTGTTTGATTCACCCCAAGAGTTCATGGTTTTCTTTTAATCAGTTCGTAATCATTTTTTATTAGATTTTTTATCATCATTAAACAACGAAAGTTTTTTAATTTTTTAAACTTAATATAAGTTGAAAGTTAATTTAGCAGGCTCAATGTTTTCTCTTTTGTAAGTGGCTGGAGGTCTTTCATGTTTTCCTAAACCACGTCCCACACACTTAAAACGCTTTTTTAAAACAACCACAAATCCCATATGTCAATTAAAGCACAAAAAGGGAAAGAAAACCTATCTATGTTTTAAAACTCGTAGAAAAAAAAGATGGTCTATTCATACTAAGCCACTCGCCCATACCAAATCCCACACCGCCTCATGTCCCCACTCTCAATTTGTAATATAAGAAAGTGAATCAATGTAGTGTGTGGTTAATTGTGTGGGTGTGTGTGTTGTGTGTGTGCTGCTGCTGTGTCGCGTGTGTCTGTGTGTTCTGTGTAAAGTCTGTTGAGAGAGGACGTGAGAAGAGAAAGACAGACAGACAGAAGGACAGACAGACAACAGAAGCAGTACTTTCAAGACGAATCAATAGATAAAGAAATTAGACGAGGAAGGAGAGAATAAAATGAAAGGCGAAAAGAGGCAACGCCGCGCCGATCATGCGCCGTACTGCGACGAATGAAAACCCTCCCTTCCCCCCCCCCCTTTAAAACCCCCCTAACCCCCCCCCCCACCCTTACCCCCCCCCCCCCCCCCCTCCCCCATCCCTCTCCACTTCTCTCTTTCTCTCCTTGATTTCCATTCACAGTCCTCTCTCTCTCTCTCTCTCTCTCTCTCTCACTCTTTCTCTGTCTCTGCTTCGCTTGGTTGACTAACGACTGGGCGTGGGCGGTGTTCACAGACTATTAATGCCCCCCCCCCCCCCTCCATTTGCCCCTCCCCCTCCCCTTCCCCCTCCCCCTAATGTACCCTACCCCTCCCAAGGTTGTTGTTAGTTTTTCTTGTTGGTGGGATTTTTTTCCCCCCTTTAAGACAACATTCTTTTCTTTGAAGCCTGAAGTCTCAAAGTGTTGTACCTCTTTGGGGGTTTCAACATGGTTTATTGAATATTTGTACAACATAAACAAACATCACCAATACAGCAGTAGGGGGACAGGCATCAAGCTACTGCTGATTTTGAGCCCCACCCCACGAGGAGTTAACATAGGATGCTTTTGCAGACAAGTGACAAATATATTATCTTCTTCTTCCTTTTTTTTGTCATGTTTCTCCCAGGGAAGGTTTGATATTGATGAGCCTTCTCCATCTCTCTCTCTTTTGAGCTTCCTCCTTATTAATTTCATGTCCCTTTCTTTAAGATCATCTGCAATACAGGCAGCCCAGGTTTTGCTAGGTCTTCCCTTTGGTCTCTTTCCATCCACTACAAAAGTTCATTGCTCTTTTTATGATGTGGTGGTCTGCTTTCCGTTGAACGTGCCCAAACCAGCGCAGTCTATTGGTACTAGCTACAGACTTCAGATCATCAACTTATTCTCCACAGTTTTTCATTCGTGATCCTGTCTTCCCATTTGATCTTTGTCATGTAGCATAGCATTCGGTTTTCACAGCTTGAGATATATATATATATATATATATATATATATATCCTTATATACAAATTCCATCACACAAAAATTGAAGAAAATATACAAATTTGCCAAAATTAATTGAATTATACCTTTCTAGCGGGAGAGAGAACACAAATCTGTGGGTGTTCTGTCAACTTTTTCGTTGTTGTTATTTGGCTGGTTGATTGGTTGCTTGGTTGCTTGGTGGGGGAGGAGGTAGCGGGAATCCGTTAGGTTTTTGGTCGTGGTTATTTTTGTTTTGGTTGGTTTGCTTGTTGTTGTTGGTTTTTTAGGGGTCGTTTGTTGTTGTCGTTGTTGTTGATGTTGTTTCTTTGCTTAGGGTGGATCTTTTCTTTGGAGGAGGATCGGGTGGGGGGACAGTGGGGGGCCAGATCTTTTTTTTTTAAACTCAGGAGGGGTGTGTCTTTGTTTATCTAAGGTATGGATCTGGGAAGAGTTGATTTAGTCAGAGGTTCAACACACAAGGGAGATAATTTTTGCTTCTCTCCCAACTGACCTTTTTTAGACAGAGAAATGTTGAAATGATGCAACACGAGGTAATAAACACAACAGAAACACATCCTAAAAAGAATAAATTTTTAAAAAATTGTAGGGAAAGATTTATTTAGATTTAGCGAGGTTCCAATTATTGCAAAATCTTATCTATAACTGTAGAAACTTTTTTTTTTAAATAGCAGACGTGTTAAAGTAAGTAGAAAAATAGGACAGAAGAAAGAAAGAACTAGAAAAAGACAGAGAAGACATTGAAAGGAAAACACAACAACGAAAGACAACAACAATTAAAAAAAATATTTAAAATAAATAAATAAATAAAAACGCCAGCAATCTATAGATGATTGGCTGACAGAGACAGACAGAAAGAAAAACAGAATAAAATAACATTTAAAAAGAAAGAAAAGAAACAGAAAAAACCATGTGGAAATTAGAGTGAAAAGACAACCAGAAAGAATATGGAAAGAAAGGAGTGAAAACGGTGATAAGAAAAGCAAGAAGAAAAGAAATAAAGAAAGGGCTAAAAAAAGAAAAAGAGAAAAGTGACACGAACAGAAAGGAAGAAATAAAGAAGGAAAGAAAGGAGCAATTAAAAAGGGGTGAAAAAAAGAAAAGGGGTGAAAAAAGAAAAGTGATGAAAAAAAAATAAAGAAAGGACAAAGGAAATAATTAAAGAAAGGAAGGAAGAAAGAAAGGAGCGAAATTTAATTTTTTTTAATATAAAAAAGGAAGAAAGAAACGAAAACAAAGAGAAAGGGCAAACTGGCCAACATCAGCATCTGCCATTTTTCTCTTGCAAGAAGCTCACACACACACACACACGCACACACACATCAAAAACATTTTGTCTCACTCATCAAGCAAAAAGAAAATTCAATACATCGCACACACACACACCACATCCAAAAAACATTTTGTCTCACCTTCAGTCAAGCAAAAAGAAAATGTCGATATGTCGCACACACACAACACACACACACACACCACACACCACACACACACCATAACTCCACACCACCCACCCCCTTTGCACAGAACACAACACAACAACCCCCCCCCCCCCCCCCCCCCCCCCACTCCACACCCACCACTCGCACGCACACACACACCATAATCCCCCCCCCCCCCACACACACACTCACACATGCATCATCACCCACCACCCCTTATCACCCCCACCCCCAACACACATACACACATGCATCATCACCCACCCATCCCTTCTCCACTCCAGCCCCCCAACACACACACACACCACACCACACACACACACACCACACACACAACTCACACACACACTCACACACACACCACACACACACACACACACACACACACACACACAAATCCAAAAACATTCTATGTGGACCAGCCAGGCAAAAAAGAAAACCCAAAAAAACATCACGTCAATAGCTAGCAGGCTTCCAAGACCAGAGGTCAGTGTACGCTGATTACCTTACTGATGATATCACTGTTTCACTCCCCATTTTTCATCTGTCCAAGGATCTTCACGCTGATCTGTTGTGGTCATCTTGTGGTCAGCCTCGCTATGTCAGCTACCTCTTGGGGCGGAATAATTACAGTAGAGAGCTTGTACTGTCAGACCACCGCGCTGCAAGTCTGGACCAAAATAAAAACCAAAAAAAAAAAGCTTTGGGGAAATGAATAGGAAAACATCCTTTTTTTTTTTTCACTGGTTGATAAACCTTTGGAAAAGTCAGTGGAGTGGGGGGGGGGGGGGGGGGAGGAGGGGATGGGGATGCTGCTCCTGCAGGGTTTGGAAAAGTTCTGGAAAATTTAAAAGGTTTTTCGTTATAGGGTCTGGAAAAGTTATGGAAATTTTTTTATTTTTCCCCTCTAGGGTCTGGAAAAGCCCTGAAAAAAAACAACCAAGGGGTTTATCCTCTAGGGTTTGGAAAAGTCCTAGAAAAATCATGGGGTTTTTTTCTGTAGGGTCTGGAAAGTTCTTGAAAAATCAAGGATTTTCCTTAAGGTTTGGAAAGTTCTTGGAAAAAATCAGGGAGGGTTCCTGTAGGGTTTGGAAAGTTCTTGGAAAAATCAGGGGGCTTCCTGTAGGGTTTGGAAAAAGTTCTGGAAAAATCAGGGTTTTCCTTAGGGTCTGGAAAAAGTTCTGGAAAAATCACTTGCCCTCTAAGGTCTGGAAAAATCCTTGAAAATTCAGTTGTTGTTTTTATCCCATAGGGCCTGAAAAATTCCAGGAAATTTAAGTGGCTTTGTTTTTCTGAAGAATCTGGAAAAATTCCTGGAAAATCAGTGTGTGTTTGTTTGTTTTTTGTCCTGTAGATTCAAATAAAAGAGTCTTGGAATTTTCAAGAATTTTCAAACTGTTCACTTACAAGCACCAGAATGCTAAGTAACAATAACACAAACCACGAAAAGAATTTACAGTAGATATTAAAGTCAAAATTGGAAATGTAAACAAGATCATGATCTTGATGGTTGGTAAAAGTTGGCAAATTTAACTGATCACAGTTATCTCCCATCTCTGCCAAAGCACAGGTGGAGAAATTACTTCCCTTCCCTTTTCCTTTTAAAAAAAATGGCAGTAAGCCCACATTTTCGAAAAGTTGTTGTACACATACAGCTCATATTTTCAGCAAAAGCCAACAAGCTCAAAATCGGCAAGCTTTTAATCAATAAAAGTTGTCAGACAAAAAAAAAAAGAGAATCAAACTTGGACAGAATCAATTCCCAGTGGAGCTCAATCTGAAGCTTGAGAGACTTTGTTTAGAGAAGGTGCGTGGTAAAGGAAGAAATGCTTACAACTAACGCTTTTCGGAAGAGTGGGCCATTGTGTGCTAGTGGGAACAGATGACAAAATTTACAAAACTACATACACACGGGTACTAGATGTTAAATTTTTTTTTAAAGCTCATGAGTGTGTATTCCATTATCCTCGGAATAAAAGAATAAAATTTTTAAAAACCTATATAAATTGATTGATCGTGAAAATTCATCAGGGCCAGTTTTTGCCCCCCCCCCCCCCCATCCTCCACCTCCCCCCCTTCCCTTGCACACCCCTCACTCTTAGGAAGAGGAAGGCTATTGTGTGCCAGTGGGAACGGATGACAAAATTTATAAAACTGCATACACACGGGGACTGAATGATGAAAAAGAGTACACGAGTGCTTATTCCATTATTCTGGAAATATAAACCAACCAAAGTACTGTATTGGAAGAGGGGAACAAACATCACAGGGATAGGTGGACAGGGTGGGGGGAAAGGGGGGGGGGCATTCTATCCCATGACACCGGTAACGTAAAACTTTGACTATCACCAACACCACCCATCCATGGTCTGTCAGTGGCAAAGCACAGAGAGAGAGAGAGAGAGAGAGAGAGGAGAGGAGAGAGAGAGAGAGAGAGAGAGAGAGAGAGAGAGAGAGACAGACAGACAGACAGACACAGACAGACGAGAGAGTGTGTGTAAAAAAGGCAAGCAGACTGTAAGATTATTATTATCAATCCACCCTCCCACCCTCCACCCACCACCACCACCACCATCACTACCAATAATGAACAAAGGGTAATAGTGGCTGGAACTACCCCCACCCAACCCCACCCCACCTCCATTGCCCACCCAACCCAACCCCCCAAACCATTCCTCACCCCTACCCCCCTCACCCCCTACCCCCACCCCCACACCCCTCACCACCACCACCACACCCTCCCTCCTCGCTGCAGCCCAAAGCAGAGAGCCCAGAGAGGTCATGACAGAAGTAACCTCCCTTCCAAGGGGGACGAACCTCTGTGAACTCTATAGCCAGGCCTACAAGCCAGCCCGCACCAGACTGGCTCAGTGCGCGCAGTTGCTCAAGCTGCTCAAGTTGCTCAGTAGGCTAGTGCGCGCAGTTTGAAACTGCTCACATACAAGTGCGCGGTGCTGGAGACTAAAGATGAACGAACATTCCCAGCACGTGCCGTCGGTCAAACAAAGCTTCGTGTCCTACACAGAAAAAGACTTTTCGTGAGGGGTTGATTTTGTGGAAGGGAGGGGGTTGGTTGGTTTGTTGGTTTGGTTTGGCTTCAGGGTGGGCATATAGACACGCTGCGCTGCACTGCACTGCACTGCTCTGCTCTGCTCTGTACTGCTCTGCTCTGCTCTGCACTGCACTGCACTGCACTGCGTCGCGTCTTGTGCGTTTTCAGTGATTTGAACGCTTTGTGAGAGAGAGAGAAAAAGAGAGAGAAGAAGGAGAAAGAAGGAGGAAGAAGAAGGATAGAGGAAGAAGAGAAGAGGAGGAGGAGGAAGAGAAAGGGAGAAGAAATATAAAAGGAAAAGAGAAGAGTGAAAAGAAAAAGAAGAAGAAAAAAATGTGAAGATTATAAGGAAAGGAAGAAGAAGAGACACGAGGAGGTGGGGGAGGAAGAAGAAGAACAGCAAGAACAACAAGAAGAGTAACAACAAAAACTACAACAACAACTGCAGCAGCAACAACAATAAGAACAACAATAGAAGAAGATAGAGAAAAAGAAGAAGAAGAAGAAGAAGAAGAAGAAAGAAGAAGAAGAAGAAGAAGAAGAAGAAGAAAACAACAACAACAACAACAACAACAACAACAAGGAGAAGAAGAAAAGAGGAGAAGGAACTAAAAAAGACGAAGAACTGAAAGACAAAGAAGAAAAAAGATGTATGTGTATGCGTGTGTATGTGTATATTATGTGTGTGTTGTGTGTGCTTAGAAACACTTCGCTTTCGGCGGTGACGCGTGTGACAACAACCAGGGAAATAACAGAGAACGAGGACAAGGAAAAACACCAGCGAGAAAAGACGATAGACGGAAAAGAAATGAGAGAAGAGGAAAAGGAATACATTGGCCGCCAGAAAGACTTTTAAGCCTGACACGGAAGAAAAAAAGGAGAAAAAAAAAGACGTTGAAGAAGAAAAAGAGTGGGGGGAAAATAAAGAGGAAGAAGGAGGGGGAGAAGAAAGGAAAAGAAGAAAAGAAGAAGAAAGAAGAAAGAAGAAGAAGAAGAAGAAGAAAAGAAGAAGAAGAAAAGAAAAGTACGAGAAGACAGAAAAGGAGGACACACAAAAATAGAGAGAGAAAAAATAAACTAAAAAGAGCATAAAGAACAAAAGAAAGAGAGACCCAAAAAAAAATCAAAAGCATAAAAGAAACCAAAACGTCACTTACTAAGTTTTCATACTGATACTTATTTCACCGTGCCTTGATTTTTTTTAAAAAAAATCATCTTTATTTTAGTTTTATTTTTTTTTATATTTCTTTATCTATCAATATTCACTCATTTCTTTATTACTGTATTTATTTATTTATTTATTCATTCCTCTATTCATCCATCTATTTGTTTATTCATGCCGTCCACGTGAAGGAAATCGCTTACCCGCCAGTGCTGTGTCGAGGCTGATTGACTTGGAGGCGTGTGCTCGCTCTCCCTCTCTCTCTCTCTCTCTCTCTCTCTCTCCTCTCTCTCTCTCTCTCCTCTCTCTCTCTCCTCTCTCTCTCTCTCTCTCTCCTCTCCCTCTCTCTCTCTCTCTCTCTCTCTCTGAGTCTCTCTCTGACCCTGTCTACTGCAGACGGGATCATTATAGTCCATGATCGCCATTATCGATCTACCCTGAATTATTATTATTGGGGGACTTTCTGAGTCTCTCTCTCTCTCTCTGTGCGAGGAATACTCTTTGTGTAGGACTGCACCACCCACGAGGCATATATCAATTTGTGCTGTGGAAGAGTGTTGTGGGCGGTTTTGTTGTTTTGTTGTTGTTTTTTGTACACACACAGTTGTACAAGAAGCGTGTAGTTTGTTGGGTGGATTTTTTTTTCTATGGTTGATGTGATTCTAACAATCTTTGTCGCATAAATAAGGTTGGGTTTTTGTTTGGGTTGTTTGTTTTTTTCCTTTCTTGATGCCATTTCAACAGTCTTTGTCGCTTAAGTAACAGTGGTTTGTTCTGTTGGATGACATTCTAACCGTCGTTGTTGTCGCACAAATAAGAGATCTACTGTACTATCTTCAGCTTTTTTTTTTCGTGACTTCCTGGAAGAAGATAAGAAGAAGAAGAAAAATCAGTGCAGTGCACCCATAACGACTTCCAAAAGGAGTTAAGAACGAGGATTTATATGTGGATTTTACCGATAATTGTGTCGAGATCACTCAGCTCGAATATGACTTCCCTTGAGCTGTAAGCTACGTGATGGAAATTGTGACAAAGTGTCTTTCGTGTAATGAGCTTGAGGCAAAATGAATAGAAATGAACAAAGTGTGTGTATGTGTGCACAGGCAGCAATGTATAGCTGCGTGAGTGTGTGTTGTTTACTTTAAGGACGAGTTTTGGTGTTGTTGTGTTTTTTTAGGGTATAAATTTCTAATTAATGTGGTTGGCGCGTAGGGATTATTCTGAACGGGTCGTCGTTTTCCTGTGGAAAAGAAATAAAGCACTTAGTAAACTGAGTGGGAAAAGTCAGGGATCTTCAGAAGCATTATTGTTGAAAGTGTGTCAACGCTTGTGACAAGTTGAAAAGTGCAGCATTATTCTGGAGAAGAGTTACTACTACCCTGTGTTGGATAAATCAACCAGTTAAGGTAATTATACTTTTTTTGTTACGAACAATTGTGTGTAATTACACTGTATAAAGAGTTATGTGCAGTTATAAAGAGTTCTAGCGTGGTTGCACTTTTTAGTTGTATGCAGTTACAAAGAGTTATGCTTAGTTGCTCGTTTTATTATAAAGGGGTATGTGCTTTTGCAAAAGTTATGCGAAGTTGCACTTTATATATAGTTATGAGCTGTTACAAAGAGTTATGCGTGGTTGCACTTTATAAAGTGTTATATTATTTTGCAAAGAGTTATGCATAGTTGCACTTTATATAGAGTTATTTTACAAAGGGTTATGCGGAGTTGATTTTCATACAGAGCTCTGCGCAATTACAAAGAGTAATGCGTGGCTTCACTTTATAAAGAGCTGTGCGTTCTTTACAGTTATGCGTAAAGTTCTACATTTTGTACAGTTATACACGCCAATAGTTTATAAAGAGTTACGTGCAAGTTACACGTGCACAGATTTCTGTGTAGCTACACGTTAGACTAGAGTTACGCACAGTTTCACTTTTTAATTTTATTTTTTAATTTTTTTAATTTTTTATTTTAATAACACTTTAGACTAGACGCACAAGTTTCACTTTTTACAGAGTTAAGTAAAGTAACTCTACAGGAGGTCTGCCCGCTGGCCTCAACTGACTTCAGAGCAGCTCATGTCTTTGTTGTTGTTTAGGACATAATTATGCTGGGTATGGTCATGTTTCCATAACCCAATGAATGCTGACATGAATGACAGGATCTTTAACGTGCATAGTGGATCTTCTTCACGTGTCTATACACCAAGAAAAAAATAATACATTCATGGCAGGTCAGCACTTAAACTTGACCTGGAAGATCGTAAAAATCCCCACCCTTCATTCAGCCAGATGCGCTTGGCCTGACTTGTCAGGCGCTTAACGGCAGCGTAAAACTTTTTTAATTTGCTCATATGACAGAAAACAGTAGTATAGATACTCTCTGAGCGTCCGAAGAAGAATTTAGTCGCTACCGAGATTTGAACCCACAGCTTCACAGATCCATGGGACCCAACTCAAAATGAATGGTCTTAACCACTCGAGTCTTATCACGCTTGGAGTCCACAGAGAAATACGTTCAAGAGGGAGTGAAGTGTTTAAAAGGGAGGTCCTGACCTTTGGACTTGATACCTCTTAGAAATTACACTAATGGTGCGAAACCTCTCAGTAGAGTCCAAAGGAGGGGTGTGTGTCCAACCACTGTAGTGTCCCAATTCAGTGTGTGTGTGGCTGATCACCAATTGACTTACTTCTCGGTCAAGAGTGCAAGAGTTAGCGGTGTGATTGCATTGTTGATGTCTGGATAGTTTCTCTCTGTGTCGTGAATGATTGTGTTGATTGAAGTAAGGGTTTATTCATTTATTTATTTATTCTTTTATATCGAGGATAATGGAATAAGCACTCATGTGCTTTTTTTACATCCTGTCCCCGTGTGTATGCGGTTTTGTAAATTTTGTAAAAAGGGTTGGGTATGTGTGTCCCACTTTCAACAGTCCAGATTGCATTGTGGTGTGGTGTGGTGGTGGGTTTTTTGTTGTTTGTTTTTTATTCTTTTATATTGAGGATAATGGAATGATGTGGTGTGGCGTGGTGGTGGTGGTGGTGGTGGTGTGGTGATGGAGTTGTAGTGTGGTGTTGTGTGGTGTTGTGTGATGGTGTTGTGGTGGTGTGGTGTGGTTGGATGTGGTGTGGTGGTGTGGTGTGATGTGGTGGTGTGATGTGATGTGGTGTGGTGGTGTGGTGTGGTGATGGAGTTGTGGTGGTGTGGTGTTGGGTGATGGTGGTGTGGTGTGGTGTGGTGATGGAGTTGTGGTGGTGTGGTGTGGTGATGGAGTTGTGGTGGTGTGGTGTGGTGTTGGGTGATGGTGGTGTGGTGGTGTGGTGATGGAGTTGTGGTGTTGGGTGATGGTGGTGTGGTGGTGTGGTGTGGTGTGGTGGTGGGTTTTTTGTGGGTTTTTTAAATTCTTTTATATTGAGGGTAATGGAATGATGTGGTGTGGCGTGGTGGTGGTGGTGCAGTGATGGTGTTGTGGTGGTGTGGTGTGGTGTGATGGTGGTGTGGTGGTATGGTGTGATGTGGTGTGTGGTGGTGTGGTGTGATGTGGTGTGGTGGTGTGGTGTGGTGTGATGTGGTGGTGTGGTGTGGTGTGGTGCTGCATTGTGTTGTGTCGCACTGCACTGTGCTAACCTGTAATTGACTTCAATTGTGTTGTAATGTGTTGTGCTGTACTGTTTTGTGATGTGCTGTGTTGTGTTGTATTGCAATGAGTTGTGCTTTATTTGTGTTGTGCTGTGTTCTGTTAGGTTTTGTTTTATTGTAGTGTGTTATGTTCTAGTGTATTGTGTTGTGTTGTGTTGTATTGCATTTCGTTGCACTGTAGTTAACTGTGTTGCACTTAAACTGTACTGTGTGTTTCTGTTCTGCACTGCACTGTATAGAACTCGTATTGTATTGTATTGCATTGTATCGTTTTATGTCGTGTTGTACTGTATTGTGTTGTATTGTCTTGAATTTTGTTGCATCTCATTGTAGTGTAGTGTATTGCACTGCATCGTATTGTACTGTATTGTGTTGCATTATATTGTAGTGTGGGTGTGGGTGTGTGTATGTGTGTGTGTGTGTGTGTGTGTGTGTGTGTGTGTGTGTGTGTACATGTGTGTGTACATTTGAATTTGTTAGAATATTGTTAATCATCGTTGGCTGCTTGTGTAGGAGCGGATTGAATGGAAGCGCTCTGATTTGTAATTGCAAGATATAACGCTCTATAAATTCCATATATTATTATTATTATTATTATTGTATTGCATTGCATTGTATTGCAGTTTATCGCATTGTACTGTATTGTATTCTATTGTATTGTATTCTATTGTCGTATATTGCATTGCACTGTATTGTGTGATGTCGGATTGTGTTGTATTGCGTGGTATCCCATTGCACTGTATTGTGTTGTGTTGGATTGCATTGCATTATATTGTATTGTGTGGTATCGAATTGCATTTGTATTGTATTGTGTGGTGTAAGATTGTATTGTATTGTGTGGTGTCGCATTGCGCTGTATTGCGTTGTGTTGTGTTGGATTTCATCGTATTGTATAGTATGGGATTGGGTTGTATTATATGAGCGCTTTGATTTGTTGCTTTACAAGATTCAGCGCTATATAAATTCCATAGATTGTTATTATTATTATTATTATTGTACTACACAGGCTTTTTAGTGACAGCAGTACAGTTTGAACTATAAAGTCTTGTCGCTCTTCCTTTGCAAAGCTAGTCGCCATAGCCTTAACCTTGCGCCACCGTTGTTGTTTTTTGGGGGGTATACATTTCTTTATTCTGGAATCTCTCACTCAGTCTGCCTCTGTCTATCTGTCTCTCTGTTTCTTCTCCTCTTTGTCTGTCTGTCTGTCTGTCTGTCTGAGTCTGTCTGGCTGGCTGACTGTCT
>CM054150.1:14685520-14688020 GCA_028751875.1 Rapana venosa | reverse complement strand
TATCAAAGCAGTCTGTAATCAAAAGAATAGCATTTACATCTAACATCCATGCTTGAGTTTCTTCTCCCAAAGATTAGCCTGAACTGAGTTGAAAGCTCTTGTAAAATCAAGAAAAAAAACATCAAAACGTACACGAGAGTCAGGATGGTGTAGATAGATACTCATAAATCCTAAAAACAAGCAAGATAGAATCAGTAGCATTCACGTTTCTGTTTCTTCTGAAAGGAAAACTGCTCTTAAAGCAGCTAAGTATTCTAAAAACAAGCAAGATAGAATCAGCAGCATTCACGTTTCTGTTTCTTCTGAAAGGAAAACTGCTCTTAAAGCAGCTTAGTATTCCTTTGCAATGTTCTAGTCTGTCTGCTAATCTCACTATTGGACTTGGGGTGGGTGGGGGGGGGGGGGGGGGGGGGGGGGCAGAGGCAGCGGGACCAGCAGGTGATAAGGCCCGGCCTTGTTGACCTGATAGTTATCGGTGCAGGCACGCTCAGAAACCCCTCCATCCTTTTCATCTTTGCTGTGCTTGCCTTGCAGACAGTTTGGTATATCTCTGTAGTTTGATATTTTCTTTGTGTTCTTTTCTTTCTTTCTTTGTATTATTTTCTTTCTTTTCTTTCTTTCTTTCTTTCGTATTCTTTTTTTTCTTTTGTGTTCTTTTTTTGTTTTTTTGTGTTCTTTTTTTACTTGTTTTTCAGTCTTTAATTTTTTTTTAATTGTACATTTCCTTCATTCATTCGTCGAAAACTGTGTGTTTGTATAAGAGAACTGTCTGTATCAGTCTCTTTGTTCTTTCTCTCTATGTCTCTGTCTCTGTCCCTGTCGTGTTTCTCTCTCTCTCTCTCTCTCTCCTCTCTCTCTCCTCTCTCTCTCTCTCTCTCTCTCTCTCTCTCTCTCCTATCGTTTTTATGGAACAGACGTAAAATTCAAGACCAAATCCACACACACGCACACGCACGCGCGCGCGCTCACACACACACAAATCGATCTGTACCAGATCAAACTTTCAGCTAAAACTTTCCAAACATCGACCCACCCAGCAAGAGAAAAGCCAAACAGCAAAGAAAGAAAGAAAGAAAGGGAAGAAAGACAGACAGGCAGACAAACAGACAGACAGAAAGAAAGAAAGACAGACAAACAGACAGACAAAAAGAAAGAATAAAAAGAATAAAAAGAAAAGAAGACAGAAAGAAACGAAAGAAACAAACAAAGAAAAGAAAGACATACATACAGACAGAAAGAAAGAAACGGATAAAGGGAAACAGAAAGGAAGAAAGGAAAGAAACCAAGAAAGAAAGAGGCGAAAGGAACAAGCAAACAGAGAAAAGAAAGAAAGAAAAGAAAAGAAAGAAAGAAAGAAAGAAAGAAAGACAGAGAGACAGATGGGGAAAGAGAGAAACGAAGTGGAAAGAAGAAAGAAAGAACAGAAAAGACAGCAAGATTGAAGAAAAGAAAGCTTGAATATCGAGTATTGCAAAAGAACAGAAAAAGAAAGCAAGATTGAAAGAAAAGAAAGCTTGAATATCGAGTATTGCAAAAGAACAGAAAAGAAAGCAAGATTGAAAGGAAAGAAAGCTTGAATATCGAGTATTGCAAAATAACAGAAAAAGAAAGCAAGATTGAAAAAAAAGAAAGCTTTAATATCGAGTTTTGCAAAAGGACAAAAAAGAAAGCAAGACTGAAAGAAAAGAAAGCTTGAATATCGAGTATTGCAAAAAGAACATAAAAAGAAAGCAAGATGGAAAGAAAAGAAAGCTTGAATATCGAGTATTGCAAAAGGACCTAAAAGACAGCAAGATTGAAAGAAAAGAAAGCTTGAATATCGAGTATTGCAAAAGGTCAGAAAAAGAAAGCAAGATTGCAAAAGGACAGAAAAAGAAAGCAAGATGGAAAGAAAAGAAAGCTTGAATATCGAGTATTGCACAACTCTTTTCCAACCTAGCATCTTTCAGCTCTTGAAATGTAACGTAAGGATGCAGAAAGATGGAGAAGGGAGGAGGGAGGAGAGAATCGAACGCAAAACCTTTCACCCCCATCGCTTTTGAGGACTTGGTGGTATTCGCTTTCAGCTATCAGCACTTTAGTGTTTTAAAGATCTAGTTTTGCTTGGTTGATCAATGAACAGTTAATAGGGGTAGTGTGTGTAAGGGAGGGTGGAGGGTGTAGTGAGGGGGAGGGTTAGTGGGGGGGAGGTTAATGTGGGTGGTGTAGTGTGGGTATGTGTGGGGAGGGGGGAGTAGTGTGGGTGGTTAGTCTGTGTAGTGTGGGTGGGTGGGTGTAATGTGGGTGGGTGAGTGTGTTTGTGGGTGGGTTTGTGTGGGTGGGTGGGTGTATGTGTGTGTAGTGTAGTGTATGTGCAGTGTGTGTGAGGGAGGGAGTGAGGGAGTGAGTGAGGGAGGGAGGGAGGGGTGTTTGCGTGTGAGCATGCACACGTGTGAGAAGTTTCTCTGTGTGCACTGTTGTGTGTGTGTGTGTGTGTGTGTGTGTGTGTGTGTGTGTGTGT
>CM054150.1:14678020-14680520 GCA_028751875.1 Rapana venosa | reverse complement strand
CACACACACACACACACACACAGAGAAAGAGAGAGAGAGAGAGAGAGAGAGAGAGAGAGAGAGAGAGAGAGAGAGGAAGGGGTGGGGAGGGGGGGGGAGGTACAGCACGATACCGCCAAGGGAGGATCTTACTGTCTGTCAGTTCACACGTCAGGGTGTCAGCGGAGCACAGAGTGCAGTGTGAGACGTGTGAGATATGGGGAAAGTGCCAAGATACAGACAGAGGAAGGCGCGAAAGAAATAGTGATAAAGGGGGAAAGAGAGAGAGACGAAGGAAAAGAAAGAAAAAAAAAAAAAAACCAGAAAGCAAAAGAATGGAGAGAACAGTATAGTGTTGGAGAAGGAAGAGGGAGGGGAGGGAGGTATGGAGGGGAGGGAGGGGAGGGGGGGAGGGGAGCAACAACAAAAATGTAGAAGAAGAAAGAAAAAAAACCCAGAAATTTGAACCAGTACTGAAAGCTGAAAAACAGAAAACAGCCAAACAATTTTTTTTGGGTGGGGAGGGGGGGTGGTGGTTGGATAGGGGTGGCGGGAGGGGTGGGGGGCTTGGGGGTGGGGGGTCTCCTTTTCTAGCTGACAAAGAAAAGTGGAATACTCATGAACGAAATTACTCGTTTTGTCTACCACTTTTTTCGTACCACTTTCTGTCACGGAAGATTTCTGTGTATAAAATTTGGGTTGCTCGCCTCTGGGGAGACGTGTCGCCACAAGAGCGGCGCCACCCATTATGCACTTTTTTCTTTTAGTTTGTTTTTTGTTTTCGTGTGTTTGTGGCTTTTTAAAAACATAATTTTGCTAGGGACAACTGTCTTGTTGCTGTAGGTCCTTTTACGTGCTCTCTAAAATGTGTTTGCACCTGGGTTTTTTGTCCGTGTACCAAGATAGATAGATAGATAGATAGATAGATAGATAGAGAGATAGAGAGATAGATAGATAGATAGATAGATAGAGAGAGAGAGAGATAGATAGATAGATAGATAGATAGATAGATAGATAGATAGAGATAGATAGATAGATAGATAGATAGATAGATAGATAGATAGATAGATAGATAGAGAGAGAGATAGAGAGATAGAGAGATAGATAGATAGATAGATAGATGTGTGTGTGTGTGTGTACGTACGTACATACATACATACATACATACACACACACGTACGTACGTACGTAGATACATACATGCAGAGAGAGAGAGAGCGAGAGAGAGAGAGAGAGAGGGGGAGAGGAGAGAGAGAGAGAGAGAGAGAGAGAGAGAGAGAGAGAGAGAGAGAGAGAGAGAGAGAGAGAGAGAGACTCTGAATGTGCCAGTCGACCATTACAAGAATAAACAATGACATCAAAACATTCTGAAGAAGGTCAGATTGATCCTTGTCTGTTGCAGTCTGTGACGACTTTATAATTAATCCACAATTGTAACAGCATACGATAGAGATGCAACGTTTAGGGAAGGAGGGGGAAGGAGGGGGAGCAGAAGAGGAGAGATGGGGAGGGGAGAAGAGGGAGGAGCTCTGATTGCCATCACATTAAAGATAAACAATGAATCAAACATTCTGAAAGTCAATCTGATCCTTGTCTTTAGCATCTGTCAACATTAGTCCCTTATTGCTACAGCATACGATAATATTGCACTTCTCTCTAGTGAAGAGGGTAGATGGGCAAGGAATTGGGGGGGGGGGTCTTTTAGTCTTCAAGATACAAACTCATTCTTCTTCTTCTTTCCTTCTTCTTCTTCGTCTTCTCTTCATTCTTCTCTTTCTCACTTCTTCTTCTTCTTCTTCTTCTTCTTCTCTTCTTCTTCTTCTTCTTCTTCTTCTTCTTCTTCTTCTTCTTCTTCTTCTCATCTCATCATCATCTCTTCTCTTTTTCTTCTTCTTCTTCTTCTTCTATCTTCTTCTTCTCTTCTCTCTTCTTCTTCTTCTTCTTCTCTACTTCTTCTTCTACTTCTTCTTCTTCTCTTCTTCTTCTTTTTCTTCTTCTCTTCTTCCTCTTCTTCTTTTCTTCTTCTTCTTCTTCTTCTCTTCTTCTTCTTCTTCTTCTTCTTCTTCTTCTTCCTTCTTCTTCTTTTCTTCTTCATCTTCTTCATCTTCTTCTTCTTCTTCTTCTTCTTCTTCATCTCTTCTCTCGCTGCTCTCTTCTTCTTCTTCTTCTCTTCTTCTTCTTCTACTTCTTCTTCTTCCTCTTCTTCTTCTTCTTTCTTCTTCTTCTTTCCTCTTCTTTCTTTTTCTTCTTCTTCTTCTTCTTCTTCTTCTTCTTCTTCTTCTTCTTCTTTCTTCTTCTTCTTCTTCTTCTTTCTTCTTTTCTTTCTTCTTCTTCTTCTTCTTCTTCTTCTTCTTCTTCTTCTTCTTCTTCTTCTTCTTCTTCTTCTCTCGTCAAACTCTCAGACAGCAACCATTAGTGTCTGTCTTATGAGCGAAAATGTGTTGCGCTGCCGTTAAGCGCCTGACAAGTCCAGGCAGGCCCAGTGAGGATGTATCCAAGTCTTTTTGGTGTGAGGGGGGGA
>CM054150.1:14655520-14663020 GCA_028751875.1 Rapana venosa | reverse complement strand
CATTGTGAGGGTATGTGTGTGTGTTCTGATTACAAGTGTGGGCATATGCAGACTTCATTCTAAGGGTATAAGGATATGTGTGTATGTGTGTCTTTATCTACGCATGCTTGTACATATAATATGTATATATGTATGTACGCGTGTATGCCTATATAAAAAAAAACATGTACTGATATGCATGCGTCCACGCATGCTTGTGTTAAATTTATACCTGTAAAATGATGTGTTGTGTGCGTTTGTGTGAGTGTGTATACGTTTATGTGTGAGTGTGTGTAAGTGTGCGTGCGTGTGTGTATGTGTGTCTGTGTGTGTCTGTGTGTCTGTGCAAAATCCTCCGTGCGGACATATGTGCGCGCGTACGTGCCTGCGTGTGTTTGTGCATGTTATGCTTGCGTGTGTGCTTGCATATTATGTGCCTGCAAGTGCGTACTAGATAAAATTTGCGTTACATATCGATGATACTGGTGGCCATGATATACCATAAGTAAACCCTTTCCCCCCAAAAAAAATATTACGTCATAAAAACCGATAATAGAATGAAGTTTCAATATTGATATAATTAAATAATTTGTCCTCATCACCCGAAGTGCGAGTCGATTTCATTCACTGTAATGAACATTTGTTCTTTTAGTATAAAAACGTATTGGTTGCTCAAGATGATCACAAACATCGTACTAACATCACTAAACGCATAGAATATAACATTCTTATAATTCTTATTCTTCTTCTCTCTCTTCTCATAGGCAAACTAAACATGGCGGAGTAGCCCATCCCTCTCCAGGTACAGGATGCATGCTGGGTATGGTATGTTCGTGTTTCCGTAACCCACTTAACCTTGACATAAATAACGGGATCTTAAATTTTGACATTTTGCATATATGAATATAGATATACACGAAGAGAATGAAGGCATTGGTAGGTCTGTCCATTACGTTGACCCTGGAGATTGTAAAAAAAATAATAAAAATTAAAAATTAACCCTCGCGAAATTCACCAGACGCCGCTACCGAGATTTGAACCCACAACTTCATAGAACCACGTGGATTGAAGTCAAACGTTCTTAACCACTCGGCTGTGTGGCATCTGTCGCATACGACTCACATTTTATCATTGAAAATAATTCAACAGTTGGTTTTTTTTTGCAGAATATTTTTTGTTCTGTTCAGTCTCCATTCTGTACAGCTTCTTTTGAATCAAGGTGAAAACAAAAAGCAAAACAAAACAAAACAGAAAAAAAAATCAACCCCCCCCCCCCCCCCAAAAAAAAAAAAAGAAACGTGAATAAAACGTTACTGTTGGATATAGTGAAGTGTGTGTGTGTGTGTTTGTGTGTGTGGGGGTGGGTGGGTGTGTGTGTGTGTGTGTGTCTGTGTGTGTGTGTGTGTGTGTGAGTGCGTGCGAGTGTGCGTGAGTGCGCGTGTGTTTGTGCGTGTGTGTTGGGAGTAGGGGAGGGGAGGGGGACGTGCGTGTGTGTCTGAGTATTCGGAGGGCTTTTTTGTTATAATCTTCATACGTAAATAAAATGTAAAGGTTCTCAATGGCTTCATTTAATCTCTTTTTTTTTTACAGTGGCAAGATAAAAAAACAAACAACAAAAAACCAAGAGGACTTGATAAGCTTGTCGTAAGACTTACATATAACCCGTGTAAGCAATAACAACAGAAATACAGAGAGATTCCCTAAAACACGCAAGAAAGAAAACGATGCCTGCATCATCACGAGTAAATTTGGAAAACAAAACGATAGCCAAAAAAAACCAACTTTAATCTCCTGTACAGCAACACTTCGAATTGAAAAAAAATCTGTCAGTAAAATACAAAAATGAAAATCTCCAAAAATACAAGAAACAAATATTACGAGTAAAAGATTTTGCCTCTCCTCTTTGCGTGAATTTCACAGAAGAAAATAAATAAGACAACACTTTTACTCCCTAAAACAGCATGACTTTCAAATGAACAAACCCTGTCAGAAAGTTTTAAAAAACGCAAAAAAATACCTTGCTACAATTGAAATTCCATTTGAAACACATGATCCATAACTAAACCTTTACCCCTAAAACAGTATGGCTTCCAAGTGAGCAAATTCTACCTGTATAAAAAAAAAAAAATTTTAAGCTCTGCTGTTGAAATTGCATTTTAGAAATGATATCCAAAAACTGAGTTTACATTTCTTACTGCACACAGAAAACGGAAATAAATGTTTAACTTTTAAAATCAAGCGCAGTTTTGTTTTGTTTTTGTTTTGGGTTTTGTTGTTGTTGTTGTTGTTTTTAAGGTAGAACCATCCTCGTGAATTTATTTTAAGTGCGAAAAAAACACTTGTGGAAACACCTAACCTTTCTTGAATTTCTAATTGTACACAGAAACAGAATTATTTCACTTTCAGAATCAAGTGTGTTTGTTTTTCCTTAAGTCAGAATCAAATAAACATGTAGATCAGTGCTTTTAGTGCGAAGGGTTAAAATGGAACTCCCACGTTTATTCTTAATTTATAATCTCACACACACACACTTTAAGAATCAGGCTTTTTTTTTTTTAACCAGAATCAGTTGTGTTGTAAATGTGTGATTTTTAGTGAGAGAGAGAGAGAGAGAGAGAGTAAGAAAAAAAAGTAAAGTGGATGGAACTGCAAGTGTCTTTTAATTAATACTCAGGTGTTCAGTGTACACATGATGTCCAATAGTTCAACGTGTTGACTTTGTTTGTTGCCCATTATATAACCCTTCTCCTATGGAGAATACTGCACACTGTGAATAACTACAGCAAACTAATGAGACTGGTGAGAGTGCCTTGATTTGAAGGGGAGAGATGTGATTGTCAACAATATCTAGATGGAAGTACAGGTATGGAAGATACATAATTATTATTATTATTATTATTGAACATATGGATGGACTAGTGAGGGGCAGGTTTTGTTACAGGATGGCACTGGCAGGTCGCATTGTTAAATTCCTAGGAAATATCTTGCAAACTCTGTAGCTATGTCCTTTTTCTCTCTGTCTCTCAATGTTCATGTTAATTCCTTTGTATGTACATCCTTGAGGTAGATGTTACGATTACAGATTCGAAATTCAAATATTGTGAAAAATCATGTAGATTAGAAATGTACAGTAGTAGCGTTGCTCATGTAGAACCATGTTTGTTACAAAATGGATTTTAATGGAAGGAAATAAACCCGGTTCAAAGATAATAGCCTATAATTCTTTCCCATGGTACTTGAGTCTGCAAGTGTTTTAAAGGGGAGAAAGATCATATTTAATGCAATTCTGCTGTTGATTTTTACCCCACCTTACAGAAAAGACCAGCTTTGTGTTATTATTTCATGCCCGTTGATCCAAAAAGTCAGGGATTTTGTTTTTCGTTATTTCAACAGTCAGATATTTTGTTTTGTGCAATTTCAATCAAATACAATCGTTCTGGCATTCAGGTTGTTTTGTTTCAGTTTGCTTTGGTTTCGATGTGCTTGTTTAGGTTTTTTATGTTGATAAGGGGAGTGGGATTTCCACCATTTGTTTTTCTTTCTTGGTTGAATTGTTCCCCTTGATTTACTCAATTGTTTCCCCTTGCTTACTCAGTTGTTTCCCACGTTCATTTACTCCATTGTTCATCTTTCAGAAACTCGATTGGTTTTTTTTTCTTTTTGATACAAAGATCTTTGTATAGCTATCTCTTCTCCCACCCCACCCCCATCCCACACTCGCCCCAACTCCTTTTTTTTTCGTTTGATCCCTCTCTCTCTCTCTCTCTCTCTCTCTTCCTCTCTCTCTCCCTCTCTCTCTCTCTCTCTCTCTCTCTCTCTCTCTCATCGTATAATTTGTCCATATAATTATTGCACTGCTCTTTGACGAAGATTAATCATTTCGGTTGACTTGTCACGTGAAAGAAGAGTGCAGATATATATAATATATATATATATATATATATATATATATATATATATATATATATATATATATATATATATATATATATATATATCAGATAGAATCAAATACACACACAGACGATATTTTTTTATTTAAAAAAAACAAAAACTGGGTGGTGCTGCTCTTGTGGCGACGTGCTCTCACCAGGGAGATAAACCAAATTTCAGGCAGAGACATCTGCAGTCCCTTGGAAGTAGCGCGCAATACAGCACAGCACAATATGTTTTGTGTGTGTTCCTCCGCTAGAGCTCCGAAGTTGACCAATCGTGAGATTTTCGCGTATGCCACGTTTTTGCCCGTCTAGCTGCATTCCGACTTCTGCAATGTACACTACTAATATAATAATATGCATGAAAAAAAATACGCGTGGCGCGGTACAGCGGCTACCAACTCCCTCTAGGGAGAGTAGCTTGAACATCACACACACACACACACAAGTCAAAGTCAAAGTCAAAATTTTAATGTACCATCTGGAAAAAAAATTTTGACTTTGACTTTGACTTTGACACACACACACACACACACACGCTCACACACCACACACACACACACACACACACACACACACACATACACACACACACACACATACACACACAGGTGGACAAAAAACTCGAGCATCTTAGGTTCAATTTCACCCCAACACACACACACCTCTCTCTCTCTGTCCTCTCTCCTCTGTCTCCTCTCTCTCTCCTCTCTCTCTCTCTCTCCTCCTCTCTCTCCTCTCTCTACTCTTCTCATCTCTCTCTATATATATATATATATATATATATATATATATCCCTAAGGGCGAGGACTGGATGTAAAAAAGCACATGGGTGCTTATTCATTATCCTCGAAATAAAAGAATTTGTCATTGTCATTGTCACTCACTCACACACACCACACATAAAAAAAATCTTTTAATATATAATATTAATATATATATATATATATATATATATATATATATATATATATATATATATATATATGTATGTATGTATGTATGTATGTATGTATGTATGTATATAGTTCAGGACAATAATATAGTGGCCGGAACGTGCTAATGTTTATTCATAGGTATTTCCCTAATTAGCGGACCACACTATTTTCTCTTCGGATTTCCTCGTACTCTTTCCGTCTGGCAAAGTGATGTTTATTTCTCTACAGTGTTCACTCCCCCCCCCCCCCCCCCCGCCCCCACCCCCCTCCTACGTTATCTTCCCTTTCTATCAATCATTGTCCTTTATTCTATATTTGCTTCCTATCATTTCTTGTTCTTTATTCTAACTTTCCTTTCTATCTTTCTTTGTTCTTTATTCTAACTTTCCTTCCTGTCATTCTTTATCCTTTATTCTATCTTCCTTCCTAACATTTCTTGTCCTTTATTCTAACTTTCTTCCTATCATTCTCTGTCCTTTATTCTAACTTTCCTCCTATCATTTCTGTCCTTTATTCTAACTTTCCTTCCTATCATTCTTTGTCCTTTATTCTAACTGTCCTTCCTATCATTTCTTGTCCTTTATTCTAACTGTCCTTCCTATCATTTCTTGTCCTTTATTCTAACTGTCCTTCCTATCATTTCTTGTCCTTTATTCTAACTTTCCTTCCTATCATTTCTTGTCCTTTATTCTAACTGTCCTTCCTATCATTTCTTGTTTTTTATTCTAACTTTCCTTCCTATCATATCTTGCCTTAATTTTTTACTTTCCTATCTATCTTTCTTGTTCTTTATTCTAACTCTTCCTTCCTATCATTTCTTTATCCTTTATTCTAACTTTCCATCCTATCATTCTTTGTCCTTTATTCTAACTTCCCTTCCTATCAATCTTTGTCCTTTATTCTAACTCCCTTCCTATCATTTCTTGCCCTTAATTCTATACTACTCTCTTATCATTTCTTGTCCTTTATTCTAACTTTCCCTCCTATCATTCTTTGTCCTTTATTCTAACTTCCCTTCCTATCAATCTTTGTCCTTTATTCTAACTTCCCTTCCTATCATTTCTTGCCCTTAATTCTATCTTACTCTCTTATCATTTCTTGTCCTTTATTCTAACTTTCCCTCCTATCATTCTTTGTCCTTTATTCTAACTTCCCTTCCTATCAATCTTTGTCCTTTATTCTAACTTCCCTTCCTATCATTTCTTGCCCTTTATTCTAATTTTCCCTCCTATCATTTCTTGTCCTTTATTCTAACTTTGCTTTCTATCTTTTATTCCAACTTTCCTCCTATCATTCTCTTTCTTTATTCTAACTTTGCTTTCTATCTTTATTCTAACTTTCCTTCCTATCATTCTCTGTCCTTTATTCTAACTTTGCTTTCTATCTTTATTCTAACTTTCTTCCTATCATTCTCTGTCCTTTATTCTAACTTTGCTTTCTATCTTTATTCTAACTTTCCCTCCTATCATTTCTTGTCCTTTATTCTAACTTCCCTTCCTATCATGTCTTGCCCTTAATTCTTACTTCCCTTCCTATCATTCTTTGTCCTTTATTCTATATTTTCTTGGTTGTTGTTTTTTTTCTTTTCGTTTCTCGGCTAGAGCTCCGAGGTTCACCAAATGGTGAGATTTTGTGTATGTGGCCGTTTTTCACTCACCATTAAGATAGCCGCATTCCGACTTCAGGGAATAGTGTTTAAGCACACCAGTGTGCATGCTTGTTTTTTTTTTAAATGATCATCCGTTCCTTCTGATATGAAATGGCCTACTCTTTGGAAGGCGGAACGTATTTTAACGTGTTCGCAAGATGTTCTGGGTCTTTCTGGTATGTCTCATCCGAAGGACTTTTAGGGGAGTGGAATCAGTACTGATGTTAACTCCTGGGTAAAATCCCCTAAAAACGGGTGCCTCCGTGGTGGCTCGATCCCGGGCCGTCAGATCACGAACACATTGTTGTAACCACTAGGCTATCCCAACCCCCTGCCTGTTATACATAGTGTTGTTTTGCTTTCATTTGATAGTCATTTCATTGGGGGCTAGGTTGAAAGTTTGGGTTGGATTTGTTTGGGGTTTGGGTGGGGTTTTTTTATATGTGCTTATTCAGTAAGAAACATACCTTACACGCAAATTATATGTTAAGAGCAACTACTAGTAAATATAGCTTATATTAATGTCCCTTAATTTAAGACACAAAACATTGAATTTGATAACATTTTGGTATATACTACATCATAAATATGACAACTTTCCGTCTGAGTAAGGAAACAAAGTCTTATGCTGGAAATAAACAATACGCTTCGAATAGATCTTTATCTATCTATTCATTCGTTGTCTTCTTTTTTTTCCAATCTTTCTTTCATTTCATTCATTCTTGTGTTCGTTTTTTCTTCTCTTCTTTCCTTCTTTCTCTATGAATATACAGAAAGTCATGCCACAAATGTCTGGTAATGACTTTATTTTTTTTCTTCTATCTTTATGTTTAAAATAAATTATTCTTAATGTTTCTTTTATTTTATATTGTCTTATTTTTTTGTCCTGTAGTTTTTCTTCTTTTTTCTGCGCCTTCCCACCTCCCATCTTCCTTTCGTTTGTTTGTTTTTTCTCTTTAAATGAAGAAGATATTTCGAGGCTAGTCACGACAGTTTCAAA
>CM054150.1:14643020-14650520 GCA_028751875.1 Rapana venosa | reverse complement strand
AAATAAGAATAAAAAGGCACATCAGTGCTTTTTCCATTATCCTCGATACAAAAGAAAAAGAATAAAATAAATGAATAAAAATAAAGTTAAAACCTGTTCCTCCTTTTCTTTCTTTACTTTTTTTTCTTTCTTCCTTTCTTTCTTTCTTTATTCATTTATTCATTCTTTTATATCGAGGATAATGGAATAAACACTTATGTGGGTGGGTTTTTTTTACATCCAGTCCTCGTGTGTATGCAGTTTTGTAAATTTTTCATCCATTCCCACCGGCACACAATGGTATACTCTTACGAAAGGCGGAGCAGGTTTTAACGTGTGCGCAAGATGTTCTGCCTGCGTTCGCACACGGGACCTCGGTTTATAGTCTCATCCGAAGGACTTTTGGGGAGAGTGGAGTCGGCTCTCATGTTAAATCCAGGGGAAAATATCCCCTTGAACGGGATTCAAACCCGGGTCAGCAGATCAGATCACGAGCGCAATGCGCAACGCTCTGACCAGCCAGGCTATCCTGTCCCCCCTTTGGGAAGAGTAGGCCATTGTGTGCCGGTAAGAAGGGATGACAATATATATACAAACCTGCACGCGCACGCGGGGTGGGGGGTAGGGGAATGACTGGATGTACAAGAAAAAGCACTTGAATGCTTCTTTCTTTATCCTCGAAATAAAATAGAATGTAAAAAGTGACAAGCGGGGATTCGATTCTCTGTCTGTGCCCTCCAACATTTCCTCCATCCACTAGACCTTGAGAAATGGTACTAGCCTTTTGGGATGAGGAGGATAAACTCCTTGATGTGTCGTTAGCATCACGTATTCAGCGCACGTTAGTTAAAGAAACCACGGCAACAAGAGAATAGTTGTTCCTGGTAAAATTCTGTCCAAAAAAAAAAATGCCTGCTGTGATAGGGAGACAAATACACATGTAGACAGGAGTTGTTTGGTGGTGGGTTTGGGCTGTTTGGGTTTTGATTTTTTTTAATGGGTGGCGCTGTTCTTGTGGCGATGCCCTCTCTGCCCTGGAAAAGTGGCCCGAATTGTATGCAGAGAAATCTGCTTTGACTGAAAGCGGTCGACGATACAATACAATATTATACAATATAATACAATACAATGCAATACAATATTATGCGATATAATACGGTATTATACAATACGAGACAATTCTATACAATCTAATACTCTTACTATACAGTACAAAATAATACAATAAATTATTATACAATACAATATTATACAATACAATATTATGCAAAACAATATTATAAAATGCAATACAGTATTATACAATACAATACAATACAATGCAATACAAGGATGTTGCATGTTATACACTCACTGACCTCTCTCCCTCTCTCCCTCCCTCCCTCTCTTGGGGACGGGATAGCCTAGTGGTCAGAACATTGCGCTCGCAATCTGATGACCCCGGTTCGATTCCCGTTCAAGGGGATATTTGGAGTTAACATCAGTGCAGACTCCACTCTCCCCAAAAGTCCTTCGGATGAGACTATAAACCGAGGCCCCGTGTGCGAACGCACGCAGAACATCTTGCGTACACGTTAAATCCTGAGTAGGGCACTCGAAAGAGTAGACCATTGTGTGCCGGTGGGGAACAGATGACAGAATTGACAAAACCGCATGCACACGGGACTGGATGTAAAAAAGTACATAAATGCTTAGTCCATTATTCTCGATATAAAAGAATAAAATAAAAATAATAAATAAATAAAAAATCTCTCTCTCTCTCTCTCTCTCTCTCTCTCTCTCTCTCTCTCTCTCTCTCTCTCTCTCTCTCTCTCCTAGTCTCTCTCTCTCTCTATAACTCCTTCCCTCCCTTCTTTTCTTTCTTTATTTCTTTCTTTCTTTCTATCTCTCTTTTCAGCCTTCCCTTTCCATCTTTATCCCCCTCCCCCTTTCTTCCCACCGCCCCCCCCCCCCCCCCCCCCCTCCTGAAAACTGACAGCAGCCAACAAACACTGACAAAGCAGAAAGTGGAGGAACGGGAAAGAGCAGGGCAGAAACTGTGAAACCTTAGCGAAGGAAGGAGAGAGAAGCGGAACACAGAAGCACCTTCTTTTTGCTGTAGCTGCAAACAACAATGCTTTTCAGACCTGGCCAGGCAGGGAATGACGTCTGGCACTGGAGGAACTCACGGGCAAGAGGCAAGAGGAAGGAAGGTGGCAGGATGGTTAAGACGTTCGCCTGCCAACAAGTAAAACCATGAGGTTCTGGGTTCGATTCCCAGCCTCGCCCTTTCTTCCCAGTTTGACCCCCCCAAAAAATCGAACTGAATGCCAAAGTCCTTCGGGTGAGACTATAAACCGAGGCCCCGTGTGCGGCGAACGCATGCAGAACATCTTGCGTACATGTTAAATCCTGTTCCGCTTTTCGAAAGAGTAGGCCATTGTGTGCCGGTGGGGAGCAGATGACAGAATTTACAAAACCGCATACACATGGGGACTGGATGTAAAAAAAAAACACATGAGTGCTTATTCCATTATCCTCGAGAGAAAAAAAATTGCCATCTGAGCGCTTTGATTTGTTGCTTTACAAGATTCAGCGCTATATAAATTCCATACATTATTATTATTATTATTATTATTATTATTATTATTATTATTATTAAGAGGCCCACAATGAGGAGCTTTCTAACAACAGCAACGTTCAGGTCAGAAATTGGTTCTGCACCCAAAAATACCCCACGGCAACCTTACCAACACACACACACACACACACACACAGTGGATGATCGTGAACACAATGGGTGGCGCTGCTCTTGTGGCGATGAGCTCTCCCCCTGGGGGAGAGCAGCCCAAATTTCATGCAGGGAAATTTGCCGTGACTTAAAGTGGTATCAAAAAAATTTAATAAATAGATAGATTTTAAAGAAAAAACTTCTATTATAGAAGGTATAAAATAAAATATTTAAAAAATTTCAGCATTTGTTAGAGCAGTGTGGACGGTTCTTCTCGGCTTCACGTTCAGATCCCTGTGTTCCCCTGTGGGGATGCCGAGGACCTAGCCTGTCAGTGTAAATAGCATCCCCAAACCTTCTCTGAAAAATTCTGTGCTTGAAATTCTCTTCTCTCTCTCTCTCTCTCTTCTCTCTCTCTCTCTCTCCTCTCTCTCCTCATCTCTCTCTCTCTCTCTCTCCTCACTCTCTCTCTCCCCTCATCTTTCTCTCTCTCTCTCGCTCTCCCTGTGTCCCCTCTGTCTCTCTCTCACTCCTTTTCTCTGTGTATGTGTACATGTGGATGCAAATTATAATAATAATAATAATGTATGGAATTTATATAGCGCTGAATCTTGTAAAGCAACAAATCAAAGCGCTCAGATTTTATTTCATACCACTTTAAGTCACAACAGATTTCTCTCTGTGAAATTCGGGCTGCTCTCCCTGGGGAGAGCGGGAGAACGCGTCGCCACTTAGCGCTGCGCCACCCTTTAACCCTTTTTTTTTTTTTTTTTTTTTTTTTTTTTTTTTGCTGCAGCTGTATTTGTTTTCCTATCAGAGTGGCTTTTTTCTAAGAATTTTGCCAGGGACAACTCTCTTGTTGCCGTGGGTTTTTTTACGTGCGCTAAATAATTACGTGTAACACACGGGACCTCGGTTTATCGTCTCATCCGAAAGACTAGCGCCCAGACCACCACTCATGGTCTAATGGATGGGGGAAAAATTTCCGGTCCAAACGGGGTACGAACCGCCGCACACTTCAGACCCGGACTTTTCGCTTTCTAGACAGGCGCGTTACCTCTAGACCACCGATCCACAATTGCTTATACAATATTTGTTTCAGGTAGTTTACTATTGTTGTTGCATCCCATAAAAGCACAAAGATTTTGTGACGTTTCTTTCTGTTAGCCAAAATGATTCTATGTACGTGGTTTGTTCTCCTTTATATTATGGAGGTTTTGCTTTTGTTTGGTTCTATTTTGGTTTGGGTCTGGGTGTTTTTTTGGAGGGGGGACTATTTGGTTGTCTCCTTCCCCCTTGTTGTTGTTGCCGCTTTTGTTTTGCTCTTGGTTTCTTTGCTAATTTTTCGGTTGTTTCTGTGTTTTCTGTTTTGCTTTCTTTCTTACTTGTTGTTACTCTCTCTCTCTCTCTCCTCTCTCTCTCTCTCATCTCTCTCTCTCCTCTCTCTCTCTCTCTCTCTCTCTCTCTCTCTCACGGTGATTTTTGTGGGGATTTTTGTGTAGATATTTTTTCCGTTTACTGTGTGAGTGTATTGCTATGGGCTTTATTTTATTTTATTATCATATATATCCCTAAGGGCGGGGACTGGATGTAAAAAAGCACATGCGTGCTTATTCATTGTCCTCGAAATAAAAGAATTTGTCATTGTCATTGTCATTGTCTCTCTCTCTCTCTCTCTCTCTCTCTCTCTCTCTCTCTCTGTGCCTCGTTCCTTTTTTTCTGGTCATCTCCTTCCTGTCCATTTTCTGCCTTCTTGGTCCGTTCTCCTGCCTGCCTTTTTCTTTGTAGAAAGAGTTAAAAGATAACAATCCTCTCCCACGCCAAAGTCAGATGCGCTGGGCCTGACCTGTCAGGCGCTTAAAGGCAGCGCAACACATTTTTCGTTCATATGGCAGACAACAATAGTTGCTGTGTGAGCGATTGAAAAAGAAGAAGAAGAAGAAGAAGAAGAAGAAGAAATCCTGTGGTTGTTTTGTTGTATGTAGATTATACTAGAATCCCATCGGAGTTATCCGATTTAATGAACACACGACCTGTCATTACCAAGCAGCTGTCAAAATACTAGCTGAAATCTTCTCACCTCTGACTCGCATAATTATAGTCTAGCCACGGTTCAGGGGTCATTGCATGATTAATGAACAGTCTTGCTAGTCACATGAATAGCAGGTATATAATAATAGGATAGCCTAGTGGTCAGAACATTGCGCTCGCAATCTGACGACCCGGGTTCGATTCCCGTTCAAGGGGATATTTTCCCTTGGAATTAACATCAGTGCAGACTCCACTCTCCTCAAAAGTCCTTCGGATGAGACTATAAACCGAGGCCCCGTGTGCAAACGCACATTTTAAATCCTGACCCACTTTTCGTAAGAGTAGGCCATTGTGTGCCGGTGAGAACAGATGACAGAATTTACAAAACTGCATACACACAGGGACTGGATGTAAAAAAGCACATAAAAGCTTATTCCATTATCCTTGATATAAATTCCATATATTATTATTATTATTATTATTATTATTATTATTATATAAAAGAATAAAATCAAATTTAAAAAATAAAAAATACATAACATAACACAACGCTACAGTACACTACAGTACACTACACTACACTACACAATACAATACAATAAAGTACAATACAAAACAAAATAATCATGGCATAACAACCAGATCCACGTGTGTGTATGTATCTACGTGTGTATGGGCGCACGCGCGTGTGTATGTGTGCGTATGTGTGCGTGCGTGCGAGCGCGGTGTGTGCGCGCGCGCGTGTGTGTGTATGTGTGTATGTCCTAATTTTGGGTTCCTTCTTTGTGTGTGTGTGTGTGTGTGTGTGTGTGTGGTGTGTGTGT
Organism: Rapana venosa; assembly: GCA_028751875.1. Lineage (NCBI taxonomy): Eukaryota > Metazoa > Mollusca > Gastropoda > Neogastropoda > Muricidae > Rapana > Rapana venosa. Next base: position 14,644,976 of record CM054150.1, on the reverse strand, counting down.
GTGTTGTGCACGCGCGTGCACACGTGTGTTGTGTGCAAGCGCGGTGCGCGCGCGTGCGTGCATATGTGTGCGCGTGCGCGCGCCCGTGCGTATGTGTGTTTTAAACTTTCCTCCGTTTCTCTTTTGCCCCGTGTCATCCTTAGTTAAAACAGAGCAATCTAATTGTGGACACTGGACTGAGGCGGTCACTAGCTAGGGAGATAGTACAGTGTGTGAACACCTGCCTACCTGCAAAAGCGGACGACAAGTCAAAAGGTGATCCTTATGGTGTGAAAGGGCGAACAGCGTTTGTTCTGACTTCTTTTGGGTGGGTGGGTGGGAAAGTGGGTGGATTGGTGGGAGTTGGGTGGGAAGGTGGGTGGATGGTTGTGTGGGTGGGAAGGTGGGTGGATGAGTGGGAAGGTGGGTGGATGGTTGGTTGGGTGGGTAGGTGGGTGGTTGGGTGGGTTGGTTGGGTGGGTGGATGGTTGGGTAGGTGGTTAGGTGGGTGGATGGTTGTGTGGTGGAGGGAGGTTGGGTGAGTGGGAAGGGGTGGTGGATGGTTTGGTTGGGTGGTTGGGTGGGTAGGTGGGTGGGTGGATGGGTGGGAAGGTGGGTGGATGGTTGGTTGGGTGGTTGGGTGGGTAGGTGGGTGGGTGGTTGGGTGGAAAGGAGGGTGGTTGGATGGGTGAATGGTCGGTGTGGTGGGTGGGTGGGAAGGAGGGTGGTTGGATGGGTGAATGGTTGGGTGGGTGGAGGGTGGTTGGGTGAGTGGGAAGGTGGGTGGATGGTTAGTTGGGTGGTTGGGTGGGTAGGTGGGTGGGTGGTTGGGTGAATGGGAAGGTGGTGTGGATGGTTTGGTGGCTGGTTGCCTGGTTGGTAGGGTGAATGGCTGGTGGTTGGGTTGGTTAAATGGTTGGTTTCTTGGCAGTTGGGTGGGGGATGTATGGTAGGTTGGTGGGTGGGAAGGTGGGTGGTTTGTTGGATAGTCGGGTGGATTGTTGAGTGGATGTTTAGGTGGATGGTTGGGTGGTTGGTTTGGTGGGTGGTTGGTTGGGTGGGAAGGTGGATGGATGGATTGGATGGTTGGGTGAATGGTTCGGTGGTTGGGTTGGGTGGGTGGGTTAATTGATTGGTTGGCTTGGTTAGTTGATTAGTTGGTTGGTTTTTGAGAGAGACACAGAGAGAGTGTGTGTGTGTGTGTGTGTGTGTGGAGTGTGTATGTGCGTGCGTGCGTGTGGGGGGGGGGGGTAAAAAGGAGTGTAAGGGGATGGCTGGGCTGTTTAGTCGGCTGGTTTGTTGGTTGGCTGGTTCTGTCTGGCTAAATAGTGTGTCGGTTGGTTTGTTGGTTTGCTCGTTTGGTGGCTGTTAAGTTGAAATTCTGCTTGCTTTCTTTCTTGCTTGCTTGCTTGCTTGCTTGCTTGCTTGATAGTTGGCTGGTAGCTTGGTTTTTCTTTCCAATCCAAGATGTTTCATGTTAGATCTCTCTCAATGCTTTCTTCTGCTAATTGTGTTTAGTGTGTGTGTGTGTGTGTGTGTGTGTGTGTGTGTGTGTGTGTGTGTGTGTGTGTGTGTGTGTGTGTGTTGTGTGTGTGTGTGTGTGTGTGTGTGTGTTGTGTTGTGTGTGTGTGGTGTGTGTGTGTGTGTTTGTGTGTGTTCGCTTGCTTGTCTGCTTGTTCCGGACTCTTAAATGTATCTGTGTTGATTTTTTCGAAAGTTAATGTTTTCCCTCTGTGTGTGTGTGTGTGTGTGTGTGTGTGTGTGTGTGTGTGTGTGTGTGTGTGTGTGTGTTGTTGTGTGTGTCTGTGTGTGTGTTGTGTGTGTGTGTGTGCGCGCGTGTATGTGTGTGTGTGTGTTGGAAAGAAGGAGGGGGGTAGGCTGAGTGATAAATCCAGGCTTACATCTTGACACCTCTTAGAGAGCCAAACAAAACGACGCAGTTTAAAGTGAAAATCCATCCATCTATTTTACTTTTCT
>CM054150.1:14630520-14635520 GCA_028751875.1 Rapana venosa | reverse complement strand
CTTAATCTTTGGAGGTGGGCTTATTTTCCCGTTTTTCATCTTTCTTTTACTTAGGATCAAAATGTGAAACTTGTCTATGTATTTTTCTTCTTGTTTGATTTTTCTTTTCCTCCTTCGAGTTCATCACATTTTACCCGTCCTCCCCCACCACCTCTCTTCACTTTCACTACCACTATCGCCGACTCCCATTCCCCCCCCCTCTCCCACCACACACACACACACACACACACACACCATACACACACAACACGCACGTAAACACGCACATACACACACAAGCCGCACGCACACACACATACACACACAAGCCGACCACGCACGCACACACAACACAACACACGCACGCACGCACAGGAACACACACACAACGACGCACACCACACATGCACACACCACAATCACACACACAGCACAGCACACACAACACAACACACGACACACACACAAACACACAACAAGCACACACACACACACACACACAACACACACAACACACCACACACCACAATCACACATACACACACCCACATACACATACACACATATCAACACACAACACACACATTCATCCCTCATTCTCCCTCTCTCTCTCTCTCTCTCTCTCTGCCCGCCCTCCCCCCCCCCCCTCCCCCCCCCCCCCCCCCCCCCCCCCCCCCCCCCCCCCCCCCCACACACACACATTTTTTTCCTTTTCACCTGTCAAACTGACAGTCTGCTATCAGGACTCGCTATTTTCTAACTCATTTTGCTGCCATCAAAGTTTTTGGGGAGTGGGGGGGGGGGAGGGGTTATATTTTTTCTTTTGTCCTTCTGCTTGTCTGTCTGTATGTCCATCTTCCTGTCACTTTTCATTTCTTTCTCTCTTTCTTTCCTTTCTTTTGCTCTCTGTGTGTGTGTGTGTTGTGTGTGTGGTTGTGTGTGTGTGTGTGTGTGTGTGTGTGTGTGTGTGTGTGTGTGTGTGTTGTGGTGTGTGTGTGTGTGTGTGTGTGTGTGTGTGTGTGTGTGTGTGTGTGTGTGTAAGTGTGTGTGTGTGTGTGTGTGTGTGTGTGTGTGTGTGTGTGTGTGTGTGTGTGTGTATGTGTGTGTGTTTCTTTATGTTTATCTCCTTTTCGGTTTCTTTGGGGTTTTTTTTATCTTTCTTGTTTTGTCTTCTTTTTATAAAAAAAAAAACTTTTTGTATATGTTTGCCTTCCTGTCTTTTCTTTTCTCCCCTCATTTTTTTTCCTCCTTGCTTTCTTTTTGTCATTCTTTTTATTTTTCTTTACTTTCTCTTTGTTTGTGTTGTATGCTTTTCGGATTTTTTTCCTTTTTTCTTCTTCTTTCTTTCTTTTTCCTGTATTTAGTTGTTTATTTTTTTTGTCTTTGTTTTTGTTTCTTTCTTCCGTTTTCTTTCTTGTCCTTTTATTTTCTAAAAATCACTTTTCTCCACTATTACTTGTTAGGTAGGTGAACGTCTAACCGCTCTGCCACCTTCAGTTCTGTGCCAAAGTGAATTAACCTTATTGTTGCCGTAGATACTTTAACGTCCGCTAATACAAGCTGTGTACGAAATATGTTAATCGTCCCATCCTCCTAAAAAAAAACTAGCATCTTCTAGCTCACCACCACTACTGAAACTCGGGAGAGAGAGAGAGAGAGAGAGAGAGAAGAGGAGAGAGAGAGGAGAGGGGAGAGAGAGGGAGAGAGGAGAGAGAGAGAGAGAGAGACAGACAGACAGACAGACAGACAGACAGACAGACAGACAGACAGACAGAGAGACAGAGACAGACACAGAGAGAGACACAGAGAGACAACACACACACACACAGAAGAGACACAGAGAGAGACAGAGAGAGAGACAGACAGACAGAGACAGAGGCAGAGACACAAAGAGAGAAAGAGAAAGAAGAGAGACAGAGAGACAGACAGACAAACAGACAGACAGACAGACACAGACAGACACAGACAGAGAGATAGACAGAGACAGAGACACAAACACAGACAGAGAGAGAGAGAGTTTCCAATTAGACTGAACCCCCCAAACCTCTAACTGTACTTAATAGATGCAATAACCACTTGGCCACAAACCCCGTTTTCTAAGTTGCTTTCTCTTCCAGTTTATATATATATATACATTTTTTGGTGCAGGGTTTTGCCCCTAGGGAATATTGCGAGCTGTTTCATTAGACGTGCCATCCCAGGTTTTTACCGAAATTCCAAACAAGAAACATATTTTTTGGTTACATTTTTGTTATTTGGATTTTTTGTTTTTGTTGTTGTTGTTGCTTCAGCCCTTCTTTTGAAAACAGTTTTTCTTTTTAATTTCTTTCTAAATTTTTCTGTCATTGCACCACCCTGCCTTCCTCCTCCCCCTCTACCACCCCCCATCCTATCCCCCAATCTAAAAACCCTCTTTATGTAAACAAGACTTCACACTTTTTTGGGGTTGGGTGGGGTTTTTTACCTACTGAAATCTAGAAACTTATCATCTGTGCTCTTGTAGTTTGGCGATCAAGTAATGATTTTAAAAAACAAACAAAAGCAAAAACAAAACAAAACTCTGGGATGGACACAAGACGCTGCTCTAAGATATTTTTTTGGACGGTTCGACTCTTTTTATTATACATTTTTCATGACTTCTAAGCGTCTTTTTTTAAAAAACACTTTCAAGCAATCAACTCGAGTCAGGTCAGGCCAAAGGCATGGTTCTTTACACACACACAAAAATGCCTAAAATGCTGTCATTGAAAGAGTTTATTTTCTAGCAGTTATTTTTTCCTTTTTCAATCGAATCTTTGAAAATCATTTTCAAAAAATGATGGAGAAGTTGTAAATGGTTACCTGCACTTGTTTTCCTCCACTACTATTTCTGCATTACAACTTTTAAGCTATCAAGGAGTACTAATGACACAAGCATCGCTTGTTGTACTCATTTCATGTATTGGTACATCGTTGCTGTGAACTAATACAATTTTGTTTAAACCAATAATTATAGCACATCGACGGTTCGACATCCTGTACAAAACCGTGTCTTATTTGCCGATGACTTTTTCTGTTTCAACTTTACTGGATTTTCCTGTTTACCACATGTCTGTATTTTCCTATATTCCCACTGACTGCATTTTCCTGTTTCCCACTGACTGGAGTTTCCTTGTTTTCTACTGACTAGATTTTCCTGTTTCCCACTGACTGGAGTTTTTTTTGTTTTCCACTGACTGGATTTTCCTGTTTTCCAACTGACTGGATTTTCCTGTTTTCCCACTGATGGGATTTTCCTGTTTTCCTAGTGACTGCATTTTCCTGTTTCCCAATGACGGGATTTTCCTGTTTTCCTAGTGACTGCATTTTCCTGTTTACCACTGACTGGATTTTCCTATTTTCCCACTGACCGGATTTTCCTGTTTCCCACTGACTGGATTTTCCTATTTTTACCACTGACTGGATTTTCCTGTTTCCAACTGACTGGATTTTCTTACTGGCTAGAATTTATTGTTTCCTACTGACTGGAATTTCCTGTTTCCCGCTGATTACATTTTTCTATTTTCTACTAATTGGATTTTTTTATTTTCACTGACTGGAATTTCCCTACTGACCATAGTTTCCTGTTTCCCACTAACTGGAATTTCCTGTTTTCTCACTGACTGCCGTTTTTCATGACTGGAGTTTCCTAGTGACTATACCTAGAGTTTCCTGTTTCCCACTAACTGGAATTTCCTGTTTTCTCACTAACTGCTGTTTTCCACTGACTGGGAGTTTCCTACTAACAAAAACATTCCGTTTTCGCAGATCAGCAAAGAACTTTTGCATTTCTCAACAACAAAAAAGATTTATTTAGAGAGGTCAATGACACACAGCCATTGCAGAGAGTGAAACAAAAATTCCGACTCCACCCCGACCCACCCTACCCACATCCTCTCCTCCACCTTCTCATCTTCTGTTTCTGGAGTTGCAGAGACAATCAGGCTTGGTGTTTTTTAGACAGATTGGGAGTTTTCTTTCCTGTCGAGCTGTTCTGTTCTTTAACCTGCTTCTTGTGTCAGCATTTCTGATCCTGCAATCCTCTTCTGCTGTCTGCAACTTTTTTGTCAAAGATTCTCAAACATATGATATGGCTGTCTTCACGTTGATATCACAAAACAAAACAAAATTGAATAGAATACCTTTTTCTTTTTAAACTGCTGTGCACTCTCAAATCTGCCTCTAGGCTTAATGATGGAAAATAAAACAACAACAACGACAACAACAGCCACGTAGGCCACAATCTCATTAAAATTGTAACTCGGAATTTTTTACCTGAAAGAGAGAGAGGTCTCTCAACCTCTTCTTCCAAAACCATATTGGTGTACAGCCAGGAAAAGCTGACCCCTTGTAAATTTGACTTCCTGGTTCATTTTTCTAATGGAAAAAATAAACAGTATCAGATTTCTCCTCTAGATAATTCAATTAATTCTGCAGAAATATGATACGGATTATGTATCTCTCTGTAAAAAAAAAAAGGACAATAGAGTCCAATTTCTAGGGAATCAATCAATGTTCTCTAGTATCAGCGAACTACGCAGTATTGCTTGCTAGCAAAAGGGATGGATAGAGTTTTACAGGCTAATGAAACACTGGGTTTCGTCTCTTTGTTTCAGTTTGAACACGTATACAGATACCCTTTCACCAAAGAATCAGAGACAAGGAAATAGCCATCAAACAAAGCGTGTTCCAGCTATCTGTTGTAGGCCTCTCTCAGTATGTGAAGGAGAGGAGATGGGCCTTGACCCTCAGGACTTCGATTTTTTTTTTCGTTCCTCGGCTAGAGCTCCGGGGTTCACCAACGGTAAGATTTTGCGTATGCGACCGTTTTTGCCCCCACCATGAAGGTAGCCGCATTCCGACTTCGGGGGATGGATTTCGATTTACTGTGTGTCAGTGAATCTTGGTTCCTGGAGGACGTTATTATTTCAGTCTACCGAAATCAGTGAAACGAACCTCACAAATGGACGGGATAGAGCCCCAATCCTATAACTCCATGGACA
>CM054150.1:14600520-14603020 GCA_028751875.1 Rapana venosa | reverse complement strand
CACAAGGGAACCAATTCACCGGCAGGTCTGCCATTAAGCTAAGTGAGGTAGATAGATAGATAGATAGATAGATAGATAGATAGATAGATAGATAGATAGATAGATAGATAGATAGATAGATAGATAGATAGATAGATAGATAGATAGATAGATAGATATTCACACACACATACACACACACACACACACACACACACACACACACACACACACACACACACAAAGGGAACCAATTCACCGGCAGGTCTGTACATTAAGCTGACCTGCCAGATATAACAAATCCCCACCCTTTATTTCACCTGCTGCCACTGCCAAGATTTGAAGCCTCGACTTCATGGACCCATGGGATTGAGGCCAAGGGCCTTAACCACTCGCTATGATGTTCCTCGACATGGCCAGTGTAGACTCTTCAGGGGCAACAATTCCCCCATGAGTGGTTCCCCTTGGAAAGCTTTGGGAAACACAGATGACGTCGTCACGAGTCAAATCACGCAGTATGTACGTATTCACACAGCAGATGGTGTTGATGATTACTTCCTCTGTGTGTGTGTGTGTGTGTGTGTGTGTGTGTGTTGTGTGTGTGCATTTGTGTGTGTGTGTTTGTGCGTGCGCATGTTCGTGGGCGCGTGCGTGCGTGGTTGGGAGGCCATATTATGTAAATTGACTTTACAACATTAGATGTGGCCTGGCTTTTAAAAGTGTTCATGGGTTTCTCTTGGTGTCAGTGGTTTGTTCTGCTTAAACATTGTACAAAAAATGACCTCAAACTCTTGCCTTTAAATACATGTAAATAAAGTCTTAACATAATATAGAAGTGTTTTGTACTATTTTGCTAATATAGAAGTGTTTTGTACTATTTTGAGGGGGAAAAACACTGCAACTTACTATTTTGCATATGCATCCTGTATGACTCTATTCTATTCTTTGTATTCACAATGTTCCTTGCACTGTATTGGATTGGATTGGATTGTAATGTAGTGTATTGCATTGTAGTGTAGTGTGGTGTGGTGTGGTGTGGTGTGGTGTGGTGTGGTGTAGAGCGGTGCGGTGTAGTGTAGAGCGGTGCGGTGTAGGTTAGTGTAGTGTCGGGTAGTGTGGTGTGGTGTGGTGTTGTGTTGTGTGGTGTGGTGTGGTGTGGTGTGGTGTAGTGTAGTGTGGTGTGGTGTGGTGTGGTGTGATGTGGTGTAGTGTAGTGTATGGTAGTGTAGTGTGGTGTGGTGTGGTGTGGTGTGGTGTAGTGTAGTGTGGTGCGGTGCGGTGCGGTGTAGTGTAGTGTAGTGTAGTGTAGTGTAGTGTAGTGTAGTGTAGTGTAGTGTAGTTTTAGTGTAGTGTGTGGTGTTGTGTAGTGTAGTGTGGTGTAGTGTAGTGTAGTGTAGTGTAGTATAGTATAGTGTAGTGTAGTGTAGTGTAGTGTAGTGTAGTGTAGTGTGTACCACTTTCAGTTATCGAAGAGTTCTTTGCGTGAAATTCGGGCTGCGCTCTCTCTCTCTCTCTCTCTCTCTCTTCTCTCTCTCTCTCTCTCTCTCTCTCTCTCTCTCTCTCTCTCTCTCTCTCTCTCTCTCTTCTCTCTCTCCCTCTCTCCCTCCCTCCCTCCCTCTCGCGCATCGCTTCAAGAGCAGCGTCACCCGCTTCAAAACAATCTTTTTCCTTGTTTGCAAGTGTATTTGTTTCTTTATGAGAATGGGGGGTTTTCTCAACAGAATGTTTCCAAGTAACAGCTCTCTCTTTTCTGTCGGTTCTTTTCTGTGCACTAAACGTGTATTGCACTCACGAGCCTCAGTTTATCGTTTCATCCGAAAGACTAGAACCCAGACTACCGAGGGGAAAAGTTTGGGCTCAAACAGAGGATCGAACCCACAATTTCTGGCTTTTTTTTTGTTAGGAAGGTGTGTTACCCCTTGAGGCCAGTCCAACTTGTCAATGTCATCTGGTAAGACAGGATTGTCACTATCTACCTCACGAAGCACAGAAATGCCTCTAAATCACGAGGCAGAAGCATATACACTTGCTAAAACGGGATGGGGGGGGGGGGGGACTCAGTACCGCAAAGAATAACTACTTACAGCGCTAAGCAGAATAGATTACCAGGTTTACAACTGAGTTAAACTACTTTGCCCGTGCCTGTCAACTTGAGTCGTAGATAACTAGAGAGTGATTCTTTATAACCATCCCCAAAACATAGAAAGACTGTGGGCTGAAATATAAAATTTAAAAATCGCTTTTTGGGGGCCGAGAGGTTAACGTATGAGCCTAGAAAATAACGAATTTGAGGTTCGAGTCCCTTTTCATGTTGTCGATGCTGCTGCTGCTGCTGCTGCTGCTGCTGCTTCTGCTGCTGTTGTTGTTGTTGTTGTTGTTGTTGTTGTTGTTGTTGTTGTTGTTGTTGTTGTTGTTGTTGTTGTTGTTGTTGTTGTTGTTGTTGTTGTTGTGCATTCCCCAGCTTAATTAATACCCTGGGAGTCACCCAGAAACTATACTTTGACTCACTCTTCCCACCTGT
>CM054150.1:14563020-14595520 GCA_028751875.1 Rapana venosa | reverse complement strand
CGTCAGTCTTACACCTGTCTCGGAGTGGGGCCATGTTTATTTTGCAGTGGGACCATGTTTATATTGCAGTGGGACCATGCAGTGGGGCCATGTTTATTTTGCAGTGGGACGATGTTTATATTGCAGTGGGACCATGCAGCGGGACCATGTTTATTTTGCAGTGGGACGATGTTTATATTGCAGTGGGACCATGCAGCAGGACCATGTTTATTTTGCAGTGGGACCATGTTTATTTTGCAGTGGGACCATGTTTATTTTGCAGTGGGACCATGTTTATATTGCAGTGGGACCATGCAGTGGGACCATGTTTATTTTGCAGTGGGACCATGTTTATTTTGCAGTGGGACCATGCAGTGGGACCATGTTTATTTTTCAGAATAAAAGAAAAGGTTGATATCGGATGCTCATTTAAAATGATGGCAAGTGGTTTACAACATACCGTAAGTGAATCAAAAATCATTCTTATCTAATCATTCGACTTCATCCACCTGCTCTATAGTCATGTGGCCAGTGCCTAAGTGTATGAATGATATGCTCTGAGAAGACAAACTTTTAACAGTGATGGGCATTTTTTTAAACGAAAAAAAAGTTTTTAAAAAATATATATTTTGCGGTATAGATGATGCCAGTATATTCATGGGTACAGCTATATCCCGAAGGTTTCGATCAGACAGACAGACAGACAGACAGACAGACAGACAGATAGATAGATAGATAGATAGATAGATAGATAGATAGATAGATAGATAGATAGATAGATAGATAGATAGATAGATAGATAGATAGATAGATAGATAGATAGATAGATAGATAGACAGACAAACAGACAGACAGACAGACAGACAGATAGATATCCACCTGTTCCCCTCTCAGTCCCTGTGCCCTTGTGTCTGTGACTGCAGCCAGGGGGCAAACAGCCACCTTCACTGTATACACCTTGCAAACCTGTATGTTATAATTCGTCTTTTCCACACTGACAGGTCCCAATGAACAAGTTTGAGCAGTCCGTCTGAACTGCAAGGGAAAGTGCACTGGCCCACATCCTTATGCCTACAGCATGACTTCAGGTTTCAAACTTAAGCATTGACTGGCTGGAGGATGTGAGCTGTCCGTTTGAAATAAACCAGGACCTATTGTTCCTTTTCTTGTTGAAATCACAGGCAGCAACTAGTGTTGTCTGTCATATGAGCAAAAATGCATCAAGATGCCATTAAGCACCTTAAAAGTCAGGCCCAGTGCATCCGATTTCGGCACGGAATTGTTAGTTTTTTAAAAGTCTTTCTGGGGGGAAAAAGGGCTGGAGAATGGACCCAGCACGTATTCCAAAAGATCGGGTTGAAAATGGCATCTCGAACCTTTTGAGATGTACGTGTAGGGTGATAGGCAGCCTGACAGGGATCTGTTTTGCCCTTTCCACACCAGCCCTACGGTTCAGGAGGCTCGTCTGTCAGCGTCTGTACAAGACAATGAAGGCATTAGAAGTCAGGAAGACTACAGAGATAGCAGACTTGGTGGGAGAGAGCCGGGGAAAGATAGTGAGGACGTAAAGATAGAAGTACCCTTTTGGATGGGTTGAATGTCTGAGATATGTTGGACTGTTGGTGAGTCATTAATTAACTTTCAGGAAGAGGAGGAGGAGGAGCAAGTGGTGTGTGTGTGTTGTGTGTGTGTGTGTGTGTTGTGTGTGTGTGTGTGTGTGTGTGTGTGTGTGGTGTGTTGTGTGTGTGTTGTTGTTGTTGTTGTTTTGTTGTTGTTGTTGTTGTTGTTGTTATGTGTTGTGTGTGTGGTGTTATGTGTTTTTGTTTGTGTTGTGTGTGTGTGTTCATTAATTCTTTTATTCGTGAATAATGGAATGAACACTATGTTATTATTTGTTATAGTCCATGTGCATGCGTTTATAATTTTTCTCATTCCACTGGCAAAAATGGCTATTTTTCAACACAATTTTTTTTATTAAACCCACTCGGAACAGATCTGTTATTATAAATGTTTGGCTCCATTCCATAATGGAAGTGGTTTAGTTCACCAGGACTTTAGAGGAGTGAGTTGGTGGTGCTGGTTAACTCCAGGATAAATTTTGGTCTGAATGTTTGGTCATTCTGATGGTGGCTGAACTGGGCTCAAGCCCAGGGCTGTCAGATGGTGAAGTGCAATTGTTCTACCAGGCTAGACTCCATGATAAAATCGTAAGCCACAAAGGAACATGATTGTAGGCTTACGAGGACGGGAAGCCGGGCACAAGATGTGAGGCATAAAGTTGAGCTACCACTTGGATGGCTTGAATGTCTGAAACATCGTAATGATAAGAGATCATTAATTTCAGATACGAGAGGAGGAGAGGGAGAGGAGGTGAGGACTTGGATGGGTTGAATGTTTGAGTGTGGACTGTGTGTGTGAGTTGTGTGTGTGGTGGTGTGGGTGTGTGTGTGTGTGTGTGTGTGTGTGTGTGTGTGTGTGTGTGTGTGTTGTGTGTGTGTCGCGTGTGTGTGTGTTAGTGTGTGTGTGTGTTTGTTGTCTATGTTCTGCTGTGCTCTGTGTTAAGTTTGGGGTTGTGTGTTGTTGTTGTTGTCGTGTCTGTTGTTGTAGGGTGGTGACTGTCATGTGTGTCTGTTGTCTTGTGTGTGTTGTCTGTGTTCTCTGTTTCTGTTCGTTCTCTCTTGCTCTGTTCTTCTTCGGTCTCTATGTTTGTGTGTGTGTCTGTGTTGTGTGGCTGTTGGTTATGTGGTGTGTGTGTCTGTGTGTGTTGTCTGAGTCTATAGTTATTTGTGTGTCTGTGCCTGTGTACATGTGTGCTGCAGACCTGTGTCGGTATAATTTTTTGGGGTTTTGAACGCACATACAATAGACAGACATACACAGACAGACAGACAAACAGACAGAAAAACAGGGAGAGAGACAGAGAGCGCCAGCCACCTAGTCTCTCAACCAGACACTCGCTAGACAGGAGCAATATCTCAAAAATGCCAAGGAGTGTTGTTCAATAAAAACCACCTAGCCTTTGCAGTCTATACACCCTCCATACAAAACACTCCGAAATGAAGCAGCCTGTTTTCTGAGCACACATCAGAAGCTGACCCTGTTGCTTGTTATTCCTCACCAGAAACAGAATAGCATCACATAACAACCGCAGTCTCCCAGCCCGGAAAGACTGATGAAGCAATACATGTCTCACTCAGTCTGCGAATTCCTCCTCTACTGTGTGTGACTGCTGGAGAAAAACTAAAGCGCGGTGTCTTGAAGGAACAGATGTACCGAGGACACAGTGTTTGTTCTGTGTGATTGCAGCAAAGGGAGAAGACGGCAGTCTGTCTGTCTGGCTGGCTGGCTGGCTGTCTGGCTGGCTGGCTGTCTGGCTGGCTGTCTGGCTGGCTGTCTGGCTGGTTGTCTGTAAAGAAGGAGGGGTCTTGCTGCCAGTGTTGATTCTATGTGTCCATCATTTCTTCTGTCTGTCTGTAATTGTAAGTTATAGCCACTGAGTGGTTAAAAACAAACAAATCCTCAGAGGACGGAGAGAGAATAGTTACTTATATGTGGATCCCCTGTGTGGATGCCGGGAGCCGCCGTCAGAATTAATAGAATCCTCATCTTCTGGAAATTCTGTGCTAGAAATTTCCTCTTCTCTATCCCTCTCTTTGTTTCTGCCTTGTTCCTTGTCTTCCTGTCACCACCTTCTTGTCTATTTTCTGCCGTCTTGGTCCATTCTCCTGCCCTTTTTTTCTTCTTTTTCTAGAAAGACTTAAAAGATAACAATTCTCTCTTATTTCGGAAGTTGGATGCCCTGGCTGGGCCTGACGGCAACGTGACGCATTTTCGCTCATATAACAGACAGCAATAGTTGCTGTCTGAGCGTTCGACGACAAAGTAGATAACTATGTGGTGAGGCTCAAACTTCACAGTAATTCCCAGCTGGGATGGGAGGAGTGAGTTAGAGTGTGTAATCTGGGTGACCGGCCCCCCTCCTCCCCCCACCCCCCACCTCCACCCCAAGGTGGTAAAGTTGGGAAATGCGCAACAGTTACTGTAACAGGAGTCAGGACTTGAACCTCCGATGTGTCCTTCTCTTTACTGCTGTGTTAACCTCCCGGCCAAAAAGCTACATAATTATCATCTTTCAGACCTACAAACCACGCTTCTGGGTGGTAGTATCCATCCAACTTTATTTATTGTTTGGTGGGTTTTTTTTCGTTCCTGGGCTAGAGCTCCGAGGTTTGTGTATGCGACCGTCTTCTTTCTTCTCTTCTCCCACCACATAGGTAGCCGCATTCCGACTTCGAGAATGGCGTCTAAATACGACACCTGTGTGCATGCAGTTTTGGTTGTTGTTTTTTTGCTTGTTTGGTTGGTTGTGGGTTGTTGTTGTTGGGTTTTGTTTTGTTTGGTGTTGTGTTTTGGGGGGGGGGGGGGGGGGGTTGGGGGGAATTTGGTCTTTTGCTCCCAAGGGCACAAAATGGCCTGATCTTCCGAAAGGCGGAACGGGTTTTTAACGTGTACGAAAGATGTTCTGCGTGCATTCGCACACGGGGCCTCAGTTTATAGTCTCATCCGAAGGACTTGGACATTCAGTTCGATTTTCTCGTCAAAGTGGGAAAAAAGAGCAAGGCCAGGAATCGAACCCGGTATCTTACGGTTTACTTGTTAGAAGAAGGCGAACGTGTTAATCACCCTGCCACCTTCCTCCTCCTTACTCTTCTTCTTTTTTCTTCTTCCTATGATTCACCCATAGAAACGAGAGCATGTTTTTCAAAGTCTAGGTGAAATCTTGTACGTAAGTCTACTCTGTTTATAGCGGTAAGTAAAGTAGTTACTATGTTGGTTGTTTTTTGTTTTTTCTGGTACTGACTTGGCCTGGGTTGTAACTGTAGACGCTTCAACGTGATGGTCTGGAGACATTCGTGCTTTATGAGGCAGATAGCGAGATTCCTGGCTCAAGCCTCACTTCATAGAACTAATGTTTTGGAAAAGTGGATCGGTGTCGTAAGGTAACGCGCCTCGCTAAAAAAAAAAAAAAAAAAAATTTTAAAAAAGCAAGAAGTCGTGGGTTCGATCCCCCAGTTAGAACCAAAATTATATCTATCCGGCCTTGCGTGGTGGTCTGGGTGCTAGTCTTTTGGATGAGACGATCAAGTGAGGTCTCAGGTGCAATAACACATTTAACGCACGTAAAAGAACCCAAAGGCTAGAAAACGGTTGTCCTTGGCAAAAATTATGTTCAAAAAAGACAATCCCGTAGGGAAACCAACAAAAAAAAAGAAAAAAATGTGCAAACAGGAGGAAAATGTTTTAATAGCAGGTGATGCTGCTCTTGTGGCGACGCGCTCCCCTTATAGAGGCGACCCGACGTTTTTTTAGAGAGAAATCTGATGTTAAGTGGTTACCAAATACAGTAGGCACAATACAAAACAAAAATTCCGTAAAAATTATTTGATGTGCATTAATACATATAATTCATACATACTACATACTTACATACAAAATTACATACAAAATACATTCTACATACATACATAATCATAATACATACATACTACTTTACATACTACTACACACATACGTACGTGTACATCTACTATCAAATCTGTACGAAATACATGCCCCATTAAATGCATATTTGATTTTTTCTTACTGCATGTTGTATAGACTCACGGTTTTAAAAGGAAAGGGCAGGTTTGCACTTTAAGTTGACTGGAAGAAAAACTATTTTCCTGGTCTGTGAAATTTTGAAGGCGGACTTGGTGACCTATTGGGGATTAAGCAACCCCGTTTAAACCCGCTGGGCCCTGGCGTCAGTCGTGCGGATTGGGTGAAAGTAGACCCCTTTTGTTACTCTTAAGTGGGGGAATTTTCCCCGGGAGTTCTTCCCCTTGAAACACTTCGGGGAAAACAGATGACGCCCCGTCACGGTCAAATCCGTGGATGTGTATTCACAAGCAGATGGTGCTAATGATTACTTGCTTTTTTTTTTTTCTTTTTTAAAAAAATTTTTTATTTCGAGGATAAGGAAAAAGATATGTCCTTTTTGACATCCAGACCCCTGAGATTGCAGTTTTGTAAAATTTTTTTATCCGTTCCCAACCCGGGACAAATGGCCTACTCTTCCGAATAGCGGAAAGGGTTTTTTAAAGTGTGCGCAAGATGTTCTGCGTGCGTTTTGCACACGGTACTTGGTTTATAGTTCATCCGAACTTTTTTTTTGGGGGGGGGGCGTGGGTCGGTATGATGTTAAAACCAGAGGGGAAAAAACCTGTGAACGGATTTGACCCCGATCACAACGCAATGCGCATCACTTAACCACCCGGCTCTTTGTCCCCCTTAACTAAAACAAACCAAATAAAATTTGGGAGAGACCCCCACTTTATGTTTTGTAGAATGAGGGGGAAAGTGAGGGGGGGGGGGTGGGGGGGGGGCTGAGGGGGGGAGGGGGGGGGCATCATCCATTGGGAACAGTATAAAACCAAGGAGGGAAAAAAACAAGTATTGTTTCATGAAAAACCTTCATGCCCCAATACAAAAAGAGTAAGGGGCTTCCAATGTGAATCCTTTTTGTGTGTGTGTGTGTGTGTGTGTGTGTGTGTGTGTGTGTGTGTGTGTGTGTGGTTGTGTGTGTGTTGTGTGTGTGTGTGTTTTGTCTGTCTGTCTGTCTGTTTGTCTGTCTGTGTTCGTGTGTGTCTGTGTGTAGGGACGGGTGTCCTGCGGGCGGGCGTGTGTGCGTGTGTGTGTGCGCGCGCGCGCGTGTGTGTGTGTGTAGGGAGGAAGGTGGCGTGGTGGCGTGCGTGGGTGCGTGTGCGCGTGGGTATGTGTGTGTGTGTGAGTCTGTCTGTGCCTGAGGGGGGGGAGGGGGGTGAGGTTCTGTTGACAGTCACCTCCTCAAACGAACAAAAACAAAAGAAAACAGACCCTCATCAATCAAAGAACATTGGCAAACAAGTGCGGGATAGACAAATAAACAAATAAATAAAAACAAAAAATAGCACCCCCAAAATAACCCCTAATAATAATAATAATAAAAACCCAGCAATGTCAATTACGACAGAAATAACAAACTAACACTCATGGACCCCAGGCTTTCAGAGGCTAACATTGTTGTTGGTTTTTTTACCAGGAGACAAACAAAAACAATGACAATGACAATGATAAATTCTTTTATTTCGAGGATAATGAATAAGCACTCATGTGCTTTTTTACATCCAGTCCCCGCCCACCGGCAAGGAGAGAGAGAGAGAGAGAGAGAGAGAGAGAGAGAGAGGGAGAGAGAGAGAGAGAGAGGAGAGAGAGAGAGAGAGAGAGAGAGAGAGAGAGAGAGAGAGAGAGGAGAGAGAGAGAGAGAGAAGGAAAGAAAAAGAGAAAGAAGATGAGAGAATAAGGAACTGGAAATGAAGAATGAAGTGATAGGGGAAAAAAATTTAACAAAGGAAAGAAGGATGTGAAGAAGAGGTGAAGGATGAGAGAGAGAGAAGAGAGAGAGAGAGAGAGAGAGAGAGAGAGAGAGAGAGAGAGAGAGAGAGAGAGAGAGAGAGAGAGAGAGAGAGAGAGCCAACAAAAAAAAAACCAAAACAAACACGGAAAAAAACCAGGCGGAAATATTAGCTCAAAACACACCACCACAACAAACAAACAAACAAACAAACAACAACACTATATACAAAAACCAAAAAATTAAAAGGCCAAACCAACAAATCAACCCACCAACACCACCAACAAAAATAATTCTCATCGTAAAAGCTGCAAAGCTGAAATTTCAACAAAGATTCAACAAAAAACACAGAACGAATAAACATAACAAATAATTATATTCCACAAGGGGAAGATATAGGAATGAAAGACACATGCACCGCAAGAATGGGGAAAGAATGAGAGAGAGAGAGAGAGAGAAAGGAAAGAAGGAAGAAAGTAACAAAGGAGTAAAGAAAAAGAGAAAGAAAGAATACAGAAAAACAAAAACCCGAGAAACTGGGAAATGAAGACTGAAGTGATTAAAAAAAAATATATGAAAAAAATAATTAAATTTAAAAAAAAGAAAAAGAAAAGGAGACTAGGAAGAGGTCAGAGATTAAAGACATTCAACAAATCAACATCAACAATGACAACAACAATAACAACACACACGCGCGCGCGCGCACACACACACACACACTCACAGAAAGAGAGAGAGAGAGAGAGAGAGAGAGAGAGAGAGAGAGAGAGAGAGAGAGGAGAGAGAGAGAGAGAGAGAGAGAGAGAGAGGAGTATACACAGAGAGAGGAGTACAGAGAGAACGAGGGGGGGGAGGGAGAGAGAGAGGGGGGGGAGGAGAGAGAGTATAGATAGAGAGGGGGGGGAGAGAGAGAGTCAAGTCAAAGTCAAAAACACTTTAATCATCCCATGAAGGGCAATTACAATACTGACAGGCAGATTGATACACATCAAATATATCAAAGACACAAAAGCTATATTTCATATTGGTTTTCAAATAAAATGTCACAAACACACACACACACACACACCAACACACACGCGCGCATGCGCACACACACGCAAACACCCGCACGCACGCACACACATCAATTGTGAACACAATTTTAAACCCATTGACTAGAAGACATAAAAACTTATTTTTACGCACGCATATACGCAGCACGTACACACGCACGTACGTGTGTGTGCGAACACGCACACGCACACCCACACCATACACCAATATATGAATTCAATGTTTTAAGACCGTTGACTAGAAGACAGGCTTATTTCACACACCCACGCACCCACCCACACACACACACATAATTCACGTACTTTGTCCTGAAAGCATTTAGTTTAAATCCACTCCCTTCAACGTATTCAAAACTCTGCAGCTCGACTAGTCCTCAGAAAGAAAAAATCTGAGCACATTACCCCTCTCTTGCGATCTCTCCACTGGCTGCCTGTGCCGCAAAGAATAAACTATAAGATCAGTACTCTCTGTTACAAATGTCTCCACAAAACAGCACCTTCCTACCTCTGTGAATGTCTCCACCTGTACACCCCTTCTCGTTCCCTTCGCTCTGCTGCAGATTCCTTGTGCTTACAAACACCTAGATTCAACCAGTCCACTGTTGGCCGTCGCTCTTTCTCTGTTTCTGGTCCATCGATTTGGAATGGCCTCCCTATCTCTCTTCGCCAAAGGCCTTCTTGTGACTCCTTTAAATCTGGCCTCAAGGCATATTTGTTTCAAACCTAAGAATTTCCTCTCCTGTTTCATTTCATAGCTATCCCTGCTTTTCGACTGCCAAAAATTCCATCACCCTGCCAAAGTGTATAACGTGTGTGTGTGTGTGTGTGTGTGTGTGTGCATTTGGACTTGTTAGAACTATTACTCGCTATTGGTTGCATGACTGTGTAAGAATGAGTTGAGTGCAAGCGCTTTGATTTGTCTGTGCAAGATACAGCGCTATATAAATTCCATTTTTTATTAGTAGTAGTAGTAGTATTAGTAGTAGTAGTAGTAGTAGTAAATCTGTACATAAGGGATAACATATTTCTACGATTATACCAACCACAGACTTTGTTAGAAATGAAAGCATTTCGAAAATCTGTCACATTGCTTGTACAGCCATTATAAAGACAATAGCCAGAATCATATATTTTCTTTCTGAAGTGCTTCCAGCAAGCGTTTTGTAGCAAGCTGTATCCCTCATGCAGAGATAAGGCAACGTTTATTTCACAAAAACTATTATTATTTCTCGCGCCATATTTTGCAAGACTGTCAACTTTTTCATTAAAAAAGATACCAGTGTGTGATGGAACCCAACAGAAAGTAACAGTACTACCTCTTAAAATCAAAAAGTGTACCAGATGCCTGATTTCAATGATTAGGTCTTTTCTACACTTGTAACAATGACAATCAGGCAAGTAATTCAGCGAAATGTAAAAACTAGGTAGTCAACATCATTGTGAATTCAGAATTCGAATGCTTACTGGCACAAAGGAATTTCTTTTTCTGTTAGTTTTGCTGATGGGACACTGAAACGGCGTTCGAAGGCAACATTTGAATTCTGGAAACAAAGAGGGAGGGATCAGCCAGAATGGCTGTGGCTTTGCTCAAGCTGCTGATTGCAGAACGACAGAGATCTCTTTGTTCTTTTCCCAAATTATTTTTTAGCAGATTTTTTCAATTCTGCAGGCCATTTTTGTTTTTAACACTAAGGTTTTATTTGTACCAACAAATGAAAGCAAAACTTAGAACACTCTCTATGTAGACTTGTAAAAAAAGGGAAAAGAATCTTTTTGCTACAAAAAATGAGTTCAGTTCCTCAGAAATTACAGACGTTGTGTTCCCTTTTTGACAATAGCGTCAGTGTTAACGCCCCAGTTTAACTTGTGGTCAAAAACAGTTCCCAGATACTTATAGTTCAAAACGTTTTCAACTTTTGATTATGGATAATAATATTTTTTGGAGTATGCCTGATCTTCTGAAGTCGATAGGCAGGTCTTAGTTTTAGAAACATTTAGCTCCAGATAGGCCTCGTACACCAGTGTCGAACTCGGTGAGGGCTGGACCGTGGTCTAAGACTGATCCGGATAAGAGAGATAAACAGAGCACTATCGTCTGCGAACTTTACCAGAAAGGAATTTCCATGTTGCTTCTGCAATCATCTGTGTATAGAATGTACAGAAGTGGTGAGAGGACGCACCCTGCGGGAGAACCAGTGCAGGTAAATCAAAACGGAAGAAGATTTTTTGTTGGCCAAAACACGCTGTGGTCTGTTGGTTAAAAAATTCAATCAGCAACGAACAAGTTGATTGTCTACGTCAAATTTTGAATTATTTTGTTAACCAGAACGTGAGGCGCATTGTATTGAAAGCTGAACTTAAGTCAGCGAACAATATTTGGCATGAGAGTCAGGTGTTTCCAAGTGGCTATTTCAATTGTTCAAAATGAATGTTTGGCATCTTCGACATCCTTCGAGACCTGTATGCAAATTACAGTGGGTCAAGGTCTTTCTCTGTAGCAGAAATATGAGAGATTTTACGATTTTTTAGCGTTTTCATCACAAGAGTGTTTAGAGCCAAGGTCTAAAATCGTTAGGCGAGAAGGATTGGGTTTCTTTGGAAGAGGTATTACATTGGAAGTTTTCCAAATAACTGGAATCTGACAAGTATCCAGTGAGGCCTGGAACAGGTGTTGAAGGACACTGGCAAGCTCAGTAGCGCAGAATTTCGGTTCTTCCACATATTACCATTGGTCCGGGGATTTGTTAATTATTTATTGCTTTAAGTGCTTACAGATAATTTCTTCATCAACAATGACGCTATTTCAGAAACTAGGGATTGCTTCAGTCATTTATTCATCTGAGAAATATGCTTTTCAAAGCGAGTAAAAAATGCGTTTAGATGGTCTGGTAAATTGTTATCACATTTTCCCTGCAAAAATGATCTTTGCTATGTTGGACACCTACCATATTTACTGCATACATATTTTTGATACCTGCATGCAGCACGAAAAAATTTTTCCCGCAAACTTGTCTTCTATCTTATTTTTATGTTTTACGTCTGGCCCGTGCAACAGCAGCTTTGACTTCTTTATTTTACTTCCTTCTTTTTTTGTTCTGTGCCGTGTAAAATATACTTTCTTTTTGTTTAAACACGTTTCAGATCCTTTGTAACCCAAGGCTTGTTAAATTTTTGGGGGAAGGTTTTTCTCCTTAGTTGGAATGACACAACTAACACAAAATGAAATATAAGAACAAATAACATCAGTGAGCTCATTCAGATCTGAACACACATTATAAAAGAGAGAGGGAGAGAGAGAGAGTGGGGGGGGGGAGGGAGAGAGTTTAACCTTTAAAAAAAAAACAACCAACAATAACAAAGGGAAACAAAAGTGAAAATAAAAAGATAGAAGTATGCATGTTAAGACTGAAAAAACCACACCCAAAAGGTGGAATAAAAAACAAAGCAACAAAACAAATCCTCCTCCCTCTCGCCCCCCCCCCCCCCCCCCCCCCCCCCCCCCCCCCCCCCCCCCCCCCCCCACCCCCCCCCCCCCAAAAAAAAAAAAAAACCACCCCCCCCCCCCCAAAAACCCCACACCACCACACCCCCCCCCCCCGCGCGTACACAAAAGAGAGAGAGAGAGAGAGGGGGAGAGAGAAGGCACCGCACCACAAAACACACCCACTACCAATTTCCAACACCTACCAAAACGCGGGCCCCGCAAAAGGGGCGCGCGCCGAAACTCAAGGCAGAATTTTGGGTGGTAAAAAACCGAAAGAAACCAGCAGCAAGTTATCACCCATATCAACTCCCCCCCCCCCCCCCTTTTTTTTACCCCCCCCCCCCCCCCCCCCCCCCCCCCCCCCCCCCCCCCCCCCCCCCACCACCCCCACCCCCCATATACAAACAAACGCAGATACCACCACAACAAACCAGAGAGAGAGAAGAGAGAGAGGAAGAGAGAGAGAGAGAGAAGCAGGCAAGCGCGCACTCACACACACACACACACGTAAACACATACACACGCACGCACACACGCACGCGCGCGCGCCCCGCGCGCGTACAACAGAGAGAGAGAGAGAGGAGAGAAGAGAGAGAGAGAGAGAGAGAGAGCATATTTCGTCACTCGTCTGAGATTTTGAATATCAGGTCATGTGACCTATTTCAAGCATTACCATAAGGGGGTTTAGTCAATGAACAGCATATTTCGTCACATGTTTGAGGTTTTTTAAATATTACGTCATGTGATGTATTTTCAAGCCGACAAAGGGGGTTCAGTCATTGTTGATTCTGTCTCAGTAAACTCAAGGCGTAGATTTTATTTGTGATTGGTAAAAAAAAACGAAAGTAAGTCAAACAGCAGCAAGATTAGTCTTATGATTTCCATTATTATATATTCTAAAGCATGCTTATAATTACATGTGCACAGGCCTATTAGTTGTTGGGTTTTTTTTTAGTTGCTGTTTTATGTTGTCTATAAGTATTTTTGTTCTTTTCTATAACATAATGCAGATGTAGGGAAGTGTGTTTACCCGGAAAGGGGTCTATGTAGTGTCCTGATGAGGCCTGCATAGGTGTTACTTGTTTACTTAGTTACGTTAAGTTAATGCAATTTGCTATTTCGTTTTTACATACATTTATTCATTCGTTCGTTTTTGTTTAGGCTTTCTTTTCTTTTTTTCATTCATTCATTTGCTGATTTGTACCTTTGTTTATTCGTTCTTCCATCCATCAATCCATCCATCCGTTCGTCTGTCCACTCATCAATTCGTCCACCCACCCAGGAACCTACCCACCAATTCATTCCTTTGTTTATTCAACTTTTCATTCATTCATGCAAATCTGTTTTTTCTTAAATACCTATTTTTTCATGAACATATTTAAGCCATGAATGAACACTATCTGGGATATTTTATTTTTCTATTTTCAGCTGTCCATACTACTTCATCCAAGACATTAGGCGCCTGTGCAAAATTATCTAGCAAGAACTATCCAACTCAACAAATCAAGAACTGGTTCAGACATTGAATCAAAAATGGCATTTATCTTCCAGCAATAGGCCTGAAACTAGAAGCCCAAAATGAAGTTTGTGACGCGAAAATAAACACAAACCTACAACGAAACAAACAACACATGTGTTACTTTTTTTTTTTTAAAACAGTGTTGAAGGCTAATAGTATTAACTCAAATTCCACATACAGAAAAGATTTATTTTTCTTTTCTTTTTTTGTTCTTGGGCTAGAGCTCAGAGGTGTTCACCAATGGGTGAGATTTTTCATTTGCCAACGTTTTTACCCACCATTAAGGTAGGTAGCCATTCTCCCCCATTGGGAGATAGAAAAGGTCTAAGTCTGACCACATCCATATATGAAAATGGAATAAAAAGATAAGAAGAGAGTAAAAGAAAAGAAAAATGGAGGACAAAGCAGAATAGAAAGAGCTCACATGAATGACAAAATATATATAGAGAGAGAAAAAAAAATATTTTAAAAGACAAAAGAGTAAAGAAAGAAAAGAGAGAAAGAACCAAAACATACAGGAAGCAACAAAGAAATAGAAAAAGAAGAAATGATAGATGTAAACGCAAGGGAAAGAAAATTTTAAAAAAAGAAAGGAAAAAAGCAAGAAATATAGGAGGGGAGGAAAATTGAAAAGCCAAAGAAAAAGGACACAAAATAAAGGAAAGAAAGGCAGAACCGGAGAGACAAAATAAATTTTAAAAAAGAAAGAAATTAAATAAACAAAAACAAGACAGACAAAAAGAAAAGAAAGATAAACAAATAAAGAAAGGAAAACAATTAAGATAAACAAAAGAAAAAAGACAGCAGAAACAAACAAACAAACCACAAAAAATACTCCATAAAACTTCACTTCAGTCTAAAACACATTCAAGATCGAATTTCATCCATACACCATTTAAAACAAAAAATTCCAAAGCATCCAACCCTCAACCTCCTAAAACACCCTTAAAAACTTTTTTTTAAAACCCTCACCAAACAAGGCACAAGCACCCCAACTACTCTACCACCAAACGTTCCCACAGTGGACACAGAAGAAGTGACACCAAATGTCTCCACACGGGTTGGTGTTCGTGGCGCACGTGCTGGTGTTGTTGACAGCTGGCAGTGAGGTCATACACGGCCTCAAGTTTCCCTTTGGACCCAGCGCTGGAGATACAGGTCATGTCAACCAGTCTACCCTGGGTGTGGCTGTACCCTTACCCACGAATTTCACCTACTTTGGGGAAGCTCAGGCTGAAATTTATGTAAGTATTTCTTATTCTTGTGTGCGTGCGTGCGTGTGTGTATGTGTTGTTTCGTTTTTGTTTCAGATTATATAATATGGGGTTAATAGGAGGGAGGGGGGGGGGGGGGGTCGAGAGGGAGAGTGTGTTGGAATTATGATACCCTGTTTTGTTTCTCTCTCTCTCTCTCTCTCTCTCTCTCTCTCTCTTTGTGTGTGTCTGTGTGTGTGAGTGATTGCTCGGTTTCATTTTTTGTGATGTCTTTTATCATTTTTAGTTTTCATTCTTTTTTTCTTCTTTTTTTCGTTTGAGAGAGGGGGTGGGGGGGCTGTTGCTTTTTATCACTTTTTTAAAGAGGAGAGGGCAATTTTTGTGTCTTTTTTGCCCCCCTCAGCTAGAGCTCTAAGGTATGCCACTGATCAGATTTTGGGTATGTGACAGTTTTTACCCTCCATTATGGTGGCTGCATCCTAACTTTTGGGGATGGTATCTATTAATACATTACCTGTGTGTTTTGTTTTTTCAAATTTCGTCATCTATTCCTATTGGCACAAAATGACCTGCTCTTCCAAAAAGGCAGGACTGGATTTTAAACTTCTCTGCAAAATGTTCTGGATGAGTTCGCACAGGGTCTAGATTTACAATCTTATCTGAAGGACTTTTTGGGGAGCGGAGTCGGTACTGATGATAACTACAGGCTAAAATTCCGTAAAAAGGGGTACACTCCGCAGTGGCTCCTCCCATCTGTATTTCTTTCTAGTTTTAATTCTCCTTTTTTTTGTCTCTCTTTTTTTTGGCTTTTCTTTCTTTACTGTCTTTTTTTAAGTGGAAGTGGAGATATTATTCTGCTTAGTTTAGGTTACTTTGCCTGTTACATTAATCATCAAACCCGCTGTTGCTGATTTTTGGTTTTGTTTTTGTTTGTTGTTTCTGTTTCTTTCTTTTTTTTTTGGGGGGGGGGGGGGGGTGTGGGGGGGATGAGGTCGAGAGAAGTGGTGGTGGGGGGAGATTATGGGCTCTGAATCTGTCTATTTATTTTTCTGTGTAAATTAAGATTTTTTCAAACTAATACCCTTATTATACCCTAAGCGCTTTGATTTGTTTACTTTACAAGATTCAGCGCTATATAAATTCCATATATTATTATTATTATTATTATTTGTTTCAAGTTTTCATTATCAGTATCATCATGCCTCACTGTGTTTCGTTTTCAGGCGAATGAGGATGGGTTTTTGAGCTTTACAAAGTTGGGCCTGCTCTTCGATGTGGACAAAGACTTTGGCGCCATCACCTTCCCCATCATCTGCATCTTCTGTGCTGACTTCAAACCCAGAAATGAACACAAGATCTGGAGACGACTGTCTACACAAGCTTCTGACTTACAGGTGTGTGCTTCCCTCTTCCTTAACACACACACACGATAAATGTGCAAGTGACCCAGCTGCAGTGCAGGGCCCCTCTGGCTGGTGGCCCTGTGGTGGCCTAACATGGATGAGTTTCCTGTGGACTTCTGACCCTGAGGAATCCACATGGCAAACTCAGGCATGGCTGAAGCAGAAAGATCGAAATGAGCGGCGTGGGAGCAGCAGGATAGGCACGTCAAGACCAGGCAGCAGAAAATACAAACAACAACAACAACAAAAAGAAGATCAATGCGCAAACAGGGGTGAGGGATAGCCTAGTGGTTAGAGCGTTGGGCTGCTAGCAATTTGACCGCCCGGGATCGAGCCACCATGGAGACACACATTTAAGGGGGAACGTCCCCCTGGAGTTATCTTCTTTTTTATTTCCCCTGGAGTTATCATCCGTACCGTAGTGACTTTACTCCCCAGCCCTCTCCCTTTGAATGAGACTGTAAACTGAGGCCAGTGTGCGAACGCATGCATAACATCTTGTGGAGTGGACATGTCTAAACCCGTCCCACCTTTTGGGGGAGTAGGCGATTCGTGGGGGGTAAGAACGGATGACCTAAACAAGCGAAAACGAAAGAAAGAGAGAGGGGGGGAGGGGGGGATAGAATGCAAAAAAAACAACTGAGCTTGAGCTCCAAGGGTCATCAGTGGTGCATTTTTTGGGGGGTATACGATTTTTTTTTTGCCCACCACTAAGGTAGCCACATACCGACTTCAGGGATGATGTCTAAACGCGACACACATTTTTCTATCTGTTCCCACCAGCACACAATGGACCTTCTATTCTGAGAGGCGGAACATGTTTTAACGCGTGCCTAAGATGTTCTACGTGCGTTCATACAGGGGTCATAGTTTACAGTATCATCCAAAGGACTCTTGGTGGGATGGAGTCGTCACTGGTTCTAACTCCAAAGGAAAAATCTCCTTGAACGGGCGTCTGGGTGGCGGCTCGAACCTAAGTTCAACCCAAGCCGTCAGATCGAGAGAGCAACGCTCTAACCACCAGGCTATTCTGTATCCCTTTTTGTGTGTGTGTGTGCGCGCTTGCGCGCCTACATGCGCGCCTGCATGCGCGTGGGCACCCAAACGTTTTCCTATTTATTGTATTATGTATGGCTTGTAACTCCCCTGAAATGCTCTGTTTCTGGGATACTTTGGGACTGGTATTCCTGTGCTGTCTGCGGTTTCAGAAGGTGCAGGGGCTGTCCAGGAAATCCAAAGACTTCGGAGCAGCCTTCACTCCCACCTGGGTCTTTGTGGTCACGTGGGATGAAGTGGGAACCTTTGACCCCAGCAAGCTGGTGAGTATTGTTGTGTGGTAGGGTGCACAGTGTCGTGCTTCATAATCACGGTGACTCCAGCAGTGTTTTGAATCGCATGACTGTCGTGATATCACACGCGCTTGATATGCATTGATCTTCACACTTTCCTGTAAAGGTTCTCCTCTGCTGATGATTCTGATTATGCTAGATACACGCGATCATAGTCATATGAAGTAGAATAATCGGGTGTGTGTGTGTGTGTGGAGGAGGGGAGGGCTTACTTCTTTAGTCAGTCATAAGTCTGTACTTATTTTTGTGTGCATTTGCTATGCTCATGATAACGAATCAAGTCACTGTTTCAACAAGAAACCACCGAAAATCTGGTTTTAATCTGTATACATTGTGGCACAATTTTAGTCTGAGATTTCCATGTTAACGAAGTGACATCCCTATGGTGCCTCTGTGCTCAGAGGGGCTACAAACAATAGGATGGGAGTGGATTTCTTCCAACCCCCCAATGAATGTAGAGTGGCTAAAGCCCACAGGCTAACAAATACTTTCAGAGTTCAGGTTTCTCTGGCTCTCTCTGTCATTTCAGATTACAGAATTTACAAAACTGCATACACACGGGGACTGGATGTAAAAAAAAAAGCACGTAAGTGCTTATTCCATTATCCTTGATATCAAAGAATAAAATGTATTTAAAAGATTTTTATTTCATTATTGTGTTTTTCCCTCTTGAATGTTTTGCATTGCCTATAATGTATATATGTTTCACATAAACAGATTGTATGACAAGGTTGGGCCTCAGATCTTCATCCTTACCTTTATAAGATTCATTCATTCAATCATGCAGTCATTCTCTCTCTCTCTCTCTCTCTCTCTCTCTCTCTCTCTCTCTCTCTCTCTCTCTCTCTCTCTCTCTCTCTCCCTCTCTCCCTCTCTCTCTCTCCCTCTCTCTCTCCCCCTCTCTCATTTAATGTGGTGTGTGTGTGTGGGGGGGGGGGGGTGTCTCCATGTTTTGCTTATTGTTTTCATATATTTGTGTTTTGGAAATGACAGAGTTTAAGACTGGTGTTGGCATAAACTCTTCATTCTTTGCGCATTAAAGATGAACTCATTTATTCATTCATGCATTCATTCACGCAATCATTTGTGTATTCATTCATCCATTCATGCATTCATGCATTCATTCATTCATTCATTCACGCAATCAGTCATTCAGTCTCTCATTCATTCATTCATTATACAGTGCCGTGTTGGGTGATTTTCTCTTCTCAGGGCAACACTCTACAGATAGCTGTGGCCAACAGTGCAGGAAGGTCACTGGTGTTCATGGAGTATGACGCTATCAACTGGGTGGAAGGCTTCATGGGAACTGGTGACAGCATCAGCACTAAAGTAATGACGATGATAATAATAATAATAATAATAATAATAATAATATTAATGATAGTAACAATAATAACAATAATAATAAGTTATGATGATGAAGATGATCGATCAGACTGTTTTTCGTTCACAGGTTATAAGAGCTCCAAGGTTTTCACAATTGGAGAATTTTTTTTGGGGGGGCATACGGCAACCATTTCTGCCCACCATGAAGGTATCCGCATTCTGACGTCAAGGGTGACGTTTAAAAACACGACACCAGTGTACATGCATTTTTGTTGTATTTAAACAAAATGTTGTCATCCTTTCCAACCAGCACGAAGGGGTCTACTCTTCTAAAAGGCGGAACAAGTTTTTATCGTGTAGGCAAGAGGATCTGCGTGCTCTCTCTGTCTCTCTCTCATGAGACTTCGTGGGTTTATAGCCTCATTTCAAGGACTTTAGGGGGAGAGAAGTCAGTCCTGATGTAAAGGGGGGGGGGGGGGGGGGGGGGGGGGGGGGGGGGGGGGGGGGGGGGGGGGGCGGGTTCCCCTTGAGTGGGTGTCTTGGTGCTGGCCCAAACTCACGTGGTCGGATCACAAGTGCACTAGGCTATACCCCCTCCCCTTCTCCGCCCGCCCCCCCCCCCCCCCCCACCCCCCACCATCCATGATAATTGTGTCTTCGTGCATATATTTTGTGTATACGTGCATGCATGTGTGTGTGTGTGTGCATGCAACATGGATGTGTAAGTTTATGAGTGTGTGTGTTTGTGTGTGTGTTTGTGTGTGTGTGTGCACGCACGCGCGCGTGAGTGTGTATGTGTGTGTGTGTGTGTGTGTGTGTGTGTGTTTGTTGTGCATGCACGTACGTGGCTTGTGTGAGTCGGAACGCGCGTGGGTACGTACGCGTGTTTTCTCCCTTCTGTGCACGTGCATTGTACAGCTTTGCTTTCAGGTGGGGTTTACCAATGGGGACCAGAAAAACTACTTTAATTTCCTGCAGTCTGAGAAGATCAGTGTAATGCACCTGAATATCAGCAGCAATATTGGAGTAGATGGACAATTTCTATTCAGGTTAGTGACCATTTTGTCCCCCCTCTCTCTCTCTCTCTCTCGCTCGCTCTCTCTCTCGCTCTCTCTCTCTCTCGCTCTCTCTCTCTCTCTCTCTCTCTCTCTCTCTCTCTCTCTCGGGATCAAATGTGAACTCATCAGGAGTGGACGTGTTTAAAGAGTTCTCCTGTGTTTACTTAAATTTCACAGTCTATAGTGACTTTCCAGTTGTGACACTTGGCAGGTAGATAGGTGGTGCAGTATGCCAGTCTCACCTTTAGCCTTTAGGACTGTGTGTGGTGGATTTTTGCCTGTATACCTGGCTTTCATGTTCAAGAGAGCAAAATTTAAGTCCACCATGTTTATGCGTGTGTTGACACTGAGAACAAGACGAGACGGTGTAGTGACAGGTGTGCTCCTCTTTTGTTATACATGGGCAATTTAATACATCAGTGTGGCGACATTGAAATGAACCCAGGGCCTCCAAAGCCAGACCCCTTCAAACAGGCAACACTGAGGAGCAGCATGCAGCGACGGACAAGCACTGGTCTGGCAGTAGGTGAGGATCATTCAAGCACAGAAATGATGGCAGCGCTGTCAAGTATGAATGAAAACATGAACAAACAATTCAGCCAGGTGAGAAGTGACATGGCCAATCTGCAAGAACTCAATCTGACATGAAAAACGCACTACATGAGATAGGGTCTTCTATCGAAAGTTTAAAGAAAGAAAACGAGCTGTTGAGAAAAGAAAATGAAGATCTGAAAACGAGAGTCGAAACTTTGGAGAAAAAGACGGATTATCTGGAAGGCCAGTCAAAAAGAAACAATGTCATAATTCATGGCATTCCAAGGCAGAAGAATGAGACATGGCAGGAATGTGAGGGTATGGTCAACGACGTGATCACAGACACGCTGGAAATGAGCGAAACTGTTCAATTCGACAGAGTGCACCGTCTGAATGCTCACCCAAAATCACCCCTGGTTGCAAGATGTAGCTCGTTCAAGGATAAAGAAAAACTTCTGAAGGCCAGGCACAAGCTCAAGGGCACTGGAGTGTTCATCAATGAAGACTTCACTGCCAGGGTCAGAGAGATCAGACGGAAGCTGACTCCTCACTTCAAGATGGCCAGACAGCAGGGGAAGAAGGTCAGCATGGTCTATGACCACCTGGTCATTGAAGGAAACGGTTCGTCCTGGATGCAGATGACCAACTGAGAGAAGAAAAATAGGACTTTGGCCGGCCCTGCAAACCTCTGAACGTTATGTCCACGTATGCAAAATTTGACCAGAGTGTTTCTTCACCAGGGAACAAATTTATGGAAGGACCCTTTGTGAACTATGCAGGGGTAGATAGCATTGAGCATGACAACAGGCCCAGAACCCACTCACCCGTGTCTTATGGCAGTGACATTGCACGTGCTGATGGGGAGGGTGGGAAATGGGGTGGACATGCCAGTGACAGTCAAACATGCTTAAATGAACAAGTGGGAATTTCCGTGGAGAGTGATGCATCACAAATAGAAGCTAAAAATACTCTGGGTTTTTCCAGTTTTGTAAACCTGGTGAAAACAAGCATGGGTGAAGAAGACGGTTATAATGTTGAAATACCACATGAGAAAGGTAGCAGCGATAAATGTCTGAAAAGCATTACGTATGACAGTATAGAAACAACTGGTTTATCATGCTGCATAAATTTACCTATAAATGTTTGTCAGTACGGTCAAAGATGTACTGGTGGCGTGAGATGTGTGTATGTGGAGGATGAGAAGGGGATTGCAGAGAAAGAGACTGTGGACACCTGTAATACAAGTGATGTGGCAGACGATGTAGCAGAGGGTGAGGGAGAAAGCGGTGGGGGGATGAGTGAAGACGGGGATGAAGTGGCGAGCCATAGTGGTGTGTTGAATGAGAGTTTGGATGATGGGGATGACAGTGCCAGCACATGTTCGGGAAAACACGATGCTGATATAAATAAATTGTCGTTTCTTCATTGGAATGTGTGTGGTATACTGTCAAAGCTGAATGATGCAGACTTTGTTCATTTCATTTCCTCCTCTGATTTTGTTTGCCTTGTTGAGACTTTTGTTGAAAATTTTGAGTCTAACTTATTTAATGAACATGAACTGTTTGTAAAACCAGCCCTGAAACTGACACAGCATGGAAGGTGTTCAGGGGCATTATTTGTCTTGTAAGAAAAGTTCTTGTTCCTTACATTCGACACATGGATGATGGTGACTGTTGTATGTTCTTTGTACTTGATAAAGATTTTTTCCATTTTCCTAGAGATGTTTTGCTTGTGTGTACCTATCTTCCCCCTGAAAATTCACCGTACTATGCTACTTGTGATGTTTCTTATGGATTGAGTTTGCTGGAAGAAAATATTGTAGATAAATTGCTTTTGTGTGACGACATTGATATCATTGTGTGTGGAGATTTGAACGCTAGGACTTCTGACTGCTTCCCTGATTTGGTCAATGAAAATGAATTGCACGAGAATTACAGAAAAAATTATGAAAATCAAATTCGAAGACATTCCAAAGATTCCACAATAAGTTCTTATGGTAGACAATTATTGAATATGTGCACTGCAATTGGACTATGTATTTTAAACGGAATATGCCATAACGACCAGGACGGTTGTTTCACATATATTTCTGACCAGGGAAGCAGTGTGGTTGATTATTTCCTTACTTCTACAACTTTCTTTGATTTTGCTCATGATGTTATGACACTGAACATTCTTGATAGAATGAAATCGGATCATTTGCCTCTGCTGCTGTGTTTAGATATACATTCTAAAAATAACTCTCCTAATCTTTGTATAGATGCAGGTAAAGATCAGTTTATTGTTAAATATCAGTGGAGGCTACCACAAGCCCAAAGTTTTATTGAGTCAATGAAATCTGAAAAAGTAAAAGAACATATAGACACTGCAGCTGAGTTGATTGATAGTAATGTTAATCTAGCCATAGACAGATTTAATGAAATCATTAAAGATCAGGCAGAGTACATGAAAAGTAAAGTTTTGTTACATAGGAAGCCACGTAAGGACTGGTTTGATTATGAATGTAGAATAACAAGGCGCACAGTAAGGAGACTTTATAAAAGGTTTAAACGTTCATCGCAAAAAGACGACAGAATAGCTTTTGTATAGCAAGAAGAGAGTATAAAAACATGATCATTAGAAAAAAGAAACAACTGAAGGAATCCATTTTAAATGAACTATTAGGTTCTGCTAAGAACCAGGGAGCTTTTGGGAAACAATAGGTAAGTTTTCACGTAAAAAGTCTCAGCCGAAAAATTCTATATCCACTGAGCAATGGTTTCATCATTTAAGGGTTTGCTAGAAAAAGAAGTAGATTATGCAACTGAAATAGATATAACAGATGAAGCAGATGAAGTTCTAGATGAAGCAATAACAAGGGAAGAGGTATTGAGGGCTATCGGAAAATTGAAAAATGGAAAATCAGCTGGACCTGATGGTTTGATTGGGGAATTTTTCAAATATTCTGGAGAACCTGTGTTAAATTTTTTAGTGAAGTTATTCAATCATTTGTTTGACAACGGTACTTTTCCTGAAGAATGGTCGGTGTCAATAATAATACCTTTGTTTAAGAAAGGCGATATAAGTAATACAAATAATTACAGGGGCATATCATTATGCAATATTGCCAGTAAATTATATAGTGCTGTACTCAATAATAGGTTACAGGAATGGATATGTACAAATAACATCACAGGTGAGCATCAAGCCGGATTTAAAAAGGATTACTCTACCATTGATCACATATTTACTTTGTTAGCTGCAGTTCAAAAACAGTTTTCTAAGGATCAAAAATTGTATGTAGCATTTGTAGACTTTGAGAAAGCCTTCGATTCTGTATCAAGAAAATTACTTTGGCCTGTGTTGTTTAAAAATGGAATTAGAGGGAAACTGCATAAATGCATTCAGAGTATGTACAGTCAAGTCAAAGCGAGAATAAGAAATGGAGCTAAGTTATCGGAATTTGTAAATTGCACAAGGGGAGTTAAGCAAGGTGACGTGTGTAGTCCTGTTTTGTTTTCATTATTGTCAACGAACTTGCAATGGAAATTATTGCAAATGGAAAGCATGGGGTTTCTCTTGATTTGACTGAATTGTTTGTGTTACTTTTTGCTGACGATATTATCTTGCTATCTATAACAGCAGTGGGTTTGCAAAGACAGTTGAATAGTTTGTATGCATCTGCAGAGAAATTGGAGTTAAAAGTAAACATGAATAAGACAAGTATTATTGTTTTTCGCAAGGGTGGTTACCTAGCTAGACATGAACATTGGAGCTATGGTAATGAAGAAATTACAGTAGTCAATGCATATAAATACCTTGGAGTATTCTTTTCAACAAGACTTAGCTTCACTTTTGCATGTCAGGATTTAGTTAATAGGGCAAAGAGAGCTGTGCTGGTTATTTTTCGTGTAATGTATAAGCTTGACTGTAGTTCGTTTAAAATATTTATAAAAATTATTTGATTCCCAGGTACAATCTATTTTACAATATGGCGCTGAAATATGGGCATTTGAAAATGACAGTCAAATTGAAAAGCTTCATTTGTTTGCATTGAAACGTTTCCTGAATGTTGATTCTCGAACTCCTAATGATTTTGTGTATGGAGAACTTGGTAGATACCCAATTTATTTAAACTCTTATGTTAAATGTATTAGTTACTGGCTAAAGCTAACTAGAATGAGTGATCACAGATTACCATACAAAGCTTACAAGATGTTATATAATCTTGATCTTAATGGAAAAAAGACTTGGGTTACAAACATTCGAAAATGTCTATGCTCTTATGGATTTGCATATGTCTGGGAGAATCAGGGTGTTGAAAATACTTTGAATTTCATCAAATGCTTTAAACAGAGAATTGTTGATTGTAAATGGCAACACTGGCACAACCATGTTGAGAACAGTGACAGATTTGCAGAATATAGATTGTTTAAATCAACGAGCATTGTGGAACCGTATATTGACATTGCAATGAATAGATATGTGAAAAATGCACTTACTAAATTTAGATTTGGCGTGTCAGCCATTGCATGTCATAGAAACAGATATAACAGAATGATGAGTGATGAAAACACATGTCGTTTGTGTCATTGTGCTGAAGAAAATGAAGTTCATTTCATGCTGAGTTGTCCTGTTCTTCATGATCTGAGAGCTAAGTATATTCAACCAAAGTATTATAATAACGCATGTCGTTTTAGATTAAATCTACTCATGGCAGCAAGAAATGAGAGCGTATTATGTAACCTTGCGAGGTTTGTCTACAAAGCTTTGAAATATCTTGACACTGTTACAACCTAGAGTGTAATGATTGCATGATACAATAATGTGTTTCTGTGAGCAATTTTTTCCGAACCGATAATTATTTGTGGCGTATTATGTATGATCACCCCTTCAGTAAGGGGCCATGGCCTAAATCTGAATAAATTATTTCGTATTCGTATTCGTATTCTCTCGCTCTCTCTCTGTTTTCTTTGGAAATTGCACACAGATCAGCGATCCAGAAGCAACAGACCTATCCAGAGAGCACGGATTGGATCCCCCTTTGGGAGCTGTGATAGCCTAGTGGTTAGAGCGTTGCGCTCGAGATCTGGTGGCTCGGGATCAAGCCACCACCTTGGAGGTGCCCGTTTGAAGGGAATTTTACTCTGGAGTTAACATGACTCCAGTCCCCCCCCAAAAAGTCCACCAGATGAAACTGCTGATTGAAGCCCCGTGCGCGAATGCACGAATAACATCTTGCGTGCACACGTTAAAAACCTTTTCCGCTTGTCAGAAGAGTATGCAATTGTGATGAGATTTTTAAAAAATTTTATTTATTTTATTTTATACCACTTTAAATCACGGCAGATTTCTCTGTGTGAAATTCGGGCTGCTCTGCCCGGGGGAGAGGGGCTTTTTTTTTTTTACAGAATTTTTGCCAGGGACAACTCTCTTGTTGCCGTGGGTTCTTTCACGTGCGCTAAATAATGTTGTGTAACACACGGGACCACGGTTTATCGTCTCATCCGAAAGACTAGCACCCAGACCACCACTTATGGTCTAATGGATGAAGGGGGGGGGGGGGGGAGGAAATTTCGGGTTCAAACGGGATTGGAACCACCGCACACTTCCAACCCGGACTTTTCGCTTTCTAGACAGACGCGTTACCTCTAGACCACCGATCCACGATGAGGTAGGAACGGATGACAACATTTTTAAAATAATAAAAAAAACAACCGCATGCACACAGGTATCGTGTCTAGACACCATCCCCGAAGCCAGAATGTGGCTACCTTAATGGTGGGTGATAAAAAACAAAACAAAAAAGAAAGAAAAACGATCGCACAGGCAAAATCTCACTATCACTATGACACCACTATCACTATGACACCACTATCACTATGGCACCACTATCACTATCACAGGTGTAGCCGAAGGAAGAAAAGAAGATGGCTATCTTTATAGCAGAATATTCTCTGAACATGTTTAGGGCAAGATAGATATCTGTTTCTATTGATTCGTTCTTTCTTGGTTTTCTTTTTTTGCCCAGAGCCGACAGAGAAACCATTCAAAGAGCGCCAGTTCGCCGTGCTTCCTCCAACAAATTGTTGAAGAATACTACTGACGAGACAGTCACAAAATCACCAGGTATAACTGGGCTGTTTTGGGGGTCTGTTTCTGTCTGTCTCTCTGTCTTTCTCTCTGTCTCTGTCTCTGTCTCTGTCTCTCTCTCTCTCTCTCTCTCTCTCTCTGCATTATCATCATCACTATGCCCATCATTATGTCCGCCACCATCTCTACCATCATCATCATCATCATCATCATCATCATCGTCTGCCTTCGCCGCGTCCACCACCACCACCACAACCATCATCATCATCATCATCATCATCGTCGTCGTTGTTGTCAGTATTATCGGGTTACTACAGACTGCAAAGTCGCGGGTTTGAAAATCCAATGAGAGTCGTAGAGATTTTTCGGACTCTGGCCGTCTCCTACCCAGAGTGAGTGTCTTGACTTATGCCTCTTGGTTCCTTGGGGAACATAGGGCTGCAACAACACCCCTCCAACGAACTCGGTTTTGGGAGATCCTCTTCAGCTCGGCCCATGTCATTCCGGCTGCCTTCGTTTCTTCGTCAACACTAGTGAGTGTGCTATGGGCTTATTGGGAAGACTGGGACCACACAGTCCAGCTTCCCCCACTTTACGGATACGATTTCGAAAGTGTTGCTCAAACTACCTGACCAACACTGCAGGTGTCCTTATCTCTCGGGCCTGGTCATCGGCGATACACACATGTTATGATAGGAAGCGTAGAGTACATCCCTGTCACACAGTCTAAAAACGAATGCACTTCCATAGCATAATCATCATGACATCCTCACCATCATCTCTACGACTCTCATTACATCATGCAATAAAAGAAAACTGCCTCTGATTCGGTGGCCGTGGTTCGTCTGGTCTCATTGTGATCTCAGTTTTTCGGTTTCTCTATGCACTTTTGTGGCTGTGGTGAGATTGTGTCAAAGCCTTCGAGGTTGAAGGTTCACGGGAGAAGGTCACTGTGAGGGACGTTCTGGTGGTCGCCACCCCGGGTGCACATCTCACTCAAACTGACTCCGCGACGGAGCTAAGAACACCGTCGGTGGGAGGTTTAGTAGATGAAGGTCCTGCGTATGTCACCTCAGAACAGGCACCACTGAAGACCACCAAAGTGACCCAGAAGCAATGCAGGGCCCCTCTGGCTGGTGGCCCCACGACGGCCTGACGTTGATGGCTCTCTGTGGACTTCTGACCCTGACGACGCGACCTGACGAATCTGGGTGTGGCTGAGATTGAGGTCAGCGGCGTGGGAGCAGCGGGACAGGAGTGTCACAGAAGATGAGACAACAACAACATCATCAAAATAGAAGCAGGAGCACCCACCAGCACCACATCATCATCATCATCATCATCATCATCCACCGCCATCACATTCACCACCACCACCACCACCACCTGCACAACAACTACCACCTCTCTCACCATTACCACTACCACTAACCACTCCACCACATCCATCACCACCACCACAATCATCATCATCATCACCACCGCCACCACTACCACCATCGTCATCACCACCATCATCACCATCACAACCACCTCCACCATCATCGCCATCATCACTATCATGATCGTCATCACCACAACCATCACCACCACCATCGCCACCACATCATCATCATCATCATCACCATCGCCACCATCACCACTACTACAATCATCACCATCACAACCACCTCCACCATCGTCATCGCCACCACCATCATCATCATTGCCACCATCATCATCATCATCACCGTCATTATCACCATCATAATCCCCACCACCATCATCACCATCATCATCCCACCACCACCATCATCATCGCCACCACCAGCATCATCATCATTGCCACCACCACAACCACCACCATCCCTCCCCACCACCACCACTATCATCATCATCACAATCATCATCATCACCACCACCATCATCGTCGTCATTATCGTCATCACCACCATCATCACCACCACCATCATCATCATCACCGTCATTATCATCATCCCCACCACCACCATCATCATCCCCACCGCCATTATCATCATCATCCCCACCACCACCATCATCATCATCCCCCCATCATCATCATTATCATCACCACCACCACCACCACCTTCATCATCATCCCTCTAGTCAAGTCAAGTCAAGTCAAGTCAAATTTTGATTTCCAGATGGTACATTGAATAAGCAAGGCATTTTGCTCTTTTTCATCAAGCCGTCTATCTAAGAACAAAATGAATGTGTTGTGTGTGTGTGTGTGACCCAGAAAGGACTGACCCGATGCTGAAGGCCTCAACGACGCTGAGTGTGGTGCTGGTGGTGGTGGTGGTGGCCACGCTGCTGTCGGTGGCTATCGTCATCTTCGTCAAGGGAAAGGGCAAAGAGAAAAGGACATGGATTTTGTCCCCGCCTTCCGTCACCTCCACTAAGAATAATGCTCGCAGGTACTTCTCTGTCTGTCTTGTCTTGTCTTGTCTGTCTGTCTTGTCTTGTCTGTCTGTCTTGTCTGTCTGTCTCTCTCTCTCTCTTTCTTTCTCTCTCTCTCTCTCTCTCTCTCTCTCTCTCTCTCTCTCTCTCTCTCTCTCTCTCTCTCTCTCTCTCTCTCTCTCTCTCTCTCCTCGCTCCTCGCTCGCTCGCTCGCTCGCTCGCTCGCTCTCCAGCTCTCTCTCGCGCTCTCTCTCTCGCTCTCTCCCGTTCCTCCCGCTCTCTCTCTCTCTGTCTCTCTCTCTCTCTGTCTCTCTCTCTCTCTCTCTCTCTCTCTCTCTCGCTCTCCTCGCTCTCTCTCTCTCTCTCGCTCTCTCTCTCTTTCTCTC
Organism: Rapana venosa; assembly: GCA_028751875.1. Classification (NCBI taxonomy): domain Eukaryota; kingdom Metazoa; phylum Mollusca; class Gastropoda; order Neogastropoda; family Muricidae; genus Rapana; species Rapana venosa. The sequence continues at coordinate 14,566,306 of CM054150.1, read as the reverse complement.
CTCTCTCATCCTCCCTCTCTCTCTCTCTCTCTCTCTCTCTCTCTCTCTCTCTCTCTCTCTCTCTCTCTCAAGAGGATTTTTTCCTCAAGAGTTAACGTCAGCGCCAACTCCACACCCCCCCCCCCCCCTCCCCCCCAAAAAGTCCTTCGGATGATACTATAAACCGAAGTCCCGTGTGCGAATGCACGAAGAACATCTCGCGCATACGTTAAAACCCGTTCCGCTTTTCGGAAGAGTAGGAGGCATTGTGTGCCGGTGGGAACGGATGACAAAATGTACAATACTGCATACACACGGGGATTGAATGTAAAAAAGCACATGAGTGCTTATTCCATTATCCTCGAAATAAAAGACTAAAATAATCTCTCTCTCTCTCTCTCTCTTCTCTCTCTCTCTCTCTCTCCTCCTCTCTCTCTCTCTCTCTCTCTCTCCTTCTCTCTCTCTCTCTGTCTGTCGGTCTGTCTGTCTGTCTGTCTGTCTGTTTGTCTGTACTGGCCTCAGAATATGCCACACAGTCCCATCAAAAAAGTGCACCGACAAGCCGCAAGTAGACTTGACACAGCACAGAGCAACACAGCACAGTGCAGCTTAGTGAAGCAAGGCAGTACAGCACAAGACAGTACAGCACAAGACAGTACAGTGCATCACAAGACAGCAAAAGACAAGACCGTACAGCACATCACAAGACGGCACAGCGCTGTACAGCACATCACAAGACATCACAGCACATCACATCACAAGACAGCACAGTATAGCATATCACAAGACAGTACAGCACATCACAAGACAGTACAGCACATCACAAGACAGTACAGCACATCACATCACAAGACAGTACAGCACATCACAAGACAGTACAGCACATCACAAGACAGTACAGCACATCACAAGACAACACAGTACAGCACATCACAAGACAGTACAGCACATCACAAGACAGTACAGCACATCACAAGACAACACAGTACATCACATCACAAGACAGTACAACACATCACAAGACAGTACAGCACATCACATCACAAGACAGTACAGCACATCACAAGACAGTACATCACATCACAAGACAGTACAGCACATCACAAGACAGCACAGCACATCACAAGACAGCACATCACAAGACAGTACATCACATCACAAGACAGCACAGCACATCACAAGACAGCACATCACAAGACAGTACAGTATAGCACATCACAAGACAGCACAGCACATCACAAGACAGCACAGCACATCACAAGACAGCACAGTATAGCACATCACAAGACAGCACAGTACATCACATCACAAGACAGAACAGCACATCACAAGACAGTACAGCACATCACAAGACAGCACAGCACATCACAAGACAGCACAGCACATCACAAGACAGCACAGCACATCACAAGACAGCACAGCACATCACAAGACAGCACACTATAGCACATCACAAGACAGCACAGCACATCACAAAACAGCACAGTACAGCACATCACAAGACAGCACACTATAGCACATCACAAGACAGCACAGCACATCACAAGACGGCACAGTACAGCACATCACAGACAGTACAGTATAGCACATCACAAGACAGCACAGTATAGCACATCACAAGACAGCACATCACAAGACAGCACAGTATAGCACATCACAAGACAGCACAGCACATCACAAGACAGCACAGCACATCACAAGACAGCACAGCACAAGACAACACAGCACAAGACAACACAGTATAGCACATCACAAGACAGTACAGCACATCACAAGACAGCACAGCACATCACAAGACAGTACAGCACATCACAAGACAGCACAGCACATCACAAGACAGCACAGCACATCACAAGACAGTACAGTATAGCATATCACAAGACAGTACAGCACATCACAAGACAGTACATCACATCACAAACAGCACAGTATAGCATATCACAAGACAGTACATGCACATCACAAGAAAAAGGCAAAAAGACAACAGCACATCACAAGACAGCACAAAGCACATCACAAGACAGAACAGTATATCACATCACAAGACATCACACTCACAAGCACATCACAAGACAGCACAGTATAGCACATCACAAGACAGCACAGTATAGCACATCACAAGACAGAACAGTATAGCACATCACAAGACATCTCAGTATAGCACATCACAAGACATCACAGTATAGCACATCACAAGACAGTACAGCACATCACAAGACAGTACAGCACATCACAAGACAGCACAGCACATCACAAGACAGTACAGTATAGCACAAACTCACAAACATCCCCAGAAGCACAGCACAAACATCACAGATAGCACATCACAAGACAGTACAGCACATCACAAGACCAGCACATCACAACAGACAGCACATCACAAGACAGTACAGCATCACAAACAGACAGCACATCACATCCCAGACAGCACATCACAAGACAGCACAGCACATCACAAGACAGTACAGCACATCACAAGACAGTACATCACAGTACAAGACATCACATCACAGTACAGCACATCACAAGACAGTACAGCACATCACAAGACAGTACAGCACATCACAAGACAGTACAGCACAGCACAAGACATCACATCACAGTACAGCACATCACAAGACAGTACAGCACATCACAAGACAGTACAGCACATCACAAGACAGTACAGCACATCACAAGACAGTACAGCACATCACAAGACAGTACAGCACAGCACAAGACAGCACATCACATCACCAGACAGCACAGCACAAGACAGCACAGCACATCACATCACAGCCTAGCACAGAACAGTTTTCTTCCTGATTTCCCTGAGACAAAGGGTCCATGTCAAGAGTGTGGCATCCCTCGCTTTTTGCTGCAATGGAACAAGGGTGGGATTTTTTTGGTTTCTGGCTTTTTTTGTTTGGGGTTTTTTGGTTGTGTGGGGTGGTTTTTTTGAGGGGCGGTGGGGGGTGTTTTGGTTTGGGGTGTTTTTTAGGAAGGGGTCTTCTTTTTCTTTTTTCTCTCTCTTTTTTTTTTTTTTTTGGAGGGGGGGGTGGGGGGAGAGATTGTCAAAGAAATTGGGAGGGTCAGCATGACTGGTACAAGTCTATTTCTGGTTTGTTACAGATTCCAGAAAATCCACGTTGTGTGATTTTCGGCTTTTCTTCAACGCTTAGGGGAACCAGCGCTGAATGCTTGTGTCTCTACTAACACTGTCATGCCATGAAAAGTGGATTACTCATGGAAATGACAGACTACAGGACGTGACACAATGAGAAATGGACAAGTTTTTTGTCATCGTCATAGATGATCAGAATGATGG
>CM054150.1:14538020-14558020 GCA_028751875.1 Rapana venosa | reverse complement strand
GCTGCTATGGAAGTGAATTTGCTTTGAGACTACTTGACAGGATTGTATTCTAGGCTTACTATCATAATATATCCTGGCATCAACCAGGCCCAAGAGATACAGATACCTGCAGTGTTGGTCAGGTAATTTGAGCAACACTTTCAAACTCACACCCGTAAAGTATATAAAGTGAATGAAGCTCGACCGCGTGGTCCCAGTCTTCCTTATGAGCCCACAGCACTCTCACTTTAGGTAGACGCCGGCCAGAGTCCTAAAAGTCCCTTATGGGGATTGAACCCAGGACCTTCTAGACCGTAACCCATGCTGCTAACCACTGCGCCATCGTGGCTGGTGATTTACTTGGATACATATTTCTTCATGAAAAGATTTGAACCCTGAATCAATAAGGTCTTCTTTTTTTTTTATTTCAGGTGCCGACACTACTTCATTCAAGACAATGGGCTTCAGTGCTCCATCTGCCAAGAACCACCCAAGTCCAAGAATCAAGAACTGGTTCAAGCATTGTTTCAAAATTGATTTTTTTTTTACTAGCAATACACCTAGGGATGGACTAGAAGTCGCGAAATGATGTTTGTGACACGAAAATAAACTTAAAACAAACAACTAAACAAACAAAACGTGTTTTACTTTTTCAACAGTGTTGAAGGCTAGTATTAACTAAAACTCTACATTCAGAAAAGATTTTTTTTTCATTCCTTGGCTTGAGTTCCCAGGATCACCAATGGTGAAATTTTGCATATCAGAACATCCCACCAATAAAGTAGAGTATTCTGACTTAAGGGATAGAAAAGATCAAAGTCTGACTACATTCATATATTAAAATGGGATAAAAGATAAGAAGAGAAAAAAATAGGAAGAAGAAAAATGGGAGACAATTCAGTATATAAAGAGCTCACACGAATGAAAAATGCTGTAAAGAAAGACAAAATATTTTAAAAGTCAAAAACAAAACAAGAAAGAAGCAAAAGAAAGACGGACAAAAAGAAAGAGAAAGAAATAAAAGACAGAACATAAAATAAATACATACGCGCACACACATACACACGAGCCCGCACATGCATGCATGCACGCACACCCACACACACACACACACACACACTCCTCAAAAACTTCTCTTTAGTCTAAACATATTCAAGCTCAAATTTCATCCACACATAAAATACCCCAAAACATCGAAACCCAAATCCTAAAACACCCTTAAAATCAAAAGCACCCTAACCACTCTACCCCCAAATGTCCCCACACAGAGTCCAGTGACCCCAAATGTCTCCACAAGGGTTGGTGTTCGTGGCGCACGTGCTGGTGTTGTTGACAGCTGGCAGTGAGGTCATACACGGCCTCCACTTTCCCTTTGGACCCAGTGCTGGAGATACAGGTCATGTCAACCAGTCTACCCTGGGTATCTCTGTACACTTACCCACATGTTTCACCTACTATAGACAAGCCTATGTGAAAATTTATGTAAGTATTTGTTTTTCTTTCTGAGTGTGTGCGTGTGTACATGCATGTGTGTGTTTGTGTGCATGCACCCATGCGTTTTATGTTGTTTCTGATTGTGTATGGGGTTTATAGTCATTTTCGGTGGGGCAGGGGAGGAGGGGTGTGGGAGTAGAGTGTGTCGGTATTATGATACCCCATTTTGTTAATCTCTCTCTCTCTCTCTCTCTCTCTCTCTCTCTCTCTCTCTCTCTCACTCACTCTCTTGTGTTTTGGGGTGGGGGTGATTGCTTGGTTTCATTTTTTGTAATGGTCTCTTATTGTTTTTTGGTTTCATTTTTCTCTTTTTTTTCTTTTTTTTTCCTCGGGAGGGGGAGGGAGGGGGTTGTTTTTTACAACTTTTTTTTTTTAAAGAAGAGAATATTTGTGTCTTTTTTTCCCCTCAGCTTGAGCTATGAGGTACACCAACAATTATCAGTATCATCATGCCTCATTGTCTTTCGTTTTCAGGCCAGCAAGAAAGGGTTTTTGAGCTTTACGAAGTCGGGCCTTGCCTTCAGTGTGGACAAAGACTTTGGCGCCATCACCTTTCCCATCATTTGCGTCTTCTGCGCTGACTTCAAACCCAGAAATGAACACAAGATGTGGAGCCGACTGTCTACAGAGGCTTCTGACTTACAGGTTTGTGCTTCCCTCTTTCTTAAACCCACCCAAAATACATGACAAATTTGCACACCGCAAAGTGACCAAGTAGCAGTGCAGGGCATCTCTGGCTGGAGGCCCTATGGTGGCTTAACATGGATAAGTTTCCTGTGGACTTTGACTGTGAGGATGCCAAATGACCAACTTAGGCATTGCTGAGGCAGAAAGATCAAAGTGAGCAGAGTGGGAGCAGCAGGACAAGCGTGTCACAGATGAGGCAGCAGGGGAAAAAAGCAACAAAAAACCAACAAAACATAAATGCGTAATGAAAAACTGGAAAATTACTTCTGAGGGGGTGGGATAGCCCAGTGGTTAGAGCATTGCACTTGCAATTTGAGGACCCCGGGATTGAACCACCACTGAGACACATTCAAGGGGATTCCCCCCCCCCCCCCTAGGGTTATCATCAGTAGTGAGTTTACTCCCCCCCCCCCCCCCCCCCACTACACCCATCCCGTCCCTGAAAGTCCTTTGGATGAGACTGTAAATCGAGGCCCTGTGCGCGAACGCATGCAGAACATCTTGTGGACAGTTTCAAACCCGTTCCGCCTTTCGGAGGAGTAGGCGATTCGTGCCAGTAAGAACAGATGATCGAAGCAAACAAACAAAAAACCAAAAAGAAAACAAAATATATAATTATTTATAACCCCATGGTCACTTGTGTCGCGTTTAGACATCACACCTGAAGTCTCAATATGGCTACATTAATGGTGGGGAAAAAAGGTCATATGCGCAAAAATGTTCACCTTACAGCTCTAGCTGAGGAACGCAAAAAAAAAAAAAAAAAAAAAAGTAAACACACACACACACACACACACACACACACACACACAAACAAAACAAACAAAAACACTCAAAACCAAAACCCAAACATTTTCTGAGTGGTGTAATCAGATATTGTGTGACTTGAAACTAATTTTTTATTTGAAATGGTGTGATAGACACCTAAACATGGACCAATTGGTCCACAGGCAATAATAGCCCAGGGGAATATTTTATGGGTCTCAAATAACTTTATTTAAAATAACTGTGATCCTCCCCCACACAAGAGTCACAGTGTGCCCGAGGTCAATTTTGGTTTAGTTGTTAACATGTTATTAAGTCACAATTAAAAAGCATTTAGTAAAAGAAAATCGTATTGAAAAGATATTACAAGTTGAAATGCTAGATGGCAGAAAGTTACAACATGAGAAATGGACGAATTTGACATTGTAACAGATAGCTAGGATGAGTGGTTTTAAACGCAGTTTTGGAGCAAAAGGAGAAACAAAATTACGCTTTAATACTTCAGTACAAAGAAGTAAAAAGCTTACAGGTGGTTATAATCACGCAAAATCTCAAATTTGACAACCTGGCCCCAGCCTACCTAAAAATGGCTTATAGCGAAAACGTAATCAGGTACAGTGCCACTCTTTTCGAGGTAGAGGGTCACAAAGATAGGTTCAGAGTGTTGGTGTGAAGCCAATGTCCAGCATAAAATGTATCAGTCATTCTTAAATCAACAAAACTTTGACAATATTAAAGTGAAGATTGGAACTTTAAGGAAAGCTATATATAGTATAACGTCTTCATAAACAAAAGTTGTATCGAAGGTATGAAAAATAAAGTAAAAAGTTATAATTATTATAATAACAGGTTTTAACGTGTGGGCAAGATGTTCTTCGAGCGTTCATACACAGGTCTCTCTTTCCAGTGTCATCACAATGGCTTTGGGTGGGGTGGGCATTAACTCCAAGGTGGGGTGGAGTGGGCATTAACTCCAGGGTGGGGTGGGGTGGGCATTAACTCCAGGGTGGGGTGGAGTGGGCATTAACTCCAGGGTGGGGTGGAGTGGGCATTGATGCTAACTCCAGGGTGGGGTGGAGTGGGCATTAACTCCAGGGTGGGGTGGAGTGGGCATTGATGCTAACTCCAGGGTGGGGTGGAGTAAGTATTGATACTAACTCTGGGGTGGGGTGGTGTGGGCATTGATGCTAACTCCAGGGTGGGGTGGAGTGGGCATTAACTCCAGGGTGGGGTGGAGTAAGTATTGATACTAACTCCAGGGTGGGGTGGAGTGGGCATTGATGCTAACTCCAGGGTGGGGTGGAGTAAGTATTGATACTAACTCCAGGGTGGGGTGGAGTGGGCATTAACTCCAGGGTGGGGTGGAGTAAGTATTGATACTAACTCCAGGGTGGGGTGGAGTGGGCATTGATGCTAACTCCAGGGTGGGGTGGGGTGGGCATTGATGTTAACTCCAGGATGGGGTGGGGTGGGCATTAACTCCAGGGTGGGGTGGGCATTGATGTTAACTCCAGGATGGGGTGGGGTGGGCATTAACTCCAGGGTGGGGTGGAGTGGGCATTAACTCCAGGGTGGGGTGGAGTAAGTATTGATACTAACTCCAGGGTGGGGTGGGGTGGGCATTGATGTTAACTCCAGGATGGGGTGGGGTGGGCATTAACTCCAGGGTGGGGTGGAGTGGGCATTGATGTTAACTCCAGGATGGGGTGGGGTGGGCATTAACTCCAGGGTGGGGTTAAGTGGGCATTGATGTTAACTCCAGGGTGGGGTGGAGTGGGCATTAACTCCAGGGTGGGGTGGAGTGGGCATTAACTCCAGGGTGGGGTGGAGTGGGCATTAACTCCAGGGTGGGGTGGAGTGGGCATTAACTCCAGGGTGGGGTGGAGTGGGCATTAACTGTGGGGTTGGCATTAACACCAGGGAGGGGTGGAGTGGGCATTAACTCCAGGGTTGGGTGGAGTGGGCATTAATTCCAGGGTTGGGTGGAGTGGGCATTAATTCCAGGGTTGAGTGGAGTGGGCATTAACTCCAGGTGGGTGGAGTGGCATTTAACTGCAGGTGGTGGAGTGGGCATTAACATGCTAACATCCAGGTGTGTGGAGTGGCATTAACTGGCAGTGTGGGTGAAGTGGCAATTAACTCCAGTGGGCTTGGATGGGCTTAACTCCAGGGTGGACTGGGGGTGGGCATTAACCCCAGGGTGGGTGGGGTGGGCATTAACTCCAGGGTGGTGGAGAGGCATTGATGAACTCCATGGAACCCCTCCCCCCTTGAACGGTGACTTGATGGTCTCTCAACATGTGCTTGAAAGGTCTCCCTGCTAGTTCTATACAGCTAACGATCATAGTCATACTGTGTGATGCGTGGGGGTCGTATTGTAGTAAAGCGTGCAAGTTTTCTGTTTTTTGTGTTATTATGCTTGTTAACAAGAATGAAAATTTTGTTTCAGGAATACTGAGCCTGTGCTGTCTGGGTTTCAGAAGGAAATACAAACGAAGCTGGCTACAATTACGAAGACTTTGGGAAAGCCTTCACTCCCACCTGGGTCTTTGTGGTCACCTGGGATGCTATGGGAACCTTTGAACCCAGCAAGCTGGTGAGTATTGTTGTGTGGTAGGGTACACAGTGTCCATGCTTCATAATCATGGTGACTCAGCAGTGTATTGAATCGCATGACTGTCGTGATATCACACGCGCTTGACATGCATGATCTTCACACTTTCCTGTAAAGTTCTCCTCTGCTGATGATTTTTGCTTAATGCTAGATTACACCGATCATAGTCATATGAAGTAGAATTATCTGTAGGGGGCTACTTCTTTGGTCAGTTATAAGTCTGTGCTTCTTTGTGTGCATTTGCTTTGCTCATGAAATGAACGAAGTCATTGTTTCAACAGAAAATGACCAAAAAGTCTTGTTTTAAAACTTGTTTAATCAGTATACAGTGACACAACTGATAGCCCATGGTAAGCATTGCACTTGCAATTTTGAGGACCCCGGATTGAACCACCACTGAACACATTCAAGGGGATTCCCCCCCCCCCCCCTAGGGTTATCATCAGTAGTGAGTTTACTCCCCCCCCCCCCCCCCCCACTACACCCATCCCTCCCTGAAAGTCCTTTGGGATGAGACTGTAAATCGAGGCCCTGGCGCGAACGCATGCAGAACATCTTGTGCCCAGTTTTCAAACCGTTCCGCCTTCGGAGGAGTAGGCGATTCGTGCCAGTAAGAACAGATGATCGAAGCAAACAAACAAAAAACCAAAAAGAAAACAAAATATATAATTATTATAACCCCATGGTCACTTGTTCGCGTTTAACATCACACCTGAAGTCCCCAATATGGCTACATTAATGGGGGGGAAAAAAGGTCAATGCGAAAAAATGTTCACCTTACAGCTCTAGCTGGGGAACGCAAAAAAAAAAAAAAAAAAAGTAAACACACACACACAACACACCACACACACACACACAAACAAAACAAACAAAAACACTCAAAACCAAAACCCAAACATTTCTGATGGTGTATCAGCATATTTGTGACTTGAAACTAATTTTTATTTGAAATGTTGAAGACCTAACATGGACCAATGTCCACAGCAATAATAGCCCAGGGGAATATTTGGGTCTAAATAACCTTTCATTTAAAATAACTGTGATCCTCCCCCACACAACGAGTCACATGTGCCCGAGGTCAATTTTGGTTTAGGTTGTAACATTATTAATCACAATTGAAACATTTTAAAAAAGTCGATATTGAAAAGATATACAAGTTGAAATGCTAGATGGCAAAATTTACAACATAGAAAGACAATTGACATTGTAACAATAGCTAGAATGAGTGTTTTAACACGCATTTAGAAGCAAAAGGAGAAACAAAATTACGCTTAATAACTTCAGTACAAAGAAGTAAAAAGATTACAGGTGTTATAATACGCAAAAATCTCAAATTAGACAACCTGGCCCCAGCCACCTAAAAATGGCTATAAGCGAAAACGTAATCAGTAAACCACTCTTCGAGTAGAGCACAAAGATAGGTTCAGAGTGTTGTTTGAAGCCAATGTCCACTTAAATTGAAGTCATTTAAAACAACAAAACTTTGACAATATTAAAGTGAAGATTGGACTTTAAGGAAAAGCTATATATAGTAATAACGTCTTCAATAAACAAAAGTTGTATCGAAGTATGAAAAATAAAGTAAAAAGTTATAATTATTATAATAACAGTTTAAAACGTGTGGGCAAGATGTTCTTCGACGTTCATACACAGTCCTCTTTCCAGTGTCATCACAATGGCTTTAGGGTGGGTGTGGCATTAACTCCAAGGTGGGTGGAGGTGGCATTAACCCAGGGTGGGGTGGGTGGCAATTAACTCCAGGTGGGGTGAGTGGCATTAACTCCAGGTGTGGGGGAGTGGGCATTGATCTAACTCCAGGGTGGGTGGAGTGGATTAACCAGGGTGGGTGGAGTGGGCATTGATCTAACCACGGGTGTGGGGTGGAGTAAGTATTGATACAAACTCTGGGGGGGTGGTGTGGGATTGATCTAACTCCAGGTGGGTGGAGTGGGCATTAACTCCAGGGTGGGGTGGAGTAAGTATTGATACTAACTCCAGTGGGGTGGAGTGGGCAATTGATGCTAACTCCAGGGTGGGTGGGTAAGTTGATACTAACTCCAGGGTGGAGTGGGCATTAACTCCAGGTGGGGTGGGTATATTGATACTAACTCCAGGTGGGTGGGTGGGCATTGATGCTAACTCCAGGGTGGGTGGGGTGGGCATTGATGTTAACTCCAGGGTGGGGTGGGCATTATTTCCAGGGTGGGTGGGCATTGATGTTAACTCCAGATGGGTGGGGTGGCATTAACTCCAGGTGGGTGGAGGCATTAACTCCAGGTGGGGTGGGTAAGTATTGATACTAACTCCAGGGTGGGGTGGGGTGGGCATTGATGTTAACTCCAGGATGGGTGGGGTGGGCATTAACTCCAGGGTGGGTGAGTGGCATTGAATGTTTAACTCCAGGTGGGTGGGGGGGCATTAACTCCAGGGTGGGTGGAGTGGGCATTAGAGGGGTTCATAACTCCAGGGTGGGTGGAGTGGGCATTAACTCCAGGGTGGGGTGGAGTGGGCATTAACTCCAGGGTGGGTGGGTGGGCATTAACTCCAGGTGGGGTGGAGTGGGCATTAACTCCAGGTGGGTGGAGTGGGCATTAACCTAGGGTGGGTGGGTGGCATTGAGCTAACCCAGGTGGGGTGGAGTGGGCATTAACTCCAGGGTGGGTGGAGTGGGCATTAACTCCAGGGTGGGGTGAGTGGGCATTATACTCCAGGGTGGGTGGAGTGGGCATTAACTCCAGGGGTGGGTGGGCATTAACTCCAGGGTGGGGTGGAGTGGGCATTATGCAACTCCAGGTGGGGGTGGAGTGGGCATTAACTCCAGGGTGGGGTGGAGTGGGCATTAACTCCAGGGTGGGGTGGAGTGGGCATTAACTCCAGGGTGGGGTGGAGTGGGCATTAACTCCAGGGTGGGGTGGGGTGGGCATTAACTCCAGGGTGGGGTGGAGAGGGCATTGATGCTAACTCCAGGAAACCCTCTCCCCCCTTGAACGTGTGTCTTGGTGGTCTCTCGAACATGTGCTTGAACCAAGGCCCCGTGCAACGCTCTAACCACCAGCCTATTTCGTCTTCCTCTGTGTGTGCGTGTGTGTATGTGTAGGTAAGCGTGCGAATGTTTTCCTGTTTATTGTGTTATGTATGGCTTGTAACCAACCTGAAAATTTTCTGTTTCTGGGATACTTTGAGACTGTGCTGTCTGTGGTTTCAGAAGGTGCAGGAGCTGGCCAACAATTACGAAGACTTTGGAGAAGCCTTCACTCCCCACCTGGGTCTTTGTGGTCACCTGGGATGCTATGGGAACCTTTGAACCCAGCAAGCTGGTGAGTATTGTTGTGTGGTAGGGTACACAGTGTCATGCTTCATAATCATGGTGACTCCAGCAGTGTATTGAATCGCATGACTGTCGTGATATCACACGCGCTTGACATGCATGATCTTCACACTTTCCTGTAAAGGTTCTCCTCTGCTGATGATTCTGCTTAATGCTAGATACACGCGATCATAGTCATATGAAGTAGAATTATCTGTAGGGGGCTACTTCTTTGGTCAGTTATAAGTCTGTGCTTCTTTGTGTGCATTTGCTTTGCTCATGAAATGAACGAAGTCATTGTTTCAACAAGAAATGACCAAAAGTCTTGTTTTAATCTTGTTTAATCAGTATACAGTGACACAACTTTAGTCTGGGATTTAAATTTAGGTGACATCCCTGATATGGCCTCTATGGTCAGGGGGCGGGGGGGTATAAAGAATATGATTAGAGTGGATTCCTCCCAAAACTCAATAGAATAGTGTGGACCAAGGCCAATGTCTATCAAATAATTTCAGTTTTCTCTCCCTCTGTCATTTAATATTGTATATTTCCCCCTTCAATGTTTTGCATTACCTTTGATGCATATGTTTCACATAAACAGATAGTATGACTAGGTAGGCTGGGCCTAAAATTCATTCATTCAATCACGCAGTCAGTCAGTCATTCTCTCTCTCATTATATTGAGTGTATGTTTGTGTGTGTGTGGGGAAGGGGGGGTCCACATTTTAGTTATCGTTTTAATGCATATATGTTTTACAAATGGCAGAGTTTAAGACTGGTGTTGGCATAAACACTTCATCTTTACTTATTAAAGATTCATTCATTTATTCATTCATTAATGCATTCTTTCACGCAATCATCCGTGTATTCTTTCTTTCATTCATTCACTCAGGCATTCATTCATGCATTCATTCCTCCATTCACCCATTCATTCAATCAGTCAGTCAATCATTTATTCATTAAGTCAGTCAGTCAAATTCATTCATTCATTTATTCTTCGAGGATAATGAAATAACCACTGATGTGGGTTTTTTACATCCAATCCCCGTGTGTATGCAGTTTTGTAGATGTCATCTGTTCCCACCGGTACACAATGACCTACTATTCCAAAAAGCCGAACTGTAGTTAACGTGTGCGCAAGAAGTTCAGTCAGTCAGTCTCTCTCATTCATTCATTCATTCTGTATACAGTGCCATGTTGTGTGATTTTCTCTTCTCAGGGCAACACTCTACAGATAGCTGTGGCCAACAGTGCAGCGATGTCACTGGTGTTCATGGAGTATGACGCTATTAACTGGGCCGGAAACTATACTGGAACTGACAGCGTCAACACCAAAGTAATAATCATAATAATGATAATGATAATAATATAAGAAGCAGAAGAAATCATGATTATGATAATAAAAAACTTTTTTTCGTTCCCCAGCTAGACCTTCAAGGTTCACAAATGGTGAGATCATTGCATATGGCAACGGTTTTTGCCCACCACGAAGTTAGCAGCATTCTAACTTCAATGAAATGCTACAAAACCTGAGACCATTAGCAAAAAAGATGCTACTTACCATCTATAACGCCAGCTGGTCTAGAGCATCAGTACCTCAGTCATGGAAAGATGCTGCAATGATCCCAGTTTACAAGATGGGAAAAGACAAAACCAAAGCAGACAGCTACAGGCCAGTAAGTCTGACCAGCTGTGTTGGGAAGCTTATGGAGAGGCTCATCAACAGCAGACTGACCTGGTTCTGGGAGAAGGAAGAGATCATCTCTGACAACCAGGCCGGATTCAGACAGCGCAGATCCACCAAGGACCAGGTTTGCTTATGTTGCCCAAGAAATTAAAGACACACTCCAAGATAAGAAGCATACCATTGCAGTCTGGAATGACCTAGAAAAAACATTTGACAAGGTTTGGAAAAACGGCCTGAAACTCATGATGCATCAACATGGGCAACATGTATGACTGGATCAGCCAGTACCTTCATTTATCTCTTTCTTACTTCCTTTCCTTATACCGTTTTAAGTCACAAGATTTAACTCTTCAGACCCCAGGAGGGCAGTCTTCAGCGCATGGCAGCATAAATTTTGTCAGGGCCTCAGGAGTTGCTGTCTGAGTGTTCCACAAAGAAGATGATCACAAGTGCAGCACTCTAACAACTAGGTTGTCTACACACACACACTCCTCCCTCACCCATGATAATTGTGTATGTGTGTGCATGCACGCGTTATATAACGGCGCACGTGTGTGTTTGCAACATGGATGTGTAAGTTTTATAGTTTTGTGCATGCACATATGTGTCCTGTGTGAGTCGCTGAACGTGCGTGGGGTACATACGCACGCGTGGCTGCATGCGTGTGTTTGCTCGCACGTGCATTGTACGGCTTTGCTTTCAGGTGGGGTTTACCAAAGGGGACCAGGAAAGCTACTATGATTTACTGCAGTCTGAGAACATCAATGTAGTGCGCCTGAATATCAGCAGCAATATTGGAGTAGATGGACAATTTCTATTCAGGTTAGTGACCATTTTGTCCTTCCCCCTCCTCTCTCTCTCTTCCACTCTCTTACCACAGGTCCAAAATCTCCTCTCTCCTCTCTCCCTCTCTCTCTCTCCTCTCTCTGCTCTCTCCTCTCTCAGCTCTTCTCTCTCTCGCTTTCTCATTCTCTCTACTCTCTCTCTCCTCCCTCTCTCTTCTCTCTCTCTCTCTCTCTCTCTCTCTCTCTCTCTGTTTTCTTGGAATTGCGCACAGATCACGATCCAGAGAAACCAGACCTATCCAGAGCACGGTTTGATCCCCCTTTGGGGCCGCAATACCTAGTGTTAGAGCGTTGCGCTCAAGATCTTGGCTCGGGATCAACAACCACCTTGGAGGTGCCCGTTTTAAGGGAATTTTACTCTGGAGTTAACATGACTCCACTCCCCCCAAATGTCCTCCAAAGGTAGTTGATCGAGGTCCTGTATGCAAATGCACGACTTACATCTTGCACACACGTTCAATAATGTTACACCTTTCAGAAGAGTATGCAATGGTGGATGTGGTTTAGAGGTAACGCGCCTGTCTAGAAAACGAAAAGTCCGGGTCGGAAGAATGCGGTGGTTCGAACCCGTTTGGACCGAAACTTCCCCACCTTAGATCATGAGGTGTCTGGGCCTAGTTTTGATGAGAATAAACGGTCCCGTGGGTTACACATAATATTTTGCCACGTAAAAAAACCCACGCAACAAGAAATGTCCCTGGAAAATTATTTAGAAAAAGCCACTCTGATAGGAAACAAATACTGTTGCAGACAGGAAAACAGAAAAAAAAGGGTGGCGCTGCTCTTGTAGCGACGTGCTCTCCCCGGGGAGAGCAGCCCGAATTTCACGCAGAGAAATCTGCGCGACTTAAAGTGGTATGAATAAATTCTGATGAGATGAGGTAGGAATGGATGGTTGTAAAAAAAACCGCATGCATACAGGTGTCGTGTTTAGACACCATCCCCGAAGTCGGAATGTGGCCACCTTAATAGTGGGTGCAAAAAAACGGTCGCACACGCAAAATCTCACCATCCGTGAAGCCCACACAGCTGTAGCTGTAACCGAGGACCGAAAAGAAACTGGTTGTCTTTAGCAGAGCATTCTCTGAACATGTTCAGGTCAAGATGTCTGTTCTATTCGTTCTTTCTGGGTTTTGTTTTTTCCAGAGTCGACCAAGAAACAATTCCAAGAGCGCCAACCCCCTGTACTTCCTTCAGCAAAATCCTGAATAATACTAACTTGACACTCACAAAATCATTAGGTATAACTTGTCTGTTTTGCGTCTCTCTGTCTGTCTGTCTGTCTGTAGCTCTCTCTCTCTCTCTCTCTCCATCTCTCTCTCTCTCCTCTCCTCAACATCCCTTTCCTCATCTCCTCCTCTCTCTCTCCTTATCATCATCATCATGTCCATCATTCTCCACCATCACCATCATCATCGTGGTCAGTATTAGCAGGAGCCAGCAAACAGCCGCCCTGGTGCAGTGGTTAGCGCCTTAGATTGCTACAGACTGCAAGGTCGCTGGTTCGTATCCCATGACAGTCGTAGATATTTTTTGGACTCTGGCCGGCTCCTACCCAGAGTGAGTGTGTTATGGGAAGACTGGGACCACACAGTCAAGCTTCCTCCACTTTACTGATATGATTTTTAGAGTGTTGCTCAAATTACCTGACCAGCACTGCAGGTGTCCGTATCTCTCGGGCCTGGTCATCGGCGGTATATCGCCTTCAAGGTTTTATCTTGTAGTGAACGTTTTCGGGTTTTTTTCTTTTTCGAATCTTGGACAAAAATCATTTTTATGATGGGAATGAAGTTGTAAGTGGTTACCTGCATTTGTTTTACCTTACTTTATTTTCTCAAATATCTAACTATCTATCTATCTATCACACAGCCCTGTCACACAGTCTAAAAACAAATGTACTTCCATAGCATAATCGTCATTACATCCTCATCATCATTGATCAACGTTCAGTCAAAGAATATTGCCTCTGACTGGGAGGCCTCGGTTTCCTCTGGTCTCATGGTGACCTCAGTTTGGGTTTCTCCAGGCACTTCTGTGCCTGTGGTGGGTTTGTGTCAAAGCCTTCGAGGTTGGAGGTTCAATGGGAGAAGGTCACTCGAGAGACGTTGTGTTTGGGGGATGATCCCCACCTCGGATGGGCGACTCACTCAGTCTGGCTCCGAGACTGAGCTAATACTGTCGTTAGTAGGGGGCTTAGTGGGTGGTGTCCTGCGTATGCTAGCTCAGAACAGGCATCACTGAACACCACCAAAGTGACCCAGGCGCAGTGCAGGGCCCCTCTGGCTGGTGGCCCCACGACGGCCTGACATTGATGGGCTCTCTGTGGACTTCTGACCCTGACGACGCGACCTGACGAATCTGGGTGTGGCTGAGATTGAGGTCAGCGGCGTGGCAACAGCGGGACAGGAGTGTCACAGAAGATGAGACAACAACATCAAAATAGAAGCAGCAGCACCCACCACCAACAACAACATCATCATCCACCGCCGCCACAATCATCATCATCATTGCCACTGCAACCAACCACCAGCAACACAACCACCACCACCATGATCACAACTGCCCACCACCACCACACCACCATCATCATCACCACCATCCCCCCACCACCACCACCACATCATCATCATCATCACACCACCATCCCCACCACCACCCCACCACCACCATCATCATCACCACTATCCCACCACCACCACCACCACCACCATCATCATCACCACTATCCCCACCACCACCACCACCACCACCATCATCATCACCACCATCCCCACTATCACCAACACCACTACCACCACATCACCACACCACCATTACACCACTACCACCACCTCATCCTCACACCATCACAACTTCACCATCACCGCCACCACCACCATCACCACCACACCCTTACCACCACCACAACTACCACCACTACCCCCACCACCACCACCCCCACTACCACCACCACCACACCACCACAACTACCCCCACTACACCACCACCATTACCACCACCACACTACCATCACACCACTACCACCATCTCCTCCTCGCCACCATCATCATCAACTTCACCATCACCGCCACCAAACCCCCATCACCACCACCACACCATTACCACCACCACAACTACCATCCCCACCATCACCACCACCACAACTAAAAACCACCACCACCACCCTCACCACCACTTCCACCACCATCACCACTACCACTACCACCATCCACCCCACCACCACCACCACCACCCCCATCCCCCCCCCCCCCCCCACCCCCCACCCCGATCTGTCTACTCTCTGTGACTCAGGAGCTACTGGGTTCTCCATAAAAGCGTCGACAGTGACGGTGGCTTTGATGGCGGGGATGGCCCTCGCCCCTTGCCATGGTCCATTTTTCGTCCGAGGCCATCCACCCCCAAAAACCTCAGGCCATCCAGCCCCCCTTCCACTGCTCTCGAACAATGATCCTGGTCCCAGGGCTGTCTGTCTGTCTGTCTCTGTCTGTCTGTCTCTCCTCTCTCTCTCTCATCTCCTTCTCTCTCTCTCCTCTCTCCTCCTCTCTCTCTCTCTCTGTAGATAAAAATATATAATAAAATATATTATATATATATATTTATATATGAATGTCTGTATCTTTATCTGTCTGGTTCCTCTCCCCTCTCTCTCTCTCCTCGCTCTCTCTCTCTCTGTATGAATGTATGTCTGTCTGTCTGTCTCTCTCTCTCTCTCTGTATGGATGTCTCTCTGTCTGTATGGATGTCTGTCCTGTCTCCTCTCTCTATGAATTTCTCTCTCTCTATGAATCTCAGTCTCTCTCTCTCTCACTCACTCTCTCCTCTCTAACTCTGTATGAATTTCTCTCTCTCTGTATGAATTTCTCTCTCTCCTCTCTCTCTCTCCCTCTCTCTCTCTCTCTCTGTATGATGTCTGTCTCTTTTCTCTCTCTTTTCTCTTTATCTCTCTCTCTCTTTTGCATGGATGTCTGTCTGTCTCTCTTAGTCTGTCTCTCTCTCTGTATGAATCTCAATATATCTCTCTCTCTGTATAAATTTCTCCTCTCTGTATGAATCCAGTCTCTCTTCTCTCTCATCTCTCTCTCCCTACTTCTCTCCCCTCTCTCTCTCTCTCTCTCTCTCTCTCTGTATGAATTCTCTCGCTCTCTCTCTCTCTCTCTTCTCTCTCTCTCTTTTCTCTCTTCTCTTGTATGGATTTCCCCTCTCTCTCTCGCTCGCTCTCTCGCTCTCTCTCTATGAATTTCTCTCTCTCTCTGTATGAATTTCTCCTTCTCCCCTCTGTATGAATGTTTTCCTCTCTCTCTCTCTCTCCTCTCTCTCTGTATGAATGTCTCTCTCCTCTCAATCTCCCCCTCCCCTCCCCTCTCTCTCCTTCTCTCTCTCTTGTATGAATGTCTCTCTCTCTGTATGAATTTTCTCTCTCTCTCTCTCTCTCTCTCATCTCCTCTCTCTCTCCTCTCTCTCTCTCCTCTGTCTCTGTGTATGATCTCATCTCTCTCTCTCTTTTATCTCTCCTCTCTGTATGAATTCTTCCTCTCTCTCATCTCTCTCTCCTCTCTTCGCTCTCTCTCTCTTTCGTATGATCTTTTCTCTCTACTCTCTCTCTCTCTCCTCCCCTCTCCCCCCTCTCTTTGTGTGTATGAATTTCTCTCTCTCTCATCTCTTTTCCCCTCTCTCTTCTCTCACTTTTCTTCTCCTCTCCTCTCTCTCTTGTAGAATTCTCTCTCTCCTGATGAATTCCCCTTCTCTCACTCCCCTCTCCTCTTCTCATCTCTTCTCTCTCTCTTGCTGTAATTGAATTTCTCTCCTTCTCTCCTCTCTCTCTCTCCCTCTCTCTCTCATCTGAAATCTCTCTCTCTCCTCTCTCGCTCTGTAGAATTTCTCTCTCTCTCCTCTCTCTCTCTCTCTGCAAAGAATTCCTCTCTCGTCTCTCCTCTCTTGTCTCTTCCTCTCTCTTCCTCTCTCTCTCTGTATTTGAATTTCTCTCTCTCTTCTCTCACCCTCTTCTTCTCTCTCTCTCCTTCTCTGCATGAATTTCTCTCTCTCTCTCTCTCTCTCTCTCTCTCTCTTCTCTGCTCTTCTCTCTCTCTCTCTCTCTCTGTATAAATTTTTTCATTTAGAATTTCTCTCCCCTCCTCTCCTCTCTCTCTCTCTCCCTCTCTTCTCGTCTCTCTTTTCTCTCTCTGTATGAATTTTTTCTCTCTCCCCTTTCTCTCTCTCATTTTCTCCTCATTCTCTCCTCTCTCTGAATTTCCCCTCTCTCTCTCTCCCTCTTCTCTCTCCTCTCTCTTCTGTTCTTTTTCTTATGAATATCTCTCTCTCTTCTCCTCTCTCATTTCTCTCTCTCTCTCTCCTCTCTCGCCCCTCCTCTCTCTCTCTTCTTCTCTCTCTCCTCTCTTTCCTCTCTCTCTCTCTCTCTTCTCTCTCTCTCTTCCCCCTCTCGATGAATTTCTCTCTCTCCCCCTCTCTCTCGTAGAATTTCTCTCTCCTCTCTTTGTAGAATTTTCTCTCTCTCCTCTCTCTAATTTCCTCTCTCTCTTCTCTCTCTCTCTCTCTTTTCCCTCTCTCTCTCCTCTCTCTCTCTGAATTTCTTCTCCTTGATCTCTCTCTCTCCCTCTTCTCTCTCTCTCTCCTCTCCCCCCTCCTCTCTCTCTCTTCTCTCTCTCTCTCCTCTCTTTCTCTCTGTATGAATTCTCTCTCTCTCTCTCTCTCTCTATAAAACTCATCTTTCCCTCTCTTTTTTCTCGGATGAATTTCTCTCTCTCTCTTATGAATTTCTTCTCTCCTCATCTCTCTCTCTCCCCTCATATCTCTCCTCTCCCTACTCTTCCGCTGTCTGGTCTCTCTCTGCTTTCTTTTCTCCTCTCTCTCCGCTCCTCTCGCTCTCTCTCTCTCTCTCTCCTCTCTCCTTCGGAAGCTCAGAATTTCATCTTCCTCTTCCTCTCTCTCTCTTCTTCTCGCTCTCTCTCTGAGGAGGAGAAGAGCTTAACATTGCTGACCTCAATAAGGAAAACCAAAATGATACACTAAATGACAGGTCACAGGTAGAGATTTCAAATAAGGAAGACACAGCCAACAGTGATGTTATTAATGATGAAGAAGATGACAACAAACACGACAACCAGGACGAAGACAAGTCAGTGACAGGAAATGATGACATACTAGAAAACAATGAGCGTATGTCCCAGGGTAACATGACAGGTATCATTGCAAAAGCTTGTGATGGAATAACAGGGACTGTAAACCAAAGACAAGACATTGACAAAAATGACCCACAAGCTACAAGTGAAGAAGACCCAGAAGTAAACATAGGTCCCGATGACCTGACAGAGGAGACTATCCCAAAAATGACATTGAGGCAGGGAGCAAGTAGTGACACTCTGACAGATGGACATGACTTGGGACATAACAGTACTGATGCATGCAGCAGGTCTGATAAAGAGGGAGATCAGACAGAAGGGTCTTCACCTTCTTCCCATGATTTGCGTCCAAGGCGGACTGCATCTAGTTCGCGTGCTGCAGAGGAGAGTCAGAGCAAAACTGCTGCCAGATCAAAAAGCCAGAGCAGTATTGTTGACTCGTTTAAAAAAGCAGGCTCTGCAAAGCAAGCAGGGGGTAGGCAGCGACCCCAACCTCAGAGGTGCCAGACTAAAAAGAATGGTGTCCCACACACCAACAGATAGGGAAACGGCCAGGCCACAGTACTTTGTAGTCAGTCCCCTGTATCAACATCTGGGATGGTAAGGAGTCCTAATGTACATAGTGTAAGTATGCAATGTGCAACATTTCTGAATTACAATGTTAATGGACTTTTACAAAAGATAGAAAACAGTGATTTTATTAATTTTCTAGTGTCTTATGACTTCCTATGTCTAACTGAAACTTTTGTAGCTTTTGATTTTGAATCAGCTTTATTTGATGACTTTATAATATTCACTTCAAAGCAAGGAAGCTGTCCCACCAAGGAAGATACTCTGGTGGAGTAATTGTAATGGTTAGAAAATCTTTTGCTGGTTTTGTTACACGCATTCAGGTAGAACAAGAAAATACAGTAGTTTTTACAAATAGACAGACAGCTCTTTTCTACTGACAAAAACATAATGATGATTTGTTTCATACATCCCACCATATGATTCTTTGTTTTGGAAGTCAAAACATGGCGTATATGGAATTGAAGTACTAGATCAATGCTTAGCAGATATATATGAACAACATGGGGATTTTTTCATTATGCTAAGTGGAGATTTTAATGCAAGAACTGCAATGGAAAACTATAGCTTTAATGGAGATAGCAGTGATTTCGAACAAATGTCAATTTCTGACTGTAACCATTATCCAAGGAAATCTCAAGATGCCAATATCAACAACTTTGGGGAACAACTAATTGAACTGTGTAATATGCATGACTGTATAATATTAAATGGCCTTAGTGCACCAGGTTTTGATGATAGCTGTACATTTATTGGATATTCTGGTGAAAGTATGGTGGACTACTTTATTGTATCAGTGGAACTTTATTCATCTGTTCATATTTCATCTTTAGAAGTAGAGAGTATTGTAGAGTCAGACCATTTACCAGTAAGTATGAAAGTAGAGTCGAGAGACAAGCAGGAAGGGGTTATATTAGAGAAAAACAAAATGAAGATAAAGTATGTGAAAAGTTCATTTGGAATGAAGCATATAGAGATGAGTTTATAAAATCATGGGAGAGCAAAGATATCCAAAATAGAATGTTGATAGCCATGAAGGATTTAGAGAAAGATGTAGACAGTGCCCTTGATATATTTGTACATTGTCTTAAAGATGCAAGCAAGTGTATGGTTAAACAAACTGGTTTTTCACAAAAAGAAAAGATCAGCATGGTTTGATGATGAGTGTAAAAGCATGAAAAAAAAAACTAGAAGAAAACTTAACCACTTTCGATTTACCAGGAAGGAAGAAGATAGAATTATTTATGTTGAAGCTAGAAAGAGGTATAAGCAGTTGCTAAAAGTCAAGAAACTCACTTATAACAGGCAACAAACTGAAAAGTTAGCAAATGAGGCGAACAGTCCCTCTAGTTTTTGGAAGGAATTACGTAGATTGGGTCTTGGAAATAAGAATAGAATTACAAACAACATTACCACAGATGACTGGTTTAACCACTTTAAAAACATCTTTCAGGGTAATAATGATGAGTGTATTGATGAATGTGACATTGTGAATAATTTATCCGAAGAATAGACCACGTGTTTAAATAAAGAGATAACAGAAGAAGAAGTTAGTCATGCTATTAGAAGACTGAAAAACAACAAAGCCAGCGGCATGATGAAATTTTCTGCAGAAATGATAAAAAATGGTGGTCCAAAAGTAAATGTATTTCTGGTAAAGCTATTTAATGTAATTTTTGACCAAGGCATATACCCTCAAGAATGGTCTAAAGCCATAATTATTCCTTTGTATAAGAAAGGAGATCCTGAGAATGTTGATAATTATAGAGGAGTTTCTCTCTTAAGTATAGTATCTAAATGTTACACTACCATATTGAATGTTCGATTGTATGACTGGTTAGAAAGTAATAACCTAATCTCAGAATGTCAGGCAGGTTTTCGTCAATCATATTCTACAGTTGATCAGATATTTACT
>CM054150.1:14530520-14533020 GCA_028751875.1 Rapana venosa | reverse complement strand
GGTGCATGCGGACTTGACACAGCACAACATTGCACAGTACAGCGCAGCGCAGCACAGCACAAAGCAGTAAAGCACGGAATAGCACAGCGCTGTGCAGTATAACACAATACAGCCCAGCACAAGACAGCACAGTACAGTGCAGCACAGCGCAGTACGGCACAGCGTAATAATAATAATAATAATAATGTATGGAATTTATATAGCGCTGAATCTTGTAAAGCAACAAATCAAAGCGCTCGAATTATTTTTTTTTATATCGAGGATAATGGAATAAGCATTCATGTGCTTTTTTACATCCAGTCCCCGTGTGTATGCGGTTTTGTAAATTTTGTCATCTGTTCCCACCGGCACACAATGGCCTACTCTTTCGAAAAGCGGAACAGGATTTAACGTGTGCGAAGAACACTGTTCTTCCTCATTTTCCTGAGACAAAGGGTTCATGTCAAGAGTGTGGCATCACTCGCTTTTAGCTGTGATGAAACAGGGGGTTTTTTTGGTTTTGTTTGGGGATTTTTTATTGTGTGTGTTGTTGTTGGTTGTTTTGGTTGGTTGTTTTTTGTTGTTGTGTTGTTGTTGTTTTTTGGGGGGTCTTTTTTATTTTTTTATTTTTTTAGTCAGAGAAATTGGTGAGTCAACATGACTAGTACAAGTCTGTACTGGTTTGTTACAGATTCCAGAAAACCCCACGTTGCGTAACAGCTATTAAACGCTTAGTAAAAAGCAGCGCTGATTGCTCATGCCTCTTAAAACACTACTGCCCAGGATGTCCGTTTTCATGTTATTCCTACACAGGCTACACACCACATCTACTTTTTACCACTTGTCCTTCTGTTTTCCTATAGCACTCTTGCATCCATACCACACTTACTAAGGCATCCACAGAAATAAAAACA
Source organism: Rapana venosa (assembly GCA_028751875.1). Taxonomy (NCBI): domain Eukaryota; kingdom Metazoa; phylum Mollusca; class Gastropoda; order Neogastropoda; family Muricidae; genus Rapana; species Rapana venosa. Next base: position 14,532,127 of record CM054150.1, on the reverse strand, counting down.
ACAACAAAAACAAGAACCCCAACTTTTTGTGAAAGACTCACCTCTGACTCAAAACTCGTGTGATTGTTACACAAATTTGGTAGGTTTGATTTTTTTTGAAAAATTTCAGCAAACAATGCACCCCCTCAGTCCTTTGTCATCTGCTAGCTTCCTAATCACAATATGCATGCGTGGGGTCAACACTGTAGGAACACAAGCAATCGTCATTTTGATGATCATTTCCAACTTTCTCGTAACTTCCTGGTATTGCTCTATGTCCTCAGTCCCAAAAACAAGTATACATTGCATTTTTAATACTTTAACAAAATCTGTGAAAATCAGCCGAAAAATTTCTGACTAGCACTCTATAGAAGATATAACATGACCTAGAAGCTAAAGGTGGAGTGTAGCCTGCTTAGTCACTACCACCTGTTGATAGAGTTATGTCCCTTGGCTCCCCTTTCCGGATCTCCCACCCAACCTCCTCCCTCTCCCAGCCCTGGAGGCACCATGACATCGACCCGTCTGTCGTCCTTCTCCCAGGATATGACGTCATCATATCAAACAAACAAACAAACAATGGAGGACCTCAGCCATTGTTTATGGCCTTGTGGTGTGTGTGTGTGTACTTGAGGTGAATGTCATTGAAGTTGTTGAAATGGATAAATGTGACGCTCCACCAGGAAATGAGTAGTTCAGCACCTGACCTAACCCACTTTTCTGCTAGGAACCATTTTAGGCAGGTGGGAGCCAGGTTGTCAATTTTGGATTTTGATTGAGTATAAAACTATAGCCATTAATCTACCCTGTAATGCAATATGAAGGCATGATTTTGTTTCCTTTTGCTTTTAAACACGTTTTAAAAATGAAAAAGCCTTGGTGGTGGGCGAGTGGGTGAGGCTATAAACACCATGGAATGAAGTGAGATTAAATGAGACTGTCAATCTCTCCTCCCTGAGTTGGGGTGTCTTGCTGGGTGAGTAAGAAAGAGTGTGCGTGCGTGTACATGTGTGGTCTTCAAGTAAGCATCTCTTCTTCCTCCTCCCTCTCCCCTCCCTCACCAAGTATCTTAGACAAGAGAGAGAGAGAGAGAGGAATGTATGTGTGTGTGTGTTGATTGAAAAACTTACAATGGGCTCCAAACGGTTTCAGATCTTCGATAAGCAGGTAATGGGAGAGAACTGTTACGAGTTCTTGCTGAACGTATTGTGTCCCTTTAAAGAACTCCCCACTGGCTGGCTGGCTCTCTCCCTCCCTCCCTCCCTCCCTTACACACACAGTGTGTGTTGTGTGCGTGTGTTTCTTTTTCGTTTAATCCTTTTATTTCGAGGATAATGGAATAAGCACTCGCGTGCTTTTTTTTTAAAAATATCCAGTCCCCGTGTGTATGCAGTTTTGTAAATTTTGTCACCCGTTCCCACCGACCCACTATTGCCTACTCTTATGAAAAGCGGAACTGGTTCTAATGTATGCGCAAGATGTTCTGCGTGCATTCGCACACGGGACCTCGCTTTATATAGCCTCATTCCACGGACTGAGTGTGTGTAATCTTATATTCAAAGCACCAATGCTATATAATTATCTCAGATAAAGAAAGTGTTTGTCGGTATATCATCTTTTATTTACCC
>CM054150.1:14523020-14525520 GCA_028751875.1 Rapana venosa | reverse complement strand
TTTCTTCCACTCGTTTTGATTTTTTTGTTTGTTGGTTTTTTGGTGTCTATGTAACCCACATCACAAAACCAAAACAATCGCAGCTCTAAACATCCAAGAAGAACTCTCAGAAGAAAGGTACATCGGTATGTAAGACAGCCAGCCACCCGACCACACAGCCGCTGGAGACCCTGCACTTGCCTCGTGCGGCACTTCCTCTTCCATCATGCATGTCACTTCCTCTTCCATCATGCATGTCACTTCCTCTTCCATCATGCATGTCACTTCCTCTTCCATAATTTGCGGAACACACACCACCAGAAAAAGCTCTCACCACACAGCACTCAATTCCAGCATGACTCAGTCAAGGGTCCAGGGTCCAGTGCTAAAATTAGCCCCTTCCTTTTACCAAGTCCAAGAGTGGTCAGTTTACTGTTATAATTAGCACCAGCTGGGATGGGATGGATAGCAGCTGAGAGGAGCTGAAAGTTGAGGGAAGCCGACAGCTGTGACCATCTCCTGACTCGTCACATGAGCATCATTTCCAACGAAAACGTTTTGACGTGGCCAAGAGAGGTGCTAGACTGCATCTTCAATGCTTCTTCCCTCCCTTCCCCTGTTGGTGGATCTCCCAGACAACTTATGACGAAAACAGTAATCTTGCCAGACCTTGATGACTTCGCTTAGACACACACGCGCACGCCGCACGCACGCACGCACGCACACAATCGTCAAGGGGATCAGAGTTTCACCACCGGGGGTTCGTTGGTCCAGAAACAGTTCTTTTTTTTTTTTGGGGGGGGGGGGTGAGGGTCACATTGTAGACTTAAACAAGCACTCGAGAAGTATAACTATATCCATCACTTCGACAAAGTTGCCTGTAGTCTAACCATCCTCAGTAATAGTGTTAGTGGCGTGAGGAATCGGCGCACGTCGTCTAACCATCTTCAATGATTGCGTCAGAGTTGTGAGCAATCTGTGCACGTTGTCTAACCATCTTCAATGACTGCGTCAGAGTTGTGAGCAATTGGCGCACGTCGTCTAACCATCTTCAATGACTGTGTCAGAGTTGTGAGCAATCTGTGCACGTCGTCTAACCATCCCCAATAACCGTGTTAACTGGCACGAGCAATCGGTGCACGTCGTCTAACCATCCTCAATAACCGTGTTAAATGGCACGAGCATGGCACGAGCAATCGGTGCACGTCGTCTAACCATCCTCAATAACCGTGTTAAATGGCACGAGCATGGCACGAGCAATCGGTGCACGTCGTCTAACCATCCTCAATAACTGTGTTAGTGGCGTGAGCAGTCGAGGATGGTTCTGTTGGGCGTGGAAGGAGGACTGTCATACAAGGTGGGTTTCTTGGAATCTGGAACAAAGCAGTGGGCCTTGCTGACTCCCGAAGTTCTCTGGCACCGTTCCAATGCCGCGTAAAAGGGATGCCAGACACTGTGTACTCTTACTGTATGTCTAGTGTAGCCAGGATCATTTTTGTTATATGAAGCGGGACGTGTGTGTGTGTTGTGTGTTGTGTGTGTTGTGTGTGTGTGTGTGTGTGTGTGTGTGTGTGTGTTTGCGTGGTGTGTGTGTGTGTGTGTGTGTGTTGTGTTTGTGTGTCGTGTGTGTGATTGTTGTGTGTGTTTGTGATGTGTGTGTGTGTGTACAATCATTCAGGCAACCATAGGCTAAGATAACAAAACGGCAAACACTTACTAGATTGTCTGGTGAAAGAAAAAGACAAATTGCGTCCACAAACCCCACACACACACACACACATACACACACACCCACCCACCCCCCACACACATCTCTACCCCTCAACAAAAACACACACACCACCACCCATCCCACATCACTCGCACCACCCTCACCTCCCCCCCCACACACACACACCCACCCCCCCACCACACACATGCACCACCCACCCCATCCCCCACACACCACCCACCCCCACCCCACCCTCCATCCCCACCCACACTACCCCCACCATCCCCCCCACCCCACACACAAGCACCACCCTCACCACTCCCACCCCCCACACACACGCACACCTCCCCCCCTCCCCCCCCACACCACCCCCCACCCCCACCCCATCCCCCACCACATACCGCACCACCCTCCACCCCCCCACCCCCCACCACACTCACCACACCATCCCCACCCCCATCCCACACCACCACCACCCTCCCCACCCACCCCCTCCCCCCCACCTACCCCCCACCCCCCCCCCCTCCCCCACACACACACACACCCACCCCCACCTCCCCACCCCCACCCTCCACCCCCCCACCCCCAACCCCACCCACCACCCCACCCACCCACCCCCACCCTACACCCCCACCCCCCCCCACACCCCCCACACCCACCCAACAACACAGAAAGACAAAAAAAAACCAACCAAACCACCACCACACCCAAAAACCAAGTTACCTGTGACAGTTAGCCCCATTCAGGACAGTGGGAGGAGGAGCAGGGGCCACTTTCCTCAGGGAGGAGGAGGCGGCGGACGAAGGGGTG
>CM054150.1:14505520-14513020 GCA_028751875.1 Rapana venosa | reverse complement strand
CTTGCTGTGCTTGCAGTGCGTGCACACACACACACACACACACACACACACACACACACACACACACACACACACAGCACTTGCGCGTACAGACATAATAATAATAATAATAATAATAATAATAATAATAATAATAATGATGATGATGATGATGATGATGATGAACAATATAGGGCAGTCAACAAAAGAATCAGGAAGTCCATGACGGAGGCAAAAGAGAAATGGATCGGTGAACAGTGCCAAGACATTGAAGAGAACATCAAGAAAAACAATAGCAAGAAAGCATATCAGCTGGTGAAAGACCTGACTAGCACGAAACAGAGAAAAGGTTTAACAATCCAAGACAAAAATGGGAAGTGTCTCACTGACGACCAGGATATTCTGAACAGATGGACAGAATACTGCTCCGACCTGTATAACTATAGAACCGCAGGAGATCCAGAAGTCCTTAATGTACCCGAAAGCAAAGACACAGACAGTCACCCTATCCTCCGAGAAGAAGTGGAAACAGCAGTCAGATCGCTGAAAAAGGGGAAGTCAGCAGGGGCTGACAACATTCCAGCTGAGTTGGTCCAAGCTGGAGGGGAAGCCATGATCAGCGCCCTACTAAGAATCTGCAACAAGATCTGGCAGACAGGAAAATGGCCAACACCATGGACGCAGTCACTCATCATCACCCTCCCCAAGAAAGGAAATCTACAACAATGCCATAACTACCGCACAATCAGTCTCATATGTCACCCAAGCAAGGTCATGCTGCAGATAATATTGAATAGACTGAAGCCACAAGCAGAGACCATCATTGCTGAGGAACAAGCAGGTTTCAGAGCAGGGCGCAGCACAACACAACCTCAGAATACTATGTGAGCGGTACCTTCAACATCAACAAGACCTTTACCACGTATTTATCGATTTTAAGAAGGCATTTGACAGGGTGTGGCATGCAGCTTTGTGGGCAACCATGAATTTGTACAGCATCAATGCAAACCTGATCAGAGTCATCAAACAGCTGTACAGCGAGGCCACCAGTGCAGTGTACTACAACAACAACATTGGAGAATGGTTTCGAACAACAGTTGGAGTAAGGCAGGGCTGTCTACTCTCACCCACTCTTTTCAACATCTTCCTTGAGAGAATCATGGCTGATGCACTGGAACATCATGAAGGATCAGTCAGCATTGGTGCAGAACGATCACAAACCTCCGCTTCGCAGATGACATTGATGGAATAGCAGGATCAGAAAAAGAGCTTGCCAGCCTAACAGAACACTTGGATAAGGCCTCCAAAACATACGGCATGGAAATCAGTGCAGAGAAGACCAAACTGATGACTAATAACACCAACGGCATTAGCACTGATATCAGGGTTAATGACCAGAAGCTGGAAACAGTTCAAAGCTTCAAGTACCTGGGAGCCATTGTATCCGACCAGGGATCCAAGCCAGAAGTAGTATGCAGGACTGCACAGACAATAACAGCTTTGTCAAAACTAAACACCATCTGGAGAGATAAGAATATCTCACTTATCTCCAAGATCAGACTAATGCGCTCCCTTGTCATATCCATATTTCTGTATGCCTGTGAATCATGGACCCTGACTGCAGATTTGGAGAGAAGAGTACAGGCAGTGGAGATGAGATGCTTTCGGAGACTCCTTGGCATCTCCTACAAAGACCACATAAGCAACGAAAGCGTGCATAACAGAATCCAGCAAACCATTGGACCCTATGAGAACCTTCTAACGATCGTGAAAAAGCGTAAATTTAAGTGGTATGGGCATGTCACAAGATCCCAAGGAATTACAAAGACATTTTTGCAAGGCACTGTCCAAGGAGGAAGAAGAAGAGGCAGACCAAGGAAGAGCTGGGAGGATAACATCAGTGAATGGACAGGCCTAGAACTCAACAAAACCCTGAGAAAGGCAGAACAGAGAGAGGAATGGAGGGAACTGGTTGCTGAGTCTTTGAAGGTGCCCCCACGGTCGTCAGACTACGGGACAGATAGATAGATAGATAGATAGATGATGATGATGATGATGATAGTAATAATAATAATAATAATAATGTGTGGAATTTATATAGCGCTGAATCTTGTAAAGCAACAAATCAAAGCGCTCAGATGACTTTTTTTCTTTTTTTATATCGAGGATAATGGAATAAGCACTCATGTGCTTTTTTACATCCAGTCCCCGTGTGTATGCGGTTTTGTAAATGTTGTCATCTGCTCCCACCGGCACACAACGGCCTACTCTTTGGAACAGCGGAACACGATTTAAACGTGTGCGCAAGATGTTCTGCATGCGTTCGCACACGGGGCCTCGGTTTATAGTCTCATCCGAAGGACTTTGACATTCAGTTCGATTTTTTTTGTCAAACTGGGAAGAAAGAGCGAGACTGGGAATCGAACCCAGAACCTCACGGTTTACTTGTTGGCAGGCAAACGTCTTAACCATCCTGTCACCTTCATTCCGTACATACACTGTACTCACGCGGCGCGCATGGTTACAACATGTCATACGATAAGATTAATATCGATAATAACTAGCGTAGGGATAAAGATTTGAGGCCTAAGTCTAGACTTACAATCCTGCCCTTCCTTGTAAACATGCATGCATCACATCATCATAGAACCATAACAAGCAATAAAACATGAAGAAGAAAAAAATCAACAATATTAAATGAGAGAGAGAGAGAGAGAGAGAGAGAGAGAGAGAGAGAGAGAGAGAGAGAGAGAGAGAGAGAGAGAGAGTTTGGACTGTGGCATCTTCTGTGACACCTCTGTACTGCTGCTCCCACTCCGCTCCTTCCGACCTCTCCGCCCCAGCCGTGCCTAGGTGTGCCATGTGTTCCGCTTTTTGTAAGAGTAGGCCATTGTGTGCCGGTGGGGATAGATGACAAAATTTACGAAACCGCATGCACACGGGGACTAGATGTAAAAAATTAACCCACACGAGTACTTATTCTATTATCTTCGATATAAAAAAATAAACACATACGTAAAATAAATAAAATGGGGCATCTTCAGGGTCATGAATCTACGGAAGCTTAGCCACTTTCGGCCGCCGTAGGGCCACCAGCCATAGAGGCCCTGCACTGCTGCTGTGGTGTATACAATCATTGTGTGTTATTGGGGGGGTTAAGAAAGAGGGAAGCACAAACCTGTAAGTCAGAAGCCTGTGTAGACAGTCGGCTCCAGATCTTGTGTTCATTTCTGGGTTTGAAGTCAGCACAGAAGATGCAGATGATGGGGAAGGTGATGGCGCCAAAGTCTTTGTCCACATCGAAGATCAGGCCCGACTTTGTAAAGCTCAAAAACCCATCCTCATTCGCCTGAAAACGAAACAGAGCAATAAGTAGTAGTAGTAGTAGTAGTAGTAGCAGTAGCAGTAGCAGTAGTAGTAGTAGTTAGTAGTAGTTAGTAGTAGTAGTAGTAGTAGTAGTAGTAGTAGTAGTAGTAGTAGTAGTAGTAGTAGTAGTAGTAGTAGTAGTAGCAGTAGTAGTAGTAGTAGCAGCAACAGCAGCAGCAGTGGCGGCAGTAGCAGCAGCAGCAGTAGTAGTAGTCGTAGTCGTAGTCGTAGTCGTAGTCGTAGTAGTAGTAGTAGTAGTAGTAGTAGTAGTAGCAGTAGTAGTAGTAGTAGTAGCAGCAACAGCAGCAGCAGCAGCAGCAGCAGCAGTAGCAGCAGCAGCAGTAGTAGCAGCAACAGCAGCAGCAGTGGCGGCAGTAGCAGCAGCAGCAGCAGTAGTAGTAGTAGTAGTAGTAGTAGTAGTAGTAGTAGTAGTAGTAGTAGTAGTAGTAGTAGTAGTAGTAGTAGTAGTAGCAGCAGCAGCAGCAGCACCAATAGCAGTAGCAACAGCAGCAGCAGTAGTAGTAGTAGTAGTAGACGACGGCGATGACGACGACGACGACGACGATGATAATAACAATCGTCATCATCATCATCACCATCAAGACGACGACGATGATGACGATGATGATCATAATGACAAGGGCAAAGGAAAGGAGGGGGTTTTTGGTTTGCTTGGGTTCTGTTTGGGTTTTTGTTTTGTTTTGGGTTTTGAGAGGGGTGGGGTGGAGGGGGGTGCTCTGCGGTTCACAAATAGTGCGATTTTGCATACGCCACTGTTTTAACCCACCATAGAGGTAGCCACATTCCGACTTCAGGGACAGCGCCTAAACACGACATCTGTGTACATGCGGTTTTTTTGTTTTTTTTTAAAGTTCAACTCAAGACTCAAGAATACTTTAATGTCTCAACTAGAGATATTATGAGTGGCATTTTAAAATTGTAATTGCACAGCAGGCGTTATTAAACAATACAGGTTAAGAAATAGTTGTCATCTATTATTCCTACCGGCACGAGATGGCCTGGCCTACTCTTTCAAAAAGGCGAAACGGGTTTTTAATGTAAGCGCAAGATGTTCTTCGTATGTTCGTACACGGGACCTCGGTTTACAGTCTTATCCAAAGAACTAAAAACCACCATTGAAGTAGCCGCATTCCGACGACGGGGATGATGTATAAAACATGACAGTTGTATGCATACGGCTTCTGTAAATGTTGTCATCGGTTCCCACACCGAACAAATGGCCCTTTTTTTTGTCTTATAGGTAGAACGGGTTGTTGTTTACCTGTGTGCATGCGATTTTTTTTATCGCTTTTTAAAAACAAAATTGTCATCCGTTCTGGCCGGCACACAACGTCTTCATGTTCCGAAAGGCGGATCAGGATTTACTGTGTGCGCAAGATGTTCTGTGTGCGTTCGCACACGGGGCCTCGGTTTATAGTCTCATCCGAAAGACTTTGGGGAAGAGATGGAGTCTGCACTGATGTTAACTCCAGGGGGAAATATCCCCTTGAACGGATGTCGCAGTGGTGGTTCGATTCTGCTCCGTCAAATCGCGAGCTCAACATTCTAACCACTAGGCCCTCCCCTCCAGCCCCCTATGATTTCATTTTTCTTTTTTAAAGGACGTTCCCAGATCCTTCCTCCTTGTTTCGTGGATGAAAAGAGAAGAGAGAGAGAGAGAGAGAGAGAGAGAGAGAGAGAGAGAGAGAGAGAGAGAGAGAGGAGAGAGAGAGAGAGAGAGGAGAGAGAGAGAAAAGAGAGAGAGGGAGAGAGAGAGAGAGAGCGACAGGCGGAGAGACATTTTTAAAAATTCTTTTATATCGAGAATAATGGAATAAGCATTTGGGTGCTTTTTTTACATCCAGTCCCCGACACACAGACAGACACAGACAGACAGAGACAGAAAGACATTGACACTGACACAGTTTTATTGTCTATTCAGCATTACAGATTTGTGTAGCATAATGCAGTCTTCAAATAGTTCTCTCTCTTTGCACTTACATGTACAACTGAGAGAGAGAGAGAACACTGAACACTGAAAGTAATTTATTGCCATTAACAATACAGTCTTTTTGGAAAGGAGCACAGTATGAACACAAGTTAAGCAATATGCTTTTTGCAACAAAGAAATAAAGAAAACCGAAAGAGGAAAAGGAATCTCCAATAACTACATTCAACGGAATGCATTAATTGTTATCATACATTAATTGCTATCGCAAGCTTGCACACACACACACACACACACACACACACACACACACACACACACACACACCAGTGTCATGTTCCCCGCAAATCAGTAACAGTGTGGGACAAATCAACCACCCGACCCTCACATTCAAATAATGCAATTTAGCCAAAATTAATATAGAAAACAAAATAGTGTTACATTGTAAAGGTATATCAGTTAACAGCAGCTTTCTTTCTTCTGCTGTCCCAAGCAAGGGAGATAAATTTTGCAAGTGATCTTAGAAATTCTTTATCTTCGATCAGGAGAATGCTAATTGTATCTCTAATTCTTGAGATTTCTTCATTAAATATGAGGCATTTCTAACGGATGTCGTACGGACTACAATCAAACAAAAAATGCATTTCATCTTCAGTCTGCGAGCCACACATGGGGCATGGGGACTGTGCAGATGTGTCAGTGGAAAACCATGTTTTGCAGGCATTTAGGCCTTAAGTTCTTAATCTGAATGGAGCAAGATTACTCCTATGCCATTTCTGTGTTACGACTGTAACATACTTTTCTGTTTGAAAAAACACTTTTTAAAGGAAGAGTGCCAGTTACACTTTTCTGATTCTTCTATGCAAGCATGCCAGTCTTGTTTGGAGAGAGAGAGAGAGAGAGAGAGAGAGAGAGAGAGAGAGAGAGAGAGAGAGAGAGAGAGAGAGAGAGAGACAGACAGACAGACAGACAGACAGACAGACAGACAGACAGACAGACAAGACAAAGACAGACTTTCGATTTTTTTTTTTTTTGCTTTCGAAACAGATAGATTTACTTCTCAGACCACACAAACCCACCTGACTGTCAAAAGAGGGTTTTGTGTGTGTTTTTAAAAAAGCGTTTTCGACAGTTAAACAAGAGGTTAATGGGCTTTGTACGACCCGTCCATCCATCCATTCATTCCTTCCTTCCTTCACTCCTTCACTCCTTCACTCACTCAACTCATTCATTCGTTTATTTATCGATAAGTGTAATCCAAGCCAACGCGCCACACAGCAGTTTTTTTTTGGTTGGGTTGGGATTGGGGTGGGGGGTTTTTTGGTTTGGTTTGGTTTTAGGTTTTTTTTTGTAAAGACAACGATATTGAGCTGTGCTGAGCGGACTGACAAGTGATTAGAATCTTGTCTGGGGACGGGTTTGTTTTTTTGGTTTTTTTGTTGGCGTTGACACAGAAGAAGGGAGCAAGGGGGACGGACCCTCACCACCACTCCCCCTTGCTGCTTTGAAGGCGTTGAAGACCAGGATTACTTGACCTAAAGGCACACGTACATGACTGAATGAATGAATGAAGAGAGGGGGAGAGAGAGGGAGGAAGAGGGGAGGGAGGGAGAGGGAGGGAGGCAGGGAGAGAGGGAGGGGGAGGGAGGGGGAGAGAGGATGGGGAGGGAGGGGAAGAGAGGGATAGAGGAGGAGGGGAGGATAGCAGAGAAGAGGGAATGAGAGAGAGGGGGGAGGGAGGAAGGGGGGAGAAACAGAGAAAACAAAGAGAGAGAGTGAGAGACAGAAAGACAGAAAAAAAGAGAAAGACAGAGTGAGAGACAGACAGACAGAGAAAAAGACACAGAGGCAGAGAGGGAGAGAGAGATAAAGAGACAGAGAGAGAGAGAGAGAACACTGATTTTATTGAGGGTAACCGGATAAGCCAGAGGCTTCTCTTACACCAGGGCTTCATGAAGTAAAAGGGGGTTAAAAAGCAATCATGATGAAGAAATCTGTTAATCTGCACATACAGGGACAGAGAGACAGAGACACAGAGAGAGAGAGACAGACAGACAGACAGACAGACAGAGATTCCTTTTTCTTTAGAGAGAGAGAGAGAAAGAGAGAGAAGAGGGTAGGCCTGTGGATTTCAGCCATGATGTCTGGGTGAGGGGAGAGAGAGGGGGGGGAGAGAGAGGGGGAGAGGAGGGATGAGAGAGGGGAGA
>CM054150.1:14495520-14500520 GCA_028751875.1 Rapana venosa | reverse complement strand
TAAACCAACACAATGTACACACGACATCTTGAAAACTTCACGACGTTTCAATCAAGCGCGATACTACGAGACTGTCACTAATGATCTTGACACAAGTCCTTCGGATCAGAATATAAACCGAGATCTCATGCGCGAACGCGCGCAAAAAAACATCTCGCGCACACACACGTTAAAACCCGTTCTGCCTTTTGTGGAAGAGTATGTCCTTCAGTGCCGATAAGAACAACGAATGACCAAAACCAAAAAAAACCAAGATATGCATGTACACTGGTGTCGTGTTTAAGACATAATCCCCGAAGTCGGAATGCGGCTACCTTCATGATGGGACGAAAAAAACCAGAATGGTCGCAGCACACACAAAAAATCTCACCATTGGTAAACCTTGAAGCTCTAACCGAGGAACGGAGGGCGGGGGGGGAGGGGGGGGGGAGGGGGGGGGGGGGTTGAAAGAAATCTAAGAAGGCTGCAAACCAGTATTTAAAAAATCTGCACTTATCTTTCTGTTTTTCTATATGACTCTTATGTTCATACCGCACGCACGCGCGTACTAAGGCATCCACAGAAATAAAAAACCCTCTTTTTGTGAAAGACTAGCCTCTGATTCAAAACTCATGTGATTTTGCACAAATTTGGTAGGTTGAAATTTTTTACAGTTTTCAGCAAAGCTTTGTCGTCTGCTAGCTTCCTTACCGCAATATGCATGCGCGGGGTCAACACTGTAGGAATACAAGCAAATCCTCATTTGAACATCATTTCCAACTTTCTCGTTGACTACCTGGTATTGCTCTATGACCTCAATCCCCAAAAACAAGCACACAGTGCGGGGTTTTTTTCATACTTAAAAAAACAAAATCTGTGAAAATCACCACTTTCTGTTGTTGTTCCGACTCGCACTCTATAGAAGATACTACATGACCCGCCAGCTACTACCGGACTGTAACCGAGTGAATCCCTGTAACCATCATGCAGGAAGCACGCGAAAGGTGGTGGACTGGGTTACGCCTGGCTGAAATATGGAGAGGTTTGTTTACCACCCTACCCTATCCTACATACACTTCTGACCTCGATTTTCGTGAGGGTCTGACAGGCTAAAGAATTATCATCTGACTCTTTGACAGATTTGGCTTGGTAACTATGGATTTTTTTTTCAAAGAGCTTTAAAAAAAAATTTAAGTTATTATCTTTTTTTAGTTCTTGCTGTGGGGTTTGTTTGGGGGTTTTTGGGGGGGCAAGGTTGGGTGGTGGTTGCAGTTTGTTTTCTCTGTGTGTCTGTCAGTCTCTCTCTCTCTCTCTCTCTCTCTCTCTCTCTCTCTCTCTCTCTCTCTCTCTCTCTCTCTCTCTCTCGCGGAGAGAGAGAGAGAGAGAGAGAGAGAGAACTCAGGAACTTAGGATTTTAATTGTAAGGCCACGGCCTGTATGCAAGGAGGTATTCATTTTGACAAAAGAACTTCAAACAAAACAGTACCAAAAAAAAACCACAAAACCCTCATAGACAATATTGGCATTATCAAGAATAATTTCCCAAAGAAACATGAACTACTTCAACTTTTTGTACACCAGTTATACCTAACAAAGTTCTCGGGCTTTAGGAGCATAAAATATATACATACCCAAATGTCTTAACTGATAGACATTTTCACTATTCAGATTAGTTTGAAGAACTTGTTCATTCGCATTTGTGAAGTACTTTGTCAGATATTTCTCTCGCAAGTCTGTACATTTTGGGGGGCATTCAAATAGAAAATGGATTTCAGTTTAAATTTTGTCACAAAAAGAACACTTTTTAGATTTATCATTATATCTGTTATTTACATTTAAATGACAAATTCCAAGTCGAAATCTAGCCAGAGCATACCTAAATCTACTTATCGTGGTAGCAGTAAGATATTTTTTCGAGCTGCAACAACAGTAATTTAAAAGACCTCTATGTTTCAAATCTGTCACTCTCTGTCACAGTTCTGTATACCAGTCTTGAAGAAAACAACCAATCATGCCCTGTTTTAATTCTTTTAGAAAAGTTTGTTCATTTCCCACACCACCATTTGCCCACACTTCAGAGAAACCCAAAAAATCAAGGACATATGTTAACACAATCTCTATCTATCTATCTATCTGTCCCGTAGTCTGACGACCGTGGGGGCACCCTCAAAGACTCAACAACCAGTTCCCTCCATTCCTCTCTCTGTTCTGCCTTTCTCAGGGTTTTGTTGAGTTCTAGGCCTGTCCATTCGCTGATGTTATCCTCCCAGCTCTTCCTTGGTCTGCCTCTTCTTCTTCCTCCTTGGACAGTGCCTTGCAAAACTGTCTTTGCAATTCCTTGGGATCTTGTGACATGCCCATACCATTTAAGTTTACGCTTTTTCACGATCGTTAGAAGGTTCTCATAGGGTCCAATGGTTTGCTGGATTCTGTTATGCACGCTTTCGTTGCTTATGTGGTCTTTGTAGGAGATGCCAAGGAGTCTCCGAAAGCATCTCATCTCCACTGCCTGTACTCTTCTCTCCAAATCTGCAGTCAGGGTCCATGATTCACAGGCATACAGAAATATGGATATGACAAGGGAGCGCATTAGTCTGATCTTGGAGATAAGTGAGATATTCTTATCTCTCCAGATGGTGTTTAGTTTTGACAAAGCTGTTATTGTCTGTGCAGTCCTGCATACTATTTCTGGCTTGGATCCCTGGTCTGATACAATGGCTCCCAGGTACTTGAAGCTTTGAACTGTTTCCAGCTTCTGGTCATTACCCTGATATCAGTGCTAATGCCGTTGGTGTTATTAGTCATCAGTTTGGTCTTCTCTGCACTGATTTCCATGCCGTATGTTTTGGAGGCCTTATTCAAGTGTTCTGTTAGGCTGGCAAGCTCTTTTTCTGATCCTGCTATTCCATCAATGTCATCTGCGAAGCGGAGGTTTGTGATCGTTCTGCCACCAATGCTGACTGATCCTTCATGATGTTCCAGTGCATCAGCCATGATTCTCTCAAGGAAGATGTTGAAAAGAGTGGGTGAGAGTAGACAGCCCTGCCTTACTCCAACTGTTGTTCGAAACCATTCTCCAATGTTGTTGTTGTAGTACACTGCACTGGTGGCCTCGCTGTACAGCTGTTTGATGACTCTGATCAGGTTTGCATTGATGCTGTACAAATTCATGGTTGCCCACAAAGCTGCATGCCACACCCTGTCAAATGCCTTCTTAAAATCGATAAATACGTGGTAAAGGTCTTGTTGATGTTGAAGGTACCGCTCACATAGTATTCTGAGGTTGAATATCTGTTCTGTTGTGCTGCGCCCTGCTCTGAAACCTGCTTGTTCCTCAGCAATGATGGTCTCTGCTTGTGGCTTCAGTCTATTCAATATTATCTGCAGCATGACCTTGCTTGGGTGACATATGAGGCTGATTGTGCGGTAATTATGGCATTGTTGTAGATTTCCTTTCTTGGGGAGGGTGATGATGAGTGACTGTGTCCATGGTGTTGGCCATTTTCCTGTCTGCCAGATCTTGTTGCAGATTCTTAGTAGGGCGCTGATCATGGCTTCCCCTCCAGCTTGGACCAACTCAGCTGGAATGTTGTCAGCCCCTGCTGACTTCCCCTTTTTCAGCGATCTGACTGCTGTTTCCACTTCTTCTCGGAGGATAGGGTGACTGTCTGTGTCTTTGCTTACGGGTACATTAAGGACTTCTGGATCTCCTGCGGTTCTATAGTTATACAGGTCGGAGCAGTATTCTGTCCATCTGTTCAGAATATCCTGGTCGTCATTGAGACACTTCCCATTTTTGTCTTGGATTGTTAAACCTTTTCTCTGTTTCGTGCTAGTCAGGTCTTTCACCAGCTGATATGCTTTCTTGCTATTGTTTTTCTTGATGTTCTCTTCAATGTCTTGGCACTGTTCACCGATCCATTTCTCTTTTGCCTCCGTCATGGACTTCCTGATTCTTTTGTTGACTGTCCTATATTGTTCTGCTCTTTCTTTTGTTTCATTTTTCTTTTTCTTCAACTCTCTACGCTTGTCGCATAGTTGTAGGATGTTAGGTGTGACCCATGGTTTTTGACTGGTCGGTGTTTGCCAAGAAGCTCACTTGCTGTTTCAGTCACTGCTGTATTGAAACTATTCGTCAGTGTATCTATGTCTGAGTCTATCACAGTGAGTGCTGCAAACTTTCCACCTATTTCCCTTTCTTGAAAAATTTCTAATACCTCTGGGTCCTTCAGCTTCTCGAGGTCAAATTTGATCCTGATGTTGTTCCGCTTGTGGATTTTCTTTAGACGTAGTCGGAAAGTCATCATCACAAGATCATGATCACTCCCTATGTCTGCTCCTGGAAAACTTCGTGTCTGTGCGATGTTAACGCTAGACTGAAACCGTCTTTTCACCATGATGTAATCTATTTGGTTGTGGTGTTCTCCATTTGGGCTATGCCATGTCCATTTTCTGGATTTCTTGTGTGGGCCAAGTGTATTCACTAGCTGGAGGTGGTTGTTACTGGCAAACTCCAGGAGTCTCAAGCCTCTTTCATTTGATTGGTTATTACAATGTGGCCCACAAACGCCCTCCCAATCTCTCCATGCATCTTCTCCTACCTTGGCGTTCCAGTCACCTTGCACAACGAGGATGTCTTTCTTGGGAATTTGATTCAGAACCTCTTGTAGCTGGTCATAAAATTCTTCTATGGCTTCATCTGTGCAGTCTGATGTAGGGGCGTATGCCTGTACTATAGTTATGTTAAAGGGGGTTGCTCTCAGGCGGATGGTAATAAGTCTGCTGGACACAGGCTGACAGCTCATTCAGGTCAGGTCAGAGACTCCCTCTGCTACTGGTAACCATGTAACCCATTACCACCTGCCACATGTGGGGAGTAAACCCAATCAAAAAATCCGACCTGGAGAGGGATGGGCTCCGCCAGGTTTGATTTGCCCAAGATACACCCATGAAAAAGACAGCCAGAATCTCCATACCGGATCGGTCGTCGCCCGGGTTACCAAGGACCGCGCCTTCTGTTG
>CM054150.1:14480520-14488020 GCA_028751875.1 Rapana venosa | reverse complement strand
GCTTGAGTGCCCATGTGTATCACATACGAGCGCGCGTCTTTACATGTTATGAGTGCGAGCTCGTGTTTTCTTGCCAGATTCAATACATTCTGGTTATATATATATATATATATATATATATATATATAATTTAATATATATATATTTATATGTATGTATATATAATATAAATATATTATATATATATTATATATATTAATATATATATATTTATATATATATATCTATAATCTATATATTATCCTTCTTTATCCCAGAGAGGATTGACAGAAACGGGAAGCAGTAACCCCGCATGGAACGTAACTATTGTTCAAGAAAACGTTTGAAGTTAAACCTTCTTTAAGCCAGTCTCACGAACTCTCCCCCCTCCCCCCCCCCCCCCCCCCCCCCCCCCCCCCTTCAAAGAAACGCATCCATTAACATCGATAAGATTGGTACGGGTCGCAGTGCTCTGTCTTTCTGTCTGTCTGCCCTGTCTGTCTTCTCTCTCTCTCTCTCTCTCTCTCTCTCTTCTCTCTCTCTCTCTCTCTCTCTCTCTCTCTCTCTCTCTCTTTCTCTCTGTCTTCTCCGTCTCTGTCTGTCTCTCTCTCTTCTCTGTCTGTCGTCTGTCTCTCTCTTCGTCTGTCTCTCCTCTCTCGCTCTCTCTCCTCCTCTCTCTCTCTCTCTCTCTCTCTCTCTCTCTCTCTTCTCTCTCTCTCACACACACACACACAACACAACACACACCACCACACACACACACACACACAACCACACACACCATCTTTATAACATGCAACCATTTTAAAAAAGTCACGACTTAAAAGTTCGAACATTTCCCTACTTCTACTCCTCGTTCTTCCCTTTCCCACGTTTGAAAAGAACAATTATTAAGAGTTTCACCTTTAAACTGTCGTACAATGCAGATCCAAAGATACCGACACTATATTTAATGTTTCCATTAAGCCTAGGGGGGGAGGGGTGAGAGGGGGAGGGAGGAGGAGTAATACTGCTGATGATGTAAAAAAAAAAAAGGTAATAAAATCGAAACGGTCCACATCTTTGTCAGTACCACGATCATCGCTATCATTAACGCTGTGTACGGTGAAGTCCACCACAAAGGCCTGGCATCAGTGCAATGGGTTGAAAGGAGACCAACAGAAGAGGAAAAATGGTGGGTTTAATAGTTTCAGCCTTTTCTTTTTGTTAGGGAGTTTGTGTTTTTATTATTGCACTTGATGATCTCTGGATAAACAGTGAAGGGTGTATATACACAGTCATACATCATGGGCCCCCCAAAAAATAATAAACCCCAAACAAACCACCACCACTCTTCCTCGCAGAAAAAGACGAAGAAAACCAAAGCACTAAAAAGTAAAACCCAAGCCAAGGGTGTACAGAAAACTTAAGAGGGGTGGGGTGGGGTGGGGGTAGGGTGGTGGGGGTGATAAGATGAAGAAAGCAGGCGGAAGTTGGAGAGAAAAAGATTCAAGAGATTTTATTTTATTTTATTTTATTTTATCATTTTATTTCGAGGATAAATGGACATAAGCGACGTCTCATAGATTTGGGGTTGTGGTTATTGATTTATATCCAGTCCCTTGTGTATGCAGTTTTGTTCACTATCTCATCCGAAGGATCTTTTGGGAGATGGGATTGCACCGTTTAACTCAAATCCTCTTGAACAGGAATCAACCCCCGCAGCAGCCATCACGACGAATCACGCTAACCACCCACCAGTACCCCCCCCCCCCCCCCCCCCCCCCCCCCCCCCCCCCCCCCCTTCCTTCCTCTCAACGGTAGAGTTAAGAAAAGAACGAAAATGAAAAGAAATACAAAGCAAAACATACAAGATAAGTAGACTGACTATAAAGCAAAACATACAAGATAAGTAGACTGACTATTTTGTGACTATTTTCACACAAGGCTGACAAGCAAAAGTTTTCAGCTTGTGTTAACCTAATCTACTTAAGCTTTAATAGAAAAAAAAGAGAGAGAGACACCTACATTGCTGTGACGTCACCTGACACCATAGGTTGCAATGAAGTCATCTTTGTGACGTAAGTTTGACACCTGAAGTCATTGCTTTGATGTGTATCCTGACGACACTGGAGTCACGTCTGTGACACAATGACACGTATCGCATAAAGTCATGCTCTGTGACGAAATCCGACTCTACAGGTCACACTGACGTCAGCCCTGTGACGTCACCTGACTCCATAGATCACACGTAAGCCACCTTTGTCACGTAAACTGCACACCAAATGAATGAAGTCCGCTGTATGATGACCTGATCCACAGATCACCGTAATCCACCTCTGTCACGTAAAGTAACATCACAAAAGACACTTGAATCACGCTGTATGACGGCCTGACCTACTCTTGTACCCCATTAGAAACCATCCGTATGATGTAACCCCCATGCCACAAATGACGTGTAAGTCACGTTTTATGACGTAACTTTGACGCCACAGAAAACACTTAAGTCATGCTTTGTGACACGGGCCTGCACCATAGTCTATCTTGTATCCCAGTAGTAGTAATGTGTGTGGTAGTAATGTGTGTGGTAGTAATATGTGTGTGGTAATAATGTGTGTGGTAGTAATATGTGTGTGGTGGGAATGTGTGTGGTAGGAATGTGTGTGTGGTAGGAATGTGTGTGGTAGTAATATGTGATGGTAGTAATGTGTGTGGTGGAATGTGTGTGTAGTAATGTGTGTGGTAGTAATGTGTGTGGTAGTAATGTGTGTGGTAGTAATATGTGTATTGTGTGTGTGGTAGTAATATGTGTGTGGTAGTAATGTGTGTGGTAGTGAATGTGTGTGTGGTAGTAATATGTGTGGTAGTAATGTGTGTGTGGTGTATATGTGTATGGTAGGAATGGTGTATGGTAGTAATTGTTGTGGTAGTAATGGTGTGTGGTAGTAATGCGTGTATGGTAGGAATGTGTATGGTAGTAATGTGTGTGGTAGTAATATGTGTATGGTAGTAACGTGTGTGGTCTCCACATCTGGGTGTATGTAGCCCTTGATAACTCCTGTCTAATCTGTTAACTCTCTCTTGACGTCCTGCCTTTAACTTTATCTCACCGCGTCACTGGGGGACAGTGTCCTGGAAGCTGGAAGCTAGGCGATTAGCAGTTAACGCGGGAGGTTCGAGTATAGTGTCCTACTGCAGATGTCCTACAGAGCATGGGGTTGATTTGAGCATTTCAAATCTGGAGTTTTTTGGTCATCTTGGGACGGTTCTCTCTCTCTCTCTCTCTCCTCTCTCTCTCTCTCTCTCTCTCTCTCTCCTCTCTCTCTCTCTCGCTCTCTCTCTCTCTCTCTCTCTCCTCTCTCTCTCTCTCTCTCTCGCTCTCTCTCTCTCTCTCTCTCTCTCTCTCTCCTCTCTCTCGCTCTCTGTCTATCCCTCTCTCTCTCTCTCTCTCTCTCTCTCTTTTCTCTCTCTCTCTCTCTCTCTCTCTCCCTCTCTCTCTCTCCATGTTCCCATGTTTCTACTGTGAGACTGTATAAGTGTTGGATTATTATTAAGATGTATCCCTACGGGCGGGTCTGGATGCAAAAAAGCACATGAGTGCTTATTCATTATCCTCGAAATAAAAGAATTTGTCATGTATTGTCATTGTCATTGTCATTGTCTCTCTCTCTCTCTCTCTCTCTCTCTCTCTCTCTCTCTCTCTCTCTCCTCTCTCTCTCTCTCCTCTCTCTCTCTCTCTTTCTCTGTCTCTCTCTTCATGTCTATGGTAAAATTAATTCTTCAGCAGACGTGTAATCCGATCGAAAATTGAAAAAAACCCGTTGCACCTGTCAGGTGTCTTGTTTGCACGTGGGGGCTTCCTTCCTCTGCAGGTGTTGAAAGCTCTGGCAGGTGAGAGGTGTGCAGCTTCGTTTAGTTAGCTAGCTAACTAGCTAGCTAGTTAGTTAGTTAGTTAGTTAGTTAGTTAGCTAGTTAGCTAGTTAGTTAGTTAGTTAGTTAGTTAGTTAGTTAGTTAGCTAGCTAGTTAGTTAGCTAGTTAGCTAGTTAGCTAGTTAGTTAGTTAGTTAGTTAGTTAGTTAGTTAGTTAGTTAGCTAGCTAGCTAGTTAGCTAGTTAGTTAGCTAGTTAGCTCGTTAGCTCGTTAGTTAGTTAGCTAGCTAGTTAGTTAGTTAGTTAGTTAGTTAGTTAGTTAGTTAGTTAGTTAGTTAGTTAGTTAGTTAGCTAGTTAGTTAGTTAGTTAGTTAGTTAGTTAGCTAGTTAGTTAGTTAGCTAGTTAGTTAGTTAGCTAGTTAGCTAGTTAGTTAGCTAGCTAGCTAGTTAGTTACTTAGTTAGTTACTTAGTTAGTTAGCTAGCTAGTTAGTTAGTTAGTTATCTAGTTAGCTAGCTAGCTAGCTAGTTAGCTAGTTAGTTAGTTAGTTCGTTCGTTCGTTAGTTACTTAGTTAGTTTTTGTATTTCGAAGATGATGAAATAAGCACTCGTGTTCCTTTTTTTTTAACATCCAGTCCCCGCATGCTTACGGTTTAAGCTGGACATGCGCAAGCCCTCCTGCCTTAAATGGAGAATGTTATGTCGATTGGGCAGTTTGGGATATTGTTTTGTTCTGCTTTGGGATTTTCGTGGGGGTGGGGGTGGTGGGGGTGTTGTTATGTTGTTGTTGTTGTTTTGTCCTCCGTTAGAGCTGTAAGGTTCACAAATGGTCACATGTTGTAGTTTGCTCACCAATTAGGTAGCCGCATTCCGACTTCAGATAGTGTACTTTGGTTTGAAAGTGATGTTGTCCTCCCCACTCCAATCCTCTCTCTTCGTTATTTTCTTGGTATATCAACGCAGTCTTTGTTATTTTCCTAAACGGTGACCCTTACTGTGCTTTGGGAGGAGGCCGGGGGGTGGGGGGTGGGGGGTGGGGGAGGGGGGTTAAGTTATGTAAACTGAATTCATAAGGTAAAGACAGTTTCCTACAAAGACGTACTATATTCAAACAAACTACCACCCCACGCATTCCACAAGGACAGAAGAAGAAAAAAAAACCCAACAAAAACAACAACGAAAACCCCTCAAGCTCACTCCTAGAAAATAATTATTGTCATGTAAGCGCTAGATAGTATCAAAACATCAATGACAATGACAAATTCTTTTTCTTTTATTTCGAGGATAATGAATAAGCACTCAGGTGCTTTTTTACATCCAGTCCCCAAAATACTGCAGTGTGCTGCAGCCCGTACACGTTTATAATTATTTTATGTCGCTCTTTCTCTGTTTCTGGTCCATCAATCTTGAATGACACCCCCCCCCCCCCTCTCCCTTCGCCAAAAGCCCACTTACGACACTTTTGAAATCCAGCCTCAAGACATACCTATTTCAAAGCTAAGACTCTCCCCCTACAGTTTCATCTCATAATTATCTGTCCTTGCCTTCAATGGCCTAGGTTCCCATCGCCCTGCTGAAGCAGATGACCTCTGAGTGTGTGTGTGTGTGTGTGTGTGTGTGTGTGTTGTGTGTTGTGTGTGTGTGTTGTGTGTGTGTGTGTGTGTGTGTGGTGTGTGTGTGTGTGTGTGTTGCGTGCGTGCGTGGTGCGTGCGTTTGTGTGTATTTGAATTTGTTAACTGTTAATCATTGTTGGTTGCATGTGTGGGAGTGAAATGGATGCAAGCGCTTTGATTTTGTTTTTTTTTTGTTTTTTTTCAAGATATAGCGCTATATAAATTCCATTTATTATTATTATTATTATTATTATTATTATTATTATTATTATTATTATGTTGTTGTTGTTGTTGTTGTTGTTGTTGTTGTTGTTGTTGTTATTGTTATTTGTATTATTTTCCAGATTGCAAAACCTGGGTTTTTTTCAACAGTAAACTTGCCTTTTTTCACTTTCTCTCCGACATCATTGATCTACTTATTCATTCTTTTTTTCTTTTTTTTAAAGATTGTTCAGTTTCTAAATGATTGCTATCAAGATTGTTCAGTTTCTAAATGATTGCTATCAGTATCTACCTCATTTTTTTTGTAAACAGTTCCCTCCCTCCTCACCCCTTCCCCCATCCACCCACAGTCTCTTGGCTATAAATTACATTAGTCATCATCGCCAACTGACGGCTGGTGGGAGAAGGGGGGGGGGGGGGGGGGAGCGGGGGGGAGGGGGCGGACGGACGGGGGTGGGGGGGGGGGGGGGGGGGGCTAGGCTACCGGTCAGAGCGTTGCGTTCGCGATTTGACGACCCGGGATCGAGTCATCATGGAGACACCCGCCCGTTCAATGGGGATTTTCCCCCCTGGAGTTAACATCAGCGCTGACTCCACTCTCTCTCTCTCTCTCTCTCTCTCCCCCCCCCCCCCCCCCTTCCAAAAAAAAAAGACCTTCGGAGGAGACTATCTATCAACTAAGGCCCCGTGTGCGAACGCGCGACGAACATCTTGCACATAATTATGTTAAAACCCGTTCTGCCTTTTTAGGGGAGTAGGCTGTGGCACTCTCCTCTATGACTAAGCTGGCGAAAGTGTGGAGAAACCACAACATCAGAACCCACATTAAGGTCAGACTCTACAAGGCACTCGTCACATCCATTGCCTTGTACAGCTGTGAAGCATGGACACTTACTGCCGATTTAGAACGTCGCATTCAAGCCTTTGAGATGAAGTGCCTCAGGCGGATCCTGAAATCACCTACAGAGACCGCAAAACCAATGACTACGTCTGGCGCAGATCGAGGCACTGGCTGGCACCAAAACCATTGCTAGATGCAGTCAAACGGAGGAAACTGAAGTGGTTGGCCACACAACAAGGCATAACAGCCTGGTCAAAGACAGTCCTGCAGGGAATGGTGGAAGGAGCAAGGAGGCAGGGACGACCACGCAAAAGCTGGATATCCAACATCAAGGAGTGGACCGGCCTCACTGTACCAAACCTCCTGAAAACAGCCCAAGACAGAACCATTTGGCGGTCCACTTGCAGCGTCCGTGCGGGTACCCCAACGGTCGTCCCGACCAAGGGATGAGTGAGTGAGAGTGAGGCCATTCGTGCCGCGCGCGCTAGTGTGATGTTTAGACATCATCCCCGAAGTCGGAATGCGGCTACCTTAATGGTATTGTCTTTCTCTCTCTGTCTCTGTCTCTGTCTCTCTCTCTCTCTCGCACACACACATAATCGCCCTTTCTGTCTGTCTGTCTGTCTGTCTGTCTGTCTGGTCTAGCGTGCTCTGTTTTCTGTCTCTCTCTTTCTCTCTCTGAACTCTGCTCCCTCTCCCTCTGTCTTTCTCTTTCTCTGTCCTCACCACCCCCTCCCTCGTCTCTCTCTCTTCTCTCTCTCTCTCCTCCCTCCCTTCTCCCCTCTCCTCCCTCCCCTCTTCTTCTCTACTTTCTCTCTGCCCTCTCCTCCCCCCCCCCCCCCATCTCTCTCGCTCTCCCCTTCTCTCTCCCCCCTCCTTCCCTCCCTCTCTCTCTCTTTCCTTCTCTCTCCGTCCTACCCCCTCCCTCCCTCTCTCCTCTCTCTCTCCTCTCCTCTCTCCTCTCTCTCTCCCTCATTCCCCTCTCATCCCTCCCCTCT
>CM054150.1:14445520-14475520 GCA_028751875.1 Rapana venosa | reverse complement strand
TTCTTGTTTGTGGTTTAGTTTGTTTTCTTGTTTGCTGTTTTATTTCGGGGGGGGGGGGGGGGTGGGAGGTGGGGGTGGGGGGCGGGGGATGGGGGTGGTCGGGGGTGGGGGGGGGTGGGGGGGGGGTTGGGGGGTGGGGTGGGGGAGTTCAGGGGGGGGGAGGGGGGGGGGTTAGGCCTGGCTTCGAAGCCATTGAGAAAGCTCCTCTAAAGCGTACAGGATCACACGTTCACGTTTATTGTTGGATTGCCCAATTTTTCTTGACAAGTACATAAGGAGAGGTTGAGGTATTCATGCACACTGTTCAACTGTTCATGAAGTTTTATACGACTCCCAGCAATTCGTGAAATCAGTCACTTGCTGAGGTGATATATTCTTCTCCTTTAAGTCGTTTACTGTAATAAGGTGTGTGATATAATTATGCATGTTTGTGTTATGCATGTATCACTCACTCACTCACTCAGTCCCATGTCCCAAAGGACGTAGGGTGGCATGAGAGAAGACGCAACAGAGATCTTTTTCCTAGCTTCACGATCCTGTGTGGCTAGTAGAAGGTGTTGCAGGGGTTGGGCGGTCCAGTCTTTGATGTTGTCAACCCATGGTTTTCTTTTCGCGGCCTCTTCTTCTCTTGCCTTCGACTGTTCCTTGCAAGATGGTTTTTGCTAAGGTGTTGTGTCTTGTGGTGTGACCAAACCACATCAGTTTTCTCCTCTTTATGGTATACATGTATGTATATTTGTGTGCATGTATGCATGTGTTTTATATAATATATATATATATATATATATATATATATATATATATATATATATATATATATATTCGAATCTTGGACAAAAATCATTTTTATAATGGGAATGAAGTTGTAACTGGTTACATGCACTTGTTTCTTGTTTTTCCTCACTCTATTTTCATATATATATATATATATATATATATATATATATATATATATATATATATATATATATATATATATTCACAGAGAGAGAGAGAGTGAAAGAGAGAGAGAGAGAGAGAGAGAGAGAGAGAGAGAGAGAGAGAGAGAGATGAGGTGTGTATAGGTGTTGTGGGTGTGACTGCGTGTGTGTCTAAATCACCAAGTAGTGAATAGACATTAAACAAACAAACAAACAAACAAAGGATCACACGAACCAAAACTAAATGCTTTTATTTATATTCGTAGGAATTTCGAGACAGGGGGATGGGGGTATAATTTGTAGTGTGTAAGTGCACATGCGCGCGCAAACATGCACAATGCATGCGCACACATACACAGACACAGACACACGCGCGTGCGCGCTCATGTGCACATACACACACGCACGCACGCACGAATGCATGCATGTTCATGACCATGCACAGAGAGGAGAGAGACAGATACAGAGACAGACAGACAGACAGACAGATAGATAATAATAATAATAATAATAATAATAATGTATGGAATTTATATAGCGCTAAATCGTGTAAAAGCAACAATCAAAGCGCTCGTTTTTTTATTTAACCCTTTAAGTCATGGCAGATTTCTCCCGTGAAAATTCGGGCTGTTTCCCCCCCGGGAAGCGGAGAACGCGTCGCCCTTAGCGCTGCCCCCCCCCCCTTTTTCCCCCTTTTTTTTTTTTTTTTTTTTTTCCTTTTCTTTTCTGCACTGATTTTGTTTCCTATCAGAGTGTTTTTTTCTAAGAATTTTTGCTGGGGACAACTTCTTGTTCCCGTGGGTTTTTTTACGGCGCTAAAAAAATTTACGTGAACAACGGGGCCCTGGGTTTATCGTCTCATCCGAAAGACTAGCGCCCAGCCCACCATCATGGTCAAGGATGGGAAAAAAATTTCCGGTCCCCAAAACGGGGGTAAAACCGCCGCACACTTCAGCCGGACTTTTCGTTTTAAGCGGCCGTTCCTTAGACCACCGACCACCAATAACAGACAGACAGACAGAGAGACAGCAGACGAGGACAGACAGAAGAGATATCAAGAGAAAGTAGAAAGTAGTTAAAAGGGAGCTGGAGCGCGCCACACAACACACAAAAGAAGAAATAATAATAATAAATAAAAAAATAATAATAATAATAATAATAAATTTTTGATGATGAGATGATGATGAGGGAAAAAACCGACGAGAGACGACGACAAAAAGAAGAAAAAGAAGAAAAATAATAATAATAAAATAAAATAATAAAAATAATAAAAAATAATAATAAAATAATAAAATATGATGAGTTGAGATGATGATGTGAAATGGTAATATTAATTTGAGATGATGATGATTGTTGATGATGATGTGTGAAAATTATGATGATGATGAGAAGATAAACGACGACCGAGACGACAAAAGAAGAAGAAGAAGAAGAAAAAAAAGAAAAAGAAGAAGAAAAAAGGAAAGTAAAAATAATAAAAATAAAAATTGTGATGAGATGTTGATGATGATTTGATGATGATGATGATGTTTACGAGACGCGACAAGAAGAAGAAGAAGAAGAAAAGAAAAGAAAAGAAGAAGAATAAATGTTAATAAAAAAATAATAATAAAATAATAATAATAATAATAAAAATAATAATAATAATAATATAATAATGAGGGAGCCCCAAAAGGGGAAAACCCAACTGCATTCCCCAAAGGAATATGCACTGTGTTGGCATGGGGGGCTATGGAATGCATTAAACCCTTTCTGAAATTCTGACACTGTCTGCCCAAGCATGTAAAACGGTGTGTCAAAAAGCCATCAAACGTCACACACTTCATTGCCAAAGAACTCTCTTTTTCTTCCCCTCCTTTTTTTCTTCGTTCTTCGGTTTTGTTTTTTTTTTCTTTGATTCTTTTTTTTTTCTTCTTTTTTTTTCATTTTCTCTTTTTCCGTTCGCTTCTTCTTCTTTTTTTTTTTTTTTTTTTATTTTCTGTTTCTTCTCTCTCTTCTTTTTTTTTCTTTTTTTCCTCCTCCTTTTTCTTCTTCTTCTTCTTTTTCTTCTTCTCCTCCCCTCCTCTCCTCCTCTTTCCTATACTATATATTATTACTTACTTACTTACTTCATCCTGTCATATTCCTCCTCTCCTGCTTTTCCTTTTCTTCTTTTTATTCCTTACTTTCGTCCTTTCTTTTTTTGTTTTTTTTTCTTTCGTCCTTTCCGTTTCTTTTTTTTTCTCACCCCCCCCCCCCCTCCCCCACCCCCCCCCTTCGTCCGTTTCCCCAGTTTCCATCTTCTTTTCTTTTTTCTTCTTCTTTTTCTTCTTTTTCTTTTTTTTTTCTTCTTTTCTTCTACTTTCTTTTCTTCTTCTCTTTTTTTGACTAGAACTTTGTAGCCACCACTAGGGAAAATTTTTTTTTGTAAATATGCGTAGGTTTCCCTTTTGCCTATGAAAAAACTTATTTCTCATTTTTTGGGGTTTTTTTTAATTTTTTTTTTTATTTAGGTTTTTTTTAAAAATTATTTTAAAAACCATTTAAGTCCGGGCAGATTTCTCGGCGGAAATTCGGGCTGCTCTCCCCCCGGAGAGCGCGTCGCTACAAGAGCAGTCCCATTTTTTTTTTTTTTTTCCCCTGTCTGAAAACGTATTTGTTTCCTTTACAGGGGGTTTGTGGGGGGGCGGGGAGGGGGGGGGGGGGTTTACAGATTTTTGCCAGGGACAACTCTCTTTTTGCCGGGGTTCTTTTACATGCGCTAAAAAATTAGTGTAGCACAGGGGACCTGGGTTTATCGTTTTAACGGAAAGATAGCGCCCGACCCCCACTCGGGCCCAAATAATGGATGGGGGGGGGGGGGGGGGGGGGGGGGGATGAAGTTTCGGGCCCAAGGGGTTTCGAACCACCGCACACTTCCGCCCCGGATTTTTTCGCTTTCTGACGGGGGCCGTTACCTCAAGACCACCGAGCATTTATTTCACAACGCTTTTCCCTCCACTTTCAGCCCCTCTAGCTGCTATTTTTTCCCCACCCAGCTGGTGCTAATTTATGCAGAAACTGACCGCCTGGATTGGGTAAAAGGAAAGGGCTAATTTTAAGCACTGGACACTACCCCGATTGAGGCGCTGGATTAGCACGCTGTGATTCGTGACTACGCTTTTTTAAATGAAAAAAGAAGCAGTTTCACCTTGAAATTACGTGTTTCCTTTTACCATAATACAAACTTTTTTATACCAAAATTTTTTTTTTTAATTTTGCTGTTGTTTTTTGCTCTTTGTTTCTTTCCCAGGGGTCCACATGGTCAAGGGGAAAAGAATATGCATTTTATCGAGATTTTTTTCTTCTTCTGTCCATAATTTATGTAAGTCATTCATGTTGTGTCTTATCTGGAGTAAAAAAAAAAATTCTGGGTTGGTGTTTGTTTGGTTTTTTTGTTATGGGGGGGTAGATTTTTTTCTTCTATTTTTTGTTATAGCTTTTGCACAATATCTGTATTACAAAAATACTAAACGTACTCTTTTTTTTTTGTAAAATTTTCTCCCCCCTCCCCCTCCACCCCTTGTTCCTCGTTTAGAGCTCTGAGGCTTACCAATGGTGATTTTTTTTTATGTATATGCCCCGTTTTTGTTTTGTTTTGTTTTTTTTTGTTTAATTTTTCATACATGGGATTTAGAACACTGCATTTATCCAAAGTACCCATTTTTTCACACCGCACTCTCTCTTTCCTCTTTCTCTCCCACACGCACCCACATCCACCACAAAGTATATAAAAAATTTTAAATATATATGCATATACATAAAATATATTTTATAATATATTTTTAAAATATATATATATATATATATTTTTATATATTTTATTTTATGTATTAAATTTTAAATAAGGTTTTACAGGGAAGAATATATGACTTAGCAACTGACCCTTAATTGCTGAGAGCATATAAAAATTCTTGACGGTGGGATATTTCTTAAAAGTTCTAAAACCTCCCTTTTATACATGCAAAAAGAATTTTGGGGAATCAAACAACAAATGGTGGATGAAAGGGAAAGAACAACAAAAAAATTTAAAATTTTTGAATATTTATATTCCCTGATTTAATCTGTTTATGTATTAAAATTTTAATTTTCCCTGGGCAAGGAAATGCTGTAATGTTTTTCTATAAACTTTTAAAAGTATGCATTTCTTTAAATTAGAATTAATTCATAAGACGACAATGAAGATTAGAATCAAAAAATTCGCACTTTATTCCCGAGGAAACCTTGTTTTTGCCAAAAAAATCAACCACTCATTCAAAAAAATTCCACAAGGAAGGGACCCGCAAAAAGTTAGATCAGGAATTTTACCAAAAAACAATTCATTTCCTTATTTTACCATGCCTGACTTAAAAGCCATTAACACTGCCTTTTAGTAACGCAAAACAGAAATTTTGGAAACACAACCAAATATGACAAAAAAAATTTTTAAAGCCATAAGAATTCAAAAAATTCAGAAGTAAAATAGAAAAATGTTGTCCCAAAAAGAAAAAATTTTTGAACTTTTTAAAGTGGAATCACTATGCAGCACCCCCTTTTGCCTGTTTCTAATAAGATTCCCTCAGTGTACACTTTTTAAATGATTAGAAATTTTTAATTACTTTCAAAAAGACTTTTTACATCAACGGGGAAAGATTTTGATCTTCATTTTTTTTATTTCCGTGTAGTCGATGTCAAATTTAGCTGAAATTGTTCCCAAGGAGGAAAATGTGGAAAACCGGTAACAATTGAATTGTTGAATTTCGGTCATTTTCTTTCTAAATGTGTTTTTTTTTTTTAATTTGGGGAGAAAAGAAAATATGCGTGCCGTTTTGGAAAATCTGTCTTGTTATAAATTTCCCTTTTTAGAATTGGAATAGAGATCTACGAAACCACTTTAATTTGATACTGCCCGTTTTTCGTGATCAGAAAGATTTTTAAGTGAGCTTCTTTTAAGTATTTTGCTGTATTTGCATGAGCCGGAAAACCAAAAGCTATCTTTTCTGCTTTTTTGTCTAGACTTTTTTAAATTTTTTAAGTAAAAAATCTGCAGCAGAAAAAAAAAACTTGTCCGTTATTAATTTTGCGTTCCCAAGGACAGAGCCAGATGTATCAGAGTCGTATTCTTGATCCATGCCGAGAACTTATTATTTTAAAATTAAGTCTTTTCCCGTTTAGTTATCATTTGGTTTTTGGGATCTTCAATTCAACTTTTTTGTTAAAAATAACCTAAAATTTGACATCTTGTTTGTATTGAACCCTTTCCTTCAATTTCAGTATTTGGGAATTTTAATGGGTTGCACCCTTATTAAAAAGCACAAGAACGTTTTTTTGCTGATAGTTCTAACTGTTTTTTTTTCATATAATACAAATTTATCTATTCTTCCTGATATATTTTTTCAACAAAATTGATCACTCTCTTTTTCGGTTTTCCCAACTGACGTATTTATCCAAAATAGCAAATCATCTGCATACTGAACAACTTGGGGTTTAGGTGACAAAGAGTAGGGAGCATTAAAGAAAAGAAAACAAAGGGCAAGTAATGATCCCTGTGGTATACCCAATCGTGCTTTCAAAAAATGAGACACTAACCTAATTTAGCAAATTTTTATCCATCATTTGGTATCTGTATTGACTTCGGGGGGAATTTCTGTTTAATTTGGACGCACTTGGCCCTAGGCAGAAACTGTCCAAAGCTCTGATTCTGTTTTCACTAAAAAAAACTTTACCGACTTTTTTTTTTTTCCATACCAGAAAAAAAAGCGTGTGAAAAATTTCCGTTCGGACTTTTACAGGGTGTATTTGGGTAAATTTTTTTGGGGGTTTATTTCCATTGGATTGACTAGACACAAAAATATCCCTTTTAAGAGAGAACAGGCTGACAGACGAGAGACCCCACCCACAGACAGACACAGAGACAGGAGACAGAGAGGAGAGACAGAGAGAGACAGACAGACAGACAGAGACAGACAGAAGACAGAAGGGAGATAATAGAAGATAGATAGATGATAGATAGATAGATAGAAATAGATGATAGATAATGATGATAGATAGTAGATAGAAGATGAGAGAGAGAGAGAGAGGGAAAGGGGAGAGAGGAGGTAGAGAAGAGAGACAGGCAGAAAAGACAGAAGAGAGACAAAAGACAGACGACAGACAGGAAAGAGAATAAGTCAAACGAAATCGGAAATACACTCAGACGAGGGATACCGAGGGTACAGGGGTAAAAGAAGGAGTTTTTGAAAAAAAAACAAAACATAAAAACGCACACAAAAACACCAGCACACACACACACACACCAAAACACACCACACACACCAATCCCCACCCACACCAAACCCCACATAACACAACACACACACAACCACAAAAGCGCGCGCGCGCACTGATGATGAGATGATTGGTTTATGATGATGATTTTACGACGCGACGACGACGACGCGAGAAAAACAGAAGAAAAGAAAAGAAGAAAAAAGAAAGGGAAAATTTTTTATAGCACTGTATCTGCACAGACAAAACAAAAACTTGTATCTTGCAATTCAAAAACACACCACAACAGCGCGCGCACACACAAACCTCAGCACACCACCACATAACATACACTCCCCACCCCCCCCCCAAACCCCACAAAGGCGCGCACGCGACACACAACACATACACAATACAAAACCAAAAAACAAACCCCCACAAACACACACACAAAACACACCAACACACACCACGCACAAACACACACAACACACAACCCCAAACAACAAACCCCCACATACCACAATACCACAACCAAACACCCACACATACGAGTGAGAGAGGGGAAAAGAAAAACAACACACACACACACACACCGAGTGAAGGGGGGAAGAAGGGGAAGGAGGGAAAAGAAACAAAAGACCACACAAAACCCACCAAAAACCCCAAAAACAGCACACACCACACACACCACACCACACCCACCCCACACACACACCACACACAACCACGAGGAGAGAGAGAGAGAGAAGAGAGAGAAGAGAGAGATAGAGAGGGGAGAGAGAGAGACAGAGACAGAGACAGACAGACAGACAGAGACAGAGAGAGACAGAGAGAACACACACACACACACAAAACCAAACAACACCACACACACACACAAACACACACACACACGAGACACACACACACACACACACACACGACCCCACCACACGACACGACACGACACCACACACACACAAGGCAAGAGTAAAAAGTTCATCTGCCACGCTCCAACAGAACGAGTAATTCAGCACACCTGCGCTACACTACATTACACTACACTGCCCAAAAAATAAATACGACCCTCCTGTCACACACCAAACACCAACACCAACACCAATAAAGAAGATACGTTGATGAACACTCATTATTATTTTCCTATCTAGATTGCAGTCTTCTTTCTCTGGCACTCACTCAGGCAAACTAACCATTGTTTGTTTGTCTGTCCTTAGGAGCGAAAATGCCGTGAGCTTGCTTGTTAAAGCCCCTGACAGGGTCAGAGGCGTAAGGGGAGAGAATCGTTACCTTTTTAAGTCTTTCTGGGGACGGGGAGGGGAGAGGAAAAAGGGGGGGGGGGGCGGAAGAGAGAGAGAGAGAGATAGAGGGGAGAGAGAGAGAGAGAGAGAGAGAGAGAGAGAGAAGAGAGAGAGAGAGAGAGAAAGAGAGACAGACAGACAGACAGACAGACAGAGAGAAGGAATTCCTTGCACAGAATTTCCAGAAGGTGGGGATGCTATTTATACTGACAGCCCCCCTCCCCACCCCCACCCCCAATCCCCATACGATACATAATTTTTGCGTCTTCCCTCTCTCTCTCTCTCTCCCTCTCTCTCTCTCGCTCTCTCTCTCGCTCTCTCTTTCTCTCTCTCTCTCTCTCTCTCTCTCTCTCTCTCTCTCTCTCTCTCTCTCTCTCTTCTCTCGCTCGCTCTCTCTCTTCTCTCTCCCCTCTCTCTCTCTCTCTCTCCTCCTCTCTCTCTCTCTCTCCTCTCTCTCTTCACCTCCCCTCTCTCACTCTCTCTCTCCCTTTCTTCTTCTCTCTCTCTCTCTCTCTCACTCTCTCTCCCCACTCTCTTTCTCTCTCTCTCTTCTCTCTTCGCTCTCTCTCTCACTCTCTCTTTCTCTCTCTCTCTCACTCTCTTTCTCTCTCCTCACTCTCTCCTCCACTCTTTTTTCTCTCCTCTCTCTCTCTCTCGCTCTCTTTCTCTCTCTCGCTCTCTCTCTCGCTCTCTCTCTCGCTCTCTCGCTCGCTCTCCCCTCCCTTTCTTCTCTCCTTTTCTCCCTCTCTCCCTCTCTCTCCCTCTCTCTCTCACTCTCTCGCTCACTCTCTCTCTCTCACTCTCTCTCTCACTCTCTCTCTCCCTTTCTCTCTCTCTCTTTCTCTCACTCTCTTTCTCTCTCCTCTCTCTTTTCTCTCTCGCTCTCTCTCTCTCCCTCTCTCTCTCTCTCTCTCTCTCTCTCTCTCTTCTCTCTCTCTCTCTCTCTCTTCCATTACGAGTTTAGGGTTTAGTATCAACAACCACTTTGACTGATTGTAGCCATGCATCGTCTTTCATGTCTCCCCCACGACCGCCAAGGTCACGGGTCTGATGATGATGATGATGAGCCATGCGCAGGGATCCCAATCATTTCTGGGATCTATGGCGGAAATCGGGAATGCGGTCGGCTACCTTAAGAGTGGAGTCAACAATACTGGTGGCCTACGCACCACATCTCACCTTGTGTTTTATGAGGCCGCGGAACGGAACCATCACTTCTGAGGTGTAGGTGTCGGGGTGGTAGCCGAGGTGGTTAGTGAGAAATGAGCTCATGATCTAGATTCCCCCCAGATTCGAATCACCTACGAGAACCCTTGTTCGAAGGTTGTGTGTGTGTGTGTGTGTGGGGTGGGGGTGTGTGGGGGGGGGGGGGTGTTGTGTTGTTTGTGTTGTGTGTGGGGGTGGGGGGTGGGGGGGGGGGAGGGGTGTATGTGTGTTGGTGTTAGGGTGTGTGTGTGTGTGTGTTAGTGTGTGTTGTGTTGTGTTGTGTTTGTGTGTGTTGGGTTAGTGTGTGTGTGTTGTGTGTTGTGGTGTGGTGTGTGTGTGGTGTGTGGTGTGTGTGTGGTGTGTTGTGGTGTGTGTGTGTTTTAGTGTGTGTGTGTTAGTGTATGTGTTGTGATGTGTGTGTGTGCGTGTTGTGTGTGTGTGTTTTCTCTTGCGGTTAACATCAGTACCGATTCCACTCCCCCGAAAAGCTACACACTATAAACTGAGGTCCCGTGTTCGAACGCATGCGGAATATACTGCGAACACTTTTTTTTTTAAACCCACCTCCTCCGCCTTTCGAAAGAGTACAAAGCCGCAAAACACTCATCTGGCCTGTACTGCTGTATGGGTCAGAAGCCTGGACACTTCGGACATTGGGAAGAGACCAACTAACCACAGCCCCTAGAACCCTATTCCGTGGTTGTGCAGGCGACCTCTAAGAGTCGAATGGTCAGACACATTAGAAGACACGAAAGCATTCTTGATGAACTCTCATCGCAAAGACATACGCTAATACGGAGAGACTTGAGATACGTTGGTCACGCAAACAGAAACATAGAGACTAATCTGATGAAGGAAGGAAGGTGGCAGGATGGTTAAGATGTTCGCCTGCCAACAAGTAAACCAGCCTCGTCCTTTCTTCCCAGTTTGACAAAAAAAATCGAACTGAATGTCAAGGTCCTTCGGATGAGACTATAAACCGAGGCCCCGTGTGCGAACGCACGCAGAACATCTTGCGCACACGTTAAATCCTGTTCCGCTTTTCGTAAGAGTAGACCATTGTGTGCCGGTGGGAACGGATGACCAAATTTACAAAACCGCATATACATGGGGACTGGATGTGAAAAAGCACATAAGTGCTTATTCCATTATCCTCGATATAAAAGAATAAATAATAAAATAAATGACGACAGTTCTCCAAGGTAAGCTTGAGGGCAGAAGGAAAAAGCGGCAGACCACCAACATCCTACATTGCCAACATCACTGAGATCAGTGGTCTGGGAGGAGGGCTACAGGAGATGGTAGAACTCAGCAGAGACAGACAGAGATGGAGAACCCTGGTGGCAATGTGTGGAGCTCCTACCGACGACAGCGGCGATGGAGACAGTAAAGTTTGAATCTCTGTCTCTCTGTCTCTCTCCCTGTCTCTCCCTCTCTCTCTTTTCTTCTCTCTCTATATAAAATATTTTATATATATATATATAAGAGAAAAGAGAGAGAGAGAGCGAGAGAGAGAGAGAGAGAGGGGAGAGAGAGAGAGAGAGAAGAGAGAGAGAGGATAATATATAGAATAGATAGATAGATAGATAGATATAGATTTTAAAAAAAATATATAAAATATATATAATTAAATAATATATAGATATATATAGATATAGATATAAAACGAAGCACTAAAGATCTAATGGGAGAGCTTTCTCCTGGAACTGGTATAGATTAATTACTTCAAAGCACAAAAGCTATCTCCGATGCTTTCAAAAAACGTAGTCATGCCGACAGAAAATGATTTTGCAATAATGGGTTGTCCCGAGGCTGAGAAAGCCTTTTAAAACCATGAACACCAACAGGCACAAGGCCACTGCCACACGTTCACCTCCCTCACTGTCAGCATTTGGGGTTTGTCAAACGGCTTGAAAGTAGTCCATAGTGTCTGGAAGGCGACAGCATCGTACGAGTCACTTAACAAGGGTGCGTGCTGGTGGTTTCCATTGTCTATATCCCAGCCAAGAAGGTAAAGCGGATATCAAAAAGTTGTAGTGTGTGTGTGTGTGTGTGGTGAGTGAGTGTGGTGTGGTGAGGTGTGATGTGTGTGAGTGGTGTGAGGTTTGTGAAAATAAATATGTGTAGTGCAAAGAACATGTATAAATATATACAAGTGAAAATATATAAAATATATATATATATATATAATAAAAATATAAATAAATATATATATATAAAATATGATATAATATAAATTTAGAGAGAGAGGATGAGAGAGAGAGATAGAAAGATAGAATAGATAGATAGATATAAAGATGGATAGAAGTATAAGATGAAGGAAGATGATGGATGATAACATAACATACATACATACATCCCAAATGGAAAGAAAGAAGATAATAGATAGATAGAGAGATAGATAGATAGATAGATTAGGATAAGATAGATAGATAGATAGATAGATAGATGGATGGATGGATGGATGGATGATGGATGGGATAGATGGATAGATAGATAGATAGATAGATAGATAGATAGATAGATAGATAGATAGATAGATAGATAGATAGATAGGATGGATAGATGTGATGGATGGATGGATGGATGGATGATTACATACATACATACATCATACACCCACCCATATAGGATAGATAAGATAGATAGATAGATAGATAGATAGATAGATAATAATAGATAGAAGAAGATAATAGAGAAGAATAGATAGATAGCTAGATAGATAGATTAGATAATAGATGATGGATGGATGGATTGGATGGATGAATGGATGGATAGATACATAGAAGATAATAGATATATAGATGATAGATAGATAGATAGATAGATTAGTATAGATAGATTAGATAGATATAGATAGATAATAGATATGGATAGTAGGGAGTGAGAAAAGAAACAGACAGACAGGACCAGAACAGAGGAAAGACAGAGAAAGAAAGAAATACCGAACATAACACAAAGCCACTATAGAGATTTGAGGCAGACATAGAGAAACAACAGAAACAGAGACAAAACAGAAACAGAGACAAGAGGCAAAGCGGTGCAAACGAGAAGAACACACATACGAACGAACCACACAGAAGACAGAGAGACATACAGACCGACAGAAGTAACAAACACACTGACAAACAACACTGAGTAAGGCCAACAACACGGAACACGGACACGAATGGAAGGTCTGTGAGCCTTCACACGGGGAAACGAACCCCGTTGTGATCCTCCCAATATAAATCATGAACAATAACTATGCTTTGGAAAGAAAAAAAAAATGATGATGAATGGGTGGTGGTGAGGTGGTGGTGGGGTGGTGGTGGGAGGAGGAGGAGGAAAGAGCGAGGAAGGAAAAGAGAAGGAGGAGGAAGAGGAGGTTTAAGGAAGAGCAGAAACGAAGAAGAACAACAAGAATAACCAGAATAAGATACAAGAGGAGAGAGGAAGAAGAGAAGAATTTGCGAAGAAGAAGAAGAAGAAATGCGAAGACGAAGAAGAATTTGCGAAAGAATTGCGAAGAAGAAGAAGAAGAATTGCGAAGAAGAAGAAGAAAAGAAGAAGAAAGAAGAACAAGGAACAGAAGAACAACAAGAACAACAGACAACAACACGACGAAAACGAAACGGACGACGACAGACAACAAAGAGTAGGAGGAGAGAGAGGAGGAGGAGGAAGTACTAAGGGAGGAGCTGATGATTAATGGCACAGTGAGTGGCTACTCTAGGTGTTAGTACTTCTGGTAAGACAATAACCCTATGGCTAGTGTGCACATCCACACTCCTCTTCTCATCTCTCTCTCACTCTCTCTCTCTCTCTCTCTGTCTCATCTGTCTCACTCTCTCTCAACACACAGGAAAACCACACACACACACATCTCTTTCTCTCTCCCTCTCTCATCTCCTCTCTCACACACGACACACTACAGAGCGAATATGGGAATACCACAATACTAATTCCAACACATTCAAAAAAACAAAAACAAAAAAAGAGTATCAACCCATTGAATTTCACAAAACCACACCTCCTACAAGTATTAATCCCAACACAACCCAAAAACAATAACCCCCCCAAAATAAAAAACAAACAAGCACACACACGACGACAACACACACACCACACACACACACACCCACACACAAAAGAAAGAAAGAAACAAACAAACAAAGAAAACAATGAAAGAAAGAAACAAAGAAATACTTAACATAAATTTTTCGCGTGAGCTTTCCCGTAGTAGGTGAAATTCGTGGGAAAGGGCCACGCCACACCCAGGGTAAAGACTGCTGAGATGACCTGTATCTCCACGCTGGTCCAAAGGGAAACTATGAGGCCGTGTATACCACACGCCAGCAGTCAACACACACCAACACGTGCGCCACGAACACCAACCCTATGTGAGACATTTGGTGACACTTCTCTTGCTTCCACTGTGGGAACGTTGGGGGTAGAATCTGGTTAGGTGCTTTGTAGGGCAGCTGTGTGGAGGTCGGGAGGGTTGCGGTTCGATGTTTATGTGAATTTTTTTGATTTTTTGGGAGGTGAGGATGAAATAATGAGGATGAATTGTTGTTGAGTAAAGTGATTGTTTAGTTATGAGTCTAATAGACAATTATTACGCCTTTGTTTCTAGTCTTATTTAGGGTTTGTTTTTCATTTATATGTCTTCTGTCTTTTATCTCCCATTGTTTTTTCTTGGTCTTTAACTTTTTTTCGTCTTTCTTTTCTCTGTCTGCCCGTTTTTTTTCGATTTTGTTTGTTGATGTTTTTTATACCTCCGAATATTATCTTGATTTTTTTCCCTTGTCACTGGTCTTTTTCCTTTCTTCTTTTGTTTGTGCTTCTTAAATCCTATTTTTCCCTTAGCCTTATTTTCTGAGTTTCGTTCTTATTTCCTTTCTTTCTTTCTTTACCCTTTCG
Organism: Rapana venosa; assembly: GCA_028751875.1. NCBI lineage: Eukaryota > Metazoa > Mollusca > Gastropoda > Neogastropoda > Muricidae > Rapana > Rapana venosa. Next base: position 14,460,945 of record CM054150.1, on the reverse strand, counting down.
GTTTTTTTTAATCTTCCTCCCTCTCTCCTCGTCTCTTTCGTCTCTCCTGTCTGTCTCTGTCCACTCACCCTTCGTCTAAGCATTTCTTTCTTCTTTCCTGGAGGGTCTTTTCAAACACAGAATGGACCAACCTTCTCTGTTTTTTTCCTTTCCTACTATTATCCGACATCTTCAAATAAATGCAGTAGAACGGATGACAGCCTTGGATATGGAGTTTCAGTAAACACTAATTTTTCATTCAGTACACCTGTTGAAAAGAGTAGCAAACACCCGTTTGTTTTGTGTAATTGTTTCAAGTTTATTTCGTGGTCACAACAAAAATCACTTGGCGTCTTCCTAGTCCATCATTGGTATGTCGCAGAAGATAATTACCATGTTTTCGTTGCCTTGCTGCCTCTCGGAAGATGTGCGCTGAGCCTGATGTCTTAAGGAAGTGATGCTAGTCAACAAGCTGAAATTTAAAAAACAAAAAGGTATTGATGATAACGCGGGTCAAATCAATTTCCAGAAGAAATAATTGTTGAATAAAGGTAAATCTAAAAATGGGTGTAATGAGGAGATGAATGAATGTACAAAGAATAAATGGGTGGGGTTGACAGTGTGGACGATGGATGGATGGATGGATGGATTGATGGATGGATGGAAGGAGGATGGGCGGTGTTGGGAGGGTGGAAAGGTGGGGTGGGTGGGTGTGTGATGGCTTGATGGGTGGTGGTGAGGATGGGTGGTGGTGGGGTGGTGGAATGGATGGGTGGTGGATGGGTGGATGGGTGGGTGGATGGATGAAAAGAATAATAAAGAATGAATTGATTAATGAATGAATGAATAATGAATGAATGAAATGAATGACAGAATGGAATAATTGAATGGGATCAAACCGTAAATGACAGTAACAAAGGAAGTAACACCAATGACATGTAAAGCCATTGCCGATAATGAAGGGGAGTTACAGATACACAAGCAAGATTAAATAAAATCAGTACACACATACACACGCACACATACACACGCACACACAACGCACCAACACACACACACATCACACACACTCACACACACACCACACACACACACAACATTTAACAATACAACACCCCACAAACACCCCACACACCCTACGAAATCAACACCGATTGTCCATTCGAAACCTTTGCATCGGGTTTAAAAGGAGTCAAAATATATTCCAGTATCAATTTTTTGTTTTCATTCCCTTAAATGCCAAAAGTAAACACGCACAAAACTGCTGAGGCATTTGCAAAATTTCAATGAGAGAAGAAGAAGAAGAAGAAGAATAAAAGAAGATATGAAAGAAGAAGAAGAAGAAGAAGAAGAAGAAAAAGAAGAGGCTGAGAAGAAGAAGGATAAGGAGGAGGATGTGGAGGAGAAGAAGAAGACAGAACAACAACATAACAACATTAACAATAATGATAGGATGATGAATGATGATGGTGAAGATGAAGAGAAAATGATGATGATGAGGAGGAGGAAGGAGGAAGAGGAAGGAGGATGATGACGATGATGATGATGAAGAAGATGGTAGGTAGGTGGTGGGGTTGGTGGTGGTGTTGGTGTGGTGGTGGTGGAGGTGGTGAGATGACGACGACGACGAAAAATAACAATTAACAACAACAAACAATAAGAAGAAGAAGGAAACGAAATAGTAATTAATAATATGTATGGTATTCATATATATAGCGCTGAATCTTGTAAAGCAAACTAATCGAAGCGCTTAACCAATGTGCTGATGGAACCCATACTATAACACTCCAGCATTTCAACCCCTCACCAAACGCTAAATGACAGAATATCAACGTGTTAAAAGATCAAGAAAACTAGGTGAACAGAGACAAGGTATGAGCCACAACAAAAACCCGTCCGTCCAACACCATATTGACAAAAACGAATCAAGCCACAAGTGGTTACGGGGGGCACCATCACAGAACAGGTGGATGGCCGCCAAAACCAGGCCAGAGCCCTGCTGCTTACCAACTTGAGGTACTCTACTCTGACTCTGTGGCACGAGGCCAGAGGTAGACCCAGCGACGGGCTGGAGCTGATTTCCATGGCCAGAAATAATAATAATCAATAAAAAAAATAAAAATAATAATAAATGTGGAAATTATAGAGGCGCGCAAAATCTTTATATGCCAATTTACAAAACACGGTAGCGCTTTCCATTCAATCCGCTCCTACACAAGCAACCACAAGACCAAACAATGAATCACAATATTCTAAACAAATTCAAATTTGCCACACACACACACACATACACACAACACACATAAACACACTAAAGAGTTTGAACATTTTCAGCAGGGGTTGGAATGGAATTTTGTGGCTTATAAGAAGTGCAGGACAGATAATAGATGAAACAAGAGTGAAAATCTTAGGTTTGAAATAGGTAATGATGTCTTGAGGCTCAGGCTGGATTTAAAGAAAGCTGCTGTCCGAAGATAGAGTGGCTATTCATTTCCACAAGGGATAGAGGGAGAGTCAAGTCCAGATTGGATAGGACCAAAATTAGAGAAAAATCGAAAAACGGCCAACAGTGGATAGGTTGAATTGGTTTAGAATCTATGTAGAAACACTGAAAGATCCATCCTCACAAGCTACCCCGCCCTGCAGCATACAAACATGAGTTATAACTCCCCGCTGAACTAGTCTCCCCGCGACGACGCCAAACACAGGATAACAAGCGAAGGAAAAAAGTAAAGAAGTAAAGTTGATCTTTGGCCACCACAACAAAACACACACCACACCCAGCACACACGACACAACAAACCGAACCCCCCCAACCCCGAAAGCAACCAACACACCCACGACCCCACCCACAACAACACGACACATAAAAACAAGGAGAAAAGTGAAGGCTTGGCAAGGTATGCATATAAAATGACTTGGCAAATCGTATCACCAAAAATTTAAAAAATGCCATCCACACCGGCCCTACACCCAAAACCACACAGAGATACAAACCTGCGTACTCACGAGAACATCAGAAATCAACAAAACCCCGATGTCTTAAAGCTTTGGCTACAGTTACTCGAATCAGAAAAAACGGTTTGCCAAGAACAGTCGGTATTGGTCCAGCCCCGTTTAGTGATTGTAAAAAACAAATAAGTAAAATTTATTTTTTAAAGAAAGTGAGTGCGTGTGTATGTCTGTATTGGTGTGTGATGGTGTGTGGTGTGGTGTGTGTGTGTGTGTGTGGTGTGGGATGTTGATGAGTGTGTGTGTGTGTGAGTTGGTGTTGTGTGTGTGTTGTGGTGTGTTTTTGTGTGTGCGTGTGTTGTGTGTGTGTGTGTGTGTGGGTGTGTGAGATTGGTGTGTTTTTATGTGATGTGTGATGTAGAGAGGTGTGTGTGTGTGTGTGTGTGTGAGAGTGTTAGTGTGTGAGTGTGTGTGCGTGTGTGTGTGTGTGTAGTGTGTAGGTTTGGTGTGTGAGTGAGTGATGTGGTGTAATGTTCAAAATTCATTCAACTCTTTCAACAAGTTATGGGATATAAGACAATTGTTATATTAGTGTAGTATGTGAGTGAATGTATTGTGTGAATGTGTTATGTGTTCTTTCTCTCCGAGTGTGTAATGTTGTCTGTGTTTGTATGTGTGTACGTGCGCGAGCGAGCGAGCGAGCGATTCGAGCGCGTGGAGCTAGTATAGTGAGTATAGTATGCACGCATGCACACATGTATGTAAGGGAGATATGCCCAGTCATTATTTAGTTTAACTTTTGTTAGGTTTTTCTTCATTATTTTTGTGTTGGGGGAGGATAGAGGATATGTTTTTTTTGTACTTGCTTCGTTTTTGTCCTGGTCCATATATTTCACTTTCACATCTCATAGCATATATAACACGCCTTTAATTTATTTTTTTTTGGTTGGTGGTGGTGGTGTGTGATGTTGTTGTCAATGTCGATCAGATGGAAAGAGGTTCGGCCTTGAAAAGCCATTCCCGACGTTGACAAGAAAGCTCCGCAGATTACATCAAACAGATTATAGTTTCACCAGTTGGGCACTAATCAAGACAGATCTTTATCACGTAAAAGCTACTGACATTACTCCCCCTGTCACTGCAGTTGCTCTATCACAAAGCCAGCAGGGGTTCCTGGAGGAGAACCAGTATGTATGTTGGTGTTGTTTTTGTGTGTGTGTGAGTTGTGTGTGTGTGTGTGTGTGGGTGGGTGGGTGGGTGGGTGCTTGCGTGCGAGCGTGCGTGCGTGTGTTGTGACCTGTCTGTCTGTCTGTACTCTGTGTCTCTCTGTCTGTGTGTGTCAGTCTGTGTGTGTGTGACCTGTCCGGTTCTGTGTGTCTCAGTGTGACTGTCTTGTCTGTGTCTGTCTGTGTCTGTCTCGTCTGTCTGGGTCCTTGTCTCTCTGTATCTGTGTGGTGTCGTCACCTCTCTCTGTCCTACTGTCTCCCTCTATCAGACTGTCTCTCTCTCTGTCAATGATTCCTCTGTCCTGGTCTCTCCTGTCCGTCTCTGTCTGTCTCTGCCTCTCTGTCTGTCTCTCTGTTTCTGTCACACCAAACACACACACCCTGCCCCCCTTAAAAAAACAACACGCAACAACACATTAGTAGCTTATACAATATCCTCGAAATAAAAAATTCATTTGATCCGATCTGATCTGATTCTCCTCTCTCTCTCTCAAGAAATCCATCTCTCTCGATCATCTCTCTCGAAATCACTCAGTCATCACTCTCTACTCTCTCTCTCTCCTGTCTGTCTATCTCTGTCGTGTCTGTCTCTGTCTGTCATCTCTCCTATATGTATCCTAAGTTGTCTGTCAGTCTGTCGTCTACTCTCTTGTCTCTCTCACCCCCGCCACCCCCACCCCACACCCCCAATCCACATGAGTGCTTATTCATTATCCACGAAATAAAAGATTGATTAGATCTGATTGATCTGATCAGATCTGATTTGATCGTCTCTCTCTCTCTCACTCTCTCTCCCAATCTCATCCTCTCACTCTCTCTCTCTCTCTTCTTTCTCTCACGCAACCCCATCCCCCCCCACCCCCACCCCCCAAAAACCTCTATAAATAAAAGATTTGATTTGATTAAATCAATCTGATTTGATCTCTCTCTTCTCTCTCTCACTCTCGTCTCCTCTCTCTCATTCTCTCTCTCTACTCTCTCTCTCTCTCTCTCTCGCTCTCGCTCTAGCTCTTGCTCTCACTGTCTGTCTCTGACTGTCTGACCTGTCTATATGTCTTGTCCTCCTGTCTGTCTGTCCTGTCTGTCTATCGTCTGTCTCTGTCTGTTTCAGTCTCCCTCTCCTCTATCTCTCAACTCACAGCCCTCTCCCTCACAACCGCCATGAGTGCTTATTCATATATCCTCGAATAAAAGATTTTGATTTGATTTGATTTCATCTATTCTCTCTCATTCATCTCTCTCTCTCTTTCTCTCATCAACGGACTCTCTCTCTCTCTCTCTCTCTCTCTCACATTCCTCTTCCTCTCCTCTGTGTCTCTCTCTCTCGCTCTCTCACTCTCTCTCTCTCTCTGTACTTTTTCCCTTCTTTCTTCCCCTCCCGCTCTCCTCTTCCTCTCCACCCCACCGTCCCCCTCCAACAATTCCCCCCAAAACCCAACCCCCACCCCACCACCACCACAACAACCACCCCCCCACCCATCGCTTTTTCTACCTCAAATCTTTCCCGCATCACCCCCCACCCCACCTCCACCTCCTTCGACTCATCCTCCCCTCCTCCCCCTCCCCCCTCGCCCCCCCCCCCCCACCGCCCTAGAGGGAGGAATCTCGAACACGGCCATGGAGTGTCTGTCGTTCACGCATGGGAGCCCGTATCTCCCGACACGTGAGAGTGTTTGTCCCTGTAAAGTGACAGGGGAGGAAAAATAACAGTAATTTGGCTTTGACACTTCTTTTCTCTCCCTTCCGTGGGTAAAAAAAAATAAATTTTAAAGCAAAAACAACACACAAAAACCTTTAAAATTTAAAAACATATTTTTTTTTCTTCTTTTCTTTCCCGTCAAAAATCGATTTGTTTAGGTTTTTGTTTGTGTGTGTTTAGGGTTTTTTTTTAGTGTCTTTCTCGTTTTCTCTTTTTCTGCCTCTGTAGTGTGTGTGTGTGTGTGTGTGTGTGGTGTGTGTGTGTGTTGTGTGTGTTGGGGCTGTCTGTTTTCTGCTTCTGTCGTCTCTGCTTATGATGCTTTAATCATAGCTCTCTCTGTCTCGCGCTTAGTCTTTCTGTCCTGTCCTGTCTCTCTCTTTCATGATAGTTTGGATGAGACAAAAAACCCAGGGGCCGTTTCGAACGCACGAAAAAACATTTTTGCACACTTAAAAACCCCCTTCCGCTTTTTGGGGGTAGGGCCCTTGGTGCCGGGAGGGGTGGGGTGAAATATCCAAAACTGCATAAAGGGGGCTGGATGAAACAAAGCACATGAGTGCTTATTCATTATCCCGAAAAAAATAACATAAACTAATGATGATGTAAAAATATAATAGTTTATAACCCTACCCCTCTCTTTCTCCTTCAGTGTTTCTCTCTGTCTCTGTCTCTGTCATCACTCTCTCATGATATTTAAAAATTATACCCCTTTTGTCTCTCTCTTGCTCTCCTCGTTCTTTCTCTCTGTCTCTGTCCTTTCTCCCTCTATAATTCTATTGGGGAAAGGCCATATTAAAAAAAAAAAGTATGATAACACTTTTCTATTCCCCTTTCAAAAAAGACCCCTCTCTCTCTCTAGAAGTTTTTTATTATACCTCTTTCTCTAATTATATCTCTCTCTCTCTCTCTCCTCTCTCTCTCTCTCTCTCTTCTCTCTCTAATCAACGTTTCTCTCTTCTCTTCTCTCTCTCTTCTCTCTCCCCCCTCTCTCTCCTCTCTCTCCTCTCTTCTCTTTGGGGCGCGCGCGTCCGCTCCTCTCTCTCTCCTCTCTCCTCTCTCTCTCTCTCTCTCTCTCTCTCTTCATTATCCCCTTTAAAAAGATTTATTTAAATTTAGTTCAATTATTCTCGGGTGATAGTTAAAAAAAATATCTCTCTCCCACTCCTCTCTCTCATTCACTCACTCTCTCTTCACCACTCTTCCTCATCACTCTTCTTCACCACTCCTCTCTCACTATCTCTCTCTCACTTTACTCTCTCTCTCACCACTCTCTCTCTCACCCCTCTCTCTCTCACTCACTCTCTCTCTCTCTTCTCTCTCTCTCCCCCTCTCCACTCCTTCTCCTCTCTCTCCTCACTCTCTCCTGTCCCCCTCCTTTCCCCCTCCCCTCCCTCTTTTTCACGCACGAGCATTACAGAAAAAATCGTATTGGGAAAAAACCCCGTATGACAAAAGAGCCTTAAAAGATTAAAAGAACTGCTTTTACTCGCGGGGCCCCCCACACGCACCCTCACTCGTCTTTTTGTTCTCCCTTTCTCACCCACATTATTGTGCGCTTCGTTGGGGGGGAAAACCCCAGCTTTTGAACCGGGAAAGTCAGATATGACAACTGGGAAACGGTCCCAAAAATCAGAAAAAATATAGGTAGGTAGGTAGGGGAGGTGGTAGGTAGGGAGGTAGGTAGGTAGGTAGGTTAGGGAGGTAGGTAGGTAGGTAGGTAGGTAGGTAGTAGAGGTAGGTAGGGAGGGAGATAGGTAGGTAGGTAGGGAGGGGTAGGTAGGTAGGTAGGTAGGTAGGTGGGAGGAGGTAGGGAGGGGAGGTAGGGAGGTAGGTGGTAGGTAGGTAGGTAGGTAGGGAGGTAGGTAGGGAGGTAGGAGGTGGTAGGAGGTGGGTGGGTAGGTAGGTAGGTAGGTAGGTAGGTAGGTAGGTAGGTGAGGTGGGTAGGTAGGAGGTGGGTAGGTAGGTGGGTTAGGTAGGTAGTAGGTAGGTAGGTGGTGGGTAGTAGGTAGGTGGGAGTAGGTAGGTAGGTAGGTAGGTAGGTAGGTAGGTAGGTGGGTTTGGGGTAGGTAGGTGGTAGGAGTAGGTAGGATAGGTAGGTAGGTAGTAGGTAAGGTAGGTGGTAGGTGGTGGGTTTGGGTAGGTGGGTTTAGGGGGGGGGGGGGGAGGTAGGTAGGTAGGGGGAGGTAAGGGTGGTAGGTGGGTGGTAGGTGGGTAGGTAGGTAGGTGGGTAGGTAGGTAGGTAGGAGGTAGGTATGGTAGGTAGGTAGGTAGGTGGTAGGTGGTGGGGAGGAGGTATAGGTAGGTAGGAGGTAGGAGGTAGGTTTTAGGAGGTAGGTAGGTAGGAGGTGGTAGGTAGGAGGTGGTAGGAAAATAGTAGATAGAAGATAGTTAGATAGATAGAAAAGATAGAAAACCCGAAAACGCAAACGCAATTTGTTTCACGAGGATAATAGATTAAGTAAAACTTTTTTCGCGCCCTAAAAATGAAAGAAAAAGCGAAAAAAAAAACCCAAAAGCAAATTATAGTAGATAGCCCAGACGACAACAGACAGACAGACAGCCGAAGACAGACAAAAAACAGCAGAGACAGAGAGAGAGCGGTGCACTGGTACTTTTGTGCAGTCGAAACAAATTTTCTTTAAAAACAAAAATAAGGCTTTGAATACATGCTCTGTGCTTTGTTCCAAAAAAAGTCCAAGGATTTCAACTACCCTTTCTTCTGCTTTTCCCAATTTTAGAGAAAGCTTTGGCTGATCTGGGGCTTGCCTGCCTGTTTCCCTTTGTTCGTTTTTTTTGTTGTTCAGTTTTGTAATCGAGGTTTTTGTTTTTTCTTCTTTTTAGTATGCGGGGGGCCCTTTTAATTGTAAGGCGCTTAACGGCAGCGAAATCTTTTTCGCCATAGAACAACAAAAATAGTTGCTGTCTGAGCGTTCGACGACGAAAAGAAAAGAAGTAGGGGGTTGTTTTTTTTTTAAGGAAACGCCCGTCAATACACGGTAATTCAATCTACTATATACTGCCAAAACCATGAAAAAAACGAGTACATTCAAAGTGGTTTTGGGGACAATATGCAGGTAGATTATAAAAAGAAAAGAAATAAACTAGCTACCAATAATAATTTTAAAAAAAGGGAAAACAACCCACACCATCACCACCACCATCACCACAACAACAACAAACAGCCAGCCACCAACCAAACGGTCCACTTCGCCAACTATACAAACGGAAGAAAAAAAATCCAATTCCTTTTCATTCATTCCTATTGTTTACAGCCCTACCGACCACAAAAGCCATATCGGGCTGGGGACCTCAATCAGTTTCAGTGGCTGCAGTAACTTTCACTTCAAATTCAAAACCAACCCTCCTAAAACCTTCAAATATCTAACACTGTCCTTCTGAGAAAAACCCCCCATTTAAAAGACACAATACCTAAGTAATTTCATTCCTTAAGGCTGATAAACCAGGCTGTACTGAGGACGCTAAACCATTCCGCTTAATTCATCATCCCCCCTTACAAAAAAGCGTAAAAAATTAAACAAACATTTTAAAGTACAAAAAAAAACATAAAAAGTCCCACGGGGGCAAATACCACTCGCAGGGACATCCGTGCCCACCCCAGTGTTTAAACTCACTCCCCTGGCCCCAGAAAAAGAACTCGGAAAAATGTCATAAAAAGAAAACGAATATTGTTTGAAAGATTTGTTTGGAAAAAAGGCAGGGAAGGGCCCCGGGAAGGCAAAAAAATAAGCAAAGAGATGTAAAAAAGGTCAGGAGAAAGACAGAAAAAAAGTTAAAAAAGGGAAATTTCTTGCAAAATTCCAGAAGGTGGGGATGCATTTATTGAAAAACCCCCGGCTCTCCACGGGGAAAAAAACCAAGGCAAAATTAATGTCGCCATGTTCACACGGAAAGTTGATCTCAGTTTTTGCTTTTTTGTCTAATCAACAAAATATTACAAAACACGCTTTTTTAAAAAAAAAAAAGGTTAATTACCCAAGGTGTTTGAAAAGTGACAAAAATTTTTTTTAATACCATTTCTGTCACTTGCAATTTCTTGGGAAAAATTGGGGTGCTATCTCCGTGGGGGGAAAAGCGCGTGACAGAGCAGCGCCACCCCCCATTTTTTTTTGTTCTTTCCTGTCTGAAAACTGATTTTTTTTCAATCAGAGGGGTTTTTTTTCTAAAAGTTTTCCAGGGACAACTTTTTGTTGCCGCGGGTTCTTTTTCTCGCTAAATAATTATGTGAAAACACACGTGCCCTCTGTTTATCGTCTCATAAAAAAGACTAGCACCCAGCCCTTCACCAGGTCTAATTGGGGGGGGGAAAAGTTCGGCTAAACGGGATAAAACCCACCACACGCCTCCGCCCCGGGGGACTTTTCTTTCCTAGGCAGGGCTTTGCCTCTATCACCGACCCATCACAAGGAAAAACGATATACAACTTTGTGTTGATGACTTCAAAGGTTACAACAACTTTTTTTAAAACCAAAGAGGGCCCATTGGTTTTGAACTGAAGTAAGATTCCAAACGTTTTAAGGAAAAGATAATACACCCTTTTGTCTAGGGAAAACAAAATTGAAAAAAGATAGAACATTCCCCCTTTTTTTTTTTTTTCTTTTTTTTTTTTTTATTTTATATATATTTTTTAAAATTATATATATATATATATTTATATATAATATAAAAATTTATATTTATTATAATTATTTATATTTTAAGGGGGAAATGGGCTTTTTTGTATTGAGTTTTGAAAAAAAATTTTACACGACTTTTTAAAAAAAAGTTTTAGATAGCTATTAGGTACGGGAAAAAAAAAACCATTTTAGAAAGATGGGTATATTGCTAAATATAATAAAAAAAAGATTTTTTTAAAATACTTTAAATAAAAGTAAATATATTTATCTTGAAAATAAAAAAAAAACTTCAGAAAAAAGTGACCGACATTGCTTTTAATGCATGGATATTAGATTAAATGAGAAATTAAGAAGGTGGTAACCTTCATTTTATTGATGCTGTTTTAGCCAGCCGACCACAAAGGCCGTATTGGGTTTTCCCCTCCCCCCCCCCCCCCCCCCTCCACCCCCCCCCCCTCCCCCCCTGTCCCTTTGGTTTTAATTCCAAACTCACTTTACTCTAAACTCAAAATAAATTAATTGCCTCCAATTTTAACACATCAACCTAAAAACCCCCCAAAAGAAATAAAGTAATGCCTTAATGATCACATTTCCCCCTATGCGTGGGAAAGATTTGAATGCAAGCGCTTCGATTTATTTACTTTACAAGACTGAGTGGCTATTAAAAACTTTAAAATTTTTATTATTTTATTATCATTATTTTCCATCTCATCATTATTACAATGCCCTTATGATCACATTTCCCGTAATGCTGTAATGATTTGAAGCAGCGCTTCGATTTTTTTACTTTACAAGACTGATGCTATTAAATACTTAATTATTTTATTATTATTTTCATTATTTCTATCATCTCATTTTTCAAAGCCTTTAAAGATCAATTTCCCCGTAAGCTGTGAATGATTTGAATGCAAACGCTTTGATTTATTTACTTCAAGACGATGATATAAAAAACTAACATTATTATTATTATTATTTCTTATTTCTCTTTCATCTTTTTTACAAAGCCTTAATGATCAATTTTCCCCGTAAGCGTGTGAATGATTTGAATGCAACGCTTCGATTTATTTACTTTACAAAATGGGGTATAAAATATTACATTATTTTTTATTATTATCATTTTTATATCTCATCATTATTACAAACCTTAATGATCACATTCCCCCCAATCGTGTGAATGATTTAATGCAAGGGTTCGATTTATTTACTTTTCAAGATAGTGCTATATTAATAAAATTTTCATTTTTTATATTATTATTATCATTTTTTCATCATATCTCATTATTACAATGCCTTTTTGATCACATTCCCCCCTAATGCGTGGAATGATTTGAAGCAAGCGCTTCGATTTTATTTACTTTACAGACTGAGTGCTAATAAAACTATACATTATTTTATTATTATTATTATTTTTTCTTTTTATCATCATCACATCATTATTAAAATCCCTTAATGATAAATTTCCCCCCGAAATGCGGTGAATGATTTGAAGCAAGCGTTCGATTTGTTTACTTTAAAAGATTCAGGCTATAAAAATTATATCATTTTTATCGATTATTATTATTTTTATTATTTTTTTTTGCCTTAGGAGGGGATACTCGTGGTCGGGCACTCGCTTTCCCCCCAGCCAAGTTAAGCAGCGTCGGGGGGTTTAAAAGTTGGAGGGTGACCGTTTTTGCGCCTTGGCTTCAGTACAGTTCCCCCAGTTCACCCAGCTGAAAATGGGTACCTGCCCTTTTAGGGTCAAGGAAGGTAAAAGCGAGGGAGAGGAGATGGGCGTCCCCTCAATTGTGGCCCTAGAAATGAGGTTCTGATGCCTCGCTCCCCTGCCCTTATGGTTTGGGATCCTTTACCTTTTTTCCCTTTAAATGATCACTTTCCCCCCGAAATGCCTTAATGATCACATTTCCCCGTTGCTTTTCTTTTCTTTTTTTTTTTTTTTTTTATTTTTTATATCGGGAAAAATGGAAAAAATGTTTGGTTTTTTTTACACCCGTCCCCGTTGTATGCGGTTTTGTAAATTTCTGTCATCTGTTCCCCCGGCACCAAGGCCCTCCCTTTTTCGAAAAGCGGAACGGGATTTAACGTGGGCGCAAGATGCCTGCGTGCTTTTCGAAGGGGGCCTCGGTTTGTATTCCATCCGAAGGGATTTGGGGGGAGTGGAGTTCACTGATGTTAACTGGGGGAAAAATTCCCCTTAAACGGGATCAAACCCCGGGTCGTCAGATTGCGAGCGAATTTTCTAACCACTAGGTTCCCCGCCCATCCTTTAAATTTAAAGGCCAGAAAAAAAAGGCCGCCCCCCTTCCGTTGGTCTTTTGCGGTTACAACGGTGGGTGAACAACAAAATAAACATTTAAAAAATAACATCATGTTTGGTCTTGATCAGCCCCGGGGGCTTTATCCTTCTGTTTTAAGATTGATGGGGGGGCAACAGCAAAGTGAGAGGCTGTTGACCAGGGTTTTCCCACCTGGAATTTCCCCATTTTTAAGTTAGCTTTAGTGACGACTTGACTCTCTGACTGGGGGCTTGACTCGCACAGGCCTTATTGCTGCACCCCTGGGGGGGGTTGCCTTTTGGGGAGAACATTCCAACGCTGATGTCCTTTTGCCCACTTAGCCGAGAGAGTGGGGGTGTACTGGGGCAGGTCTCCAAAATCAAATTTCTCCCCCGTTTCTAAACAGCAGTGCCCCTCTGCTTTTTTGGGGGGTCATCGCGGACCGACGGCAAAATAAACATACTACATAAAGGGCCCACTGACGATATCAATAAAGAAATGTATGGATCATGACGCTTACAAAATAATAAAAATTTATGTATGAAGGCCTATGAGCCAAATCAAAACAGAAATGTAGGGCATCATGATGCTTCAAAATAAAAACATTTATGTATACAGTGCCTATAAGCCATAAATACAGAAAGTAGGGCATCATCACTGCTTACAAATAATAATTATTATGAAGTGCCAATTTATAGCGAATATCTACAAAACGTAATGGACATCCTGTTTACAAAATAATAAAAATTATGTTAAAGTCCCTAGAACCAAAATCATACAAAATGATGGTCATGATGGTAACCCCAATTTTTAAAATGTCACTCAAACTGTACCGAACGGGCCAAACGGTCACCCAAAGCTCAAATTTCACGAAAGATGTGGAGTTGCTTAAAAAAAAAAAATTAAGCAAGGGAGAATGGCAGGGTTGGCCTCCCCAAAAAATTTAAAAAAACAGAGAGGACAGGGAAAAAAAAAAGAAAAAGACCACAAAAAAACAAGTGAGTGATTAATTTAAAAAAAACAACAACCATAGAACTGGGAAAAAAAAGAAAGAAAAAGACAACAAAAAACCAAAGTGGTGATAGAAAGAGGAAATTTTTAGTACCCATTTTCCCGAAGGTGGGGTCCATTTTCCTGTCACTGTCACTGGGGGGGGGGGGGGGGGGGGGGGGGGGGGGGAAATGTTGGGGATCTGAAAGTTTTAAGATATCGTGGAAAAAAAACAAGCCAAAACTCTTTTTATCTTTGGTACTTTATCAACCCCCCCATTTATTTTTTTTCAAATATTATTTTACGACTTGACTATCAAAAGAAAACGGGAAACGAAAAAACAATTTTGGAAAGGGGGGTGTGGGGGGGGGGGTCCAAATATTTTACTTTGATGTTAATTTCCATCTATTTTCCATTCTTTTCTTTTGTGATTTTTACAAATTGAGGTGGCACTGCTGCTGCTACATCTACTACGCTACTATGTATTTTACTACTGCTACTACTACTGCTGCTACTACAACTACTACTACTACTGCTGCTGCTGGCTACTACTACTACTACTACTACTTCTACTGCTACTACTACTACTACTACTACTACCGCTATTTACAACAAACCATATTTTACTATACTACTACCTTTAAAACTACTGCTACTACCACTATTTACCACTGTTGCTGCTGCTTGCTGTTTATGATGATGACAACGATGATGAAAAAAAGTGACATATATTTGCTTCACCTTTAAGGAGAGAGAGAGAGAGAGAGGGGAAGAGAAGAGGAGAGGGGAAGGAGAGAGAGAGAGAGAGAGAGAGGAGAGAAGGGGGAGAGAGAGAGAGAGAGAGAGAAGAACAAGAACAAGAACAAGAACAAGAACAAGAAGAAGAATTGCGAAGAATTGCGAAGAATTGCGAAGAAAGAAGAAAAGAAGAAGAAAAAAGAAGAAGAAGAAGAAAGAAGAAGAAGAAGAAGAAGAGAAGAAGAAGAAGAAGAAGAATTGCGAAGAATTGCGAAGAAGAAGAAGAGAAGAAGAAAAGAAGAAGAAGAAGAACAAAAGAAGAAGAAAGAAAGAAAGAAAGAAAGAAAGAAAGAAAGAAAGAAAGAAAGAAAGAAAAAAAAAAAAAAGAAGAAAACAACCCCCCCTAAATTTATCCAAACTACTCACACTCTCCTTCAAAGCCCACCCACCTTCCGTCCCTTAATCTTGTCTAGGCTACCCGCCAATAAAATATTATCTCTCTTCTAAATGTTATCTCCTGCTGGAGTTGCTTCAATGCTCTTGTATGTAGCGAGCTTTGATGCTGTTTACCAACCCCACACCACCACAACTTCAGTCCCTTTCTTGCTCCTGCTGCTAGTCAAAACGTGCTTCTTTTCCATGAAGTCTCTGTGGCTGTCTTGAGTATATAAAAATTATTATTATTCTTATTATTCTTCACTGCTTTAAAGTTGCTTCAAACAGAAGTGCACCACTGTGAGGTTTTTACACAGAAAATGGGGCTGGAGGGGGGGGGGGGGGGGGAAGGTATCAATCCTTTACCTGGTTAGATCATGATATGAGTTTGTTTATAAACGTTGCGCGGGGAAAACAAACCTACTCGAATCTTGTTTGCTCAAATCATTCAGGGTTTTGTTGCTGTTGTTTTGATGGTGGTGGTGGTTGTTTTGTT
>CM054150.1:14435520-14443020 GCA_028751875.1 Rapana venosa | reverse complement strand
TAAATTCCCAGGGGCTTTTATTTTTTTAAATTTTTTTTTGCATGACTGTGTTCCAAAAAATTCAAACCAAAGAAGTTTTTATAAAAAAATTTCAAAAGATGGGTTAAATGTTTCCCAAAGGCAGGGGTTTAAAAGGGGAATTGGGTAGGCGACATTGGAGTTGAAAATTCTAAAGGGGTTTAAGGGCCACCCAAAAGAAACTTGACCCCTTTTCTTTTATGTTTTTTTAAAACAATTTTTTTCTTCAGTAAATTTTGTTTTCGGATATTTTTCGCTCCCGGGTTTTGCTAGGATGCATTTGATGTATTGGGTAAAAAAAATGAATTGTTCCCCCCTTTCCTTTCATTTTTTGGGGAAAAAGTTAAAGAAAGACAAGAAAAGGGGGGTTTTTAGAGCACCAGCCTGGAAAAAACCGCCTTTTTTGGGGCCAGCAAAATGAAAATCCTCCACCCGGCCCCTTTGTCAGCCAGAAACTTACTGACACAACCAAAAAAAGGATAAAAACACCCCCTAAAAAAAAGCTTGATTTGTTAGTCTGAAAGTGTCAGGGATAGTTCAAAAACCAAAGTTTTTCTGGGACACTACAGTATGTTTTTGTCCGGTTTCCAAACCCCCAAAAAAGGGGGGGGAGAGTTGCTGTTTTTGGGGGAATGGGCAGAATTTTTTTAAGTGGAGATGCCCTTTCCCCGCACATCCCCACTCTCTCGGCCAATGGGATTAAGGACAGTCAGCGTTGGGTTTCATGTCCTCATGGGACCCAACAAAACAATGTTGATGTGACATACGAAAGTGGGAGAGGTCCGTGTGAGCAACAAATGGATTGTTTTCGCCTCTGCCCCAGCTGAAAAATTTTTTGGCACTCTGTTGAAAGAGGGATATTTATATACGCTGTGGGCACGCCTTTTTTGCGCTAAATTGTTTTTCTCTAATATGAAAGGGGCACGTTCGGTCAAAGGCTTGAAAAAGATTTATGAAAGGGTTTTTTAAAAAAAACCACCACTCCCAAAAATATCACCAAAATTGGGGGTAAATATTTTGCTTAAAATGCTAGAAACTGGGGTTCCCGCGTTTAAAAAACTGACAAAGAAACTTGTGATGTTTTTGCATGTGCGGGGCAGAGGTGTCAAATTATTGCTGCACTTTTTCATCGATATAGCTACTTAAAGAGGCAAAAATGTGTATTTTAGTAAATGTTTATTAAAAAAACAAAAAGAGGAGCCCCTCATCAACGTTTAAAATAGGCTTTTTTTGGTAAGGAGGCTCTGTGTGTAGTTCACACATTGAAAAAAAAACCTTAGACGAAAAAAAGAAATGAGGGCTCAAATTTCCCTGGACTTTGTTTATCGGCTCCCAAACACCGCACAGAGGAGCTCTAGCGATACCATCTCCGCGGGTGAAAAGGGCACGGGAGGGCAGGCATAGACATTACCGCTTCCAGGCCCCATACCGGGCAGCCATACTTCCCGCAAAATTGCAGACGCTCCAATACACATATAAAGAAACAGCTGAATGGACGAATGTTTCCACATTTTCAAAAATTTTTTAAAAATGTGGGACCCAAAACCCGACCTGGGCCAGTCATCATGGAGCGTTTCCTAACACAGAATAAGGTAGGGATGTTTTTTTTTTTCATGTGATGGGTTTTTCTCGAAACACTGTGGCTCCAAATTCCCTTACTGTATGGAGGGTTTCAGGAAATGAGCAAGTTTTTTTAAAAAACGAGACTACTTCGTAAGTTGAAGGTTTGTAAAATTTTGCGAATTTTTTTTAGACCCGGAAAGGAGTGCAAATGCCCACCTTGCAAAGGGCTGCTGATACCCTGAAGTAAAAAGGAATGCATACATCAAGCGAAAAAACCCACCACTTTAAAAAAGAAGAATTGCCATCAGTCATCAGTTTCTTGCACACCGTGCAAATAGTAAGACATCCCCCCAAAATAAAGAAAAGAATGATAAAAAGTTTTTTAATTTTTTGATATCCCGTTTTTAGAGTGTGGCACAGTTTCCTCGACGCCAAAAAATGGGAGTAGGGCTGCGCGCGGTTTTCAGTGAATTATAGGGGGGGGGGGGGGGGGGGGTTAGGGGGTGTGTGTGTGTTGTGTGTGTGTGGTGTGTTTTTGCGGCGCATGTAAGTGATAAATGATTTGAAAGGAAATAAACTTTATAGAGTTTTTGTGTGTGTGTGTTGTGTGTGTGTGTGTGTGTGTGTGTGTGTGTGGTGTGTGTGTGTGTGTGTGTGTGGTGTGTTTTGTGTTGAGTGTGTGTGTGTGGTGGTGTGTGTGTTGTGTGTTTTGTGTGTGTGAGTGTGGTGTGTGGGGGTGTGTGTGTGTGTGTGTGTGTGGTGTGTGTGTTGTGGGGGGTTGGTGGTTTGTGTGGTTTTGCGCGCGCATTAATGATGAAAGTTTAAAAGGGAAAAAAAAACTTTGAGTTCGGGGTTTTGGTTGTGTTTTGTGTTTTGTTTGTGTTGGTGTGTGTGTGTTTTGGGGTGTTGTGTTGTGTGTGTGTGTGTGTGTGTGTGTGTTTGTGCGCGCGCATGTAATGATAATGATTTGAAAGGAAATATTACTTTAGTTCTCTGTGGTTTGTGTGTGTGTGTGTGTGTGTTGTGTGTGTGTGTGTTGTTGTCTTTATTTTCCATTTGTTAGTATTTCTTTGTTATTTGGTGTTTTTTGTTTTTTTTTTTGTTTTGTTAGTTTGGTCTTTGATGTGGGTTTTTTTGTGTGTTTTTTTGGGGGGAGGTTTTGTTGTTGTTGTGTGTATGTTTGTTGTTTTTTGTTGTGTGTGTGTGTGTGTGATTTTTTTTTAAATGTTTGTTTTGGTTTTTTTCCCGTTTTGTTTTGTTTTGTGTTGTTTTTTGTTTGGTTTGATTTGGGGTTTTGTTTTGTTGTTTTTTTTTGGTGTGTGTGTGTTTTTATTTTTTTCTGTTTGTTTCCATTGTATGTCTTATTCTAGTGGGGTTTTTTTTTCTTATATTTGCGTCTATATGATTTTTTTCTTAGATGGATGGCTTGATGGAAAAAAAAAGCAATTGTATTGCTTATTCAATGTACCCTCTGAAAATTAAAAGTTTGACTTGACACCCACACCACTTACCCACACATACACTCCCATGCGCATGCATCTGCATGCTTACATCTGATCTCACACACACACACCAAACCACCACCCCACACAACAAACACACAACACAACACACACAAAAGGATGGAAAACCATTTACAAACTGCATACACACGGAGACTGGATTTAAAATTAAAAAAAGCACATGAGTGTTATTCCATTACCCTCGAAATAAAAGAATAAAAATGAGGGAAAAATGAATTCACACACATACACACACCACCACACACATATATTTTTATATATATTATTTATATATTATATATAAAATTATATATATATATATTTTTTATATAGATATATATATATTGACTACACTCAAACACTGAAAAATCAGGCAAGTCATTCAGAGACATGTAAAAACTGGGTAGTCAGTTATTGTGAGTTTAGATTTTGGAATGACTACTGGCACAAATAATGTCTTTTTCTGTTTGTTTTGCTTTTGGGGGCACTGAAAACGGCGTCCTGAAGGCAACAATTAAAATTTTCGGGAAAACAAAGCATGGGGGATCGGGCCAAAATGGCAGTGGCTTTTCGTTCAAGCTGCTGATTTATAGAACGACTTGAGGGTCTCTTTGTTCTTTTTAATTAATTTTAAAGCAGACGCTCACGATTTCTGAAGACCATTCTTTTTTTTAACACTAAGGTTATTGTCCCAAAATAAAAAGAAAAAAATGACAACACTCCGGTAAGACTTGTAAAATAAAGGTCTTTTCGTCAACAAAAAAAATGATTTAGCTTCCTTAGAAAATACACACCTGTTGCCCCTTTTTTTTTTGGACAATAGCGTCATGTCTGCCCCCCATAAAAAACTTGTGGTCAAAACTTTCCCCAGATACTTTTAGTTCAAAAGGGGGGTGGGGGGGGGGGGGGGGGGGGGGGTTGTACGACGGGCAGAAGACAGGAGGCGACAGTCAACGTTAAATCCTTTCCCTTTTGGAAGTAGGCCTTTGTTTTGCCGGTGGAAACAGGACAAAATTTAAAAAACGCATACACCGGGGATGTAAAAAAAGCACATGAGTGCTTTTTTCCTTATCTTCGTTTAAAAAAAGAAAAAATAAATTAAATAAAAAAAAAAAAAAACAACAGACAAGACAGATTTCTTCCCCAATAAACTAAAATATGCCTTTGAGGCGGGTTTATAGCTCTTTTGTTTTTGCTTTTTCTTGTTGTTTTTGCCTGGGGATGAATTAAAAACTGAACATAGAGTAAAAGGGAAGCACATGCTTATAAGACGAAAACAAAAGCAAAACAAAAAATAATTTTGGCAATCGAAAATGTTGAGGGAAAACAACCTAATCAGAACGGAACGAATAAAACAGAGAGAGAGAAGAGAGTGAGAGAGAGGGGGAGGGACAGACAGAGAGAGAGAGAAGAGAGAAAGAAAAAAAGAGAGAGAGAAAAGAAGAGGAGAAGAGAGAGAGAGAAGAGGAGAAGAGGAAGAAAGAAAAGGAGAGAGAGGAGAGAGAGAGAGAGAGGAGAAGGAGAGAGAGAGAGAGAGAGAGAGAAAGAAAGAAAAAAAAGAAAGAAAGGGAAAAAAAGAAGAGAAGAGAGAGAGGAGGAGAGAGAGAGAGGGGGGAGAGAAAATGAAGAGGAGAAGAGAGAGAGAGAGAGGAGAGAGGGGAAAAAAAAAAAAAGCCCCAACTGATAAAAGTTGAAAATATTCGCTATTTTTGTAGAAAGGAAACAATGGCTGTTTGTTTTTATGTTATTTCCTTTTTTCTCTTTTTATTTATCCTTTTTTTCCCCCCCTTTTTTTTTTTGTTCACTTTTTCGTTCTTTTTTTCTTTCTTAGTGGGGAGGGGGTACTAGGGTTAAACATTGCGCTCGAATTTACGCCCCGGGTTCGATTCCGTTAAAGGGGATTTTTACCCTGGATTTAAATCAGTGCGATCCACTCCCTCAAAAGTATTTGGATGAACGTAAACCGAGACCCGGTGAAAAACGAAAGCAGAAAACTCGCGCCCACTTTAAATCTGTTCCTTTTTTTCTTAAGAGTGGGCCCATGTGAGCCGGGGGGGAAACAGTTGACAGAATTTACAAAACCCGCATAAACCGGGGGGATGAAAAAAAGCCCCTAGTGTTATTCCTTATCCTCGTATAAAAGATATTTTTTTTTTAAATACTACCCCCCGTACGTCACTGAGGTTTTTGCATGAACTTGGGGCCTTCGGGGACTAGATGAAAAAACCCAAAAAGCCAAAAGTGCTTTTCATTATCTCAAAAGATAAAAAAAAATAAAATTAAAAAATATTTTTTTGGGTTTTTTTTGTGTGTGTTTTTTTTTAATAATGGTTTTTTGGGTGTTTTTTTTTTGTTTTGCTGCGTCTCGATTTTTTTAAAACACTTATTTCCGAGTACGCGTCTTCAAAATGTGAATATTAAGATTTATTTTAGTGTGTAGTGTTACCTCGGTATTGTTCTCTCTAGGGGTGCTCGTCAGCATTGTTGTTGTTGTTGTTGTTGTTGTTGTTTTTGTTTTTGGGTTGTTGTTATCGTTGTTGTTTTTAGCTATTATTATTATTGTTGTTGTTGTTGTTTTTTGTTGTTGTTGTTGTTTTTGTTGTTTTTTGCTATTAATATCATGATCATCATCATCATCATCATCATCATCATCTCTTATTATTATTATGTTGTTATTATTATTATTATTATTGTTTATTTTTTTTTTAATTATTATTATTATTATATTATTATTATTTTTATTATTGTTGTTGTTGTTGTTGTTGTTGTTATTATTTCTTGTTTATTATTATTATTATTATTTTAATTATTATTATTTCTATTTTATTCTTATCAATTATTATTGTTGTTGTTGTTGTGTTGTTGCTGTTGTCGTTGTGGTTGTTGCTGTTTTTGTTGTTGTTGTTGTTATAAGCATTATTAGCTTATTATTAGCATTTTTATTAATATTAGCATTATTATTTATTATTATTAGCATTATTATTATTAGCATTAATTATTATTAGCATTATTATTATTATTATTAGCATTATTATTAGCATTATTATTAGGATTATTATTATTATCATCTCACCCTTCATCATCATCATCATCCACTCGTCGTAGTAAAAGTATAGTAAATAGTAGTAATCATCGTTTATTTTATCAATGGCATCTGTTATTTCTGTTATTATCATCATAATCGTCACCCACCATTACTATTATCATTATCATCACCCATTTTTAAATTATTATCTACTTCTTCTTCTTTTCTAATTATTATTGTTTTTATTGTTTTTGTTAATTTTTGATATTATTATTAGTTATTGTTTTTATTATTTTATTATTATTATCACTCGTCGTGGTAAAAGTATAGTAATAGTAAAAATCATCGTTTATTTTATCAATGGCATCTGTTATTTCTTTTTATTATCATCAAAATCGTCATCACCATTATATTATCTTTAAACATTATTATTATTATTATTATAAATATTATCTATTTATTATTGTTTTTGTTATTATTACTGTTGTTAATGGTTGTATTTGTTATTGTTATTGTTTTTGTTATTATTATTATTATTATTATTATTATTTTTAAATTATTTTATTATTATTATTATTATTATTATTGATATATCATCATCATCATCATCATCATCATTATTATTTTTATTTTTATTTTTTGTTCTTGTTTTTATCATTATCGTCATTATTATAACAACAACAACAAAGGCCATTTCTGGATCGCTTTCTTTCCACTTTACAGGGGCAGCACGAACTGCTTTACATTATAACCAAAAGGAAGTCTATTGCATTACACTCAGATACATAACAACTCAGTACAACGTAATACTACTCTGAAATCAACTAAGAGAAAATTTCAGGAGGTACATAAAACATCGTTTCAACAAGAGTCGGTTGATGTTGTTGTTGTTTGTTGTTGTTGTTGTTTTTGTTGTTGTTGTTGTGGTCGTCGTCGTCCTTATTATTATTTATTGTTATCATTATTATTAGCATTATTATATTATTATAGTAATTACTATATAATATTATTACTATTATTATTATCATTATTAATATTATTACTATTATCATTATTATTAACAACATTATCAAAATCACCATCATTGTTGTCGTTATATCATTCTTATTTACCACTATATTTACTCAACTTCATCACTGTTGTTATTATTTTCTATTCTAATCTTCTGATCATTATCACATTATTAGTTGTAGTTCATCATTTTCCTCACCACCATCATTACACATTACCCTTATTATTTATCGCCATCATTACATTCAAGCATCAGTCTCTCCCAACCAAACATCATCATCATCATTATCATCATCATTATCATCATCATCATCATCATCATCATCATCATCCTTCAAACCAAATTGGACTTTCATCGTAAAGCTAAGGCCCACACGGTCG
>CM054150.1:14424946-14435020 GCA_028751875.1 Rapana venosa | reverse complement strand
ATCCAGCCCCCAAAATACTGCAGTGTGCTCCCGGGCCCGGGTACATTTTTAAATAATTATTTTATGTCGCTTTTCTCTGTTTTGGCCCATAAACCCCTTGAATGAAAACCCCCCCCCCCTCCCCTTCCCCCAAAAAGCCCATTACGACACTTTTAAAATCCAGCCTAAAACTACCTATTTAAAAAGCTAAATTTCCCCCCTTCATTTTTCATCTCAAAATTTAAACTGCCCTTTTGTTTCAAGGGCCTTTTTTCCCATCGCCCTGCTAAAGCATTTGCCCTTTTGATGTGTGGGGTGTGTGGTTTTTGTGTTTTGTGTGGTGTGTGTTTTGTGTGTGTGTTTTTTGGGGGTGTGTGTGGTGTGTTTTTGGGTTTTTTTGTTGTGGGGTTGTGCGTGCGTGCGTGCGTGCGTGCTTTTTGGGGGTGTGGGGGGGAATTTTTTAAAACTGTTAATCTTTTTTGGTTCTTTGTGTGGGAGGGAAATGGTTTGCAAGCGCTTTGATTTGTTTTTTTTTGTTTTTTAAAGATATACCCGCTATAAAAATTTCCATTTAATTTTATTATTATTATTATTATTATTATTTTTTATTATTATTATTGTTGTTTTTGTTGTTGTTGTTGTTGTTGTTGTTGTTTTTGGTTTTTGTTTTTTTGTATTTTTTTCCAGATTGCAAAACCGGGGGTTTTTTTTCAAAAAGTAAACTTCCCTTTTTTTCCACTTTTCTCCGACTTTCATTGATCTCCCTTTTCTTTTTTTTTTTTTTTTTTTTTTAAAGATTTTTTCCATTTTTCTAAATGATTGCTATCAAGATTTTTAATTTTTCCTAAATGATTGCTATCAGTATCTACCTCTTTTTTTTTGGGGTAAACATTCCCCCCTCCTCCCCCCTTTCCCCCCAACCACCCCCAGTCTTTTGGCTAAAAAATTTACATTAGCCCTCATCGCCAACTGGGGGCGGGTTGGGGAAGGGGGGGGGGGGGGGGGGGAAACGGGGGGGGAGGGGGCGGAGGACGGGGGGGGGGGTGGGGGGGGTGGGGGGGGGGGTAGGCTCCCGGCCCAGAGCTTTTGGTTTCCCGCTTTTTTGGGACGCCCCGGGTCGGGGTTCTTCAGGGGAGACCCCCGCCCGTTCAATGGGGTTTTTCCCCCCCGGGGTTTAACCTCAGCGCTGACTCCACTCTCTCTCTTTTCTCTCCTCTCCCCCCCCCCCCCCCCCCTTCCCCAAAAAAAAAAGACCTCGGAGGAGACTATCTATAAAACAAAGGGCCCCCGGTGCGAACGCGGACAAACATCTTGCACATAATTATTTTAAAAACCCCTTTCCCCTTTTTTAGGGGAGTAGGCTTGGCACTCCCTCTTTTACTAAGCGGGCGAAAGTGTGGAGAAACCACAACATCAGAACCCACTTAAGGTCAACTCACAAGGAAACTGTCACATCCATTCCCCTTTGTAAGCTGTAAACCCCTTGGACACTTACTGCCGTTTTTAAGAACGTCGCATTCAACCCTTTGAGTTTGAAGGGGCCTCAGGCGGACCCCTGAAAAACCCTACAGAGCCCGAAAAACCCAAACTAAATACGTTTTGGCAGCAGATCGAGGCATGGCGGGGCACAAAAGGGAACCATTGCTAGATGCAGTCAAAAAAACTGGGGAAAAGGAAACCCCCTTGAAATTTTGGGGGGGGCCCACTCAAAAGGGCCATACCAACTGGAAAGGGCCCGGCCTGCAGGGAAAATTAAAAAGGGAACCCCAAGGGGGCCAGGGCCCACCACGCCAAAGCGGGTACCCCAACTTCCCCCAAAAGGGAAAGGGGGGTTTTGGGGGAAAATCCCGCCCTTTTAAAACCCCCCCAAATTTCCGGAAGCGGAACCTTGGGGTCCCTTTCCTTTTCCCCGCCCGGGGTCCCCTTCTCGTCCCACCAAAAGGGAGGTTTGGGGGGGAGGCCTTCGTTGCCGCGGGCCCTGTTTTTTTGGCTTTTTTTCTCCCGAACCGGTCCCCTCCCTTGGGTTTTTCTTTTCTTTTCCCTCACCCCCCTCCCCCCTTCCTCTCCTCTTTTCCCTCCCCCTTCCCCTCCTCCCCCCCCTCCTCCACACCCTTTTCCGCCCCCCTCCCCCCCCCCCCCAAAAGGGCCGACCCCTCACACCCCCCCACCCTCCCACCCCCCCCCTTTTTTTCCCCCCCGGCCAAACCCCCCCCCCCCCCCCCCCCCCCCCCCCCCCCCCCCCCCCCCCCCCCCCCCCCCCCCCCCCCCCCCCCCCCTCGTTTCCCCCTTTACCCCCCTCCCTTCCCCCCCCTCCCCCCCCCTTTTCCCCCTCTTTCCCCCCCGGTCCCCCCCCCCCTCTCCCCCCTCCCTCCCTCTCCCCTTTTCCCCTCCTCCCCTTCCCCCCCCCCAAAACCCCCCTTTTTTTCCCCGGGCCCCCCCCCCCCCCTTTCCCCCTTCCCCTTCTCTTCCCCCCCTCCCCCCTCTCCCCCCCCCCCTCTCTCTCTCTCCTTTCTTCTCCCTTTTTCTACCCCCCACCTGTCTACCCCCTCTCCCCTTATTCCCACCACATACCCCGCGGGGGGGGGGGGGGGGGGGGGGGTTTTAAAATTTTAAAAATTTAAAAAAGTCGCTACCTTAAAACTCAACCCCCTTTCCCCATTTTTTCTCCCAACCCCATTTTTCGTTTTTCCCGTTTTTGGTTTTCTTGGAAAATTTACCTTTACCCCCGGGCCCCTTTGAATGTTCCTACCCCAATACCCTTTCCCCCTTTGCCAAAAATCCTATCCTCAAAAAAAAGGGAAAGAAAAAAAAAAAAAAGGGAAAAAAAGAAAGAAAAAGAAAGAAAAGAAAAAAGAAAGAAAAAAAAGAAAAAAAAGAAAAAAAAAAAAAAAAAGAAAAAAAGAAAAAAAGGGAAAAAAAAAAGGGAAAAAAAAAAAAAAAGGGAAAAGACACAGAAAGGGGTTTTAAAAGGAAAACCCCAAAAAAAAGGAACTTTAAAAAAAAAAAGGAAAAATTTGGGGGCCCCCCCCCAACCCCCCCCCTTTCCCCCCCCCCCCCTTTCCCTTTTTTTTTTCCCCCCTTTAAAAAGAGAACGGGGTTTTTAACGGGGGATCACAAGCTTTTCTCCCTGGTTTTTTTCTTCACCCCCCCCCAAAAAAAAACGAATTATTTTCCCCCCCCTCTCTCCTTTTCTTCTTCTAAACCCCCTTTCTTTATAAAACCAATTTTTCGGGGGTAGAAAAATTGGTTTTTTTTTAAAAATTTGGGTTTAACAAAAAAAGAAGGGTTTTTGAGGTTGAGGGGGTTTTTATTTTTAGTTCAAAAACCCAAAAAAACTTTTTGCAGTTTGTTTTTTTTCTTGAGTTTTTTTTGAAAAATTGGGGTTTTAAAATGAATTTAAAAATGTGGCATGCTGGAAAGGGTTTTTGTGTGTAAAAAAAAAAAAAAAACCAACACCAAAAAAATTTACAAAAGGATTTTTGAGGGGATTTTGCTGTAACCAAACACGGGAAAGAGATAATGCGCAATTTTGTTGAAGGGGGGGCCTTTTCTTTAGGGCCCCCCAACAAAAAACAAAAAAACAACAAATTTAAAAAAAGAGAAGAGAAGAGAGAAATTCGGGGAAGAAAAAATTTCCGGGGGGAGAGAGAGAAAAAGGAGGGGGGGGGGGGGAGGGGAACGAGAGAGAAAAAGGGAAGAGAGAGAAAAGAGACAGAGAAGAGAGAGAAATAAAGAAAAGAGGGAGAAGAGGGGAGAAAAAAGGGGAAAAGGGGGGGGGGGGGAAAAAAAAAGGGAGAGAGAAAAAATTAAGGGGAAAAGAGAAGAGAAGTTTAAAGAGAGGAAAAGAAAAGGGGGAGGGCGGGGGCCCCAACGGGGGGGGCCATAGGGGCCCCCCCGGAAAACTAAAAAAACCGGGCCCGGAAAAAAACAAAAACAGATTTGAGAGAGAGAGAGAGAGAGAAAAGAGAGAGGGAGAGAGGGAGGGAGAGAGAGAGAGGGGAGAGAGGAGAGAGAAGAGAGAGAGAGAAAGAGAAGAGATTTTTAAACCCTTCAGACTTCGAAGTCTAATTTCTGAGGGGAAAAAGAGAGAGAGAGAGAGAGGGAGAGAGAGGAGAGGGGAAGAGAGAAAAAGAGGAAAGGGAGGGAAGAGAAGAGAGAGAGAGAAAGAGAGAGAGAAAAGAGAGGGGGAAAGAGGGGAAAAGGAGAGAGATAAAGACCCCAGAGGAAGAGAGAAAGGGGGACAGAGAAAACAGACAGACAGACACAAGAGAGAAATTCAAAGAGAAAACAAGCAACAAGATTCAGAAAGAAAGACAGACAAAGTTTAATCAGAAAAGAGACAGAGAGACAGAGAAAACAGCAGAGCCGGAAAACAGAAAGTGGGGAAAAGCTAAAAAGGGTTTCGTACACACACCCCACCCCAAACACACACACACACACACACACACAAAACAGTCACATTTGTCGCCCCAATGCTAAGAGCTCCAGCGGTTTCCCCCTCACGAGCCAAATCGCCCATTCCCAGATTTCAGACCTGCCCGGGTAATTTAAATTGCAAAAATTTTAAATCTAGTGAATGGCTGCTCCGTTTAAACATTTTTCCCCAAAGGCCCAATTTTCCTCCCTTCTTTATGTATACTTCCAATACATAATCTATCCATCCCTCCATACATACATCCTAACACCCATACATCCATACATCCACCCATCCATACATCCCCCCCATACTACATACATCCTTAATCCATATTTCCATAAAATAATTCGTTTTTCCATCCATACATAATACATCCTACTTTCCATCCATACATAACCCCATACACCCAAAACATTTTCCCTTCCACCCAAAACATACATAAAACCATACTTTATACATAAATAAAATACATACATACTTTCTTTAATACATCCAAAACTTTCATTCATACATACATACATCCATACTTCCATACATCCTTATACCATACAACATCCTTTCCATACATACATTCATCATCCCCCCTTTCCCCTTTACTACATACATAAACACCCTTACTTTGCATCCATCCACCACCCACCCCATACAAAACAAAAATTTTCCATACTTTACATTAAATACTTTCCATTACAAAATTTTCATAATACATCCACCCCAACTTTACATATACCACCCCTACATAAATACAAAAATAATAATACATACCCCATACATACATCCTTCCATACATCCCTTCATACATCCATTACTTTACATTCATCATACATCCATCCATCAAACATATACCCTCCTTCCATACAATACATCAATACATCCAACATACATATACCCAAACATCCCCCCTTACATACATACTTATATCCATACTACAAACTTTCATATACCCCACATCCATACATCCTTTCCATCCATCCATAATACACCCAAAGGAGAAGCGTGAGCGAAGGAAGCAGGGCTCAACTTCTGGGGGATTTTTCCCCTTGAAACCCCCTGTGGGAAGTGCTGGCACCCAGAATGGGCCCCTCTTCTCCCATATGAGGATCCCATTTTGACAGAAAGCCTGCCTGCCTATTTTCCCCGGGTCATCCGAGGGGGAGACCCTTCATTTATTTCATTTTTCCCATTTTAAAGTCAGAATTTCTCTGCGTGAAATTGGGGGTGCAAAAAGGAAGGCCACCCTTCTTTTTTTTTTCTTTTTCTTTTTTTGGGGTTTTTGAAACCTGTATTTCTTTCCCTATCGGGATTTGGCTTTTTTTAAAATTTTTTTCCCAGGGAAAACCCTCCCCTTGTTCCGTGGGTTCTTTTACGTGCGCGGCAAAATTTTTTCCTGTAACACAGGGGGACCTCGGTTTATCGTCTCACCCGAAAGACAAAGCGCCCAACCCCCATCAGGGTCTAAGGGGATGGGGGAAAAAGTTTGGGGCCCCAAACCGGGGGATACAACCCCCGCACCATTCCCCGCCCCAAAGACTTTTCGCTTTCTAAAACAGGGGGGGTTTACTCTAAAACCCCCGATCCCCCACCATCATCCCACCCCACCATCCATCCTTCCCATCCATAACATAAAACCCCCCCTCCCCCTTCAACTTACATCCAAAATATACTTTACATCCTCTTTATATTTTCCCCGGCCTCCCATGTCTGTCCTCCGCCCGGGTTCGTGGTGTGTGTGGGTTTTTTTGTTATCTTAAATTTTAAAAACCCGTCTTTAAAAAATTGGGGAAAAATTTTGGGGGTATGGGGTTGTTGTTTTTTGGTTTTCCCTTTTAAGGGCTTTAAAATTTGGGAAGACAAGTGTGGTATGTGGTGGGGTGTTGTCCGTGCTTGTGTTGTTGGTTTTCCCTTGTGTGGGTGTGTGTGGTGTTTTGGTGTGTGTGTTTTGTGTGTGTGTGGGGGGTTTTTTGGGTGTTTTTTCCTGCCCCTGTCGTCCCCATTTTCTCTGTCTGCCTGTCGTCTGTCTCCCCTCTCTCTCTGTCTGCCCCTTCTCTTTTCCCGTCTGCTGTCCTCTTCTCTGTCTCTCTCTCTGTCTGTCTTCTCTTCTCGGGCCCCTTTCTGGTCTGCCCTCGCCTTTTCTCTATCTTCTCGGGCCCCTCTTTTCTCTCTGTCCTATCTCTCTGTCGTCTCCCTCTCCTGTCTCTATCTCTCTGCCTCCCCCTTTCTCGGGCTGCCCCTCTATTCTCTGTCCCCGGGCTCTCAAATTTCTATCCTTTCTTCTCTCTCTTATATATATCTCTCTCTCTTTTTTTGTCTCCCTTTGTCTGCTGTCTCTCTCTCTCTCTCTCTTTTACCCGTCATTTTTATTTTTGGTGAAAGCAAGCCACAAGCTGTACACAAAACCCGTCAGTCTTTTTTTTAAAATTTTTTTCTTTCTTTTTTAAAGTGCACACACACACACCCCCCAAAAACACCACACACACACCCAAAAAAATTCAAATGGTTTCAAAATTTATCAAACGGTATTATTATAGTTCAATATCAAAGGCTTTTAAAGGGTTTACTTTAGTGCGCTTTTAAAAACTGGGTGACCAAGTAATTCCCCCTTTAAATCATTTTTAAATTTACCAAAAAATTCGCATTTTTGGTTAATAGGGGAATTTGGCAAAATTACCAACCTTTTATTTTTTTTTTTATTTGAAAAAAAGCAGGCGGGTGGGGGGGGTGGGGTGGGGGGGTTGTTTTTTGCATTAATTTTTCTTGACAGAAAAAAAAACCCACCCCACCTTTTAAGAAGCTTTTCATTTTATTTTTTTTAAAAAGGGGGGGAAAAGGGGAAAAAAAATTTCCCCCCCCCCCCTTTTTTTATATTTCTTTTTTTCTTTTTTTTTTGGTTTTTTTTTTTTTTATTTGGGGGGGGGGGGGGGGGGGGGGGGGGGGGGGGGGGGGGGTTTTTGGGGGGGGGGGGGGGGGGGGGGGGGGGGGGGGGGGGGGGGGGGGGGGGGGGGGGGGGGGGGGGGATGGGGGGGTCGGGGGGTTGGGGGGTGGGGGGGGTGGGGGTGGGGGGTGGGATTTTCGGGGGGGGGGGGGGGGGGGGGGGGGGGTTGGGGCCTTTTTTTCCTTTTGGGAACCATTAGAAAGCCCCCCTAAAGCGTCCGGGAAATCACACGTTCACCGT
Source organism: Rapana venosa (assembly GCA_028751875.1). Classification (NCBI taxonomy): domain Eukaryota; kingdom Metazoa; phylum Mollusca; class Gastropoda; order Neogastropoda; family Muricidae; genus Rapana; species Rapana venosa. The sequence goes on along the minus strand of CM054150.1, from coordinate 14,427,452 downwards.
TTATTTTTGGGTTTTGCCAATTTTTCTTGAAAAGGGCAAAAGGGAAAGAGGTTGAGGTATTCATGCACACTTTTCCCAATTTTCATAAAAGTTTTTTTCAACCCAGAAAATTCGTAAAATTCGTCACTTCCTAAAGGTGATATATTCCTCCTTTAAGTCGTTTACTGTAAAGGGTTAAATTTGGGTGATATAATTATGCATTTTTGGGTTTTATGCATGTACCCACTCACTCACTCATTTCTTTCCCCAGGGCCCCAAAGGGAAACCGTAGGGGGGGGTTGAGAAAAAGACGCAACAGAGATTTTTTTCCTAGCTTCACAAATCCGGGTTGTGGCTAGTAGAAGGTGTTGCGGGGTTTTTGGGCGGTCCGGGCCCTTTAAATGTTTTTAAACCCCTTGGTTTTTTTTTTGGGCGGCCTCTTCTTCTTTTCCCTTTTCAAAGTTCCTTGAAAGATGGTTTTTGCAAAAGGTGTTGTGTTTTTTGGGGGTGTGACCAAACCACATCATTTTTCCTCCCTCTTTAGGGGTTTTCATGTTGTATATTTTTTGTGCATGAAAGCATGTGTTTATATTTAATATTTTTTATTTATATATTTTTTAAAATATATATATATATATATAAAATATATATAAATTCAATCTTGGAAAAAAAATCTTTTTTTATAATGGGAAATGAAGTTGTAATGGTTATTGCACTTTTTTTCTTTTTTTTTTCCTCACTCTTTTTTTCCATAATATTATTTTTTTAAAAATATATATATATAATATATATTTTATAATAAAATTATATATATTCCACGGGAGGGAGGTGAAAAAGAGAGAGAGAGAAAGAGAGAGAGAGAAGGAGAGAGAAAATGGGGGTTTTGTTGGGTTTGTTGTGGTGGGGAATGCGTGTGTGTCAAAATCACCAAGGGGGTGAATGGGACATTAAACAAACAAACAAAAAAACAAAGGTCACACAACCCAAAACAAAATGTTTTTTATTTTTTATTCTTTGGAATTTTCGAACGGGGGGAGGGGGGTAAAATTTGGGTAGTGTGTAAGTGCACATGCGCGCGAAAATTTGCCCAATGATGCGCACACATCCCACAGCCCAAAAAGCACCCCGCGGCGCGCTCATGTGAACATACACACCCCGCCGCACGCACGAATGAACCCTGTTCAGGGACCCCCACAGAGAGGGGGGAGACGGGATCAGAGACGACAGACAGCCCAGACAGTAGTTTAAAAAATAAAAATTTAAAAATTAATAATAATGTAGGGAAATTTTATTTTAGGGGCAAATCGTGTAAAGCAACAAATCAAAGCGCTCAATTTTTTTTTCCATACCACTTTAAGTCAGGCAGATTTCCCCCCGTGAAATTCGGGTGCCCCCCCCCGGGGGAGAGGGGGGAGAACGCGTCGCCATTTAAAGCGCGCGCCACCCTTTCACCCTTTTTTTTTTTTTTTTTCCTTTTCTTTTCGCACTGATTTTTTTCCCCTTTTCAAGTGGCTTTTTTCTAAAAATTTTGTAGGGACATCTCTCTTTTCCCCCTTTTTGGGTTTTTTTTAAACGGGGCGTTTAAATTTTTTACGTGTAACACCGGCCTTTCGGTTTTAATGTCTCATCCAAAGCCCAAGCGCCCAACCCAAACCACTCAGGGTCTAATGGAGGGGTTTAAAAATTTTCCCGGTCCAAACGGGGTAGAACCGCCGCACACTTTTCAGCCCAAATTTCCGCTTTATGGGACAGGCGCGTTACCTTAGACCCCCGGATCCCCAAAAGACAAAAGGGACAGATGGAGACAGACAACAGAGAGACAGACAAAACAGAGATATCAAGGCAAAGTAAAAAAAGTAGTTAAAAGGGACTGGAGCGCGCACACCCCACACCCACAAGAAGAAAAAAATAAAAATAAAAATTAAATAATAAAAATTTAATAATAATAATAATATGATGATGAGGATGAGGGAAGGGCGAGGGACGACGACATGACGACAACAAGAAGAAGAAGAAAAAGGGAAATAAATAATAAAAATAATAAAATAATAAAAATTAATAAAAAAAATAATAATTTTAATTTAATAAAATAATGAGATGATATGATGATGATGATATGATAATGGTAATATTAATGATGATGTGATGATGTTTATGATGTTGATGTTTAGAGGATGATAAAGAGGGTTGATGACGATGACGGACGAAGACGACAAAAGAAAAAAGGAAAAAGGGGAAAAAAAGAAGAAGAAGAAGAAGAAAAAAAAGAATATTTAATAAAAATTTAAAAATTAATAATGATGAGATAAATGATGTTTGGATGAGGGATGATGATGATGATGTAAATTGTTTACAAACGACGCGAAAAGAAAAAAAAGGGAAGAAGAAAAGAAGAAAAAAAGGGAAGAAAAAATAAATGTATATAAAATAATAAAAATAATAAAATAATAAAAATTAATAAATAAAATTTTTAATAAATAATAATAATGACGGACCCCAAAAGAAAACCAACTGCATTTTCCCAAAA
>CM054150.1:14412446-14417446 GCA_028751875.1 Rapana venosa | reverse complement strand
CAAAAACCCCCCCCCCCCCCCCGGGGCCCCCAAAAAAACAAAAAAAAAAAAACCCCCCCCAAAAAAAACCCAAAAAAAACCCCCCCCAAAACCCCCCCCCCCGGCCCCCCCAAAAAAAAAAAAAAAAAACCCCCCCAAAAAACCCCCCCAAAAATAAAAAAATTTTTTTTTTTCCCCCCCCCCCTTGGGAAAAAAAATTTTTTTTTTTTTTTTTTTTTTTTTTTTTTAAAAAATTTTTTTTTAAAAAAAAAAAATTTTTTTAAATTTAAAAATTTTTTTTTTAAAAAAAAATTTTTTTTTAAAAAATTTTAAAATATAATTTAAAATTTTTTTAAAAAAAAAAATTTTTAAATTTAAAAAAAAAAAAGGGAAAAAATTTTTTTAAAAAAAGGGGGGCCTTTTTTTTAAGGTTTAAAAAAGGGCCAAAAAAAAAATTAAAAAAAAAATTTTTGGGGGGGAAAAAAAGGGGGGGGAAAAAAAAAAAGGGTTAAAAAATTTTAAAGGAAAATTAAAAAAATAAAATTTTTTTAATTTTTAAAAAGGGGGGATAAAGGGAAATTGGGGGGAAAAAAAAAAAAAAAAAAAAAAAGAAAAAAATTAAAAAAAATTGGAAAAAAAATTTTTAAAAAAAAAATTTTGGAAAAAAAAAATTTTTGAAATTTTAAAAAAAAAAATTTTTTTTTTTGGGGTTTTAAAAAAAATTGAATTTTAAAGGGAAAAAAATTTTTTTAAAAATTTTAAAAAAGGGGGAAAAATTTTTTTTTTTTAAGGGGGGAAAAAACCCTTTAAAAAATTTTAAAAAAGGGGCCCCCCCCCCAACCCCCAACCCAAAAAAAACCAAAAAAAAAAAAAAAAAAACCCGAAAAAAATTTTGGGGGGAAAAAGGGGGAAAAAAAAACCCAAAAAAAAAGGGAAAAAAAAATTTTTCCCCTTTTTCCCAAAAAAAAAAACCTAAAAGGGGAAAAAAATTTTTTAAAAAAGGGGGAAAAAAAAGGGGCCCCCTTTTTTGGGTTTTTCCTTAAAAATTTTTTTTTTAAAAAAAAAAAAAAAACTTTTTTAAAAAAAAAATTTTTTTTTTGGGGGGGGGTTTGGGGGGGGGGGGGGAAAAAGGGGGGAAAAAAAGGGGGGGAAAAAAAATTTTTTAAAAAAAAAAGGGGGGAAAAAAAAAAAAAAAAAAAAGGGGAAAAAAGGGGTTTTTTAAAAAAAATTTTTTTTAAAAAAAATTTTTTAAAAGGGGGGGAAAAAAACCAAAAGGGGGAAAAAAAAAAAAACGGAAAAAAAAAAAAAAACCCCCCAAAAAAAAAAAGAAAAAGGGGGGGGGGGAAAAAAAGGGGAATTTTTAAAAAAAAAAGGGGCCCCGGGTTTTTTAAAAAAAACCCCCCAAAAAAAAAAAACCCCCCCCCTTTTTCCCCCTTTTTTTTTCCAAAAACCCTTTCCCCCCCCCCAAAAAAAAATTTTTCCCTTTTTTTTTTCCCCCCAAAAAAAAAATTTGGGGGGGTTTTCCCAAAAAAATTTTAAAAAAAAAAAAAGGGGCCCCGAATTTTTTAAAAATTTTTTTTTAAAAAAAAACCCCAAAAAACCCCCCAAAAAAAAAAAAACCCCAAAAAAAAAAAAAAAAAAAAAAAAAAAAAAAAAAAAAAAAAAAAAAAAAAAAAAAAGGGGGGGGGAGGGGAAAAAGGGGGGGGGGGAAAAAAAAAAAAAAAAAATTTTTTAAAAAAAAAAAAGGGGTTTAAAAAAAGGGGAAAAAAAAAAAATAATTTAAAAAAAAAGGGGGGAAAAAAAAAAAATTTTTTAAAGGGGAAGGGGAAAAAAACCGGGGGGGGGGCAGCGGGGAAAGGGGGGGGGGGAAAGGGGGAAAAAAAGGGGGGGGGGAAAAGGGGGGAAAAAAAAATTTTTAAAAGGGAAAAAAAAAAAAACCCAAAAACAAATTCCCCCCCCCCCCTTTTTTTTTTTTTTTTTTTTTTTTCCCCCCCGCTTTTTCCCCCCCCCTTTTTTAAACCCCCCCTTTTTTTTTTTTTGTTTTTTTTTTTTTTTTAAAAAAAAAAAAAAAAAAAAAAGAATTTTTTTTTTTTTTTTTTTTTTTTTTTCCCCCCCCCCCCTTTTTTTTTTTTTTCCCCCCTTTTTAAAAAAACCCCCCCCCCCCCCCCTTTTTTTTGGGGCCCCCCCCCCTTTTTTTTTTCCCCCCCCAAAAAAAACCCCAAACCCCCCCCCCCCCCAAAAAAAAAAAAAAAAAAAACCCCAAAAAAACCCCAAAAAAAATTTTAAAAGGGGAAAAAAGGGCCCCCCCCCCTTTTTTTTTTTTTTTTTAAAAAAAAAAGGGGGGGCCCCCAAAAAAACCCCAAAAAAACCAAAACCCCCCCCCCCCCCCCCAAAAAAAAAAAGGGGGAAAAAAAAAGGGGGGGAAAAAAAAAAAAAAAAAAAGGGGGGAAAAAGGGGAAAAACCCAAAAAAAAAAAAGGAAAAAAAAAACCCCCAAAAAAAAAAACAAACCCAAAAAAAAGGGGGGGGAAAAAAAAAAAAGGGGGGGAAACCCCCCGGGGGGGGGGGGTTTTTTTGGCCCGGGGAAAGGGGGGTTTTTCCCAAAATTTTTTTTTAAGGGGGTTTTTTTTAAAAAAAAAGGGGGGGGGGGGGGGGGAGGGAAAAAAAAAATTTAAAGTTTTTGGGTTAAAAAAATTTTTTTTTTAATAAAAAAAAAATTTTTTTTTTTTCCCTTTTTAAAAAAAAAAAAAAAAAAAACCCTAAAGGGGGGAAAAAAGGGGGGCTTTTTTTTTTTTAAAAAAAAAAAAAGGGGGGGGGGGGAAAAAAAAAAAAAAAAAAAAAAAAAAAAAAAAAAAAACCCCCCCCCAAAAAACCCCGGCAAGGGGAAAAAATTTTCCCAAAAAAAAAAGGGGGTTTTTTTTTTTCCCCCCCCCCAAAAAAACAACCCCCAAAAAAATTTTTTTCCCCCCCCCCCCCCCCCCCCGGGGGGGGGGGGGGGGTTTTTTTTTTTTGGGGGGGGGGGGCCCCCCGAATGAATGTAATGAATGAATGAATGAAGATGAATGAAATGGGTCAAACAGTAAAATGACAGTAAAAAAAGGAAGTAACCCAATACATGAAAAGGCCATTGCCGAAAAAAAAGGAGTACAGTACACAAGCAATAGTAATAAAAAAATCACTACAACACAACCCCATCCACAAAACACGCACAACTACACACGCACACACACCCGCCCCACACACACACAACACACACACACACAAAAACACAAAAAAAACACACACACACACACAATTACACACACACACACACACACACACCCTACGAAATAAACACCGATGTCATTCGAAAGCCTTGCATCGGTAGTTTAAAATATATTCCAGTCAATTTTTTGTTTTCATTCCTTAATGCCAAAAGTAAACACGCACAAAACTGGCTGAGGCATTTGCAAAATTTCAATGAAGAAGAAAAGAAGAAGAAGAAGAAAAGAAGAAGAAAAGAAGAAGAAGAAAAGAAGAAGAAGAAGAAAAGGGGAAATGAGAAGAAGAAGGAAAAAGGGGGAGGATGAGGAGAGAAAAAAAAAGAAGAACAACAACAACCAACTAACAATACGATAAAGATAAAGATGAGATGGTGATGAATGATGATATGAAGATGAAGAATGATGAGGAGGAGGAGGGGGAGGAGGAGGATGGATTGATGACAAATGATGATGATAAAGATGGAGGTGGTGTGGTGGTGGTGGTGGGGGTGGGTGGTGGTGGTGGTGGTGGTGTGGTGATGAGACGACGACGACGATAATAACAATAACAACAACAACAATAAGAAGAAGAAGAAAAGAATAGTAATAATAATAATGTATGGTATTCATATATATAGCGCTGAATCTTGTAAAGCAAACTAATCGAAGCGCTTAACCAATGTGCTGATGGAACCCATACTATAACACTCCAGCATTTCAACCCCTCACCAAACGCTAAATGACAGAATATCAACGTGTTAAAAGATCAGAAACGAGGTGATCAGAGACATGGTAGGAGCCACACCCGTCCTACACCATATTGAACAAAAACGAATCAAGTGGTTCGGGCACCTCACACGGATGCCGCCAAACCAGCCAGCCCGCGTTCTTACAACTTGAGGTACCTGGCACGAGGGCCAAGGTAACCCAGGGGCAAAGCGGAGTGATTTCCATGGCAGAAAATAATAAAATAATAATAATAAAATAATAATTTAAAAAATGAATTTTTAAGAGCGCTATATCTTGCAATTTTCAAATCAGAGCGCTTCCCCTTCAATCCGCTCCTACACAAAGCAAAACCCAAAAATGATTCACAATATTCTAAACAAATTCAAATGTGCACAACCACAACACAACACAACCCCACAACCACACACACACACACAGAGTTTGTACATTTCAGCAGGGTGATGGAATTTTGGCTTTTAAAGGCAGGGACAGATATGAGATGAAACAAGAGGGGAAAATCTTAGGTTTGAAATAGGTATGTCTTGAGGCTGGATTTAAAGCTGTCGTAAGTAGGCTTTTCACGAAGGGAGAGAGGGAGGTCATTCCAGATTGATGGACCAGAAATAGAGAAAAAGCGACGGCCAACAGTGGATTGGTTGAATCTAGGTAGAAACACTGAAAGTCCATCCTCCAAGCTACCCGCCTTGCAGCAGACAGACAGTTATATCTCCCCGCGACGCCACAGAGTACAAGCGGAAGGAAAAAGTAAAGAAGTAAAGTTGATCTTGGCCACACACGACACACACACACACACACACACACACACACACACAACAAAAAACACACACACACCAACACACCACACACACACACACACACATAACAAAAACAAGGAGAAAAGTGAGGCATTGGCAGGTATGCATATAAAATGACTTGGCTAATCGGTATCCCAAAAATTTTAAAAAATGGCCATTCCACTCCGGCCCTAACACACAAAACCACACAGAGATACAAACCTGCGACTCACGAGAACCATCTGAATCAACAACCC
>CM054150.1:14394946-14407446 GCA_028751875.1 Rapana venosa | reverse complement strand
TTAGTATGCGCTGGGCCTGACTTGTCAGGCGCTTAACGGCAGCGCAACTCATTTTCGCTCATATCACAGACAACAATAGTTGCTGTCTGAGCGTTCGACGAAGATGAAGAAGTATGGTTGGTTTTTATTTAAAAGGAGAACGATGTCAATGCATCTGTAATTCAATCTACATCATATACTGCCAAAACCATGAAAATAAAACGAGTACATTCAAAGTGGTGTTGGGACGATATGCAGGTAGATTAGAAAAAGAAAAGAAATAAACTAGCAACCAATAATATTTTTTTTAAAAGGAAAACAACCCACCACCATCACCACCACCACCACCACAACAACAACAACAACAGCCAACCACCAACCAAACTGGCCACTTTGCCAACTATACGAACGGGGGAAAAAATCCAATTCCTTTTTATTCATTCCATATTGTTTACAGCCCTACCGACCACAAAAGCCATATCAGGGCTGTCACCTCAACCAGTTTCAGTCACTCTAGTAACTTTCACTTCAAATTCAAAATCAACATCTCCTAAAACCTGCTAACACTGTCCTTCTGAGAAAAAAACATTAAATGACACAATACCTAAATCATGTCATTCCTTAAGGCTGATAAACCAGGCTGTGCTGAGGACGCCAGCCATTCCGCTTAATTCATTAACCCCAGCTTACAAAAAAAAAAGCGTAAGAAATTATAACAAACATTTTAAAGTACAAAAAAATGTACATAAAAGAGTGCCACTTGGGCAAATAACACTGCAGAATGGACATCCTGTGCCCATCCCAGTGTTTAAACATCACCACCTGGCTGCCAGAACAAAAGAACACTGACAAAATGTCATGCAATGAAAACAGAATTTTGGGGGGGAAAGATTTGCTTGAAAAAAAGGCAGGAGAATGGACCGGGAAGGCAGAAAATAAGCAAGAGAGATGATAAAAAAATATAAAAAAAAGAAAGAAATAAAGAGAGAACAGTGAAGAGAATTTCTAGAAGGTGGGGATGCTATTTGTACTGTAAGAGCCCCCGGCATCTCCACGGGGGAAAAAATCCAATGGCAAAATTAATATCGCCATGTTCGACACAGGCAAGTTAATCTCAGTAGCTTTGCTTTGTTTGCTCTAATCAACAAAGTATCTACTGAACACTGGTGTTTAAAAAAAAAAAAGGTATAATTACAGCCACAGGTGTGTTGAAAATAGTGACAAACAATCTTTTTTTAATACCACTTTCTGTCACTTGCAGATTTCTCTGCATGAAATTCGGGATTCTATCTCCGCGTGGAGAGCGCGTCGCCACAAGAGCAGCGCCACCACCCATTATTTTTGTTCTTTTCCTGTCTGCAACTGTATTTGTTTCCGTATCAAAGAGGCTTTTTTTCTACAGAATTTTTCCAGGGACAACTCTCTTGTTGCCGTGGGTTCTTTTTAGGTGCGCTAAACAATTATGTGCAACACACGTGACCTCGGTTTATCGTTTAATACGAAAGACTAGCACCCAGACCACCACTCATGGTCTAATTGATGGGGGAAAAGTTTCGGGCCTAAACGGGGATCAAACCATCGCACGTCTCCGACCCGGACTGTTCGTTTCCTAGGCAGGTGCGTTACCTCTAGACCACCGATCCTTCATAAGGAAACGATATACAACATTGCTGTTGATGTATTACGAATGGTTACAACATACTTTTTTAATGTCAAAGATTGCCACGTTGCTGTCTTTGAACTGAAGATAAGATTCCAAACATTTTAAGGAAAAGATAAGTACATTCCTTTTGATCTATGGGAACAAAAGTTGAAAAAAAGATAGAACATTGCCCCTTTTCTTTTCTTTTTTTCTTTTCTTTTTTCTTTTATTCTTTTATATCGAGGATAATGGAACACTCAAATATACTGAGAATTATATATATATATATATATATATAATATATATATATATATATATATATAAATATATATATATATATATATATATATATATATATATAATAAGGGGGGAAATGGGCTTTTTGGCTATTGATGTATTGAAAACAATTACTGCTATTAGTGTATTGAAGAAAACCCAAACATTGTATAGAAACGATAGGTATATTGCTATCAATATAATAAAAATAAGATTTTTAAAAAAATACTTTAAATAAAAGATAGATATATTGATCTATTGAAAATAAAAATAAAACACATTCAGAAAAAAGTGACCAGCACATTGCTATTAATGCATGGATATTAGATTAAGTGAGAACTTAAGAAGGATGGGAATGCCATTTCATTTCATTGTATGCTGTTTTGAGCCCAGCCGACCACAAAGGCCGTATCTAGGTTGTCCCCCTCCCCCCCCCCCCCCCCCCCCCCCCTCCTGTCCTTCGTTCAATTCCAAACCTCACTTTAACTCTAAACTCAATATAAATTAATTCCCTCCAATATCAAACATCATCAACCTAAAATCCCACCAAAAGAAATAACGTAATGCCTTAATGATCACATTTCCCCGTAATGCGTGTGAATGATTTGAATGCAAGCGCTTCGATTTATTTACTTTACAAGACTGAGTGCTATATAAATACTATACATTATAATTATTATTATTATTATTATTATTATCATTATCATCATCATCATCATTATTACAATGCCTTAATGATCACATTCCCCCGTAATGCGTGTGAATGATTTGAATGCAAGCGCTTCGATTTATTTACTTTACAAGACTGAGTGCTATATAAATACTATACATTATAATTATAATTATTATTATTATTATCATTATCATCATCATCATCATCATTATTACAATGCCTTAATGATCACATTCCCCCGTAATGCGTGTGAATGATTTGAATGCAAACGCTTCGATTTGTTTACTTTACAAGATTCAGCGCTATATAAATTATATACATTATTATCATGATTATTATTATTATTATAATGCCTTAATGATCACATTCCCCCGTAATGCCTTAATGATCACATTTCCCCGTAGTGTCTTTTCTTTTCTTTTTTTTTTTTCTTTTCTTTTATTCTTTTATATCGAGGATAATGGAATAAGTGCTTATGTGCTTTTTTACACCCAGTCCCCGTGTGTATGCGGTTTTGTAAATTCTGTCATCTGTTCCCACTGGCACACAATGGCCTACTCTTACGAAAAGCGGAACAGGATTTAACGTGTGCGCAAGATGTCCTGCGTGCGTTCGCACACGGGGCCTCGGTTTGTAGTCTCATCCGAAGGACTTTGGGGAGAGTGGAGTCTGCACTGATGTTAACTGCGGGGGAAAATATTCCCCTTGAACGGGAATCGAACCCGGGTCGTCAGATTGCGAGCGCAATGTTCTAACCACTAGGCTATCCCGTCCCATTCCTTAATTAAGGCCAGCAAAACAAGGCCGTTACCCATTCCGCTTGATCTATCTTCCGCAGGTTACAAACGGTGTGAACAACAAATATAAAACACTTACAAAATAATAACAATCATGTATGAAGTGCCATATGCCGTCAGCGCCTGGGCTTTATCACAGTTCTTGATTAAACCATTGATGCTGGGGGCAACAGCAACGTGAGAGGCTGTATGACCAGCGGCTTTCCCACTCATGGAATTCCACTTTACAGCTTAGTCTTTAGTGATCGACTATGACTCTCTGACTAGGAGGCTTGACTCGCACAGGCCTTATGTGCTGCAGCCCTGGGGGCTGGTTGGCCTTTGGAGAACATCTCCAACGCTGACTGTCCTTATGCCCACTTGGCCGAGAGAGTGGGGATGAACTGTGGGCAAGGCATCTCCACTATAATCAAATTTCTGCCCCGTTTCCAAAACAGCAGCTGCCTCCTCTGCTGTTTTGGAGGTCATCGTCGGACACGACGGACAAACATACATACATACATACATACATGAAGTGCCACATGAGCCGATATCAATAAAGAAATGTATGGCATCATGACTGCTTACAAACTAACAATTATGTATGAAGTGCCATATTTATGAGCGAATATCAATACAGAAATGTATGGCATCATCACTGCCTACAAAATAGTAACAGTTATGTATGAAGTGCCATATGAGCCAGTATCAATACAGAAATGTATGGCATCATCACTGCCTACAAAATAGTAACAGTTATGTATGAAGTGCCATATGAGCCAGTATCAAAACAGAAATGTATGGCATCATCACTGCCTACAAAATAGTAACAGTTATGTATGAAGTGCCATATGAGCCAGTATCAAAACAGAAATGTATGGCATCATCACTGCCTACAAAATAGTAACAGTTATGTATGAAGTGCCATATGAGCCAGTATCAATACAGAAATGTATGGCATCATGACTGCGTCAATCCCAATGTTTACAATGTCACTCTAACTGATCACCAGAACAGGCCAACGTGTCACCAAAGCTGTTAATTCACAGAAAAATGCTGGCAGATTCGCTTGAAAATTTTGTTTAAGCCAAGAGGAGAATGGACAGGGATGGCCTCCCCAAAAAATTTTAACAAAACAGAGAGGACAGGAGAAAAAAGAAAGAAAAAGACAAAAAAAACCAAAGTTAGTGATAGAATTTAAAAAAAACAACAACCATAGAACTGGAAGAAAAAGAATGAAAAAGACAAAAAAAACAAAGTGAGTGATAGAAAAGAGGAAATTGTTAGAAACCGATTTTCCAGAAGGCTGGGATACCATTTTCACTTTCACTGTCACTGGGAGGGGGGGGGGGAGGGGAGTGTTGGTGATCTGAAAGTTTTAAGATATCGATGGAAAAATACAAGCCAAAACTCCTTTATTATCTTATAGTGTACTTTATCAACCCCACATTCATTTTTTTTAATCAAATATTATTTGAAGACTTGATCTATCAAAAGAAACGGTGAAACGAAAACACAATTTTAGGAGGGGGGGGTCAAGTATTATTACTTTGATGTTATGTTTCCATCTAGTTTTCCAGTTCTTTTCGTTTTGATGATGATACAAATTGAGGATGCTGCTACTACTACTACTACTACTCCTACTACTACTACTACTACTACTACTGCTACTACTACCACTATTTACTACTACTACTGTTGCTACTACTACTGCTACTACCACTATTTACTACTACTGCTGCCGCTGCTGCTGCTGTTTATGATGATGACAACGATGATGAAACAAGTGACATATATTTGCTTCACCTTTAAAAGAGAGAGAGAGAGAGACAATGACAATGACAATGACAATGACAAATTCTTTTATTTCGAGGATAATGAATAAGCACATATGTGCTTTTTTACATCCAGTCCCCGCCCGTTAGGGATACATCTTAATAATAATAACCCAATACTTATTACAGTCTCACAATAAAAACAAGGGGAAATAACCCTTTCAAAACAGCTCCCCCCCAACAACCACCCCCCCCCCCCCCCCAAAGCAAGCAAATAAAAGAAAACCCTAAAATACCCACCCCCACCCCCCCAAAAAAAACCTAACCAAAACAAACAAACAAACAAAAGAGAAAAAAAAACCCAAACCAACAGAAGAAGATAAAAAAGAGAAAAAACAGACAAACAACAACAACAAGAATAACAACAGAGCAAGAAAAATAACACAACCAAACTTAATAAGTCATAAAGATAAACATCTACACAATGTCAAAGGGTTTACACATACTTGTTACACATAACTATAAGATATTGAAATAGGGCACTCATTAAAACTTATTGTACAGAGCAAGTCCAATAAAGTATTGAAAATATAAAATTTTGAATCTTCATCAGGATACACTATAACTATAAGCGAGACGATAAAAGGTGAGAAAGAGACAGAGAGACAGAGAGAGTGTTTTGTGTGTATTTCAGAGATAATACCCAAATTTATAAAATTTCCCCAAAACAGTATGCGATCCCATCAACACTCATTTTAGATTATATTCGTTTCAAATTATATGTCATGATAATGAAATAAATTTTTAATACCCATACATCCACAAAATAAAAACAAGAAACCAAAACAAAGAAGAAATCTAAACCTATACAGTCATTGAGGGAGAGAATATGAGTGAGTGAGTGAGTGAGTGAGTTGTGTGTATGTTTTTGGGGGGGTGTGTGTGGGGGGGGGGGGGGGGGGGTTTTTTTTTGGGGGGGGGGGGGGGGGATTTCAGGGATTATACTAAATAGGTAAAAACTCACAATTAGCAAAACGATCAACAACAAACACTTTTTATTATACTCATACAAATGAGTCATGATCATAAAATAGTTCAAATACCCAACACTCACATAATAAAGAGGGGGGGAAAGCCAATAAGTCATAAAAACCTACACTTGTAATATAGAAAAAATTTCTTTTTCAGGATATGAATAATACTCATGTGCTTTTTTACATCCAGTCCCCGCCCGTGGGGTCACATGAAAATGCCACTCGTATCATATTTTCAACAGAGAGCAAAGGGAAAAAACTTTTTTTAAGAAAAGAAGAAACAAAAAACAAACAAACAAACAGACAAACAAACAAACAAACACCCCAAGGGCCCAACGACAAAATAAACCCCAGAAACCCCCCCCCCCCCCAAAAAAAAAAAACCCCCAAAAAAAACAACCAAAAAAAAAACAAAACAGAAGAAAAACAAAAAATAAATTTAAAAACAACAACAAAAAACCAGACAAAAGCAACCCCCCCTCCCAACAGGCCCAAACAAAAAGGCAAGAAAAAACAACCAACAAAAAGAAAAAAATGAGAAAGGAAAAAAATTTTTTTTTTAAAACCCAAACCGTTCCCCCATCCACACACACACATACACACATACATACACCAAAACAAAAAACAAACAAACAAAAAAACTCAAACAAATCAACAACAAAAAAAAAGTAAAAAGTACAGAATAACAACACAGAGAGAGAGAGAGAGAAAAGAGAGAGAGAGAGGAGAGAAGGAAGAGAGAGAGGGGGGGGGGGGGGGGGGGGGGGGGGGGGGGGGGGGGGGGGGGGGGGGGGGAAACTTATAGATCATAAAATTGGGAGCACCAGGGTGTGTGTGTGTTTTCAAGGATAATACTAAATATATAATTCTCAAGACAGCACAGGATCACCAATCATATTCTTTTCGAATATACTCGTACAAATTGAACGCCATGAAAAAGAAATAAACCCAATATCAATACACTCTTACAATAAAAGGGGAAAAAAAAAATCACTAAAGTCATAGAATGAACATCTATACATTGTGAGTAAGAGAGAGAGATGGGGGGGGGGGGGGGGAGAAATGAGAGAGAGTGGGAGAGAGAGGGGGGAGTGTGTGTGTGTGTGTTTGTTAAACATTTAATGCTTTTTGTTTGTAAACAAACAAAACAAAAAGGACATAGAAAAAAACAAAACTGAATATCATTCTCAAAACAGCACATCATCACTGTCAACACTCTTTTTCATTATACTCGTACAGATTAACACATATTGTTGTTATGATAGATATATTTCTTATAACTATAGTGTAGTTTAAAAAAAAAAAATTTTTTTTTTTTTTAAAAAGCTTACACTTTGCTAAACTCACTTTTTCAATTACAATGAAATTTGAAAGAGGGGGAGAGAGAGAGGAGAGGAGAGAGAGAGAGAGAGAGAGAGAGATGAGAGAGAGAGAGAGAAGAGAGAGAGGGGGAGAGAGAGAGAGAGAGGACAAACAGTCGCATACAGACAGGTGAAGGGAAAGGGAAGGCAGATAGGGAAGAAGGAAAGGGCAGATAGGGATGGGAGGAAAATGCCAAACTTTGTTTTAAGGCTATGAAGCTAGAGAGAGAGAGAGAGAGAGAGAGAGAGAGAATGACAATGACAATGACAATGACAAATTCTTTTATTTCGAGGATAATGAATAAGCACACATGTGCTTTTTTACATCCAGTCCCGCCCGTTAGGGATACATCTTAATTTAAAAATAACCCAATACTTATACAGTCTCACAATAAAAACAAGGGGAAATAAACCCTTTTCAAAACAGCTCCCCCCCCCCAACAACCCTCCCCCCCCCCCCCCCCAACAACCTCCCCCCCCCCCCAAAGCAAGCAATTAAAAGAAAAAATCCTAAAAAAATACCCCCCACCCCTACCCCCA
Source organism: Rapana venosa (assembly GCA_028751875.1). Classification (NCBI taxonomy): domain Eukaryota; kingdom Metazoa; phylum Mollusca; class Gastropoda; order Neogastropoda; family Muricidae; genus Rapana; species Rapana venosa. Next base: position 14,399,390 of record CM054150.1, on the reverse strand, counting down.
CCCCCCCCCCCAAAAAACCGTAACCAAAAAAAAACAAACAAACAAACAAAAGAGAAGAAAAAAACCAAACCAACAAAGATGATAAAAAAAGAGAAAAACAGACAAACAACAACAACAAGAACAAGAACAACAACAAAGCCAAGAAAAAATAACACAACCAAACTTTAATAAGTCTAAAGATAAACATCCTACACATTGTCAAATGGTAACACACTTGTTATAACATAATTATAAGAAAATTGAAATAGGGCAACTCATTAAACTTAAGTACAGAGGCAAGTCCAATAAAATATTGAAAATAAAAAAAATGAATCCTTCCCTCAGGAAAATACTATGACTATAAGCAGGACGATAAAAGGTGAGGAGAGAGACAGAGACAGAGACAGAGAGTGTGTGTGTGTATTTCAGAGATAATATCCAATATATAAATCCCAAAACAGTATGCCATCACCATCAACACTATTTTAGATTATTTCTCGTTTCAAATTATAGTCATGATAAAAATAAAATTTAATACCCATACATCCACACAATAAAAACAAGAAACAAACCAAGAAAAAATTAAAACTATACAGTCGTTGAGGGAAGAGAATATGAGGGGTGAGTGGGTGGAGTGAGTGGGGTGTGGTGTGTGTGTGTTGGGGTGTGTGTGTGTGTGTGTGTGTGTGTGTGTGTGTGTGTGTGTGTGTGTGTGTGTGTGTGTGTGTGTTTGTTTGAGCGGGGTGTGTGGGGGTGTGGGGTGGGGTGGGGGTGTTTCAGGGATAATACTAAATATGTAATACTCACATAGCCCCACGATCAAACAAACAAACACTTTTTTAATTTGCTCCTGCAAATTGAATGTCATGGTAATAAAATAAGTGCAAGAGAGAGAGAGAAGAGAGAAGAGAGAGAGAGAGGAGAGAGAGAGAGAGAGAGAGAGAGAGGGAGGAAGGAGAGAGAGAGAGGGGAGAGAGAGAGAAGAAGAAGAAGAAGAAAACAACCCCACCCTAAAAATATCCAAACTAACTCACACTCTCCTTCAAAAGCCACTCCCACCTTCCGTCCCTTATATCTTGTCCTAGGTACCCGCCAATAATAATATTATCCTCCTCTAAATGTTATCTCCTTGCTGGGAGTTGCTTCCCAATGCTCTTGTATGTAGCGAGCTTTTGATGCTGTTTACCAAAGCCCACACACACACACTTTCAGTCCCATTCTTGCTCCTGCTGCTAGTCAAAACGTGCTTCGTTCCACGAAGTCTCTGTGGCTGTCTTGAGTATAAAAATATTATTAATTATTTTATTATTTTTTTTTCACTGCTTTAACGTGTGCTTCAAAAAAGAAGTGCACCACTGTGAGCGTGTTACAAGAAATGGTGAGGGGGGTAGGGAAGGGTTATATCCCCCTTTTCCTGGTTAATCATGATATGTTTTGTTTTTTAAACGTTGCGCGGGGGGAAAAAAAACCTACTCGAAACTTGTTTGCTCAAAATTTTATTTTTTTTTTTTAAAAAAAAACCCCTTAAAAAAAAAAAAAAAAAAAAAATTTTTTTTAAAAAAATTTTTTTTTGGGGGGGGTTTTTGGGGGGGGAGGGGGGGGGGGGGGGGGGGGGGGGGGGGGGGGGGGGGGGGGGGGGGGGGGGTTTTTGGGGGGGGGGGGGGGGGGGGGTGGGGGGGGGGGGGTTTGGGGGGTGGGGGGGGGGGGGGGGGGGGGGGTGGGGGGGGGGGGGGGGGGGGGGGGGGGGGGGGGGGGGGGGGGGGGGGGGGGGGGGGGGGGGGGGGGGGGGGGGGGGGGGGGGGGGGGGGGGGGGGGGGGGGGGGGGGGGGGGGGGGGGGGGGGGGGGGGGGGGGGGGGGGGGGGGGGGGGGGGGGGGGGGGGGGGGGGGGGGGGGTTTGGGGGGGGGGGGGGGGGGGGGGGGGGGGGGGGGGGGGGGGGTTTGGGGGGGGGGTGGGGGGGGGGGGGGGGGGCCCCCCCCCTTTTTGGGGGGGGGGGGGGGGGGGGGGGGCCGGGGGGGGGGGGGGGGGGGGGGGGGGGGGGGGGTTTTTTTTTTTTGGGGGGGGGGGGGGGGGGGGGGGGGGGGGGGGGGGGGGGGGGGGGGGGGGGGGGGGGGGGGGGGGGGGCCCCGGGGGGGGGGGGTTGGGGGGTTTTGGGGGGGGGGGGGGGGGGGGGGGGGGGGGGGGGGGGGGGGGGGGGGGGGGTTTTGGGGGGGGGGGGGGGTTTTTTTTTTTGGGGGGGGGGGTGGGGGGGGGGGGGGGGGGGGGGGTTTTTTTTGGGGGGGGGGGGGGGGGGGGGTTTTTTTTTTTTGGGGGGTTTAAAAAAAAAAGGGGGGAATTTAAAAAAAAAAAGGGGAAAATTAAATTTTGTTTTTTTTTTTTCCCGGGGGGGGGGGGGAAAATTTTTTTTTTAAAAAAAAAAAAAAAAAAAAATTTTTTTTTTAGAAAAAGGGGGAAGAAAAAAAAAGAAAAAGAAAAAAAAAGGGATGATAGATGATAGTTAGATGGGAAAAAAATAGATAGATAGTTTGTTGATAGATGGGGAAAAAAGGAAGTTAGATAGTTAGGGAAAAAAAAATTTTGGGAGAAAAAGGAAGGGGGGAAAAAGGGGGGGAAAAAAAAAGGGGGCCCCGGGGGGGGGGGGGGGGGGGGGGGGGGAAAAAAAAAAAAAAAAAAAAAAAAAAAAAAAAATTTTTAAAAAAATTTAAAATTTTTTTTTAAAAAAAAAGGGGGTTTTTTTTTTTTTTTCCCCCCCCCCCTTAAAAACCCCCAAAACCCCCCCCCCCAAAAACAAAAAAAACAAAAAAAAAAAACCCCCCCCCCCAAAAAAAAAAATTTTTTTTTGGGGGGGGAAAAAAAAATTTTTTTTTTTAAAAAAAAAACCCCCTTTTTTTCCCCCCCCCTTTTTTTTTTTTTCCCCAAAATTTTAATTTTTTTTTTTAAAAAAAAAAAAGGGAAAAAAAAACCCCCCGGGATGGGGGGGGGGGGGGGGGGAAAATTTTGTTTGTTTATTTTTTTTAAAAATTTTTTTTTGGGGGGGTTTTTTTTTTGTTTTAAATTTTTTTTTTTTTTTTTAAAATTTGGGGGGGAAAATTTTTCCCCCCCCGGGAAAAAAATTTTTTTTTTTTTTCCCCGCCCCCTTTCCCCCCCCCCAAAAAAAATTTTGGCAAACCCAAAAATTTTTGGTTTTTTTTTTTTAAAAAATTTTTGGGTTTTTTTTTTTTTTTTTTTTGGTTTTTTTTTTTGGGGGGTTTTAAATTTTTTTTGGGGGGGGGGTTTTTTGGGGGGGGGGGGGGGGGGGGGGGGTTTTAACCTTTCCGGTTTTGTTTAATTTTAAAAGGAAAAAAATTTTTTTGGAAAAAAAAAAATTTTTTTTTTTTTTTTTTTAAAAAAATTTAAAAAAAGGGGGTTTTTTGGGGGAAAAAATTCCCCCTCGGAAAAAAAAAAAAAAAAAAAAAAAGGGGGGGGGAAAAAAAAAAAAAGGGGGGGCCCCATTTTTTTTAAAAAGGGGGGGGGGGGGGGGGAAAAATTTTAAAAAAAGGGTTTTTTAAAACCCCAAAAAAAATTTTTTTGGAAAAAAGGGGCCCCCCTTTTTTTTAAAAAGGGAAAAGGGCCCCCTTTTTGGGAAAAAACCCCCAAAAAAGGGGGTTAAAAAAAAACCCCAAAAAAAATTTTTTTCCCCCCCCAAAAAAATTTTTTTTTCCCCCCTTTTTTCCCCAATTTTGGGAAAAAAAAAGGGGGGAAAAAAAAAAACCCAAAACCCCTTTGGGGATTTTTAAAAGGAAAAACCCCCGGGGGGAAAAAAAAAAAAAAACCCCCCTTTTCCCCCCCCCCCCTTCAAAAAAACCCCCCAAAAAGGAAAAAACCCCCCCCCCCGTAAAACCTTTTGGGGGCCCCCCTTTTTTTTAAAACCCCCAAAAATTACGGGGGGGCCCTTTTAAAAAAAAAAAAGGGGGGGGCCCAAAAATTGGTCAGAAAATGGGGGGCCCCAAAAAAAAAAAAGGGAAAAAACCCCCTTTTTTTTTGGGGGTTTGGAGGAAGGGCAGACAAACAAGATGTTTTTGGGAAAAAGGGTCAGAAAAAAAGCCACCGGGGAGTTAAATCAATCCCTGACTGAAAAACCCTCCTTTTGGAAAAAAGGTTAGTGAATTGGAAAATTTGCTTGCCCTTCTGTGTGCTTTTTCTTAAAACCCAAACATTTATAAATTTGCAGCCCGGGGCATTAAGGGAAAAATTGTCTCGGGGGTGGAAAAGTATTTTTTAAATTCTGACCCCGAGTACTTGAAAAAAGTTGAAAGGGAAATTTAAAAAAACTTTTGATGAATTTCCCCGAAGATTTTAAAGCAAAGTTCGCAAAGGCCATTTAAAAACATGAAAAAATTTGTATTGACTCTGAATTGAAAACCTGTTTTAAAAAAAGGGTTTTGATTAAAGAAACCTTGGGCCCGAATCAGGACAAATTGTTCCCT
>CM054150.1:14368620-14376120 GCA_028751875.1 Rapana venosa | reverse complement strand
TTTTCTACTCTCTCCCTTTCCCCTCACCCCCACCCCACCTCCCACCTCCTTCGACCATCCCCCTCCTCCCCTCCCCCCCCCCCCCCCCCCCCCCCCCCCCCCCCCCCCCCCGCCTCTAGAGGAGGAATCTCGAACACGCCATGGAGTGTCTTGTCGTTCACCCATGGAGCCCGTTTCTCCCGACACGTGAGAGTGTTGTCCCTTTAAAGTGACAGGGGAGGAAAATAACTGTAATTTGGCTTGACACATCTTTTCTCTCCCTTCCGTGGGTAAAAAAATAAATTTTAAAGCAAAAACACACACAAAACCTTGAAATATAAAAATCACTATTTTTTTTCTTCTTCTCTTTCCTGTCAAAAAGTCGATTTGTTGAGGTTATGTTTGTGTGTGTTGTAGGTTTGTTTTCTATGTGTCTTTCTCGTTTTCTCTTTCTCTGCCTCTGTATGTGTGTGTGTGTGTGTGTGTGTGTGTGTGTGTGTGTGTGTGTGTGTGTGTGTGTGTCTGTCTGTCTGTCTGTCTGTCTGTCTGTCTCTGTCTCTCATGATAGCTTATAATCATAGCTCTCTCTGTCTCGCTGCCTTAGTCTTTCTGTCTCTGTCTCTGTCTCTCTCTTTCATGATAGTTTAGGATGAGACTATAAACCGAGGTCCCGTGTGCGAACGCACGCAGAACATCTTGCGCACACGTTAAAACCCGTTCCGCTTTTCGGAAGAGTAGGCCATTGTGTGCCGGTAGGAATGGATGACAATATCTACAAAACTGCATACACACGGGGACTGGATGAAACAAAGCACATGAGTGCTTATTCCATTATCCTCGAAATAAATAATCATAATCATAATGATGATGATAATAATAGTAATAGTTTATAACCATACCTCTCTCTATCTCTCCTTCAGTGTTTCTCTCTGTCTCTGTCTCTGTCAGGTCACTCTCTCATGATAGTTAATAATTATACCTCTCTGTCTCTCTCTCTGTCTCTCCATCAGTTCTTTCTCTCTGTCTCTGTCTCTTTCTCCCTCTCTGATAATTCCTATTCAGGGCAAAGGCCATATTAAAAATAAAAGTATGATAACACTTGTCTATTACCCATTTCAATAAAGACTCACTCTCTCTCTCTCATGATAGTTTATGATTATACCTCTCTCTCTCTAATCATACGTCTCTCTCTCTCTCTCTCTCTCTCTCTCTCTCTCTCTCTCTCTCTCTCTCTAATCATACGTTCTCTCTCTCTCTCTCTTTTCTCTCTCTCTCTCCTCTCTCTCTCTCTCTCTCTCTCTCTCTCTCTCTCGCGCGCGCGCGCTCTCGCTCTTCTCTCTCTCTCTCTCTCTCTCTCTCTCTCTCTCTCTCTCTCTCTCTCGTCATTATCCTCTTTAAATAAGATTTATTCAATTCAGTTCAATTCAATTCTCGGTGATGATAGTTAATAATCATACCTCTCTCTCTCACACTCTCTCTCTCTCACTCTCACTCACTCTCTCTCTACACTCACTCTCTCTCTCACTCACTCTCTCTCTCACTCACTCTCTCTCTCACTCACTCTCTCTCTCACTCACTCTCTCTCTCACTCACTCTCTCTCTCACTCACTCTCTCTCTCACTCACTCTCTCTCTCTCTCTCTCTCTCTCTCCCTCTCTCTCACTCACTCTCTCCCTCTCTCTCACTCACTCTCTCTCTCTGTCCCCCTCTCTCGTCCCCCTCTCCCTCTCTCTCTTTTACACGCACAGACGCATCATACAGAAACATCGTATCGTGAATAAACCCCGTATGACAAAAAGCAGCCATTAAAAGATTAAACGAACTGCTTGACATCGCGTGGCCCCCCCGACACTGCACCCGTCACTCGTCCTTGTCTGTTCTCCTCTGCTCACCCACATTATTGTGACAGCTTCTGTTGGGGAGAAACCCTAGCTTTTGAACATCGGAATGTCAGATATGACGAACTGGTAAACCGGTACCCGAGATACATAAGAAGATAGTTAGGTAGTAGGTATAGTAGGTAGGTAGAGTAGGTAGGTAGGTAGGTAGGTAGGTAGGTAGGTAGGTAGGTAGGTAGGTAGGTAGGTAGGTGGTAGGTAGGTAGGTAGTGTAGTAGGTATGGTAGGTAGGTAGTAGGTAGGTAGGTAGGTAGGTAGTAGGTAGGTAGGTAGGTAGGTAGGTAGGTAGGTAGGTAGGTAGGTAGGTAGGTAGGTAGGTAGGTAGGTAGTAGGTAGGTAGGTAGGTAGGTAGGTAGGTAGTAGGTAGGTAGGTAGGTAGGTAGGTAGGTAGTAGGTAGGTAGGTAGGTAGGTAGGTAGGTAGGTAGGTAGGTAGGTAGGTAGGTAGGTAGGTAGGTAGGTAGGTAGGTAGGTAGAGTAGGTAGGTAGGTAGGTAGGTAGGTAGGTAGGTAGGTAGGTAGGTAGGTAGGTAGGTAGGTAGGTAGTAGGTAGGTAGGTAGGTAGGTAGGTAGGTAGGTAGGTAGGTAGGTAGGTAGGTAGGTAGGTAGGTAGGTAGGTAGGTAGTAGTAGGTAGGTAGGTTAGGTAGGTAGGTAGGTAGGTAGGTAGGTAGGTAGGTAGGTGTAGGTAGGTAGGTAGGTAGGTAGGTAGGTAGGTAGGTAGGTAGGTAGGTAGGTAGGTAGGTAGGTAGGTAGGTAGGTAGGTTAGGTAGGTAGGTAGGTAGGTAGGTAGGTAGGTAGGTAGTAGGTAAGGTAGGTAGGTAGGTAGGTAGGTAGGTAGGTAGGTAGGTAGGTAGATAGATAGATAGATAGATAGATAGATAGATAGATAGATAGATAGACGCAAACGCAAACGCAATTTTGTTTCACGAGGATAATAGATTAAGTAACAAGACTTTTTTCATGCAGCCCTCAAAATGAAAAGAAAAAGCGCAAGAAAAACACAAGCATAATTATAGATAGATAGACAGACAGACAGACAGACAGACAGACAGACAGACAGACAGACAGACAGACAGACAGAGACAGAGAGAGAGCTGGTGCACTGGTACTTTTGTGCAGTCGAAACAAACTTTCCTATTACATAAACAAAAATCAGAGAGCATTGAGATACATGCTCTGTGCTTTCTGTTCCACAAAATGTCCAAGGATTTCAACTATCCTTTCTTCTGCAGTTCCAATATTCAGAGAAAGCTATTGGCTGATCTGTGGCTTGCCTGCCTGCTTCCTTGTTCGTTTCTTTTGTTGTTCAGTTTTGTAATCGAGGTTTTTGTTTTTTCTTCTTTTTAGTATGCGCTGGGCCTGACTTGTCAGGCGCTTAACGGCAGCGCAACTCATTTTCGCTCATAGAACAGACAATAATAGTTGCTGTCTGAGCGTTCGACGACGAAGAAGAAGAAGAAGTATGGTGGTTGTTTTTTTTTAAAGGAGAACGACGTCAATACATCGGTAATTCAATCTACATCATATACTGCCAAAACCATGAAAATAAAACGAGTACATTCAAAGTGGTGTTGGGACAATATGCAGGTAGATTATAAAAAGAAAAGAAATAAACTAGCTACCAATAATAATTTTAAAAAAAGGAAAACAACCCACCACCATCACCACCACCATCACCACAACAACAACAACAGCCAGCCACCAACCAAACGGTCCACTTCGCCAACTATACAAACGGAGAAAAAAAATCCAATTCCTTTTCATTCATTCCATATTGTTTACAGCCCTACCGACCACAAAAGCCATATCAGGGCTGTGACCTCAATCAGTTTCAGTGGCTGCAGTAACTTTCACTTCAAATTCAAAACCAACACCTCCTAAAACCTTCAAATATCTAACACTGTCCTTCTGAGAAAAACCCCCCATTAAATGACACAATACCTAAGTAATTTCATTCCTTAAGGCTGATAAACCAGGCTGTACTGAGGACGCTAGCCATTCCGCTTAATTCATCATCCCCAGCTTACAAAAAAAGCGTAAAAAATTAGAACAAACATTTTAAAGTACAAAAAATAACATAAAAAAGTGCCACATGGGCAAATACCACTGCAGCATGGACATCCTGTGCCCATCCCAGTGTTTAAACATCACTACCTGGCTGCCAGAACAAAAGAACTCAGGCAAAATGTCATGCAATGAAAACAGAATATTGTTTGAAAGATTTGCTTGGAAAAAAGGCAGGAGAATGGACCGGGAAGGCAGAAAATAAGCAAGAGAGATGATAGAAAGGTCAGGAGAAAGACAGAAACAAAGATAGAAAAGTGGAAATTTCTTGCACATAATTTCCAGAAGGTGGGGATGCTATTTATACTGAAAAAGCCCCCGGCATCTCCACGGGGGAAAAAATCCAATGGCAAAATTAATGTCGCCATGTTCGACACAGGCAAGTTGATCTCAGTAGCTTTGCTTTGTTCGCTCTAATCAACAAAATATCTACTGAACACTGCTGTTTAAAAAAAAAAAGGTATAATTACAGCCACAGGTGTGTTGAAAATAGTGACAAACAATCTTTTTTTAATACCACTTTCTGTCACTTGCAGATTTCTCTGCGTGAAATTCGGGCTGCTATCTCCGTGGAGAGCGCGTCGCCACAAGAGCAGCGCCACCACCCATTATTTTTGTTCTTTTCCTGTCTGCAACTGTATTTTTTTCCATATCAGAGTGGCTTTTTTTTCTACAGAAGTTTTCCAGGGACAACTCTCTTGTTGCCGCGGGTTCTTTTTACGTGCGCTAAATAATTATGTGCAACACACGTGACCTCTGTTTATCGTCTCATACAAAAGACTAGCACCCAGACCTTCACTCATGGTCTAATTGATGGGGGGAAAAGATTCGGGCCTAAACGGGGATCAAACCACCACACGCCTCCGACCCGGACTGTTCGTTTCCTAGGCAGGTGCGTTGCCTCTAGATCACCGATCCATCACAAGGAAACGATATACAACATTGCTGTTGATGTACTTCAAATGGTTACAACAGACGTTTTTATACCAAAGATTGGCGCATTGCTGTCTTTGAACTGAAGATAAGATTCCAAACGTTTTAAGGAAAAGATAAGTACATTCCTTTTGATCTATGGGAACAAAAGTTGAAAAAAAGATAGAACATTGCCCCTTTTCTTTTCTTTTTTTCTTTTCTTTTTTCTTTTATTCTTATATATATATATATATATATATATATATATATATATATATATATATATATATATATATATATATATAATAATTATATATATATATATTAAGGGGGAAATGGGCTTTTTTGCTATTGATGTATTGAAAACAATTACACGACTTTTTAAAAAAATGTATATAGATACTGCTATTAGTGTACTGGGAAAAAAAACCATTCTATAGAAATGATAGGTATATTGCTATCAATATAATAAAAATAAGATTTTTTTAAAAATACTTTAAATAAAAGATAAATATATTGATCTATTGAAAATAAAAATAAAACACATTCAGAAAAAAGTGACCAGCACATTGCTTTTAATGCATGGATATTAGATTAAGTGAGAACTTAAGAAGGATGGTAATGCCATTTCATTTCATTGTATGCTGTTTTTAGCCCAGCCGACCACAAAGGCCGTATCTAGGTTGTCCCTCCCCCCCCCCCCCCCCCCTCAACCCCCCCCCCCTCCACCCTGTCCTTGGTTCAATTCCAACCTCACTTTAACTCTAAACTCAAAATAAATTAATTGCCTCCAATATTAAACATCATCAACCTAAAATCCCACCAAAAGAAATAACGTAATGCCTTAATGATCACATTTCCCCGTAATGCGTGTGAATGATTTGAATGCAAGCGCTTCGATTTATTTACTTTACAAGACTGAGTGCTATATAAATACTATACATTATTATTATTATTATTATCATTATTATATCATCTCATATCATTATTACAATGCCTTAATGATCACATTTCCCCGTAATGCGTGTGAATGATTTGAATGCCAAGCGCTTCGATTTATTTACTTTACAAGACTGAGTGCTATATAAATACTATACATTATTATTATTATTATTATCATTATTATCATCATCATCATCATTATTACAATGCCTTAATGATCACATTTCCCGTAATGCGTGTGAATGATTTGAATGCAAGCGCTTCGATTTATTTACTTTACAAGACTGAGTGCTATATAAATACTATACATTATTATTATTATTATTATCATTATTATCATCATCATCATCATTATTACAATGCCTTAATGATCACATTTCCCCGTAATGCGTGTGAATGATTTGAATGCAAGCGCTTCGATTTATTTACTTTACAAGACTGAGTGCTATATAAATACTATACATTATTATTATTATTATTATCATTATTATCATCATCATCATCATTATTACAATGCCTTAATGATCACATTCCCCCGTAATGCGTGTGAATGATTTGAATGCAAGCGCTTCGATTTATTTACTTTACAAGACTGAGTGCTATATAAATACTATACATTATTATATTATTATTATCATTATTATCATCATCATCATCATTATTACAATGCCTTAATGATCACATTCCCCCGTAATGCGTGTGAATGATTTGAATGCAAGCGCTTCGATTTATTTACTTTACAAGACTGAGTGCTATATAAATACTATACATTATTATTATTATTATTATTATTATTATCATTATTATCATCATCATCATCATTATTACAATGCCTTAATGATCACATTCCCCCGTAATGCGTGTGAATGATTTGAATGCAAGCGCTTCGATTTGTTTACTTTACAAGATTCAGCGCTATATAAATTATATACATTATTATCATGATTATTATTATTATTATTATTATTATGCCTTAGGGACGGGATAGCTCAGTGGTCGGAGCACTCGCTTTCCCCCAGCCAAGTTAAGCAGCGTCGAGCGTGGTTACTAGTTGGATGGGTGACCGTTTGTGCGCCTTGGCTTCAGTACAGTTCCCCCAGTTCACCCAGCTGTAAATGGGTACCTGCCCTCTTTAGGGTCAAGGAAGGTAAAGCAGCGAGGGAGAGGAGATGGGCGCTGCCCTCAATATGCTGGCCCTAGAGAAGTGAGGTCTCTGATGCCTCGCTCCCCTACGACCTTATAGGTTATGGGACTCCTTTACCTTTTTTTACCTTAATGATCACATTCCCCCGTAATGCCTTAATGATCACATTTCCCCGTAGTGTCTTTTCTTTTCTTTTTTTTTTCTTTTCTTTTATTCTTTTATATCGAGGATAATGGAATAAGTGCTTATGTGCTTTTTTACACCCAGTCCCCGTGTGTATGCGGTTTTGTAAATTCTGTCATCTGTTCCCACCGGCACACAATGGCCTACTCTTACGAAAAGCGGAACAGGATTTAACGTGTGCGCAAGATGTCCTGCGTGCGTTCGCACACGGGGCCTCGGTTTGTAGTCTCATCCGAAGGACTTTGGGGGAGAGTGGAGTCTGCACTGATGTTAACTGCAGGGGAAAATATTCCCCTTGAACGGGAATCGAACCCGGGTCGTCAGATTGCGAGCGCAATGTTCTAACCACTAGGCTATCCCGTCCCATTCCTTAATTAAGG
>CM054150.1:14338620-14358620 GCA_028751875.1 Rapana venosa | reverse complement strand
GGTTAGAACATTGCGCTCGCAATCTGACGACCCGGGTTCGATTCCCGTTCAAGGGGATATTTTACCCTGGAGTTAACATCAGTGCAGACTCCACTCTCCTCAAAAGTATTTCGGATGAGACTGTAAACCGAGACCCCGTGTGCAAACGCAAGCAGAAAATCTCGCGCACACGTTAAATCCTGTTCCGTTTTTCTTAAGAGTAGGCCATTGTGAGCCGGTGGGAACAGATGACAGAATTTACGAAACCGCATACACACGGGGCTGGATGAAAAAAAGCACCTAAGTGCTTATTCCATTATCCTCGATATAAAAGATGATTTTTTTTTTAAATACTACCTCCCGTCACGTCACTGCAGGTTTCTCTGCATGAACTTCGGGCCTTCGGGGACTAGATGTAAAACCCAAAAAGCACAAAAGTGCTTATTTCATTATCCTCAAAAGACTAAAATAAAATAAATTAAAAAAATATTTGTTTGGGTTTTTTGGTGTGTGTTTGTTTTTAATGAATGGCTTTTGGGTGTTTTGTTGTTGTTTTGCTGTCTGTCTCGATTGTTTGAACACTTAGTTTCTCGAGTACGCGTCTTCAAAATGTGAATATTAAGATTTACTTTTAGTGTGTAGTGTTACCATCGGTATTGTTCTCTCTATGGTGCTCGTCAGCATTGTTGTTGTTGTTGTTGTTGTTGTTGTTGTTGTTGTTGTTGTTGTTATCGTTGTTGTTGTAGCTATTATTATTATTGTTGTTGTTGTTGTTGTTGTTGTTGTTGTTGTTGTTGTGTTATTGCTATTAATATCATGATCATCATCATCATCATCATCATCATCATCATCATTATTATTATTATGTTGTTATTATTATTATTATTATTGTTATTTTTTTTTTATTATTATTATTATTATTATTATTATTATTATTATTATTGTTGTTGTTGTTGTTGTTGTTGTTATTATTTCTTGTTATTATTATTATATTATTATTATTATTATTATTCTATTTTATTCTTATCATTATTATTGTTGTTGTTGTTTTTGGTTGTTGCTGTTGTCGTTGTGGTTGTTGCTGTTGTTGTTGTTGTTGTTGTTATAAGCATTATTAGCATTATTATTAGCATTATTATTAATATTAGCATTATTATTATTATTATTAGCATTATTATTATTAGCATTATTATTATTATTAGCATTATTATTATTATTATTAGCATTATTATTAGCATTATTATTAGGATTATTATTATTATCATCATCATCATCATCATCATCATCATCACTCGTCGTAGTAAAAGTATAGTAATAGTAGTAATCATCGTTTATTTTATCAATGGCATCTGTTATTTCTGTTATTATCATCATAATCGTCATCACCATTACTATTATCATTATCATCATCATTATTATTATTATCTACTTCTTCTTCTTCTTCTAATTATTATTGTTATTATTGTTTTTGTTAATTCTTGATATTATTATTAGTTATTGTTTTTTATTATTATTATTATTATTATCACTCGTCGTGGTAAAAGTATAGTAATAGTAATAATCATCGTTTATTTTATCAATGGCATCTGTTATTTCTGTTATTATCATCAAAATCGTCATCACCATTACTATTATCGTTATCATTATTATTATTATTATTATAAATATTATCTATTTATTATTGTTCTTGTTATTATTACTGTTGTTAATGGTTGTAATTGTTATTGTTATTGTTGTTGTTATTATTATTATTATTATTATTATTATTATTATTATTATTATTATTTTTATTATTATTATTATTATTGATATCATCATCATCATCATCATCATCATCATTATTATTTTTATTTTATTTTTTTGTTCTTGTTTTTATCATTATCGTCATTATTATAACAACAACAACAAAGGCCATTTCTGGATCGCTTTCTTTCCACTTTACAGGGGCAGCACGAACTGCTTTACATTATAACCAAAAGGAAGTCTATTGCATTACACTCAGATACATAACAACTCAGTACAACGTAAATACTACTCTGAAATCAACTAAGAGAGATTTCAGGAGCGTACATAAACCATCGTTTCAACAAGAGTCGGTTGATGTTGTTGTTGTTGTTGTTGTTGTGGTCGTCGTCGTCATTATTATTATTATTGTTATCATTATTATTAGCATTATTATATTATTATAGTAATTACTATATAATATTATTACTATTATTATTATCATTATTAATATTATTACTATTATCATTATTATTAACAACATTATCAAAATCACCATCATTGTTGTCGTTATATCATTCTTATTACCACTACTACTCCTACTACAACTATCATCACTGTTGTTATTATTACTATTTCTAATCTTCTGATCATTATCACATTATTAGTTGTAGTATCATCATTATCCTCACCACCATCATTACATCATTACCGTTATTATTTATCGCCATCATTACATTCAACGCATCAGTCCTCTCCCAACCAAACATCATCATCATCATTATCATCATCATTATCATCATCATCATCATCATCATCATCATCCTTCAAACCAAATTGGACTTTCATCGCTATGCTAAGGCCTACACGGCTCGACCTGATTTTCTGAACCTTCGACCTTTCTTTCGGACAAATAAGATTGGGCCTTGCTAAAGGCAGCCAGCCATTCCGCTTCCTTCAGCATCCACAGAAGAAGAAGAAGAAGAAGAAGAAGAAGAAGAAGAAAGAAGAAGAAGAAGAAGAGAAGAAGGAAGAGAGGAGGAGGAGAGGAGGAGAAGATTACAGATGAGAAGAAAGAGAAATTTACAATGATAAAGAAGGAGGAGGAGGAGGAGGAGGAGAAGAATTTACAATGATAACAGACACGTTACCTAAGCAGATATAATTATAATTATGATATTAGCAAAACGGGGAACTAACACTGCAGACCAGACAGGCCTGTCCAAGTGTTTGCAGTTTATATACGTATATAAAAGCGTAATCGCTGCGTTATTTATGTTGATTTATTTATTTGTTTGTTTTATTTATTTATGCCACTTCAAGTCACGGCAGATTTCTCTGCGTGAGATTCGGGCTGCTCTCCCCGGGGAGAGCGCGTCACCACAAGAGCAGCGCCACCCTTTTTTTTTTCTTTTTCCTGTCTGTAACTGTATTTGTTTCCCTATCAGAGTGGGGGTTTTCCTACAGAATTTTGCCATGGACAACTCTCTTGTTGCCGTGGTTTCTTTTACGTGCCCTAAATAAGCATGTGTAACATACGGGACCTCGATTTATCGTCTCATCCGAAAGATTAGCGCCCAGACCACCACTCATGGTCTAATGGATGGGGGAAAAGTTTTGGGTCCAAGTATATGGTGTGAATATTGGTTGTTGGGGGTTTTTTTTTGGTATTCTATTATATCAAGGATAATGGAATAAGCGCTTATGTGCTTTTTTACATCCAGTCCCGTGTGTATGCGGCTTGGTAAATTTTTGTCATCTGTTCTCACCGGTACACAATGGCCTACTCTTACGAAAAGCGGAACGGGATTTAACGTGTGCGCAAGATGTTCTGCGTGCGTTCGCACACGGGGCCTCGGTTTATAGTCTCATCCGAAGGATAATATGTGTGTGTGTGTGTGTGTGTGCGTGCGTGCGTGCGTGCGTGCGTGCGTGCGTGCGTGCGTGCGTGCGTGTGTCTGTCTGTCTGTCTGCAAACGCAGACGTGAATGTCTCTTGCATTGTGCATGATATCATATGTACCTGAGTGAATGTGAGAATATCATAAACCATTGTTTGTTTATATATTTTAAACGTTATTTTTAACCAATTTTAAAAAAATTGTAATTGCTATTTCTATTTTTCTCAACTTAAATCATCCTTCGGATGAGACTATAAACCGAGGCCCCCTGTGCGAACGCATCCAGAACATCTTGCGCACACGTTAAATCCTGTTCCACTTTTCGAAAGAATAGGCCATTGTGTGCCGGTGGGAACAGATGACAAAATTTGCAAAACCGCATACACACGGGGACTGGATGTAGGAAAGCACATGAGTGCTTGTTCCATTATCCTCAATGTAATTTTTTTTTAATCTCATCTGAGCGCTTTGATTTGTTGCTTTACAAGATTCAGCACTATAAAAATTCCATACATTATTATTATATTATTATTATTATTATTATTATTATTATTTACCATTCTATAAATGTTGTCCCAGTCATACTATCGCTACAAGGTTTAGTCAGTAAGGCCTGTCTAGGCTATGGCGTCTTTGCGCTTGGGGCATACTTCAAACTAAATTGTTATTTATTTATTTATTTATTCTTTTATATCGAGGATAATGGAATCAGCACTTATGTGCTTTTTTTACACATCCAGTCCCCGTGTGTATGCGGTTTTGTCAATTTTGTCATCCGTTCCCACCTGCACACAATGGCCTACTCTTACAAAAAGTAAGTAAATGAATCATTCCACATGTTGCCACTTACAATTCAACTAAGCCCACTGGGAACCACAGCGATAGAGAGAATTAAGCAGTACTCGTGTTAGCTGACAAGATTTCTTAAAACCTACGAAGTGTGTCTATCTTTATTATTATTATTATTATTATTATTATTATTATTATTATCATCAGCACTCGTGATAGTAAAAGTATAGTAATAGTAGTCATCATCATCGTTTATTTTTATCAATGGCATCTGTTTATTTCTTGTTGTTGTCATCATAATCGTCATTACCATTACTAGTATCATTATCATCATTATCATCATTATTATCAGTAGCTATTTATTTTTTATTTTTTTATTATTATTATTATCAGCACTCGTGGTAGTAAAAGTATAGTAATAGTAGTAATCATCATCGTTTATTTTATCAATGGCATCTGTTATTTCTGCTGTTGTCATCGTAATCGTCATCACCATTACTATTATCATTATCATCATCATCATCATTATTATCAGTATCTATTTATTATTATTATTATTATTATAGGGAAACAAATACAGCTGCAGAAAAAAAAGAAAAATAAAGTTGAAAGTGGCACCTAATGGCGGGGGCTTCAAAAAAACAAACTATGTTAAATTAAAAAAAAACCGTGGCATTACAAGTTCAGCCATATGAACCTCACTGGAACGGTATTATTGTAGGTGTACGGATTATTTGTTTTTTTAATTATATATACAAAAAATCTACAACGAAATGGCCTTAAAGGCTAGTAGGGAAGTAGGGCTCCGAAGTGAACAAACTGGAGAAAAAAAAATAATAAAATAATGGAAAAGAAGTCTGCCTGTGGAATGAACAGTTGTAAAACAGTTCCTAAAAAAACCTGTGTGACCTACGCATTCGGTTTCAACTTTCACAAGCATCTTTGTGTGTGTGTGTGTGTGTGTGTGTGTGTGTGTGTGTGTGTGTGTGTGTGTGTGTGTGTTGTTTATTAACTGAGTTCTTCATCTAGAGAACACTCAGGTTCGCCAATGGTGAGCTTTGGCGTATGCCACCAATTCCCCTCCCCACCCACACACACACTACACCCCCCCCCCTCCCCCCCCCCCCCCCCCCCCCCACACACCACACACACCATTAAGATAGCAGCACTCTGACTTCGGGTATGGTGTTCAAAAAAACATGACAACCTATGTGCATGTGTTTAAAAACAAAAACAAAAAAATCATATAATGATGTTTCTACCGGCACAGAATGGCCCGCTGCTTTTATAAAAGAAAAAGCGGGGTCGTGTTTTTAACGTGTGCGCAATATGTTCTGCGTGCGTTCGCACAAAGGGGTGGCAGTTTATATATAGTCTCATCCGAAGGGGTTTTTTTACAACCATGTATAATTACTAGTTTCAGCTTACGGTGCTATCTACACTCTAGCCGCTACTGCAGAAGAAGAAGATGAGGTTATGTGCATGAAAGCTCATAGTTTAGGCGGCTAGTGTTCATCTTTATCTCTTTGACAAGGGGTGTGGATGCTACGATAGTTCTCACACTCCCTCATATGTTTTCCCCCTGTTTTTTTGTGAACTCTAATAAATCGTTTCGAGAGCGGGTTAGCCTAGTGGTTAGAGCGTTGAGCTCGCCATCTGACGGCCTGGGTTCGAGACGTTACTGAGGCACCCGTTCCATGGGGGATTTTCCCCCCTGGAGTTAACATCAGTACCGACTCCAATCCCCCGAAAGTCTTTCGGATGAGACTATAAACCGAGGTCCCGTGTACAAACACTCGCAGAACATCTTGCATACATATTAAAAATCTATTCCACCTGTCGATTTTATATAAAAAAAATTTTTGGTGTGCGTCAAACGGGGAAGAAAGGGAATCAAACTCAGAACCTCACGGGTTTACTTAGTTAGGTCGGTGAAGGTGTAAACCATCCTGCCACCTTCCTTCGTGTTTATCATTGACGTTTCATGTTTTTACCTGTCCTCCCATACAATAAGGCTAAGCTGAAACGGAGAAGTGTGTGGGAAAACGTGATGTGTAAGGCAGTGATAGTTTGCATTGTGTTTGTTGTTGTTGTTACCGTTGGTGGTGGTGGTGGTGGTGGTATTGTCTGTTTCTCTCTTTTGTTTTTAAATTTAAAAGTGTTTATATTTTTTTTTATCGGCTACAGTAAGTTCATGTTATACACAACACAATTAATCGCTTAAACTGAATTCTTTTTGTATAAACTTTTGCTACACCTCTCAATTCTACATGCAACACAACGAACGAAATACAGCTGAAGGAAAGAATTTCTACACATTGTAAATTTTCGGAACACACAAAAAAATACAAATAACCCCCTTCTCCCCCCCCCCCCCCCCCCCCAAAAAAAAAAGAAAACTCCAACAAAACAAAACAAACACACAAAAACCCAAACCTTTATCCAGCCAACTTTCCAAAGCACTTTAAAAACACACACACAACGAACCAAGGAAATCTTGACCCCGAAACTCCAAAACCACACACTCTCCACACACGTATAATGAAATAAAAAGAGACACAGCACCACCACCGTGCATTGCAAACACTCTCCTTCATCATTCACAAAGATGACACACACTCACACACACACACTCACACTCACACTGGTAGTAACCGTCTCTTCCTATCCCGTCATTTGGAAGAGAGAGAGAGAGAGAGAGAGAGAGAGAGAGAAAGCAGTAAAAAAATCCAGTTATGACGTCAAAAGAAAAATACGCACTCGCGCGACGAAGTCAAAGTTTTACACACCAAAACTTCGCACTAACTCCACAACTCTGATGTGTCATACACACACACACACACACACTTGTGTTTTGTTAGTAGCAGTTGAAAAAAAACCAAAACCAAAAAAGATGTCACCCACCATAAAGCGCTGTGTGTAAGACTGAAAACTCCAGAAAGAGGTAGCTGCTGCTAACTTATCCAAATCCGAAATGAAGATGACGCCAACTTCGTTTCGCGTCTTACTCTTTTTTTTTCTTCTTTTTTTTTTGGGTTGGGCGAGAGGCTTATCCCAAACACACACCTTCTTGCTACGAAATTTGAGCTAGTGATATGAGCAGGGAGGCGTAAAAGCGGAAAGCTACGCTCCCTTGCGCACCGAGGCTGTCTCGCGAGTAGTTACGAGTTCTCACCTTCGTGGTGGACGCCACAGTTCGTGTCAGACGCTCGCTCTCTCTCCCCTCCCCCCCCCCCCCCCTCTCCTCTCTCTCTCTCCTCTCTCTCCCTCCCTCGGTCTCTCTCTCTCCCTCTCACCTCTCCTCCTCCTCTCTCTCTCTCTCTCTCTCCCTCCCTCCCTCTCTCCTCTCTCCCTCTCTCTCTCTCTCTCTCTCTCTCTCTCGCTGTCTCTGCCTTTTCTTCTTTTTCTGTTTGTCTGTTTTTTTGTTTCAACCAGGTGCATTATTACACAATCGCTTCAGAAGTTTTTTTGTCTCTAGGGACAGAAATTTGATAGGTGACATACCGCTGTCTTTCTTGTTTCCTTCTTTTTCTTTTTCTTATTCTTTTTCTTTCTTTCTTCTTCTTTTTCTTTCTTTCTTCTTCTTTTTCTTTCTTTCTTCTTTTCTTCTTCTTTTCTTCTTCTTTCTTCTTCTTCTTCTCTCTTCTTCTTCTTCTTCTTCTTCTTCTTCTTCTTTCTTCTTTCACCCAGGTGCACTGTGACACAAGCCCTTCTGAAATGTTGTCCAATTTGATGCGCTACAGTCGAGTGGTTAAAAACTGTTTTAACTTCGGACCCTCTGGGACCATGAAGTTCTGAGTTCGAATCTCGGCAGTAATGGTAGAATTCAGCGGGGAGGGGTATTTTTTACGATCTTCCAGTTCAACTTCAAGCGCAAGGCCTGAACAGTGCCTTAAATCCCTTCGTGTATAGACACACGTAGAAGATTAAATTTGTTCGTTAAAGATCCCGTCATTCAAAAACTGGAAATGATTTTTTTTTTTTTTTTTTTGGGGGGGGGGGACTAGATCTTCGAGGTTCACCAATGGTGAGATTGTGCATAATTATACGACCGTCCCTCCTCCCCCCCCCCCCCTCCACCCACCCACCCCCCCATCACCATCACCACCAACCATGAAGGTAGCCGCATTCCGACTTCGGGGATGTATGCTGGGTAAAATATTCGTGTTTCCATAACCCACCCAACACTGACATGAATTGCGGGATCTTTAACGTGCATATCTGATCTTCTGCATGCGCATAATATACGATGGAGGGGGGGAGGGGGGGGGGGGGGAGGAGAGAGAGACTGAAGGGGTGGGGTGGGGGTTAAAGCACTGGCAAGTCTGAATATGACCTGGAAGATCGTAAAAATCCCCACCCCCTTAATTCACCAGACCCCATCGAGATTCGAACCCGCAATTTCATGGGCCCATGGGATTGAAGGCGAAGGGTCTTCACCACTCGGCCTCCGTCAGCAAATGAACTGAGCCTGTGTTTGAAATATCATCTGGGCGAGCTGAGGGATTCACCCACACCAAGACTGCAGGAACTATTGTCTCCACGCTGAAAAGGCCGTAACAGGGACAGTCGGTGTGAGTGCTTAAAATAACCATCACTCCCGCGATCTGTGAACTCTGTCTCTCTCTCTCTCTCTCTCTCTCTCCTCTCTCTCATCTCTCTCTCTCTCTCTACTCTCTCTCTCTCTCTCTCTCTCTCTCTCTCTCTCTCTATCTCTCTCTCTCTATCTATCTACTATCTATCTATTCTATTTATATCGAGGATAATGGAATAAGCACTCTTCTGCTTTTTTTTTACATCCAGTCCCTGTGTGTATGCGGTTTTGTCAGTTTTGTCATCTGTTCCCACCGGCGCACAATGGCCTACTCTTACGAAAAGCGGAACAGGATTTAACGTGTGCGCAAGATGTTCCGCGTGCGTTCGCACACGGGGCCTCGGTTTATAGTCTCACCCGAAGGACTTTTGGGGAGAGTGAATCTGCACTGATGTGAACTCCAGGGGAAAATATCCCCTTGCACGGGAATCGAACCCGGGTCGTCAGATTGCGAGCGCAATGTTCTAACCACCAGGCTATCCCGTCCCCTCTGCTGTCCCTTACAGGGAGGGTTGTGTAGTGCCAGGTCTTCTCCTGTGCTTGTCACTCTGCAGGAGGTCTGCCCGCTGGCCTCAGCCGACACATTCCAACTTCAGAGCAGCTCAAGTTCTTGTGCAGGATGCATGCTGGGTATGTTCGTGCTTCCGTTCACTAACTGAACGCTGATGTGAATTACAGGATTTTGAACGTGCGTATTCTATCTTCTGTGTATGTATACACATATTGCAATGGCAGGTCTGCATATTAAGTTGTCTGAAGAGATTGTAAAAATCCTCACCCATGATTCATCAGACGTCGCTTCAGAGATTCGAACTCACGACTTCATGGTGCCGCTGGATTGAAGTCAGACGGTCTTAACCACTCGGCTATAGCATCCGTCGATTTGTGTAATGTGGTGGCGTTGTTATTTTCTTCTCTCTTTTTTTGGATGATATACAGTGACTGAACTGTACAAGTTGTTATTGTTAAGGAAATGTGTGCATATCGAAATGTGTGTTATGAATTCTGCTTGTTTAATTCTGCCTAGTCGGTGTGCTTTGTTTGGGGATGTTTATCGTAGGAAACAAAAAGCAAGCAAAGAAAAACAACAACAAAATAAAAGCAGAAAATCCAAAAAAAAACCAAGCAAACAAAAATACAAACATTTTTTGTGTATGGTAAATCACAACCTAAGAAACCATCCAGCAAAAATATCGAAACCAAAACAATAACAAACAAAATCCTAAAGTAAAAAACGAACGACAAAAGCCCAAACCAAAAAGTATTTCGTTTTAAAAATCAAAAACAAGTAATCAAAAACAAAGTTTAAAAAAACCCAAACAAGTCAACAAAAACCAAAAAGTAAGACACAAACAAGTAAACCATAACACAAACAAAAAACAAAGACCAAAAGTACAAAATGAACAAGTAAACAAAAACACGTAGTAAACAACACACAAAACTATCCAAAGTAAGAGACAATATAAAAATAAGCCAGAAGCATCTCATAGCTGTATCTCTCCCTCTGCAATTTGAGTTTGTATACATTATTAAGATGAACTAGAAGCAAAAGAGAGAAGAGGGTGTACACTCATGTGTCTCATTGCCTTCTAGAACAAAATTGTGCAATCTCTCTCAACTTTCCAGAGGGGGACGGGGGACGGGATAGCCTAGTGGTTAGAATATTGCGCTCGCAATCTGACCACCCGGGTTCGATTCCCGTCCAAGGGGACATTTTCCCCTGGAGTTAACATCAGTGCAGACTCCACTCTCCCCAAAAGTCCTTCGGATGAGACTTATAAACCGAGGCCCCGTGTGCGAACGCACGCAGAACATCTTGCGCACATGTTAAATCCTGTTGCGCTTTTCGTAAGAGTAGGCCATTGTGTGCCGGTGGGAACATATGACAAAATTTACAAAACCGCATGCAGACGGGGATTGGATGTAAAAAAAAAAGCACATAAGTGCTTATTCCATTGTCCTCGATATAAAAGAATAATTGTGGGTTTTTTAAGTAGTCATGAGGCAGGCTCTGATACGTTCGGGCAAAGTCTTGGGCCCCTCCCTACCTCCCTCTGCTTTAGGGTGTCTGCCAGCTAATGATGGAGGTGTCATCATCCATGTCATGACATGCCAGACTTGATTGGTGCCACCCATGTCTGGATAATGAAGTCGGGTGCCGTCCAGGCCATAACCGTTGATGCTATCTCAGCCATGCCAGATACTTCGGTGCCCGTCAATATATCAGACTCTTTTTAGGCAACCGCGCCAGACGGGGTAAGTTGTTATTCTGATGTATTGTACCGCTGACTGGAAGTAAGTGCAGGTAATACGATACGTCTTCTGGCCAAATATTTGGAATTGGCTAAAAATTCATGAGGCAATAGTTATTAATGTTAAGACAGCCTTTTGAAAGATTATTGACTAACACACCCATGCAGTAGGTCTGATCTGACTCAAGTTTCAGCTCTTAATTGTTCTCTCTGCATCGCGTCTAGTGATGGTTGAAACCTCTGTGTTACCTGACAGCAAGACACTAGCCCTAAGTTAGATGTGTCTGTTGCAGCCCTAAGAATATAAACAGATATTCTTGCGGCCTTACCACTACTGCTGCCAGCAAAAAAAATGAAAAAGAGAAAGAGAAGGAAAATGTGCTTGAAATAATCGTTGTTAAAAATGGTATAATTATATAGAAAATGAGCACCTAGAGAATCTTTGGGCCTTATATTCGGGGGATCCTTTTTATTAAAAAAAAAAACAACAACAACAAAACCAAGGATGCACAAGGGAGATCATCAAGCCTGTACCCAGCCACTGGGCCTGTCTTAGCCGGATTACAATGATAACCCGAACATTGCCAGACATTTTCAGTGCTGACACAGAAAGTAGAAGTTGAAGTTAAATGACCTTTACTTGGATATCAGACGAGATGCTATTCCCCCCATTTAACCAGTTATATAATTGAGAAAATATAGTGGATGAAAACAAGCGCAGATAATCAATTACAACTTCATTCTCATCATAAAAATTATTGTTGTCAAAAATTCGAAAAGGCAAAAGAATCACTACAAGATTATATATATAATTGAGAAAATAGAGTGAGGAAAAACAAGTGCAGGTAGCCAGTTACAACTTCATTCCCATCATAAAAATGATTTTTGTCCAAGATATATCCTTAAGGCACCATTTGATATATGTGTGTACATGTAAATGTGTACAAGGGCATACATAGGTTTACAAGGACAGACCATAGACCACTCTTGCCCTAAATATTTCATCCTTGAGTACCAGATATCATAAATTAATTAATTAAAGGGATAGGTGCAGTAGTTGTTGAGAATGATGACCATCTTCTCCCAGCTAAGAGCAACGAGCTGTTCTGATACGTTTCTTCCTGGCCACAGTTGATTCAACACTCACATCAATCACAAATAGTATTGTACGTCCCTTTGATTTCCTTTGTATATCATATTCTATAAGCTCCATCGTTATGGGACGGGGTAGCCTAGTGGTTAGAGCATTGCGCTCGCAATCTGACAACCCGGGTTCGATTCCCGTGCAAGGGGATATTTTCCTCTGGAGTTAACATCAGTGCAGACTCCACTCTCCCCAAAAATCCTTCGGATGAGACTATAAACCGAAGCCCCTGTGTGCGAACGCACGCAGAACATCTTGCACACACTTTAAATCCTGTTCCGCTTTTTGTAAGAGTAGGCCATTGTGTGCCTGTGGGAACAGATGACAGAATTGACAAAACCGTATACACACGGGGACTGGATGTAAAAAAAACACATGAGCGCTTATTCCATTATCCTCGATATATATATATATATAATATATATATATATATATATATATATATATATATATATATATATTAAATAACATAAATAAACATTGGATCTGTAACAAAAATGAATAATAAAGTGTTGTTTTTGTTGTTTTTGTTGTTTAAAAAATGGCAAAGTAAAGATAATCATCTACAGCCAAGAAGCCCAGACATGAGGACACCACATCCTGCACCCAAGCCTGCTCTTTGTAACAAGAAGTGACAGGAGGTGTGACCCTTGTCTACTCCACTGAACATCAACTTCAAAGTCAACGCAGAGACATGGATGACGTCAGTAACATATCGCTTTCCCCCAGAAAGCGGAAATACCTGCTGGGAAACTAAAACAGGGCCGCCCCCCCCCCCCCCCCCCCCCCCCCAAAAAAAAAAAAAAAAAAAAAAAACCCGATGACATTAGTTTCATTAGATACAATCTGGATGTGTGGTGGGCATTCGAAAATGGAATCGAGAAGAACCGTGTGCTTGTGATGTTCCACCTGTAGGTAACGGTAAAGGAGTCCCATAACCTATAAGGTCGTAGGGGAGCGAGGCGTTCAGAGACCTCACTTCTCTAGGGCCAGCATATTGAGGGCGGCGCCCATCTCCTCTCCCTCGCTGCTTTACCTTCCCTGACCCTAAAAAGGGCAGGTACCCATTTACAGCTGGGTGAACTGGGGGAACTGTACTGAAGCCAAGGCGCGCAAACGGTCACGTTTGAGTTTAATCTGGATGTGTGGTGGGCATTCGAAAATGAAATGGAGAAGAACAGTGTGTTTGTGATGTTATTCCTGTATTCTAAATTTCTTATAATTATGAGTTTATGAAAATTCTTCAGTGCCAAGTCTTGAATCTTTATCTTTATTTGATATCACTTTAAGCCACGGCAGATTTCTCTGCGTGAAATTCGGGCTGCTCTCCCCGGGGAGAGCGCGTCGCCACAAGAGCAGCGCCACCCATTATTTTTTCTTTTCTTGTCTGCAACTGTATTTTTCCCCCTGTCAGAGTGACTTTTTTCTAAAGACTTTTGCCATGCACAACTCTTTTGTTGCCGTGGCCTCTTTTACGTGGGCTAAATAATTATGTATAACACACGGTTTATCGTCTCATACGAAAGACCAGCACCCAGACCACCACTCCTGGTCTAATGGACAGGGGAAACGTTACGGGCTCAAACGGGGATTGAACCATCGCACACTTCCGACTCGGACTTTTCGCTTTCTAGGCAGGTGCGTTACCTCTAGACCACCGATCTTGTCATAGGTTTTGACTTTTTTGTTGTTGGGCCTTTTAAAAAAAAAATTTTTTCGGGCTTTCAAAGATCAGTTTATTTTATTTTCTGTACATTCCAATTACTTAAGTACATGTTACGACTGTATTAATTTTTGTGTTATTAGAATTTCAAAAATTTCATCTTTATACATTTGGATTATTGAATTACACGTTATTTGTGCGTTCATTTTACTGTATGCTTTTTTGTTATTGTTCATTATAGCCTATTCTCTTTAAAGCATCTCATTATAGTATTTTTTTTTTAAGTTTCATTAACTTCATTTTACCTTATATCATTTTTGGCCTGCATTGTGAAATCTGCTTGATGGAATTGACTGGAAACAAGAAAACTACAGCTGTCATTTTCAACCATAGCTGGCCAACTCTTCGCATATAGGCGGGTCTGTTTTTAAACGCGCGTGCAAGATGTTCTGGAAGTGTTCACACATGGGACCTCGGTTTGCAGACTCATCCTGAAACCCTTCATGGGAGTGGAGTCAGTACCGATGCTGACTCCAAGGAAACAAACATTCCCTCGAGCTGAGGTTTCTCTGGAGACTCGAACTCAGGACCTTGACATCAGTTATCCTCAGATCACGAATTCGATGTTCGACGGGATAGTTCAGTGGTCAGAGCACTCGCTTTTCCCCAAGTCAAGTTAAGCAGCGTCGAGCGTGGTTACTACTTGGATGGGTGACCCTTTGCGCGCCTTGGCTTCAGCGCAGTTCCCCAGTTCACCCAGCTGTAAATGGGTACCTGCCCTCTTTTAGGGTTAGGGAAGGTAAAGCAGCGAGAAGGAGGAGATAGGCGTCGCCCTCGATATGCTAGCCCCTAGAGAAGTGAGGTCTCTGACGCTTCGCTCCCCTAAGACCTTACAGGTTATGGGACACCTTTACCTGTTAACTACAAGGCTTTTCTCACACCTCAGGGCGTTTTTCGCATTTTAAACGTAGGACTAGTCCCTTAGGTTTTTGATAATCATAAACAAAAGAAGGAATTCAGTGAAAGAAGGAGAGAATGGATGGATGATTGGAGAATAAAGTATACCACTTCCAGCCACGAAAGATTTCTCTGCCTTGAGGGCAATTCTGGATGCTCTCCCTGTGGAGAGTTCGTCGCCACTTGAACAGAGCCACTCATTATTATTATTATTATTATTATTATTATTATATTGTTATTATTATTATTATTATTATTATTATGTTATAGCGAGGACAATGGAATAAGCACCCATGTGCTTTTTTTTCCAGTCCCCATATGTGTGCGGTTTTGTAAATTTTGTCATCTGTTCCCACTGGCACACAATGGCCGACTCTTTCGAAAAGCGGAACAGGATTTAACATGTGCGCAAGATGTTCTGCGTGCGTTTGCACACGGGGCCTCGGTTTATAATCTCATCCGAAGGACTTTGGGGAGAGTGGAGTCTGCACAGGGGTGGGGGGGAGGGGGGGGGGGGGGGGAAGAGAAATTATCTTGAACGGGAATTGAACCCGGGTCGTCAGATTTCGAGTGCAACGTTCTAACCACTAGGTTGTCCCGTTTTTTGGTCTGCATGTGAATGAATAAATGAACGCATGCATTAACGAACAAGCTACAAACAAATGTATATTAAAAAAAAACCAAGTTAATGACTCACATTTTTATTTTAAAACACCCTCTATGGGCAAAGGGCCCATGTTGTCATTTCTTCTCTTCAACCTACAAAACAAAAATGTCACCCCAAAAATGAAAAAGCAAAGAAAAACAAGGAGCTGGTAGATGAATAAGTAACCTCAATATAGCAGAGGGATGGCAGAAGAATGTTGACAGAGACGAATTGGCGCAGACAACGCTGACAACAGCAGCACAACCCAAGGCAATACAAGGCAAGAAAAGGCTAGACAAGGCAAGGCAAGACAAGGTGAGGCAAGGCAAGGCAAGACAAGGCAAGGCAAGGCAAGGCAAGGCAAGGTGAGGCAAGGCAAGGCAAGGCAAGGCAAAGCAAAGCAAGACAAGACAAGGCAAGACAAGGCAAGGCAAGGCAAGGCAAAGCAAAGCAAGACAAGACAAGGCAAGACAAGGCAAGGCAAGGCAAGGCAAAGCAAGACAAGACAAGGCAAGGCAAGACAAGACATGGAAAGGCAAGGCAAGGCAAGAAAAGGCAAGACAAGACAAGACAAGACACGGAAAGACAAGGCAAGAAAAGGCAAGGCAAGGCAAGGCAGGGCAGGGCAAGGCAAGGTAAGGCAAGACGAGACAATGCAAGACAAGGCAAGACAAGACAAGACACGGAAAGACAAGACACGGAAAGACAAGACACGGAAAGACAAGACAAGACAAGACACGGAAAGACAAGACAAGACACGGAAAGACAAGGCAAGACAAGGCAAGGCAAGATAAGGCAAGACAAGATAAGAAAAAAACGAAACAAGACAACCACTGTTGTTTTTCTTTTTTGCTACCACTGTTGTTCTTTCTTTTTGCTCAGGGGAGGGGGGGGGGGGGGGAGGGGGTGCAACAGGGGGGGGCTGGGGGGGTGGGGGGGGGGGGGTGGGGGGGGGGCCTGCACTGCACTGCACGCCCCAGCCGTGCGTCCTAAAGTCTTGCTGCACGCCACATAAAAATAGGATACATTCTTTTTGCCCTCCACCCTCCTCAACCCCCCCCCCCCTCTAGTTATGATGTTTGTGTTTAAAAGCTGTATGTGTGTATGTGGGGGGGGGGGGGGGGGGGGGGGGGGGGGGGGGGGGGGGCTTCTGTCTCTTGCTGTGATTTTTAAGCCACCAGTAGTCATTCAGAAATGAGCAGAGATTAAAAGCGTGATTTATGTTTAGCTATGTGTTTGGTGTTGTGATGTATTTGTATAAGTGTAGTGTAGTGTGATGTTTATTCATTTATTTATTTTTTATTTAATTCTTTTATATCGAGGATAAGGGAATAAGCACTCTTATGCTTTTTTTTTTTACATCCAGCCTCCGTGTGTATGCAGTTTTGTCAATTTTGTCATCTGTTCCCACCGGCACACAATGGCCTACTCTTTCGAAAAGCGGAACAGGATTTAACATGTGCGCAAGATATTCTGCGTGCGTTCGCACACGGGGCCTCGGTTTATAGTCTCATCCGAAGGACTTTTGGGGAGAGTGGAGTCTGCACTGATGTTAACTCCAGGGGAAAATATCCCCTTAAACGGGAATCGAACCCGGGTCGTCAGATTGCGAGCGCAGTATTCTAACCACTAGGCTATCCCGTGTAGTGTAGTGTGTAGTGTAGTGTAGTGTAGTGTAGTGTAGTGTAGTGTAGTGTAGTGCGGTGCGGTGTGGAGTGCAGTGCAGTGCAGTGCAGTGCAGTGCAGTGCAGTGTAGTGTAGTGCAGTGCGGTGTGGTGTGGAGTGGAGTGGAGTGGATAGAATGAAGTGTATCATAGCGTTGTGAAAGGCAACAAAAGTGCAGTGCAGTGTAGCATAGCGTAGTGCACTGCAGCGCAGCGCAGCGCAGGGTAGTGTTAATCAGTGCAGCGTAGCGTAGCGTTGTGCAGTGCAGTGCAGTGCAGCGCAACATAGCGCAGTGTCGTGCAGTGCAGTGTATTACAGTGTCCCTATGGCACTCCAAATAAACCAT
The DNA here is from genome assembly GCA_028751875.1 of Rapana venosa. Classification (NCBI taxonomy): domain Eukaryota; kingdom Metazoa; phylum Mollusca; class Gastropoda; order Neogastropoda; family Muricidae; genus Rapana; species Rapana venosa. Next base: position 14,340,963 of record CM054150.1, on the reverse strand, counting down.
TTTTACAACACCGAACAACAACATAAAAACATCAGGCAAAATAACAGTTACAGTTCATATCCTCCAAAGTGTTATCAGATTTATTCCAACATTTCTTTTGATACTAACTATAAATCTCTCCCTCTAAGCTATCGAGCCGGGCGGGGGGGAAGGGGGGGGGGCATTTATACAGAAGGCATAATATTTCAAATGGAAACTGGTGTTAGGTTAAGCTAAGGTGGGTTTGTTATTATATGATAGGGTAAAGGTAGGTCATTTTGGTGCAAGAAATACTGATTAGGTGGTTGGGAAATGCGTGTAGGGGAAAAACTGGTCGTCTTATTATAATAATAACAATGATAATAATAATAATAATAATAATAATAATAATAATAATAATAATAATAATAATAATAATAATAATAATAATAATAATAATAATGATGATGTATGGAATTTGTATAGCGCTGAATCTTGTAAAGCAAACAAATCAAAGCGCCCGTCTTGTATGGCAGCGTCCTTTCCTGTCCTGTGTCATACCTAGTCATACTGTACCATGTGATATTAACGTATTGAGTGAGGTACCTACCAACATCATTTTCCGTGAAAAGATTAAGGAAACATCTCTCTCTCTCTCTCTCTCTCCTCTCTCTCTCTCTCTCTCTCTCTCTCTCTCTCTCTCTTCTCTCTCTCTCTCCTGTGAAAATGTGAAAATTCTAAGAAAATCTCTCTCTCTCTCCCCCTCTCTCTCTCTCTCTCTCTCTCTCTCTCTATCTCTCTCCTCTCTCCTCTCTCTCTCTCTCTCTCTCTCTCTCTCTCTCTCTCTCTCCCCCCAGTGAAAATTGGAAACTTTTAAGAAAACATCTCTCTCTCTTCCCCCCCCCCCCCCCCCTCCTCCCGTGAAAATTTGAAAATTCTAAGAAAATCTCTCTGTCTCTCTCTCCCCAGTGAAAATTTGAAACTTTTAAGAAAACATCTCTCTCTCTCTCTCTCTCTCTCTCTCTCTCTCTCTCTCTCTCTCTCTCTCTCTCTCTCTCTCCTCCTCTCCACTCCCCTCCTCTCCCCTTCCCTCCTCTCTTTCTCTCTCTCTCTCTCTCCTCTCTCTCTCTCTCTCCTCTCTCTCTCTCTCCTCCTCTCTCTCTCTCTCTCATCTCTCTCTCCTCCCCTCTCTCCCTCCCTCCCTCTCCCTCTCCTTTCCCCTCCCCTCCCTCCACCTGAAAATTTGAAAATTCAAAGAAAATCTCTCCCCCCCCCCTCTCCTCTCTCTCTCTCTTCTCTCTCTCTCTCCCTCTCTCTCTCTCTCTCTCTCTCTCTCCTCTCTCTCTCTCCTCTCCTCTCTCCAGTGAAAATTTGAAACTTTTCTCTTCCTCTCTCCCCACCCCACCACCCCTCCATGAAAATGTGAAAATTCTTAAGAAAATCTCTCTGTCTCTCTCTCCCCCCAGTGAAAATTTGAAACTTTCAAGAAAACATCTCTCTCTCTCTCTCTCTCTCTCTCTCTCTCTCTCTCTCTCTCTCTCTCTCTCTCTCTCTGAGATTCTTTTGTTCTTCTAAAACTAGAAGAGCAGTGCATGTAATGCAAGCGTGAGAAGCTCAGGCGAACCTGAAAAACGCGGACGTTCATTGGCTCATTCCGTGTTGGCGTCATGGTGATTTTTTTTTTATAATAAAAACACAGCTGTTGGACTGCTTCCTTTTTCTGTTCTCTCTTTCCTTCCTATTCCTATTTCCTATTATTATAATTATTATAATTACTATTATTATTATTATTATTCCGTGGCCGACACCCTAAAAGCCCACGGCATGTCCCTCCTCCAGGCTACACGCCTCGCTGCCGACAGACAGCTATATCTCCCCGCGACACCTCCGAGTATAAGCGGAAGACAAAAGTAAAGTAAAGTAAAGTAAGTCTTTCCTTCCTGCGCTAGAACTCTTGAGGTTCTTCGTCAACGGTGATATTTTTTCAACCATTTTTGTGCACCGTGAAGGTAGCCGCATTCCGGCTTTACCAGTAACTATATGCTGGGTAGTATATTCGTGTCTCCGTAACCCACCCAACGCTGATATGAACTACGGGATCTTTTGACGTGCATGTTTAATCTTTCCCAGGTGTGTATACAAGTATGTATGTTAGTCCGTCGTGTTCGACGATGGCCTCCAAAAACAACAGAGGAGGCAGCTGCTGTTTCGGAAATTGGGCAGAAATTTGATTATAGTGGAGATGCCTTGCCCACAGTACATCCCCACTCTCTCGGCCAAGTGGGCATAAGGACAGTCAGCGTTGGAGATGTTCTCCAAAGGCCAACCAGCCCCAAGGGCTGCAGCACATAAAGACTGTGCGAGTCAAGCCTCCTAGTCAGAGAG
>CM054150.1:14323620-14333620 GCA_028751875.1 Rapana venosa | reverse complement strand
CATGCATGCATACATACATACATACATACATACATACATACATACATACATACATACATACATACATACATACACACTGCATGAATGAATGAATGAATGAATGAATGAATGAATGAATGAATAAATGAATGAATGAATGAATGAATGAATGAATGAATGAATGAATGAATGAAAGCGTCTAATTCATACAACGTAAATGGCCTACTCTCAGACAGAGAATCTTATAGGTTCAGGCAGGGGGAAAATATTAAATCATATGTATGACTAAACTGAAACTGCATTCAAGGAATAATCAAAGCAAAGATATGCATCAGCTCTCTCTCTCGCTCTCTCTCTCTCTCTCTCTCTCTCTCTCTCTCTCTCTCTCTCTCTCTCTCTCTCTCTCTCTCTCTCTCTCTCTCTCTCTCTCTCTCTCACACACACACACACACACACACACACACACTATTTCTATAATTGCAGACTCTGACGTACATGCATAATGGTGTATGCCCAGACACATGAAACATGACCTAAAGAAGAAACCAAAACAAAAGGGAGGTAAAGCACTGAATGACCCCATTTTGTGTGACAAAAACTGCAAAAGCCCATCCATCAAAATGAACAAACAAACTACTGACATTATCATCACATGCTAATGGACTTCATTACTCATTCTGTGTGCATGCTCCTAGTGGAGACTGCTCCTCACAGGACTGCTTGGTAAGAACACTCATAGCCCGAAATTGAGATTTAGATCTGTTTTGCATCTGGGATAGACACCATGATGACGTTGTATGCTAAATATAGCTCTAATGGCCTATTTTTGTTTCAAAAGCAGCCAATCAGAAGACATGTTGCTGGTCTGTGTGAGTTCGTGTGTTTGTAACCTGACCTTCACAGCATCTCATTGCCATAAAAGAAAATATCAAGAAGGATGAGGAGGAGGAGAGGAAGAAAAAGAAGAAGAAGAAGAAGAAGAAGAAGAAAGAGAAGAAGAAGAATGTCAACAACAAAATTTAAAAGAATCCATTCATTCATTCATTCATTCAGTCATTCATTAATTCATTCAGGGATCCATCCATCCATCCATTCATTCATTCATTCTCCAAAGTAGGAGAGAGAAGAAATGTATGGAGAGCCCAAAAACCTTTCTAACATGTACACACTCACTGGATATCCACGACAAGAAGAAGAAGAAGAAGAAGAATGTCAACAACAAAAATTAAAAGAGTCCATTCATTCATTCATTCATTCAAGGATCCATCAGTTTTTAGACTTAAACTGAAGATCACACACATACACACACACACACACATACACACACTTCACAGAATACTGTTCTGTACCAGCAGGGCGTTCATAGCAAACACATTTCAATGCCTTCGTTCTAACTAGGATAGGCAAACATCCTTCTCATCTTAACATACCATAAAAGTAACAGCTAAAAACAAAATCCTTAAGCTGGATCAGCGGTCTAGATAGTAAGCAACTGCCTTTAAAGCAAGAGGTTGCAAGTTCGACCCCATTTTTAAAAAAAAGATTTCAACCCGAAGGCTTCCTGCCTCCACAACACCTTAAGTGTTGGGTCTAGGTGTTAACCGTTTGGAGGAGACGACATATCATGGTGCAAGGTGGAAACAGATGTCATAACTGACAAAACTGCATGCACACGGGGACTGGATGTAAAAAAGCACATGAGTGCTTATTCCATTACCCTCGATATAAAAGAATTTGTTTTTTTAAAAAGGTCTGGTACAGTGTAAAGGCATTTTAAAAAATTGCACGTAAAAGAACCCTCAGCAACAAACAACGTGTCCCAAGCAAAATTCTGAAGAAGAAAAAACCAAGGTGATAAGTCTTTTATTTTACGTCTCTTCACACACAAAAAGTAATATGAAACAAACAAACAAACAAACATGAAAATAAAGGTGTCCTCAAAGGAAAACACTCAGACAGACAGGAAAACTACATGTGACAAAAATGGGTGGCGCTGCTATTGTGCTGTTTCACCAGGAAGACCAACCAGCCCATATATTTTACACGGAGAAGTCTGCCGTGACTGAAAGTGGTATGTAGACAATACAATCGGTGATTTTGGAAACAAGAGAGAAGTAAACATAATCTTCCCTCCTATCCCCGCGCGTTCGTCACCCCACCCTCCATAATCGTGTCGCCACTTGGGGTAGAAACGAAGTTGCCTGCACTTGTAGCATGCAAACATATTTTGCAGATTTAAGTGCCCCTAGGGGTAAATCTTTTCTTTTCTTCTCTTCTCTTCTCTTCTCTTCTCTTGTCTTCACTTCTCTTCTCTTCTTCCTTCTCTTCTTCTTCCTTCTCTCTTCTTCTTCTTCTTCTCTTCTTCCCTTCTTTCTCTTCTCTTCTCCTTCTCTTCTCTTTCTTCTTCTTTCTTCTCTTCTTCCCTTCTCTTCTCTTCTTCTTCTCTTCTTCTTCTTTTCTTCCTTCTCTTCTTCTCTTCTCCTTCTCTTCTCTTCTCTTTTTCCCTTTCTTCTTCTCCCTTCTCTTCTTCCCTTCTCTTCTCTTCTTCTTTCTCTTCTCTTCTTCCCTTCTCTTCTTCCCTTCTCTTCTCTTCTCTTCTTTCCTTCGTGTGCACGCGCGCGCTCCCGCGTATACATGTACATAGGTGCTCGTTCCTAGAAGAGAAAAGAGAAGAGAAGAGTGGAGTCGGCACTGATGTTAACTCCGGAGGAAAAATCCTCCTGAACGAGATTCGAACCAGCGTCAGCAGATCACGAATACATCACTCTAACCACCAGGCTATCCCATCCCGTCTCATCAATCTCTTAAAAAAGCAGCAATCAGGGTCTTCAAAAATAAGCAGGATTAATCTCAGAGTAATAACACACTCCTCAGATGAGACTATAAACCGAAGTCAAGTGTGCGAACGTACACAGAACATCTTGCGCACACAGTAAAACCTTTTCCGCTTCTCGGAAGAGTAGGCTGTTGAGTGCCGGTGAGAACGGATGACAAAATTTACAAAAATTGCATACCCACGGAGACTGGATGTTAAAAAAAAAAGCACATGAGTGCTTATTCCATTATTCTAGAAATAAACGAACAGATGCATAGATAGATAGATAGATAGATAGATAGATAGATAGATAGATAGATAGATAGATAGATAGATAGATAGATAGATAGATAGATAGATGAAAGAAGACCATTCACGTAAGGGGGATCTAACTCTGGCCAAAGATGGTTGGTTTATTCCTACACAGCAAATAAAATGGATGCGGCATGACCCCGCTTCTTAGAAGGAAAAAGCCGAAATCGTGTGACTGTACAGAAATGAAACCTGTTGCGATTTTTTGGTGGATCTTTTATTATCCCCCCTTGGGGGGTTTTCTTGAAATAAAATCTTGAATCTTGAATCTTGTTATTGTGATGATGATGATGATGATGATGATGATGATGATGATGATGATGATGATGATGATGATAAAAACGCTATTTCGGGATTTCAAAAAAAGAAAAAAATTCATGTTGACTCTTTTTTTTCTAAAATGGAGACACTTTGATATTTTTCTTCTTATGTTTCAGCCATTCATTGCCATGGACAATTAATCCAAGGGGGAGGTGGGGGGAGGAAGGAAAATGCATTTAAAAAAAAAGGTTCCGGTTTTTTCGCGGTTTTTTTGTTTTTGTTTTGGGTTTTTTGTTCTGACAGACCCTACATGAATGAAAAAGACTTGATTCGGCAGTCACTGTCTGTCATTTTTCCATTGATAAGATTTCAAACAAAAAGCAGGGAAGAGTGGACAATGGAAGATCTTTAGAGTTTTCTTGTAGCCAGTAGTGTAATAGTGATAAATTTCTTAAACTGAAGGTCCGAAACATTTGCTAGAAAGCTAAAGACCCCCCTCTCTCTCTCTCTCTCTCTCTCTCTCTCTCTCTCTCTCTCTCTCCTCTCTCTTCTGTGGACTGGATGTAAAAAAAAAAAAACCCACACATTGGTGCTTATTCGTTATCCTCGAAGTAAAAGAATTTGATTTGATTTGATCCTCTCTCTCTCTCTCTCTCTCTCCTCTCTCTCTCCTCCTCTCTCTTCTCTCTGACTTTAAGGAATCTTGCCATGTAGGTTTAGATGCACTGAAAATGGTAAGTACTGCTTTATCCTTGGTAACATACAGAACTGCATACTTATTTGTTGCCGCTTTCCAATGACTGTGGATTAGTAAAAGGTAAAGGAGTCCCATAACCTATAAGGTCGTAGGGGAGCGAGGCGTCAGAGACCTCACTTCTCTAGGGCCAGCATATTGAGGGCGGCGCCCATCTCCTCTCCCTCGCTGCTTTACCTTCCCTGACCCTAAAGAGGGCAGGTACCCATTTACAGCTGGGTGAACTGGGGGAACTGTACTGAAGCCAAGGCGCGCAAACGGTCACCCATCCAACTGGTAACCACGCTCGACGCTGCTTAACTTGGCTGGGGGAAAGCGAGTGCTCCGACCACTGAGCTATCCCGTCCATATCGTGTAACCCCCTTCAGAAAGGGGCTATGACCTAAAATCTCACTAACCTATACGAACTCTCTCTCTCTCTCTCTATCTCTCTCTCTCTCTCTCTCTGAATCCGAATCCGAATCTCTGTCCTTTTTTTTTTGTTGTTTTGCTATTGGGGTGTTCTTTAAGGTATTTTTTTTAGGGGCGATTATTGGGTTTTCCCCTCTCCCCCTATTGTTGTTGCTGCTTTTATTTTGCTCTTGGTTTCTTTGCTATTTTATGTTTTTTGTTTCTGTCTTCTTTTTTTTAGCTCTGTTTTGCTTTCTTTTATTATTTGTTGTTGCTTGTTTCTCTCTCTTTTTCGGTGATTTTTGTGGATTTTTGTGTGTGGATATTTTTTCGCAGCTTACTGTTTGAGTGTATTGATATTGGGTTTATTTTATTTTATTATTATTATATATATCCCTGAGGGCGGAGATTGGTTATAAAAAAAAAAAGCATATGGGTGCTTATTCATTATCCTTGAAATAAAAGAATGTCCCATTATCATTGTCATTCTCTCTCTCTCTCTCTCTCTCTCTCTCTCTCTCTCTCTCTCTCTCTCAATGTGTACGTGTCTTGTCAACATTGTCTTGTTCAACCCCGCCATGGCCTTTATGAATAAATATCAGAATCGGAATCGGAATATCTCTCTCTCTCTCTCTCTCTCTCTCTCTCTCTCTCTCAATGTGGATGTGTCTTGTCAACATTGTTTTGTACAACCCCCTTCTAAGGGGCCATGGCCTTGATGAATAAATATCGGAATTCGGAATCTCTCTCTCTCTCTCTCTCTCTCGCGGACACTTTTTGCCTTTAAAAAAAAAAAAAAAAGCTCAGGCAGTTTCGGGGTCATAGTTCAGCTTTCGTCATCTGCAAAGACCGACATGACGAAACATAGTGAAGTGACGTCATTCATTGCTTAAAACAGACACCCTACAAAAAAAAAAATTTAATTTTTAAAAATGTTACACACCCACTTTTGCTGACGTCAAAAAGGCGAGGCTCTATTGAGGTTTTTGTTTTTTGTTTGTTTTTGTTTTAAATAGGGTTTTGTTTTTGTTGGATTTTTGGGGGTTGGGTTCTTCTTTTGTGTGTGTGTGTGTGGTTGTGTGTGTGTGTGTGTGTGTGTGTGTGTGTGTGTGTGTGTGTGTTGTGTGTGTGGTGTTTAATTATTCTATTCTTTAATTTCGAGGATCACGTGTGTGTGTGTATATGTGTGTGAGTGCCTGTGTGTGTGTGTGTGTCTGTCTGTCTGTCTGTCTGTGTGTGTGTGTCTGTTGCATTGGAGGGGGGGGGGTTCGTGGGGGGGGGGGGGGTCGTGGTGTTCTTGGAGTTGGGTGACGGAGGAAAAAGGGGGTGGGGATTGTTGTTATTACTCTGAGACTCATCATATCATTTTAATATATTGTTAAGAGTCAAGTTGTCACAGCAAGTTCTCAGCAGTCATGACCGAATGAATGACAGAATGACAGAATGAATGAATGACCGAATGAATGACAGAATGACAGAATGAATGAATGACCGAATGAATGAATGAATGAATGAATGAATGAGGCAAGATGGGGGGGGGGGGGGGAGGGGGTTACGTCCGCACCCAGTTAGGTGATATGTGGGCAGACGTGACAAATCTCCCTGAGACCGAAAAAACCAATGAGGAGGAGGAGGATGATTTGTCACCGAGTGGGCACAAGGTGTGGGGTTAAACCGTACGTTAACATAAGTCTTAGCAGGTGAGTTCACAATCAATGAATCACACACACACACGCGCATACATATATACATACATACTTACATACATACATACATACTTACTTACATATATACATACCTACATACATACATACATACATACATACATACATACATACATACATACACATATATACATACATACATACATGCACACATGCTTACATACACACATACATACATACAAACATGCATACATACATACATGCATACATATACATACATACATACTTACATACATATATGCATACATACATACATTCTTACATACATACATACAGAGAGACATACATACACACTTATACATACATACAGACAGACAGACAGACAGACTCACACACCACACACACACACACACACACACACACACATACACAGCAATTTCTTTCCTCTCTTTCTTCTTTCTTTCTTTCACACAAACAAAATCTGATGAGGACAGTTCTCCAAGGTAAGGTTGAGGGCAGAAGCAAAAGAGGCAGACCACCAACATCCTACACTGCCAACAACATCACTGAGATCAGTGGTCTGGGAGGAGGGCTACAGGAGATCGTAGAACTCACCAGAGACAGAGAGAGAAAGATGACGAACTCTGGTGGCATTGCGTGAGCTCCTACGGACGACAGCGGCGATGGAGACAGTTGAGTTTGAGTTTGAGTTTCTGTCTGTCTGTGTGTCTATCTGTGTGTCTGTGTGTCTGTCTGTCTGTCTTCCGTCCTTCCTTCCTTTCTTGTTTCTTCTTTATTTCAGGGTGGGGCGGTGTATACCAAACACCTAACTCAGCAGGGGAAAAAAAAACCTTGGAGAAAAAAAACGTTTATCAATCCCCAATCGATAGCCTGACGTCAGCTAACGTCAACCACCCAACATGCAAACCTGCCATTGGCCGAAAACTGAAAACAATGTCAGGGGATTTGGTGTAGGAAATCAGCCAGAAATGTGGACAAGCAAAGAGAGATCGTATAACTAACAGTGCCTCCCTTCCCTTTCTTTCCCCTGTGTGTGTGAATCCCTCTTGTCTGTGTCTATGTCCCTTTGTGTGTGTGTGTGTGTGTGTGTGACTCTCATACATATGGGGAAAGAGAGAGAGAGAGAGAGAGGAGAGAGAGAGAGAAGAGAGAGAGAGAGAAGAGATTGAGATTCAGATGGTTTATTCATATAAGGCCATAGCCCCATATGAAAGGGGGGCAAAAAAACACGAAGAGAGAGAGAGAGAGAGAGAGAGAGAGAGAGAGAGAGAGAGAGAGAGAGAGAGAGAGAGAGAGAGAGATTCAGATGGTTCATTCATATAAGGCCATAGCCCCATATGAAAGGGGGGCAAAAAAACACGAGAGAGAGAGAGAGAGAGAGAGAGAGAGAGAGAGAGGAGAGAGAGAGAAGAGAGAGAGGAGAGAGAGGAGAGAGAAGAGAGAGGAGAGAGAGAGAGAGACCTTGGACGATCTAAGACAAACGTGAAGTGGAACTGTGACGTGGCGACAAGACAGCAGGAATTTACGTCACTGGGGAAAACTACGTCACGGGAACATCAAGCCTGGGGAGACCGGCGACCTTGCTCTACTGTGTCAACTAACTGACACAATGCCCCCTAAAAGAAAGACAGACAGACAGACAGACAGACAGACAGAACGAACGAACGAAAGAAAGAACGAAAGAAAGAACGAAAGAAAGAAAGAATGAAGGAAAGAACGAAAGAAAGAAAGAACGAACGAAAGAACGAACGAACGAACGAACGAACGAACGAAAGAAAGAAAGAAAGAAAGAAAGAAAGAATGAATGAATGAATGAATGAATGAATGAATGAATGAATGAATGAATGCCCCAAGAAAGAAAGAAAGAAAGAACTAACGAAAGAAAGAAAGAACGAAAAAAAGAAAGAAAGAGAAAGAAAGAACGAAAGAACGAACGAAAGAAAGAAAGAACGAAAGAACGAACGAAAGAAAGAACGAACGAACGAAAGAAAGAAAGAAAGAAAGAATGCCCCAAAAAAGAAAGAAAGAAAGAAACTAAAACTAATATGCTTCATGCTATTCACATGGGGACGGGGCAGCTCAGTGATCAGAGCACTCGCTTTCCCCCAGCCAAGGTTAAGCAACATTGAGCATGGTTACCACTTGGATGGGTGACCGTTTGCGCGCGCTTTGGCTTCAGTACAGTCCCCCAGTTCACCCAGCTGTATGTAAATGGCTACCTGCCCTCTTTAAGGTCAGGGAAGGTAAAGCAGCGAGGGAGAGGAGATGGGCACCGCCCTCAATATGCTGGCCCCTAGAGAAGTGAGGTCTCTGACGCCTCGCTCCCCTACAACCTTGTAGGTTATAGGACACCTTTACCTTTACCTTAACTATTCACAGACAGACGACAAAACCAGAAATACTGTCAAGACTTGCCCAGACCACAGCCGCAATGACCAAGCTCAAACCCATCTGGAGCAACAGAAAAATCGCCATCAGTTCCAAAATCAGACTGATGCGCTCTCTGGTCATGTCAATCTTCTTATATGCATGTGAATCATGGACCCTCACAGCGGACTTAGAGAGAAGAATAAGAGCTGTAGAAATGAGGTGCTTCCGAAGACTCTTAGGCATCTCATACAAAGACCACATCACGAATGAAGAAGTCAAGAGACGCATCTCGCAATGAAATCGGGCCCTATACCGACCTTCAAACACTCGTCAGACAACGAAAACTGAAATGGTTTGGTCATGTCACACGCTCCTCTGGTCTTGCTAAAACAATCCTACAAGGCACAGTGAGGGGAAGAAGAAGAAGAGGCAGACAAAGGAAGAGATGGGAGGACAACATTCGAGAGTGGACAGACATGGAGCTGAGAGACACCCTGAGGGCGGCTGAGAGACGCGAGGACTGGAGGAGAAAGGTGGTTGACAAAGCTTCGAAGGCGCCCCAAAGGATTCGGAATCTGAGGGATCGGTGACGGTGAGGTGACTATTCACATGAAAGGGGGCCAGGAGAGTCGAGTGGTTAGAGGGTTGCACTCATGATTTGTTTTCCCGGCTAGAGCTCCGAGGTTCATCAATGGTGGGATTTTTACGTATGGAACCATGTTTTTTCCCCTTCCACATAGTTTATTCATTATACATACCTCATAAGCAGACACACACAAAATAGAGGTAGCTGCATTCCGACTTCAGGATACTCGGGATCTGACGGCCCGGGTTCGAGCCGCCCCCAGGACACCTGTTCAGGGGGATTTTCCTCCCTGGGTGACTCCAGTACTGGCCCCACCAGCCCCCCGAAAGTCTTTCGGGTGAGACTAAAAACTGGTGTCCCGTGTGAGAAAGCACGCAGAACATCTTGCACACACGTTAAAACCTCTGTGTGTGTGTGTGTGTGTGTGTGTGTGTGTGTGTGTGTGTTGTGTGTGTGTGTGTGTGTGTGTGTGTGTGTGTGTGTGTGTGTGTGTGTGTGTGTGTGTGTTTTATTTATATATTTATTTATTCTTTTATTTCGAGGATAACGGAATAAGCACCCATGTGCTTTTTTTCATCCAGTCCTCGTGTGTATGCAGTTTTGTAAATTTTAGCATCCGATCCCACCGGCACACAATGGCCTACTCTCACGAAAAGCGGAACAGGGTTTTAACGTGTGCGCAAGATGTTCTGCGTGCGTTCGCACACGGGGCCTCGGTTTATAGTCTCATCCGAAGGACTTTTGGGGAGAGTGGAGTCTGCAATGATATTAACTCCAGTGTGGTGTGTGTGTGCGTGTGTGTGTGTGTGTGTGTGTGTGTGTGTGTGTGTGTGTGTGTGTGTGTGTGT
>CM054150.1:14313620-14318620 GCA_028751875.1 Rapana venosa | reverse complement strand
TTCTTCTTCTTTGTGTTCTTCTTTGCATTCATCTTTGCATTCTTCTTTGCAGTCTTCTTCTTTTTCTTCTTTTTCCTTGCGTTTTTCTTCTTCTTTTTCTTTCATTGATGATGATCATCATCATTACCGCGATCACCATCTTCTTCTTCTTTGCATTCTTCTTCTTTGCATTCTCTTTCTTTGCATTCTTCTTTGCATTTTTCTTCTTCTATGCATTCTTCTTCTTTGCATGTTTTTCTTCTTTTCATTCTTCTTCTTTGCATTTTCCTTCTTTGCATTTTTTCCTTTTCATTCTTCCTCTTTATATTTTTCTTTTTCTTCTTTCATGTATTCTTCTTCTTAATTCCTCGCAAGTCTTCTTTGCAATCTTTCTTCTTCTTTGTAGTCTTCTTCTTTGCATTCTTCTTCTTTTCCTTTTCCTCCTCCTCCTCCTCTTCCTCCTCCTCCTTCTTCTTCTTCTTCTTCTTTGCATTCTTCTTCTTTACATTCTTCTTCTTTGCATTCTTCTTCTTTGCATTCTTTGCATTCTCCTTCCTTTCACAATTCTTCTTCTCCTCCTCCTCCTCCTTCTCCTCCTCCCCCTCCTTCTCCTCCTTCTTCACAATTCTTCTTCTCCTCCTCCTCCTTCTCCTCCTCCTTCTCCTCCTTCTTCACAATTCTTCTTCTTTTTCTTCTTCTTCTACTTCTTGAAAACCTCCACTGATTTTGATCCCGAAAAGCAAACCTGTCATGTCCTAAGACTTAATAGGCACGGCAGAAAATGACTGACAGTATTGATGTCAGTTCTTTGTCATCGTGTGAATGAAGCAGTGTCATGTTGTTCAGTTGTCATATAGATGTCGGTTTACTGCCTTTCCCTCCCTTCGTGTGAATGGACCAGAGCCAGTGTCAGATTTTCCCCAGTCAGGACAACCAACAACAAAACAAAACCAACAAATCAGCTGTAAGATCAACTGGCTTAATTTAAGAAGGTTGGTGTAACTTCATCTCTGCTCTCTCTCTCTCTCTCTCTCTCTCTCTCTCTCTCTCTCTCTCTCTCTCTCTCTCTCTCTCTTCTCTTCTGTCTCTCTCGCTCTCTTCTCTGTGTCTCTGTCTGTCTGTCTGTCTCTCTCTCTGTCTCTGTCTCTCTCTCTCTCTCTCTCTCTCTCTCTCTCTCTCTCTCTCTCTCTCTCTCTCTCTCTCTTTTCTCTCTGTGCTCGTCTTTTTCTTGTGGGTGATGGTACGGCAGATTGTGCGAGCTTGTTTCCTTGTGTGGTTGGTTGGTTGGTTGGTTGGTTGTTGGTTGGTTGGTTGTGTCGGTCGGTCGGTCGGTTGGTTGCTTGCTTGCTTGCTTGGTTGCTTGGTTGCTTGGTATTGATTTCTTTTTGCAAGATATAGCGCTATATAAAATCCATGTATTATTATTATTGTTATTGTTATTTGGGGTGGAGGGTAGAGGGGGTTGGGGAGGGGGGTGGAGGGGTGAGGAGGTGTGTGTGTGTGTTGTGTGTGTGTGTGTGTGTGTGTGTGTGTGTGTGTGTGTGTGTGTGTGTGTGTGTGTGTGTTGTGTGTGTGTGTGTGTGTGTGTTGTGTGTGTGTGTGTTCGTTTTAACTGTATCATTTAGTTTTAACTCTGTAAAGGTGATGTTGTAGATTGTGTGTGTGTGTGTGTGTGTGTGTGTGGTGTGTGTGTGTGTGGTGTGTGGTGTGTGGTGTGTGGTGTGTGTGTGTGTGTGTGTGTGTGTGTGTGTGTGTGTGTGTGTTCATTTTAACGTCTATCCATTAAAAAGTTATTTTAGACATTGTGTTGCATGTGTGTGGGGTGGTGGTGGGTGGTGGTGGTGGTGGTGGTGGTGGTGGTGGTGTGGTGGTGTGTGGTGGTGGTGGTGGTGGTGTGTGTGTGTGTTGTGCGTGTGTGTGTGGGCGGTGTGTGTGTGTGTGTGGCTGTGGTGTGGTGTGTGTGTGGTGGTGTGTGTGTGTGTGGTGGGGTTGTGTGTGGTGTGTGTGTGTGTGGTGGTGGTGTTGTGTGTGTGTGTGTGTGTATTATGGTGTGTGTGTTATGCAAAAACCTGTGTAATGTGTAGAAGATAGCAATAAACAAGATAAGTACATTTCATGTGATAATCTGCTTTTATATATATATATATTATATAATATATATATATATATATATATATATATATATATATATATATATATATATATATATATATATATATATATATATATATATCACGCAATGATGATCCCCGTTTCTGACCGCTCACTTAGCCATGAGCTTTGGTAGCACCTAATATAAGCGCCATTTTAGGAAAGAGAAAATTGATGTGATGAAAAAAAACAAAAACCACCGGTTTGTTGTTTACTTTAAAAAGGGATGTGTGGATGAAAATATTCATCGTTTGTCTTGGTCGGGGTGTACTAGATGGGGTGTGTGTGTGGTGTGGAGGGGGGGGGGGGCGACTGAAGAAGCAAAATTACACAGAATACAGAATGCATTATTTCTAAGAAGCGGGAGGTCAATGTTTTCTTCTTCTTCGTTGCGGAACGCTCTGACATCAGCTCTCGTTGCCTGTCATAGGAGCGGCAATGCGTCACACTGCCGTTCATCAGATCAGTGCCTCACAAGGCGGCCCAGAGCATCCAACCTCGACGCGAGAAAAAATCGGTATATTTGAAGTCTGTCTGGAAAAAAAAGAAATGCAGGAGAACGGACCAAGGAGGCAGAAAAATAGACAAGTAAGAGGTGGCAGGAAGAAAAGGAACAAGGCAGAAACTAAGAGAGGGATAGAAAAGAGGGAATTTCCAGCACAGAGTTTCCAGGAGGTGGGGATGCTGTTTGTACTGACAGTCCCCCAGGATCCCCACTGGGGAGGCCAGTCAATGTGATACCAGTCTTTCCCTTGGAACACGATGACTGCTTCTCTCTCTCTGCAACACTTTCCCATGTGAACATGTGTTGATGTCACACTGTAGTGGATAGACGTTACAACGAAAATTCATAAGTAGTTCAATAGATAAAATTTTTAATTTAATTTTAAATATACCACAAAAATGTCTCATTTCTCATCTCATCTCATCTGCTCCATAACCCTCTCCAGGGGTCGTAGGGGCACTGCAGTGACGAACGTTGCACCAGCTGGCTCCATTTGCGGCAGTTGTGGGCAAGTGCCTGGGTTGTGGAGAAGCTCTTCCCGGTCCTTTCAGTGATGTTGTCTGCCCATTTATTCTTCGGCCTGCCTCGCCTTCTCTTCCCCTGCACTGTTCCTTGCAGTATGGTCTTGGAGAGCCCATCTGATCTTGTCACATGCCCGCATCATCTGAGCTTCCTTTTCTTGACTGTGGTCAACAGGACTTCGTGGTGCTTTACTTGTTAGGCGATGATTTGTCGGACTTCTTCGTTGGTAATGTGGTCCGAGTATGAAATGCCAAGGAGTTTTCTGAGGCATCTCATCTCCAAAGCCTGGATCCTCCTTTGTAGATCTGCATTCAGTGTCCAGGATTCGCATGCATGCAGATATGTGGAGATGAACAGTGCATGCAGTAGCTTGACCTTGGTCCTGAGAGAGCTGTTTCGGTCTTTCCAGATGGTCTTGAGCTTCGACATTGCTGCTACTGTTTGTGCAGCTCTTGCGAGGATTTCGGTCTTTGAACCTTCTTCAGTAATAGTAGCTCCAAGGTACTTGAAGTGATGTACAACCTCAAGTTCTTTTCCCCTAACTGTGATCTTGGTAGTGATTGGCTGGGCACTGTTTGTCATGAGTTTTGTCTTCTCGGAACTGATATCCCTGCTGTATCTGGAGGATCCTTCATCCAGGTGGCACACTAGGTTCGCTAGTTCCTGTTCGTTTCCTGCCAGTCCGTCGATGTCATCGGCAAACCTGAGGTTGGTGATTGTCCGCCCTCCAAATCGGACCTGCCAGTGTGATTTTCTAAGGCATCAGTCATTATGCGCCAAAGGAAGACATTGAACAGTGATCAATATCTCATTTAGCAATTCAAAAAAGAAAAAAAAACGAAAGTTCACCCTCCTAAAGCTTTTGATCTAGGGATTAAAGAAGAGGGGGAACGGATGGGGGAGGATTGTACTGGGCTTGTTATCTTTTCTTCTCTGCGTTTCCACATTGGATGGGGGTCGTGGTGCCAGGGCTTCTCCTATGCTCGTAACTCTGCAGGAGGGCTGCTTGCTGGCCTCAGCTGACACATTCTGACTTCAGAGCAGCTCAATTCTGTACAGGATGCATGCTGGGTATGTTCATATTTCCGCCACCCACTGAACGCTGACATGAATAACGGGGTCTATAACGTGCGTATTTGATCTTCTAAGCGAAGGAAAGTAATGCCACTGGAAGGTCTGCAGTTTAAATTGATCCGGGAGATCGTAAAAATACCCACCTTTAATTCACCAGATGGCTCTACCGAGATTCAAACCCACAAACTTCACGAACCTACAGGATTGAAGCCAAATGGTCTTAACCACTCGGCTATCACAGCCGTCAGTTGAAATAATCATCATCACCATCATCATCATCATCATCATCATCGTCAGGAGGAGGAGGAGGAGGAGGAGAACAACAAGAACAAGAAGAACAAGAACAAGAAGAACAAGAACAAGAAGAAATAGAAGAAGAACAAGAAGAACAAGAACAAGAAGAACAAGAACAAGAAAAACAAGAACAAGAAGAACAAGAACAAGAAAAACAAGAACAAGAAGAACTAGAAGAAGAACAAGAACAAGAAGAACAAGAAGAACAAGAAAAACAAGAACAAGAAGAACAAGAACAAGAAAAAATTCAAAATCATGTACACGCATGCAACCGTCCACAAATAATAGGATTAACAGTATCAAATTTACACACACACACACACACACACGCACACACACACACACTACACACACACAACACACACACACACACACACACACACTCACACTCTCTCTCTCTCTCTCTCTCTCGCTCTCTCTCTCTCTCTCTCTCTCTCTCTCTCTCTCTCTCTCACACACACACACACACACACAC